>CM077078.1:87841748-88441748 GCA_039513925.1 Platanthera zijinensis
ATCCCTTAATGGGAGAAGCATCAGACTGATGGACATCACAAGCACAGTGAACTCTAGACTTAACAGTACACTGGGCTTGGGTGCTTCATCCAGCCAACCTATAGTATTAACAACCCCAATTAAATTTATCTTAGATAAAGGAAAGGGTGTTGTAGAGGTAGCTAGGAAGAATCCTGATTTACCTAAGAAAAACAAGGTTCAACAGAAAACGTCGAACAGAGCTCAGCGATCTCAAGCTGAATCGTCAAACTCAGGTCGACGATCGCCGAACTCTGAACTCTGGCAAAGTCGGTCTTTGAACGGAGCTCGACGATCTGACCCAAGATCATCGAACTCAGCTCAGAGATCGTCGAATAGAGATCAGAGTTATGAACAATGTTTTAAAGGTAAATCAAACTTCAATCCTAGAGGTCCTACATCCCAAAACTTTAACCCTTATACTGAATGGATAATACCTCCTAGGAGATATCATTCTGAAGGTTATTAGAGTCAGCCAGGGATGTCTTTTATCTCAGAATTTAAAGTTTATCAACCTAGGCCCAAGGTAAACTGGGTCAAAAACATATAAGTTGCTTACGTGCAGGTGAAGAGCTATCCAGCAATGAACCAATAATGGTATCTGGATAGTGGGTGCTCGAAGCACATGACAGGAAGCAAGGAGAATCTCACATCCTTCAAAACCAAACATGGACCCAAAGTCATATTTGGAGACTCAGACTTTGGACAAAAAAAAGGATATGGTCCTGTCCAGATTGGCTCAGTCACATTCAAGAAGGTTGCTTATGTGGAAGGACTGAAGCATAATTTAATCAGCATCAGTCAACTATGTGATGAAGGCTACCAGGTGACATTCAACAAATCCTCATGCAAAATCAAATCAGAGGATAACACAACTGTGTTAACAGGTAAAAGGAAAGGTAACATTTATCTTGTAGATTTTCTTTTAACTAAGGTAGATATTTGCCTGTTCAACTCTGTTAGAAAACCAAATGAACTTTGGCATAAAATATTAGGACATATAAACCTTAGAACCATTGTTAGGCTATCCAAGGACAACCTTGTTAGAGAACTACCTTCTGGCCCCTACAAGAAGGAAGGACTTTGCAGGGCTTGTCAATTAGGCAATCAAACTAAAAGTAGTTTCAAGTCACCTAATAAGAGTGATTCACCTAGGATCTTGTATCTGTTACACATGGATTTTTTTGGACCCATTACAGTACAAAGCTTAGGATGGAAATCTTGCACTTTAGTGGTTGTAGATGACTTCTCTAGATTCACATGGGTGTTCTTTCTGAGGAAGAAGTCTTGTAACTTTAAGTGTTTGACAGAGTTTCTCAGATGCATACAGATTGAGTTCAATACTCACATTGCCCTGATCAAAAGTGATCATGGGACAGAGTTTGATTCTCTTCTTATGTAAGAGTTCTGTCAAAGTGAAGGGATCAGGCACACTTTCTCAGCTCCTAGAACTCCTTAATAAAATGGGGTAGCTGAAAGGAAAAATAGAACCCTTATTGAATCTGCTACTACATTGTTGACAGATGCTCACGTTCCTCTATCCTTTTGGGCAGAGGCAGTGAACACCTCAAACTATGTGTTGAATAGAAGTTTGATACATAAACTGAAGGGCAAGACTCCCTATGAATTACTCAAAGGGAAGAAACCTAAAGTAGATTATTTCAAAAAATTTGGTTGCATTTATTACATACACAATAATGATAAGAAGTGTATAGCAAAATTTCAAGTTAAAGCTGATGAAGGAGTGTTTTTGGGATACTCCATGATCAGTAAAGCTTATAGGGTGTATAACAAAACTTCTCTTAAAATTGAAGAATCTGTACATGTATCTTTTGATGAAACTAACATGTTTTATAAGGAGAAGAATATTTCTACCATAGAACCTTTGCAGGTACACTCTCTTTCAGAAAATTTAGACAGGTTACATATTGTAGAAATAGATACAACACATTCACCTATCCAACAAAGAGGTGAAATCAGTAAAGATGAAGAGGACACTCAACCTCTTGGTACTCAACATCTTGTGAGAATTACCTTGAAGAGCCAGTTGTTGTTCCACAAGAGGAAACAACAACACAGGTTGGTGAACAATCAACACCCCCTATTGATTTAGTAACATCAAGAGATCATCTAATCTCCCAAGTGATTGGAGACATCTCAGCTGGTATGCAAACAAGAAATCAGGTCAACCAAAACCTGATGCACACCTGCTTTCTATCTCAAATTGAACCTCAATCCATACAAGATGCAGAATAAGATCCACATTGGATCATTGCAATGCAAGAGGAATTACATCAATTTGAAAGGAACAAAGTTTGGGAGCTAGTGCCAAGGCCTAAGGATCACTCCATTGTTGGAACAAAGTGGGTGTTCAGAAATAAATTGGATGATCAAGGAATCATTGTCAGAAACAAGGCAAGGCTAGTTGCACAAGGATACTCTCAAGAAGAGGGAATAGACTATGACTAGACCTTTGCACCAGTTACAAGGTTAGAGGCCATAAGAATATTCCTAGCATATGCAGCTCATAAGGGATTCATGGTCTATCAGATGGATGTACAAAGTGTATTTCTCAATGGAGATATCAAGGAAGAAGTCTATGTTAGACAACCCACAGGTTTTATCTCTCCAACTCATCCTGATTATATTTTTAAATTGCATAAAGCATTATATGGTCTCAAGCAAGCTCCTAGAGCATGGTATGATACCTTAGCATACTTTCTTCTGAAAAATGATTTTATAAGGGATAGAGTAGACCAAACTCTTTTTATTAGAACCCATAAGTCCAATATCCTACTAGTACAAATCTATATAGATGATATTATTTTTGGCTCTACTGATTAAAATTTGTGCAAGAGGTTTTCCAACCTAATGCATTCTAAATTTGAAATGAGTAGCATGGGTGACCTTTCCTTCTTTCTAGGATTGCTAGCCAAACAGCATGCTGATGACATATTCATTTCTCAAACCAAGTATGCAAAAGAGTTGGTTAAGAAATTTGGTATGTCTGAAGCATCCTACATGAAAACACATATGCCTACTAATGCTGTATTAGATGCTGATGAACATGGGAAACCTGTTGATCAGACAACATATAGAGCAATGATTGGCTCCTTATTGTACCTTACAGCTAGTAGACCTGACATAATGTTTGCTACATGCATATGTGCTAGATTCTAAGTAAGCCCTAGAGAGTCACACCTAACATTAGTAAAAAGGATTCTTAGGTATGTGAAATGTTGTCCAAATCTAGGTATCTGGTATCCAAAAGACTCGGGATTTGAATTAACTGGATTTTCAGATGCTGATTATGCTGGATGTAGAGTAGACAGGAAAAGCACCAGTAAAACTTGCTAGTTTCTTGGTGACAGACTTGTCTCCTGGTTCTATAAGAAACAAATATCTGTGTCCACTTCAACTACTGAAGCTGAATACATGGCAGCAGGTAGTTGTTGCTCATAGATTTTGTGGATTCAAAACCAGCTCCTAGACTATGGTTACAACTTAGAAAGGTCAATAATATTTTGTGATAAAACTAGTGATATTTTTATAGCACAAAATCCAGTCCTCCATAGTAGGACAAAACATATAGAAATTAGGCATCACTTTTTAAGGGATAATGTTGAGAAGAATAAAATTTAACTTCAATATATCCCAACTGATTTGCAAAGGGGAGACATTTTCACCAAATCATTGGATGAAAAGAAACACACTTTCTTCTTGAATCAGTTAGGTATGTTAGATGGAGGAAGTTTAAATTAAGATCCAAGATTTTAAAACTCTAAAATTGACCAAGACTGGGCTAAAAACTTGATTTTTCTAGTGTCTATAGGTTATTTCTGATCTATGAACTGCGCTCGACAATTTTCCCAAAGATCGTCGAACGGAGATCGACGTTTTCCGAAAGCGTCGACCTGAGTTCAGCGCTTTCAGATAGCGCTAGGCTATCCTCTTCTGGTCAGAGATCGTCGAACGGAGTTCGACGCTCTCCAATATCGTCGAACGGAGATCGACGATGTTAAAGACCCTTCAGATTCCTTTAGAAGCCCAGATCGTCGAACTGAGTTCAACGCTCTTTCCTTTTCGGCGTCGAACCCTAATATAAAATTCATTTTTCAGCCGTCGTTCTCTTTTGCGCTTTCATACTCTCTACAGAACTTTTCTTTCCCTCCAAACTTCTCTGCACTTGGTCTCGTTTGTTCGTTTTTGCAGGTATACAATGGCCGTTTCTATTACAGCTCTAGCCGCGATGAAATTTGATACTGGATTCGACATCGATATGGATTCCTTTGAAGGCAGTGACCAAATATTCAAAGACATACTAGAATTATTCATGGAACAGCAGTTGGTGTATATCATGTCCACAAGGATAAAACTTGATGCCGATGAAATCAAGGAGTGGATATATACGGCTCATAACCTAGATCAAAATACAGTGGTTGGTACAATAGCCGGTACGCAGGTATCCCTAACTCCTGCCCTCCTTACAGAAGTTTTTCAATTGAGCACTGGGAATGATTCAGTTGAGTTATTTGGAGAAGAGTTTGCATGTATGCTTGATAGAATGGGTCACTCTACAGCATACCCTAACAAGCTGCTTAAGAAGAATCTGTCAGTTGAATATAGATTTTTAGCTGATGTTGTGGGTAAGGTTCTGTTATCCAAGCATTCTGCTCATGATACCATTTCAAGGTATCAATTTTGTTTGATGGCTGCTTTAGTGGATAAGAAACACTTGGATTGGGGAGAGATTTTCTTTGATTTAATCAAGAAAATGGTGAATAAGAATCTTGTTAATTTTGGGAGGATTCAAGGGCTGTTTTTGCATAATAGATGCCCTCAGTTGCTTGTGTCCAGTGGGATGCACATTAATGCCTCTAAGAGGCTATCCTGTGCCCTATTTGGTAAATGGGACATGCATATTATCAAACCAAGCAGAGGTCCTGCAGCTATCTCAACTTCAGGCACCAGGACTGTTCAAGTCACTTCCCCACAGGCAACTGCCCCATTGGAAGAACTGCCTGCCTCCTCCTCATATCCACCCATTGTTTCTTCAACCACTACCATATCCACCATCACTACCTCAATCTCCTCCCCCATCACCATTTCATCTCCACTCTCAATTACTTCTCCTCCTCTAGCAATATCTATAGACCTTTTCCATCCCCTACATTATTATCCACCACTTGATATTGACTCATCCATTCCATCTTTCAGTCTTCTGGATGATTCCTACATGGATGATTCCCATTCCTCACCTCTTCATCTCCCATCAACCGCTACGTCCTACCAAAAACTACTCCAAGACATTCTTGCACAACCATCTTTCACCCCATCCATTTCCACTCCAATAACTTCCATCTCCACCATTCCCATTTCTCAACCATCCATCCTACCATCCACAACTTCACTTCCCATATCTGCAGCTCCTTCTACACCAATCATTGTCACTCTCTCCTCTACCTCTACTCAAGTTTCACTTGAGCAAGTAGACCTTCCTGCCCTAGCAGATAGGCAGTATGGGATGTTGGCTCCCAGGCTAACACTCCTGCTGGAGACCTCCATGGCTCCACTCCTGAAATCCATCTAGGAGTTATCTGCCAGGCTCTCTTTCCTTTCTCCTCCTAGGACAATACCTTCTATTGGGTGCCTTGATCCAGTGTATACTGAATCTAGGCAGGGGGAGATGCCTCATGAAGAAGAGATGGTGCCTTCCTCAGAAGATTTCCTGCCAGAGATTCCAGTTACAGCTTCAGCTCCAGTGCTTTCCTTCAGAACAGTTGACTTTAAGTCACTGCTATCAGATTTTGATGCTCTTCATAGCAGATTTCTTCCAGCCTATGAAGCTGAAGACCTCACTAAGGCCATTGTGCCTATTGCCAGCTGTGAGCCCAGCCTGATTTCCTCATATATCACGTCATTCAAGGCTGTGGAAAGTATTAATTCTGTTGATGTTGTGGATACTGATGATATTGTTTCAGAACCTGCTTCTACTGATGATGTTGTTCCAGAATCTGCTGCTGAAGTTTCTATTTCTATTGCTTATGTTGCCCCAATTATTTCTGCTGTTGTTGAGCCTGCTGTTGTTTTTGTATCTGTCACTGCTACTGTTGCTGCTGTTATTTCTACTGATCAATCAAAACAACAAAAGGAATACTTTAAAAGGATTAATGAACTGTATGACAATCCTCAGAGATCAGACAGTGATAAATTCCAAACTGATTCTGATGACTCCTCTGCAACCATTGCAAGGAAGAGGAAAGCTAGAAGCAAAGTATTGAAGAGGGTACCTCTGGAGAAAGTGAAATATGACAATGATATTCCATACTACATTCTACATGATTGCCCCATCTCTAAACCCTGGATGCAGTATTCAAAGAACCATCTCAAGGCCATGAAGAAAAAGAGGAAGTATGATAAGTATGACAAAGGATCTTCTCATTTTAATCCTCCTCCTCCTCCTCCAGATACAGGAACTGGTGGAGGTTCTGCTTCTCAGATCTCATCTGTTGCAAATCAAAGCTTCTCTCAATCTCAAGACAGATCTCAATCAAGAGTATATCAACATAGAGGTTATCATTCAAGGAGAGGTCAGTACAGAGGTCATTCTAGAGGTCAATCCAGACAACATCCATATCAAAGGAAAGGACAAGGACCCATTGACTCAAATTCTGGTCCTTTCCCTTATAAGCTGAAAGATACTATTGCTTCAAGAACTCCTCCTTCTGATGATATAATAAATAGATATGAACCTCTAGTTCCCTTTGAGGATCCAGAAAATAATCCACTAGCTTGGACTGCCAGAATAAAAGAGCTAGCTGCTTCTGATCAAATAAAGAAGGCAAGAGATAAAGGAAAAGACACCTCAAACATCACAACCTTATCTAAGCAAAGAAAGAAGGAACTAGAAAGATACTCATCCAGAAAATTCTTTGATCAAGAAAGTTATATGAAGCTACACCCAGAGGTTGTGGTTCCCAGGCCCAAATCTCAAACCTCCTTAGGTGTTGATGATGACAGGAGATCTAAGAAGGAAGCTCTCAACCCTAACAGAGAAATCTTATTCAAGAAGGGCAATGAAAAGAAGTAAATGTGTAAGCTGACAATATATATCTAATTCTGACTATCTGCTGTGATTCTATCTGTGCTTCAGCAATGCTGCAAATTCTTTTCTTCTGCTTGTTGTTTCTGCTTTTTAATTCTTCCTGTATGCTTGTTATTTCCTATTTGTCATGTAAATAGTAATCCTAACCCAAATAGGGGGAGATTGTTGGAACACCCTATACTAATTTGGGCAAGGATCACTATGTTCTTAGGAAATTATTTTGACCTTATTGTATAGTCTTAAAGGTCAATTAGAATGAGTCTAAGGGTTAGAAATTAGGTTTGGAAGCTGCCCCCAAGAACTTCTAAGATCAAAACTCAAGTGCTAAAGACTAGGACAATTTTCGTCGAGCTCAGGTCGACGAAACGTCGAACTCAGTTCGACTATCTCTGAGCTAAGTTCAACGAGTCGTCGAACTCGGTTCAACGATCTTCGAGCTCAAATAGACATTTCTGTCTCTAGCTATAATCCAATCTCTGAGCTCAGGTCGATGATAGTTGAGCTCAGAT
Source organism: Platanthera zijinensis (assembly GCA_039513925.1). NCBI lineage: Eukaryota > Viridiplantae > Streptophyta > Magnoliopsida > Asparagales > Orchidaceae > Platanthera > Platanthera zijinensis. The sequence continues at coordinate 87,849,381 of CM077078.1, forward strand.
CGACGATTTCTTTCTCAAGTATAAGTTCAGTCTTTGAGCTCAAGTCGACGATAGTTGAGTTCAGATCGACGCTTTTTTGAAGAGATCGACGATTTTAGGAATTCAAATTCAGTCAGTTATGGTATTCAATCTGATTCATATCCAGTATTTATTTCAAAGTATTTTGTAGCCATTTCAATTATTCTGGAGCAAGTTTCAAGGAAGACAAAAAGGAATGTCTCTTAAGACTTTCCTCCAGAGAAAAATTTCATTTAAGGAAGTCATTTATGACTGTTTAACAGCTATCCAGAAGACTGAATTTCAATATATCTCTTCAGAATCATTTGAGAAAAATAGAAGAGACATCAATAAAGATTTTTGAGACACAAGTCTACAGGATTACTAAGTCAGAATTCATACTGAACACAAGGAATACAATAGTGAAGGAGATCAACACACAGACAAGAATTCCTCTATTCTTTCAAGATCTCTTCTGATTCAAGTGTTCAAAGGCTTCATCAATCAAAGACTCCAGACACATCATATTTCAGCAACTGCTGAAATCATCTCTTGCTGGAGATCTAAAGTTACTGAAGACCTATCACCCTATGCAAAGCTCTTCTTCCTGAATAATTATAGATCTCAGGGGGAGCTTTGACAACATCAATCCGCTAGTCTTCTCTTAGACTGTTGATAGAGAAGAATAACAACTCTTTTCTTTTTCTTTACTCTGATGTAAAAGGGTTTCTCAAAACTCCCTTCAAAAGTTGTGTGGCTGGTTTCTGAGACCTTGTCATAACTAAGTGGTGGCAAGACACCTGATCAAAAAATCTAGTTTGGTTCTTGAGCACCTTATCAAAAGCTCATTGGTGCCCAGAACACCTGATCAACTATTCCTGCAGTGGATTCCTCCCTAGGGTGGTAAAAGAGTGGATGCACCCAGGTTGATTGGGGAACCACTATAGATCCTTGTGTCTTCTGTATTGCTGTGTTTTTGCTTTGCTGTGTGCTATGATTTTTTCTTTCTTGCTATCTTAGTTTTATTTACTGTAAGCACATTACACATATACTTAAATCAAGTCTTCCACTGCAAATAATTTTTTATCTGGAAAATTATTTTAATATACTCTATTCACCACCCACCCCCCCTCTAGAGTAAAGGTAGATCTTACCCTCACTTTCATTAGAGTTGGAAGAGAAGAGAAGAGAAGAGAAAAGCTTTATCGACAGAAGGTTGAAAGTCAAGAATACTGAAAGCGTAGTCGACCAGATTTTGGTTTCACCTATTTATAGTATAAGTGTAAGGGCAGGTCAAAAGATGTGCCAGTGTCGACAAGTTTTCATACGTGTCGACAGAAATGACCTAGGTCTCGACAATACGTGTTTTAAGTCGACACGACAATGTGTCGACATACTAATGTCAGAGTCGACAATATATCTTAAGTCGACACATTTATGTGTCGACAAACTTGTGTCTGTGTCGACACACTTGTGTCTGTGTCGACACTTACTACTTAAGTCTCGACAGACTTGTGTCGGCACTTGCTTTTGTGTGTCGACACATGAATCCTCTCGACATATGATCTCGACAAAGTTGTGTCGACATCAATTATTCTATCGACACAGATACTATTTCTGTGTCGACACTTTCTTTTACTTAGTCGACAAAACTTATTGAGTGTGTCGACACAGCTTGTTTGTGTCGACACAAACATTATACTTCGACAAATTTCCAGAGAAATTTGATGCTTACATATTCACCTTAGGGATGCTAATGCGAACCTTTTCTAGGTTCAACGTTCCTAATTCAATTTTGAAATAATTGAATTTAGTTTCATCCAGAGGTTTTGTAAAAATATCTGCTATTTGATTATAAGTTTTCACAAATTCTAGGCTAATATTTTCCTTCTCTACATGTTCTCTGATGAAATGAAACTTAATTTCTATATGCTTGGTCCTACTATGTGATACAAGATTCTTAGCAATAGAAATAACACTTGTAGAATCACAAAATAGAGGAATTCTACTTACATGGATGTCATAATCTTTTAGTTGATGCTTTATCCACATCAATTGTGCACAGCAGCAACCTGCAGTTATATACTCTGATTCAGCTGTTGATATAGCTACACTAGTTTGCTTCTTGCTGCTCCATGACACCAACCTCCCACCAAGGAATTGACAAGTTCCTGTGGTACTCTTCCTGTCTTCTTTGCATCTAACAAAGTCTGCATCTGAGAAACGAGTTAGTAGGAAATCTCTATTCTTAGGATACTAAATGCCTAAATTAGGTGTACCCTTAAGATATCTCAGAATTCTCTTAACTGCAGTATAATGAGATTCCTTAGGGCAAGCTTGATACCTAGCACATACACATGTTGAATACATGATGTCAGGTCTACTAGCAGTCAAATAGAGTAGAGAGCCAAGTATCCCTCTATACAAAGACTCATCAACAGGTTTCCCTGTCTCATCTTTGCCTATAGGCATTCTTGTTCCCATTGGAGTTTTTATGGTAGAAGCTGAATCCAAACCATACTTCTTAATTAACTCCTTGTGAACTTAGACTGGGATATGGACAATCCATTCTCAGTCAGTCTAACTTGAAGTCCCAAGAAGAACTTTAGCTCACCCATACTGATCATCTCAAACTTCCCTTGCATAAGTTTGGCAAACTTCCTACAAAGGTTTTTTTCAGTAGAACCAAAGATAATGCCATCCACATATATCTAGACTAGTATTATCTTTCCTTTTATTCCCTATAGAATAGATTTTTGTCTATCTTTCCTCTAGAAAATTTATTCTCAATAAGGAAGGCAGACAAGGTTTTATACCAATCCCTTGGAACTTGTTTCAAACCATATAGAGCTTTCCTAAGCTTATATACATAATCTGGAAAGTGAGAGTCTACAAAACCTCAGGGTTGTTCAAAATAGACTTCTTCTTTTAAATCACCATTCAGAAATTCTGATTTAACATCCATCTGGTATACCTTGAACCCTTAATAAGCATCATTGGCCAAGAATAGCCTTATAACATCCATCCTTGCCACTGGAGCAAAGGTTTGATCAAAATCAATACCTTCCTCTTGCTTGTAGCCTTTTGCTACCAGTCTAGCCTTGTTCTTGAATATGGTGCCATTCTCATCAAGCTTGTTCCTGTAGATCCATTTAGTTCCTATTATGTTGTGATCCTTAGGTTTTGGCACCAGTTCCCAGACTTTACACCTTTTGAACTGACTGAGCTCTTCTTGCATTGCATCAATCTAGTTGGTGTCTTGCATTGCTTCTTTAATCTTCCTGGGTTCTATTTGAGACAGGAAGCTAGAACATAGAACTGTGTTCATGCTCCTGCTCCTTATTAGAACACCTTGACTTGCATCACCAATGTTTGGTGAACTGGATGATCCTTCAGGTGTATCCTTGCTTGAGGAAATCTCTCAGCATTATGGCCTTCTCTAGTTTCCTCAACTTGATGCTCCACACTGTCTTCTTCGTCCAAAAAGACTTGTTCTCCCCCTGGATAGCTGACATCTTTATCTTCAACCAACCTAGTAGGAACATCTTCATTGATGGTCAGCTTGTCTAGCCTATCTACTAGACTTGTAGAGCTAATAGAAGAACTAGACAATTCATTGTTAATAAATTTTGACTCATCAAATACAACATGCACAGATTCTTCTACAACTTGGGTAGTCAAGTTGTAGATTCTGTATGCTCTACTTTGGTTGTTGTACCTAACAAATATCCCTTCTAGGGATTTGGCAGCAAACTTAGTTTGGTAGTGCTTACCATTGACTAGTACAAAACACTTGCTACCAAAGATTCTGAAGTAAGATATGTTTGGTTTTCTTCCTTTCAAAATCTGGTAGGGAGTCATCTTGTGTTTCTTATTGATGGAGGCTCTATTAAGCACATGACATACAGTATTAAATTCCTCTGCCTAGAAGTATTCAGGGAGAGTATTATCATTTAGTAGAGTTCTACTAGCCTCAATTAGAGTCCTATTCTTTCTTTCAGCAACACCATTTTGCTGAGTAGTTCTAGGTGAAGAGAATTCATGATGAATCCCAAGTTCTTCACACAATCTTGTCATACATTCAGACTGAAATTCAGTTCCATGGTCACTTCTGATTTTGAATACTGAACTGTTGTATTCATTCTGTATTTGTCTAACAAAAGTCTGAAAAACAGATAGGGTTTTAGATTTCTGCCTCAAGAAGAAAACCCATGTATATCTGGAATAGTTATCCACAACAACAAGTGTGTATACTTTCCTACCAAGACTGTGAACTGGCATAGGACCAAACAAATCCATATGAATAAGATACAAACATCTCATTGAATCTTTGATGTCAAGTGCTTGGAAAGAGGACTTAGTCTGCTTGTCTTTTTGGCAAGTTGAACACACACCCTCTTTAATGCACTTAATTTGAGGACCATTCCTCATTAATCCCATGCTGAACAGCAGTCTTATAGACTTATTATTCAGATGATCTAGTCTCCTATGCCATTTGACACATAGAGAATCTTTCTCTCCTGCAACCAGACAAATTGGTGAGTTGTTAAACTAACAATCTAGGTTAAGCAAATACACATTTCCTTTCCAGTTGCCAGTCAAAATGATCTCTTGATCACTTGACCTTCTTACATGGCACTCCCCTTTGAGAAAAGAAATGACATGACCTAGATCACTAAGTTGACTTATGCTAATTAGGTTATGTTTTAAACCCTTCACATAAGCCACTTTAGTGATAGTAATTGAATCACTAGTAATGTTACCAAATCCTTTGATGATACCATTTTTTGATCCACCAAAGATAACTTTGGGTCCATTCTCTATGGGCACATAGTCCCTCAACATTCTCCTTGTTCCTATCATATGTCTGGAATAGCCACTATCCAAGTAACATAAAGGGGTATGGTCACTTGGATTCACCTACAACACATAAAGAATTACTTACCCTTAGAACCCAACTTGCTAGTGGGTCCTAGGTCCTTGTTAGTTTGAAATCCTGCAACTGTTCTAACAGGAAAACTACTCTTGGTTTTAACACTAGTGTTAAACCAGCAATCCATGGCAAACTACCCCACCTTGCCACAACACCAACACTTAAACCTATTATACCTATTCTTAGGTGAAGACTTTACTGCTTTGTTGCCAGCAGTCTTGTTGAGTGTTGGTGCTGGAGCATCACTCTTCAAGAAAACCTCTTGAACTTGATGGGCATGCCTACAGTGTGGTCTATAAGCATTTTCACCCTTGCCCATATGATTTCCATGCTCACAGTGACCATGTGTAGTGTCATGATCATACCTGTTAGTAGGATTCACCACCTTCCTAAAGAAAATATGGGGTTCAGTAACTAGAGGCTGAACTTGGCCAATACCTTTTCTATGTGAATTGAAAGCCCTAGTTCTTCCCTTAAAGCCTATACCAGTCTTCTCTTTTTGTGAAATAAAATTGTCTATTAGGGGTTAGACTGATTTTGGCTTGGAGAATTTAGCCAATAGCTCTCTCTCTTGCTGAGGTTTTGCCTCCAGTTTATTGGTATGATTTTCTTTGAAAGAGATTGTGCCCATTTGAATAAATGTAATGTTCTTCAATTTGGCAACCTCATTCAGTTTTAGATCCAACATCTTAGCTGAATCTGCTACAGCTAGCTTAAGAGACTCAATCTCTATGGCCTGTAATTTAACAAGAAACTTGTTCTTCTTCAGAGCTTGCAACAACCCACCATACTCATCAATGAGTTGGTGTACATCTCCTTCAGACTCAGATCCTGAAGCAGATGCTTCTGATTCTTATCCAGTAAAGTAATATGAAACTAAGGGAGAATAGTTTACCTTACTTGGTCCAGGATGATCCTGGCACTAATCATCTTCAGATTGAGCCATCAGCCCTCTACAGCAATGTTCTTCAACTCCATTTATGGACTCCAGCATCTGTAGGAATTCTAGTTCCCTAGACTCCTCTTCTGTTTAGAATAGCCCAATATATGCTTCTGCATCTTCTTCTCCAGATTCTGAAGATGAAGAGTCTGTCCAACTCTTCTCCTTCTGAGCAACTAGAGACTTCTCCTTCTTACCTTTGACCTGCTGCTTCTTCTTATCCTTTGACTCCTTTCTTTTATCAGGACAGTCAGCTATGATATGTACAGTCCTATTGCAGTAATAACACACAATCTTAGTATTAAATTGTTTACCAGGTTTAAAGGCATACCTGTCCTCCTTGGGTATCTTCTTCTTCCTGTAGTACTCATCCTTGGAATAGGAAGAATATGATGACCTGGTTCTCCACTTCTTTTTCTTCATAAACCTTTGGAATTGCCTTGTAATCACTACTAGAAAACAGACTTTTGGCCAGGGCAAATTTCCCTGGCAAAAAGTCCAAAACCGTGGCTAAAAAGCTTTAGCCACAGTCTAGCCACGGGAAAAATCCGTGGCTAAAGTCGGCGTGGCTAAAAATTTTAAGCCACGAATTAGCCGTAGCAAATAGTATTAGCCATGGGGAAAAACTGTCGTGGCAAATAAGCCAACTATTAGCCACAGTATGAAACCCTGGCTAAAAGTGAACTCATTATTTTTTAAAAACTATTTGCCACAGTTACAAGTCGTGGCAAATACTAATTTATGTTTTTAAAAAAAAATTACATTTAAAATACTCTAAATCTCATGAAATTCCAACTTCCAATTATAAATGAATCAATAAACACTAGACAATAATGTCAGATCACGTAATTTGCGTAGTTTTGTCCAAATTCGCTTGCAACCTCCAAGAATGTGTGTAGTCCTACTACATAAGAAATAAAAGCAAGCACCTACATATTACACTCACAAAAATAACTAATACTAATAATCAAAGAGATATCTGCATCAACTTTTGCCTTCCCCTCCATTTGCAGGATCCACGGATGCTGATGGCCTGAAATGTACAAGAAACAATTAGTTAGAGATGCTCTACACTCTAATCCATGAAAAACAACTAGAAAAAATAATATTTTGTCATGACAATGGCAGCATTAAGTATTTAGTGTCCCATGCAATTAATAATTTTTACTCAAAACTATCTAAAATTCATATTTCAGGCTTTAAATCTGGACGAACCTTTTACAAGAATCCAAAGTGAATTTAATGTTTATACAACAATGAGGAAATTTCCTTTCACAATCATCAAGGGTCACAGGGGAATATATTAATTAAATAACATGGCAAAAATTTTTTGAAGAGATAACTAGGAATTTTTGGAGCACAACCAATATAAAGAACATAAAAGAAATATGGCTACCAATGTGATATATTCTTTACTTTCCCTGACCCAATGTAGAAACCTAATTCACTCATTTCAACAATTGCCAATTTGTCTGGATGGTTGGAATGTTCATAAGACTTGCTTAAGCCTTCATACGTTATTCCACCCTCAAACCCAAGACATGAGAGCCAACTGGACCACCATCTTCGTGGAGTTCTAAATTGCTATAAGAAACCCAAACTAGGTTCGAACTAAAATTAATGGTATCTCCGAGTAAACTCCAAAAAAGGGAGATCCATGAAGAAGGTATATGTGAGGGCAAGATGCTCATTCTAGTGCAATCTGAAGTAGCAGGGGGCATCAAGCGAATATTAGTTAATTCTAGCGCAATCTGAAAAAAATGTATAGTACAACAAATTATAAAAGGTCATTGAATAAATCAGCCCTTCATTAAATTTCTGGACTTTGAAGGTTCTTTGACAAACCGACACTCATATCATCTCTAAGAAGTCGTTTACTCACCAGACAAGATTTTAAGTTGTCTTAAGGAAGCTAATAGTAATCTAAATATTTTAAATATCAAGAAAACCTAACCGAGATTAAACCTAGGAATATTGTGATTTTCAATAATATCAACCTAAATAAGTGAAACAAATGTGAGTAATAAGCAGTGAATTCAATATTTGAGAGGCATGGATTAATAAATTTTGAGGAGAAAATCTATACTGTCTGCTTCCTACGTTGGTACTAACGAGAAATGGACAGAACTAATGAAAAAGATCGAATTTGAAAGACTGAAGACCAATTTTAAATTTTAAAATAACTACAAGACAACAATTTCACGCTACAAATGACACTCAAGCTCATTATTTGTTATAATACAACTGTTTAGCATTAAAATTTTAATGCCCAGCCTTGAAATTTGATAATTTGCATTTGCCCCTATCTCAAGAACACACAAGGAACTCAAGCTTTAGCTTTTTTTGCCAACCATTTGGAGAAACCATGCAATACCAAGAAAAAATTCAAAAGAATAAATTGCAGGGATAGTCATACCAAACAAAATTATAGACCCATAATCCTCGAACCTGTGCCTGATGCAACGACCTACAGAAAAAAGAAACAATCATATAGAGATTCATGTAATACACAAGACAGACAAAAAATTACTTTTAAAATGTTATCCTACACTTTTAACTTCTTAACAGTATTATATACATAAACATAATATTTACCTAAGAATACACGCAATTGCAATGAGACTGTTAGATCAATCGAAAGAGAATCAACGATCATATTAATAAGATATATGAATATCATCAAAGCATAAGAAAATTCTTTCTATAAAATGCAAACAAGGGCAAAATTTGATTTCTTCTACAAGAATTGCTTCAAAAGAAACTTTATTAAATAAAATAAAGGCAGCTTACCCGCTTGCAGTATTTATCAAAATACAGTAAAATCATCTCCAGCTATAAATTTGTCCAAGATGAGCATCATACCAAGAAGATGGTCATCAAGGGATCCCAGTTGCATGTACTCATAAACCAAAAGCCTTTGGTCTCCATCAGCACAATATCCAATTAACATGGTTCGGGTGGTGCAGTACACTTAGCATCATCACCACTTCTGCCAGGAACTGCCGATTTCCTTGCAAACCATCTAGATCAACTTGATTTATAGCCAAAACCTGGAGGTCCATTCCGCTTAAGATGTATGAATAGGTTGAATAGGAAAGGTTAGAGAGCTTAAGATTTCGGCACAATTATGGAGGGCTTTAAAGCATGATAAGATGGAAATTTTCAAATTACAAACAATTAAAAAATAAACCCTAAGGCCAGACCTCTCTTGAAAATTTTTAAATTACAAACAATTAAAAAATATACATTACTGATATGTTAAATATGTTAATAATTGAGTAATGAACAATACTACTTACTTAATTTGGGTATATTGAATAAAGATATTTCCTTTTTCCTGTTCACTTTCTTTTTCGTTGTAAAAGCATAGTCCATACAAGTGCTCCGACAGTTCACCACTGGCAAGCCCTGTTACAGTAAACTTCTTCCATAGTTTTCAATTGGAAAAATAAATTAGAACCAACAAAACAGTATTACCACAGTAAAAATTATCAAATCAGCAGAAAATTAAACAATTTTTGTTTTTATACACATAGGGTTTCAATGTCAAAATGTTATGACACAGAACAACAATAAATTAACAAATGAAAAGGCTCCTTTAACACTGCAAATCAAACACATTTTCGGTAAATATATATGATATATAGATATAATCAATAAACTACGGGAACATGTTTAAAACAGAAGAATAAATCCAGCTGTTGAATAAATTAAAGAGAAAACAAGAAAATTAGATATTAGATGAGCAAAAGAATCTATATAGCCCAAACAAGATTAAAAAAAACACGAACTAAAGAAGAATGAATCATTATAATCAATCAACTACAAATGATAACATTTCCAACTTAAACCAGCCACATATCTAAAATTATTCTAGGAAAATTGTAATCCAAAGGGTATAACTCAATCAGAAAATAGCTAAACACGTATGCCCACTAAGACCAAATTTATCAATAAAAACGAAGCCAAGGTTGATCTATAGTTGCGGATTTTGAGACTTCTTTGAAACCAAATCTCACAGTGCGTGAAGGAATTCCTGGATCTAAAAAAAATAGTCCTTTCCAGTAAAAAATTTAAACAACAAAACCAAGAGCATTAACACACAAACAATATGCCACGAATCAAATACAATCATCCAGCAGTCAATATCATTGAAGTTTTTTGTAGTAGCTGGAAAATTAGATATTAGATGAGCAAAAGAATCTAAATAGCCCAAACAAGATTAAAAAAAACACGAATACCATTGAAGTTTTTTGTAGTAGCTGGAAACTCTCTTCATCTTGTGTATACGATGCAAAAGAACTCAATGATTCGGAGCCAACACCGGCCTCAACCAAGAAATACGATGCAAAAGAACTCGAAAATGAGAGGAAGAGAAATCACACAAAAAGTGGAGAGATTCGTTACCCAAGTTCACTCAATGATGCAGTGGAAAATCTCTCTCCATGAGATCCGCCGGAATCACACCGGAATGGGAGTTAGGCTGCACGAGCCCACCGGAATCACACCGCGAGAGAACGGCAGCGATGCGGTTGTCGTCGTCGGGCGAGCAGAAGGCGTCCAACGGAGCTGGCAGCGAGCTATTCGCACAAGGGGGCTGGCGGCTCCGAGTCGCCCGAACCCTAGGGAAGCTCTTCACGGGATTCTCAAAATGAAACCTGCGCGCTTTTCAATTCTCCCCATAGCCTGTAAAAGGTTTACATTAACTAAAAAAATTAATAATCAGCACTTAATTAACTTACAATTAAAACATTTAATGAAAACTAAAAATTATTAAAACTAAAATTGCTAAAATATTAATTTAAGTTGCATTTGTAAACTCCATCCAAAAGCTAAGCGGTCGTGCGTGACCGCGAGCGGAGGTTGTAGCGATGTTTGCGATTGCGGCGAGCTTCCTCAAAATTTTGCGGGACGACTTCATCTTCATCAGTAAACATGAAATTAATCATTAAACAGAAATCATTAAACATTAACAGTAAACCAAAATTTGAAATCTCCATTAGATATGGACATCCTCGAGCTTATGCGGCCGCACGTGGCCGTGCACGGAGGTCTTCACTATCATGATTGCGCTGTGGAACTTTTCATGAACAATATTGTGATGGTGGGAATCTTCAGGATCATGATCGTGGCGGCAAAGTAGCCGCGAACGTAGGTGGTAGCGGTAGAGATCTTCACTATCATGATTGCGACGGCGAATGTCTTCAAACATGGGTGGGTCGGCGCCATCACAAGGGAAGGAGAGTGGTCGGCAAACTTGCAGCTGGGGGAATTATCAGTTGGCCAACTGCTGCAGATAAGGACAAACTCGGTGAAGAGGGCCGATAAGGCGGGATTTTGAGCTCGTGTGTTGGTTATCGGGTACCGGAAGTCGAAAGGGTTTCGGGACGGGAGGGAGGAAATGGCTGAAAGGACGGGAGGGAGGAAATGATGTCGGGATGGGAGGGAGAAAGAAATCAAAGAGGCGCGAGAGAGTAAGCGCGGGATCGAGCGGGAAATGAAAAAGTGTGAAAAAATTTAGGTCAATAATCTCTTTTTTGCCATGAATATTATTTTTCATGGCTAATACATATGTATTAGCCACACTATTTATAACCCTGGCTATAAAATAACTATTAACCAGGGTTTTTTCAATCGTGGCTAATATAGTGTATTAGCCACGATTTTTAGTCCCTGGCCAAAAAGAGTGTAGCCAATACTCACTTTTCTAGTAGTGAATGGCAGCAAAGTCCTCATCAGAAATATGACTATCTGATGTGTTATTGTTAGAAATTTCTTCTTCTGCCTCAGCACTCCTTCTGGATGGAGAAGAAGATTTTCCCCTAACCTTTCTTGAGCCTTCAGCTTTGAAGGCCACTGACTTTTCCTTAAACTCAGATCTGATGCCCTTCTCCTCTTCTATTCTGGCAGTAAGCTTCATTTCATATGATAGCAACTTTCCAAATAGTGTAGGTGGAGGTGTATCAGCCAGCCTGGCCACTTCTCTGATGCCACATATCTTAGTGTCCCAATCCTTTGTTAGAGACCTAAGAAACTTATCATTCAGTTCATAAGTGTCGAAGACCCTTCCATAGGTCATCAGCTCATTCACTATTCTAAAGAACTTCTTATAGTATTCAGCTATGCTGTCAGATTTAGCTTGTCTAAAGATCTCATACTCCTTATTCAGCATAGACTTCCTGTCCTCTCTGACTTATTTTGTGCCCTCTATGTAGACAATCAATGTGTCTCACATTTCTTTGGAGGTTTTACAATGTACCAGATTCTGAAAAGTGGCATCATCTATAACACTTACAATAATGTTCTGTGCTCTTTTATCTAGTGTTGCCATGATGATTTCATCCTTGGTCATTTCAGAATAGCTCTTTGGAGTTTGAATGTTTACATCAAGAACTGATACCTTCATTGGAATGAAGGGGCCTTCCTGTACTGTGATATAAATTCTTGGATCAGATGCTTCCATAAACAACCTGACCCTTTCCTTCCAAATGCCAAAGGATTCTTTCCTGCATATAGGTAATTTCATAGATCCAAATTCCTTTTGATTCTCATTTGAGAACCCATTCTTGATATCTGTTATTTGCCTTGGAAAATAACTCTAACTGTTAAGTCAATCTTTGAGCAACCTCCCTCTAATACCACTTAAAAGACTTTGTTTCAAGAGCCTAAACACCTAGAGGGGGGTGAATAGGTTATAATCTTTTAAAGTGCTTTTTTAGGCAAACAGTTAGATAATTATTCAACACAGATTAATCAAATCACAAAACATAAACACATCACAGCAAACACCAGATCTATAGTGGTTCCCCAAGATATGGGTACATCCACTTTCCCCCTTCGCCTATCCAGTAGATAACTAGATTCATCCTAACTTCCTTCCACTGGCTCGGATCCGCATATCTTACAATCTCAGAACCAAAATGGTTCCTACAGCTCCGACTTAACAAGTCCTACCTCAGATTCTTCCCCAGAATCCTACCTCAGGCCTCAGCCCTACCTCAGCCTTTATAACTAGGCTTACAACTCAGACTTTCCACAAGTCCTACACCTCAAGCTAACAGCCCTACCTCAGCCTTTATAATTTCAGGCTTACGACTCAGATCTGATAATAGATCTTATAAGAAATAGAATATAATAAGAAACAAACAAATTCACCAGCTAGATTCCTCTGTTGGTGTAGCCTTCTTGATCAGTTCTTGACTGAACTGATCCTTCTGATCCAGCCTGACTTAGCTTCTCAAAGCTTTTTAATAGAACAAAATAAGGTGGATCTTCTTGTTGTTGAAGTTGATCTTCAGTCAGCTTCTTCCTTAAATTCAAATTGGAATCTGAATCTTTCTTGTAAAACAATTCTGAATCTGTTTCTCTTCACTAAATTCTCTTTTTCCTTTTTTTCTACTCACTCTGTAGTTTCCGATCTGTCTCTTATATAGAGTTTGCTTCATGGTTACCGGCTGATCCGGTTTCTAACAAACTACTGACAGATCTGTCAGAGGTGTCATACCGGGTTGATATGACAGCTGTCAAGTCACCAGACATGTCAGTAGATTCTTCAGAGTCATTCCAACTCAAAAAAAATCACTCAGCAGGCCGCTTCATATGTATGGACACATATTGGCCAAGTGTCGACACAAGTCTTCATGGTGTCGACACAATACTCCAAGTGTCGACACAGCCATCCTTCTGCTTCTCGATACATCTTCTGTTGAATATATCGACACAAGTCCTGTGTGTCGACACAAATGCTTCTGGTGTCGATACAACTGTTGCTGGCAGATGGCGTTGAGTATGTGTCGACACAAGTCTTGTGTGTCGACACAACTTCTTCTGGTCTTGACATAGCTGTTGTCGATAGACGGCGTTGAGTGAATGTTGATAGTGTTGAAAGTATCCAGATGCCGTTGAGTGTGTGTCGACACAAGTCCTGTGTGTCGACACAACTGCTTCTGGTCTCGACATAGCCGTTGTCGACAGACGGCGTTGAGTGAATGTTGATAGTGTTGAAAGTATCTAGAATGCGTTGAGTGTGTGTCGACACAAGTCTGAATGTCGACACAGCTTCTTCAGAAGTGTCGACTTAGCTTGAGTGTCGATACAACTTCGTCATAAGAGTCGACACAACTTGAGTGTCGACACAACACCTTCATAAGTGTCGACACAACTTCAGAGTGTCGACACAAGTTCTTCATAAGTGTCGACACAACTTCTGGGTGTCGACACAGCTTCTTCACAAGTGTCGACACTTGTACTTAGAAAATTTTCTTCAAATGCGTAAACCCTCACAATGTAACTCAAACATCTTTTAAAAACAAATTGATACATATCATTGACTAAGATGAGGCTTCTCCAAATCTGGTACACATTTTCCAATATACCCAACAATTCATTCGCCTTGGGTACCTCGAGACTTCTCTCCAAAACAAAGGCTCTGAATCAACATGTCAAGAATGATCCAGCACGAAGCAGATCCCTAGGATGAACATCCCAAAGAAAAGTTTTCTTTTTGCTAAAGGGGCATCCAGAGCTCCACCACTGCTTGTATTTTGTATTTTCAACATTTGTGGAACAAACAACAAGTGTTATATCCAATCTTATTGATGGCTTCCTTACAGAGTGTTCGGTGCTCCCAATAAGGTACTCCGACATCTCCCCTTACAGAGTGTTTGATGATCCCAACAAGGGACTCCAGCCTCTCCCCTTACAGAGTGTTTGGTGCTCTCTTCAAGGGACTCCGGTCTCTCCCCTTATAGAGTGTTCGGTGCTCCCAACAAGGAACTTCGGCCTCTCCCCTTACAGAGTGTTCGGTGTTCCCAATAAGGGATTTCGGCCTCTCCCCTTACAAAGTGTTCGGTGCATCCAACAACAGACTCCGACCTCTCCCCTTATAGAGAGTTCAATGCTCCAAACAAGGGACTCTAGCATCTCCCCTTGCAAAGTGTTAGGTGTTGCCAACAAGGGTCTTTGGCCACTCCCCTTACAGAGTATTAAAATCTCCACAAAAGAGATTCTAGACTCTTCGTCTTATAGCCTGGCTAGGTTGTATCAAATACTTACATTCTTCATCATCACTGCAAGCCAACACCCCACCATCGCCATGGTATGCCCCCTCGTGTAAAATAAGCGAAGTCGAGGGCCAACCTCATGCAAACTAAACCGCAATTACAACCCGTGCAAAGCAACGCATCAAGTCAAATGCATAAACAATATTTGGGCAAAAAGAAGAAAGAGAACAACATCATCACCGCAACATACAAATACATGCGCAAATGCGCTTATCAGATCTACCAAACAATAAACGCAATATACCAGATATCAGACTAAGAAAAAGGGAAAATGCAAACACACAAATACAAAAGATAATGTCGCTGCATATCAGCCGCATCAACATTAGAACTCTCATCGCCTAAGATATCATCAAAACTAAATCAAGATATATCGCATCCCAAGCTCCTGCCAACAAGCTGAAAATCCTACGAGACTCCACCCCTAAGTGCCAGTTCATGAACATCCTCCATCTGAGGCTCCACCTCCTTGGTCCAGATCTCATCACGAACCTCCTCTCTAATCAAGCAACGATCCCGCATATAATCTAAACACTCCATGTACTCCACAAGTCTGGCGGACTTCAACTCTGACACGCAGCTATCAGAGGATAACATCTTCACCTGGGCCTTCGTCGTATGAAGCTCTATCTCTAAATGGGAAGTCTCCTCTTGAGAATGCTTTAACTTCTGCGTGGTTCTCTCCACCAAAGACTTCTCCACCTCCAAGGATGCCTGAGTCTCCTCCAATTCTTCCTTCAGCTCCGACCAATTCTGCCAAAATCGGGAGATGTCCCAATCATGATCACCCCTCAAAGTAGCAAGCGAGCTCGCCGTCGTCTTAAATTTATCTTGAAGAGCCAAGTACCCATCCTTAAAGGTCACAAAGTGATCGTTCCAAGTAACAGCAATGTGGGTCAGAACCTCAATCTGTACAAAAGTTAAGGAAAAGTTCAGCACGACCGAAGTAATGATGAAAAGAAAAATTTCACAAAAGCAAGCACACTTACTACATCATTCATTGCCTTCAAAGAAGAAGACACCCTAGGAGGAGCTGACTCCACAAGAGTAGCCCGGGGGAACAGAATATCAAAGCACCTGTACCTCAGGTGTAGATCTGTCTCGACCATCAGAAGGGGCAATCTTGCCCTGAGAAAATAGGTAAGGCATCATACCAACATCTCCATAAGATGCTATAGTTTCCTTTCTCATCCGACCGCGAATTGAGGATGTCTCAGCAACCCTCCCAGGGTTGAAGAAATAACACAACAAACATTTCTCTTCTACAAATGAGGAAATATTAAACAAGCAATTTGCCAGCTCACGGGGCTCCGAAAATCCTAGCACTGGGGAAAACTCCCACTCCTTCCCCTTTTGGCGGTAACAACGATTAGGAAATGCATTCCACAGCTCTTGCAAACCCCAAGAATTCTTCATATAGCCAAATAGAGTATTTTTGTGTCGGTGGTCCGTCTGAGTCTCAAAATCAAGTCAGCTCTTATTGCTAGGAATTTCAACACGCTCACCACTATCAGAGCAGATGTCGCACTAATCCTGGAAATAATCCAAAGAAAGCTTCCCGCCATATTCACAAAAGAAGACCACTAATCCCATGAGGCGTACTACTCCTAGTGGAGTAAATTGGTAAATCGGCACACTGCAGAATTTCAAAATCTCAATCACTTCCTTGCACAGTGGAAATCGAAAACCCAATCTCAAAGTAGTCTCGCAGATTGTCAACCAACCACAAAGAGGATTTTGAACCCTCTCCTTGGCACGCGGTATCTTCACTTCAAGGTCAACAGGTAGCCTGAACCTTCTCCTCCAAATCACAATCTAATCATCAGTAAGAGAGTAACGCAGACGCATCGGTCTAACAGTACGCTTCAAACCCTGGCATAAAAAAGATTGGTCTTAGAAAAAATAATCTATAAGTGAAAACATTTCCACCCCCACCATGCATATGAAGCCATGATGAGCAACAAAGCCAAATACATATACGTTCTAATACGACGCACCCGAATACGCATACGCAGGCGACTCTATGTGTGCGCAACCGCATGTCGGTGTATGCATAAGCTGGTGCGCATGCTCCTGCGCACGGCCTGGTGCACGCACACCAACGCACTCCTACGAGTACGAACTGGTGCGCATGTGCGACCTGGTGTGTGTGTGCAACCTGGTGCGCACACGTGCTGTAACACCCCAAAAAGACCCCAAAAAGACTCAAAATGAAGTTTGAGGTGCAGGTCATTTTACACGGCCTGGGACACGGGCGTGTCCCAGGGCGTGTCGGGGGTACACGGTCTGGGACACGGGCGTGTCCCAGGGCGTGTCACGCAAATTAAAATGTGGCCCGAGTCAGAAGATTACACGACCTTGAACCAAGCCTTGAATACGGGCGTGTCAGGTTGGATACGGGCGTGTCTGATGCCGTGTTCCGACCCGTGTGCTGCTTGCAGCTCGATGAGGCAAGGGTGACACGGGCGTGTCTCAGAAATGACACGGGCGTGTCAGGTTCGACACGGGCGTGTCGATGCCCGTGTTCTGGTAAATCTCAGTCGGTACGATTACCGTGTGTGCTGCTTAAGGGTACACGGCCTGTGACACGGGCGTGTCACAGACCGTGTCAGCCAAAAATTGGGTTTTTGGGCAAATCGTGGCCGTTCAGATTTCTCTCTTTTGATCCAAGGGCTCGGGTGGTTTCCTGGCTGGATTTAGTCCGTGAAGGCTGATGAAGATTCATTCTTCATGTGCTTAAGGAAGAGAGAAAGAGAGAGGAGGAAGAAGAAGGAGGAGGAGATCAAGCCACCGGCGGAGTTCCCGTGGTCCGATTCGTGATCCGAAGCCGGCGTTGTGAAGGCAAGGCTACTGCGGTTCTTTCTCACCGGCTAGTTTTCGATGGCTCCCAAGAGATCGACAAGGGTAACGATCTCTCTTCTTGGACATGTGAAGTCCTTCTTTTCTGCATTGCATAGGGAAAACCCTTCCCCGCGAGTGTGCGGTGGGTCGTGGTGTCCCTTGGGGTAGATATGTGAAGTCCCTCTTGTTAGAGGCCGGAATTGGAGTACGGCTCTAGGCATGCTGTGTGAAGCCCATCTGGACATGGTCTGGATTGGTGATGCTTGTTTGCATATCGGAGAAGGCTCCGTGATTATGGCTTATGTTGCCTTGTGCCTACCTGTTGCTTGGTGCAGCAAGAAGTACTGGATGATGTCAAGGAAATGAAGAGGGTTGGATGCAACTCTTGTGGCCGTGCGTTGCCACTTTATGAGCGGTTGAGCCGTTGGGCTGCAACTCGATGAAAAGGCAGATTGCCGAACAGGAAAGGTGAAACCGACCCGCGCCTATGGATAGCCATGGATACTTCCATATTCGAAGTGGCACGGCGACTTGAGCAACGGGGGGTGGCTGATCCGTACCTGCGTTAGGTCCGTCTGACTTGGAAGCCTGGTTATAGGTTTTGTTGGAGCGCCTAATGAGAGTCTTAGGCCCGCGCGCCGGAAAGACTAGAATACTCAAATACCGTGTAGATGGTGGTGTTGACCCTGGTATTCCGGTACACCGAGAATATGCCCTGAGTGCACGGACTGTCGGGCCGTGTGGCTGATAGTTGTGATGGCTTGAATGTGCCTGCGCGCACATAGTTGCTATATGATGATGCCATGCTTTGCAGGGAAAGAATGCTAATGCCCCGAGAAAGGGGTAAGATTGTTATAATTTGGTCAGCTGAATGCTGACCGTTGCATTGTTTGCCACCGGTTGGGTGGATTGTTCCCGTGCAGGTGCTGGAGAGCCAAGTGGTAAGTGAAGGGCTGAAGCCCTACTGCTGTTGCTGCTGCTGCTGCGGCTAGCCCTTGAAGGCTAAGCGAATGTTTTTGCTTATTTGCTTTTACTCATGTATGGCCGGCCTGCGCGCCGAGGTTTGTAAACCATACTTTGTGAAAAGAGGAACTGTAAGGCCTTAAGGCCAAACTCTATGTATTTGTGTACATTCCGTGATATATATAAAGGTGGTTTATATATTGGACATTCCTGGTTAGAGTTCAAATTACTACTTAAAGCTTCCGCTAGAATGCTCTGAGTTAGGATTCGTGGTTGGTTTGGTATTATCCTGTGACCTCACCGTCTGTTTGTGGCATATAGTGTGGGGCCCCGGCCGGACCTTCTACTATACATCATTTAACGGATGGGGTCGTTACATTTTGGTATCAGCTTCGTTCGGTCTTCCTCTATCGAATTCGTGGACGAATTCTTTTATGGGGTGGCGAGCGCGTGTTTATGCGCCCTGCTATAACGCTAATGACCTCTGGAATGTCCACTAAGGAATGTACAAAATCTTGTTTGAGGAATCTGCGCGTTCCTCTTTGTGTTGTTTTGCTTGCATACGTTCGCTAATGTGTGTCTTGTCCACCTATAGGTGACGCGTAGTGGTGCTGGGCAGTCTGAGCCCCAGCGTTCTGATGAGAGTGCGGCACCAGCTGAGGTGCCCACACCTCCTCCATCTGCGGAAACTGTTCGTTTAGTTGTTGAGGCTCTATTTGCCATGATTCAGCCGACCGGGCAAGCGCAGCCGGCAGTCGAGCCAGTTCGTGTTGTTGTAAGACCCGAGCCGGTTGAGGCTATAGATCCACGAGCAGCTGACCGACAGTTGAAGCAATTCATGAGCTTCAGTCCTCCTACGTTTACGGGAATGGGATTCCCAACGCAGGCGGAAGATTGGTTATCGCGTGTCAAGAGGATAATGACAGCGATCAGGGCGGAGGAAACTCTAAAGGTCACCTTAGCCACCTTCATGCTTGAAGGAGAGGCGTGGTTGTGGTGGGACGAGGTTGAGGTACACCATTTGGCGGGCAGGCAATTAACGCAAGTGTCGATTGAGGAGTTCTCTCGAATATTTCTGGCGAAACATGTCCCAGCGGCGCAACGCATTGCTATGGAAAATGAGTTCCAACGGTTAACGCAAGGGGAAGATAGTGTGGATATCTACTTGCATGAGTTTACCAGGTTGGGATGGTATGCGGGTACAATCTTCGCGGATGACCAAAGGAAAACGAATCGATTCTATGAAGGATTGCGGGATGAGTTGCGATTCCTACTTTCAAGTTCAGTGAACCAAGGGTTTCAGGCGTTGGTTGATACTGCGTGTGCGTTGGAGAAGGACATGCGGCGGGTGCAAGGGAACAAGGGCTTAGTTGTGTCAAAGCCAGAGGTTCAAGCACCTCGCCCGAGCAAATCGTTTTACCAGAAGAAAGGGGGCAAGAGGTCCAAGCCGTCTGGGAAAGTGACTACGACCGTTGTGTCGGGAGCGACATCAAGGCCGGATTCTCGTACATGCTATAACTGTGGCCGGGTGGGGCATATAGCTCGTGACTGTCGGGTTGTTCAGCCCAAAGGGGATAAGAAGGCGGGTGCGTCGTATGCTGAGAATGGCAAAGCGGTGGTTGATTCCTCTGCGTCTCAGGCACAGCCCCGAATATATTAGCTTGGCCAACAGGAAGCAATTAAGCAAAGTGACGTCGTCACAGGTACGAGTTGAGTTAGCTTACTTGCTTATGTTCTATTGTTTTTGGTTATGTATAGCTTGTGCATGTGTGTGTACTGCAGGCTTTGTCCTGATTCGGAATAATTTGGCGAGAGCCCTGTTTGATACGGGTGCTTCGCATTCTTTCCTATCTGAGGATTTCGTATCTCGCATTGGGGCACCAAGTCATGTGACGGTGGATAGTACAAGGGTGCTATTGCCGAATGGCTGTGTGATGCTTGCGAATAGGGCTTGCGATGTGGATGTGCAAATAGGAAGTCGGGATTTCGGTTTGAGTGCAGCGGTGCTACCGTTGTCGGAGTTTGATGTGATCTTTGGTATGGACTGGCTCTCGGAGCAGCGTGCCTTTATTGATTGCAACTCCAAGGAGATTACATTGGGCCAGAATACCGGACTTGTGACGAAGTTCGCTGGTATGCGAGGAGTTGGCGGGACCCTGTTGTCTGCACTCCAAGTCGTCAATGATGTTCGGAAGGGCGCGGAGTTATTCTTCACGCTAATTCCGGCTATTGAGCCAAAGGCCAGTGTCGGTGAAGTACTAGTTGTGTCAGAGTTTGCCGATGTGTTTCCTAAAGATCTTCCTGGGTTACCACCCCAGCGGGAGATTGACTTCTCTATTGAGTTGGTGCCAGGTGCGAAACCTGTGGCCCGCTCTCCATATCGCATTGCGCCAAAAGAGATGGCTGAGTTGAAAGTCCAATTGCAAGAGTTGTTGGAGCAGGGATATATACGCCCAAGTATGTCACCTTGGAGCGCGCCTGTTCTATTTGTGAAAAAGAAAGACAGTAGCTTACGGTTATGTATTGACTACCGCGAATTGAATAAGCTGACGGAGAAAAACAAATATCCGATCCCGCGGATTGATGACCTCTTTGATCAGCTGGCAGGATCAACGGTCTATTCCAAATTGGATTTGAAATCGGGATATTATCAGTTGCGGATTAGGGAAGGTGACATTCCCAAGACGGCGTTTGGAACACGCTACGGTCATTATGAGTTCACGGTAATACCGTTTGGCCTATGTAATGCGCCTTCGGTATTTATGGACCTAATGCATCGAACGTCCCGAGAGTACTTGGATTTGTTTGTTATTGTGTTTATCGATGACATCTTAGTATACTCTCAGTCGGAAGAGGATCACGCAAACCATTTGCGGTTGGTCTTGCATACCCTGCGGAGGAATAAGCTTTTTGCCAAGTTCTCAAAGTGCGAGTTCTGGCTCTCTTCAGTAGCCTTTTTAGGACATGTGGTAAGCGGAGAGGGTATCGCGGTGGATCCGTTGAAGATAAGTGCCATCCGAGATTGGCCAGTGATGTCTTCAGTGGCCGAGGTCAGGAGCTTCCTTGGACTTGCGGGCTACTATAGACGGTTTGTGGAAAACTTCTCACGGATTGCTTTACCTCTGACCACGCTGATGAAAAAAGATCAAAAGTTCATTTGGACGCCGGAGTGCGCGCGAGCTTTTGAAGAATTGAAGAGTCGTTTGACCACGGCGCCTGTGTTGACATCGTCATGTGGTACCGTTGGGTATGAGATCTATAGTGATGCTTCCGGGAGCGGCTTAGGCTGTGTTCTTCTGCAGTTTGGTAAAGTGATTGCTTATGGCTCGCGCCAGTTGAAAGTGCATGAGCGGAATTACCCCGTCCATGATTTGGAGTTGGCGGCGGTAATCTTTGCGCTCAAGTTGTGGCGGCACTATCTATATGGCGTTAAAGTGGATATCTATACAGATCATAAAAGCCTAAAGTATTTGTTGGATCAGAAGGATCTGAATATACGACAACGAAGATGGATGGAGTTCCTTGGGGACTACACCTTCGAGATTCACTATACTCCCGGGAAGGGAAATGTGGTCGCTGATGCTTTGAGTTGAAAGACACCGGTACGGGCAAGCTGGTTGCAGAGGTATGATCAGCGTTTAATCCAGGAATTGGAAGCATTGGAGATATCTTGTGTTGACAAGGGTTCGTCAACCGATGCATGCTTGAACTAGACGGAGGTGCAATATGACCTTACGGACAGAGTTCGGCGAGCAACGGAGCTTGATGAAAGCCTCCAGCGCTATGCAAAAGATGGGCCGGATGACCAATTCTCTTGGGATAACGGGTTGTTAAGAAGAAATGGTCGAGTGTGCGTCCCGAGTGTGGGTAAATTGAGGGAAGAGTTGATGTACGAAGCTCACTTTGCAAAGTACTCAGTTCACCCAAGGAGCACAAAGATGTACAGAGATCTGAAAAAGCTGTTCTGGTGGCCCGGATTAAAGAAAGGTGTTTCACGTTATGTGGCTGAATGCAATACCTGTGCGTTGGTGAAAGCAGAATGCCAGAAGCCTGGCGATTTCCTGAAGTCGTTACCTATTCCGGAGTGGAAGTTCGATGATATTTCGATGGATTTCGTGCATGGGTTGCCGAGATCTCAACACGGTCATGATTCAATCTGGGTGATTGTGGACCGGTTGACAAAAGTGGCACACTTCCTTCCAAACAGAAGAGACGATTCAGTGGAAACCTTGGCCAAGCTTTATGTGGAGCAGGTTGTTCGACTGCACGGTGTTCCCCGGAGCATCGTTAGTGACCGTGATGGGTGGTTCACATCGAATGATTGGCGGCTCGTTCATCAAATGTTGGGTACAAAGTTAGCGTTTAGTACGGCCTTTCATCCCCAAACGGATGGCCAGACTGAACGAACCAACAGGACGATGGAGGATATGCTCCGCATGTGCGCCCTAGACTTTGGTAAGAGATGGGAAGATTATATATTTCTTGTCGAATTTGCCTATAATAATAGCTACCAAGCGAGTATTGGTATGGCGCCATTTGAAGCTTTATATGGTCGGAAATGTCGTACACCGTTAGCTTGGGCAGAAGCAGGCGAATCTAAGCTGAGTGGTAAAAAGGAAGTCGAAGAAGCCACCTCGCTCATACGCTCTATTCGGGAGAGGCTATTGATAGCCCAAGATCGTCAAGCAAAGTACTACAATGCCAAACACCGGAACGTGGAGTTCGCGGTGGGTGATTGGGTATATTTGAAGATCAAACCCTTCAAAGGCGTGTCCAGGATTCGGCGTTTGAAAAAGCTAAGTCCGAGGTATCTTGGTCCATTTGAGGTGGTGGAGCGAGTTGGGGAAGCTGCTTATCGACTAGCACTTTCAGCAGACTTGGGTGGATTACATGATGTATTTCACATCTCAGTCCTTCGTAAGGCGGCGAAGGATCCAGCTCAAGTAGTGGAGAATGATCGGGTACCGGTCGAGTATGGGCTAACGACGAGGGTTAGACCCATTCGGATCGAGGATCGAGCCGAGAAATAGTTGCGGAACAAAGTGATCGGGATGGTCAACGTCCGATGGGACAATTGTGGCCGTGAAGAGCTAACATGGGAGCGAGAGCAGACCATGCGAGCTGAATTTCCCGAGTTATTTGTATAAACTGTAGACCGTGTACTTTTTGTTATAACATAGTTATCAAGTTATAGCATTGCTGGTTCTTGTTTCCTTACCGTGCAAATTTCGGGACGAAATTTTGTTAAGGGGGGGAGGGTTGTAAAACCCCAAAAAGACCCCAAAAAGACTCAAAATGAAGTTTGAGGTGCAGGTCATTTTACACGGCCTGGGACACGGGAGTGTCCCAGGGCGTGTCGGGGGTACACGGCCTGGGACACGGGCGTGTCCCAGGGCGTGTCACGCAAATTAAAATGTGGCCCGAGTCAGAAGATTACACGGCCTTGAACCAAGCCTTGAACACGGGCGTGTCAGGTTGGACACGGGCGTGTCTGATGCCGTGTTCCGACCCGTGTGCTTCTTGCAGCTCGATGAGGCAAGGGTGACACGGGCGTGTCTCAGAAATGACACGGGCGTGTCAGGTTCGACACGGGCGTGTCGATGCCCGTGTTCTGGTAAATCTCAGTCGGTACGATTACCGTGTGTGCCGCTTAAGGGTACACGGCCTGTGACACGGGCGTGTCACAGGCCGTGTCAGCCAAAAATTGGGTTTTTGGGCAAATCGTGGCCGTTCAGATTTCTCTCTTTTGATCCAAGGGCTCAGGTGGTTTCCTGGCTGGATTTAGTCCGTGAAGGCTGATGAAGATTCATTCTTCATGTGCTTAAGGAAGAGAGAAAGAGAGAGGAGGAAGAAGAAGGAGGATGAGATCAAGCCACCGGCGGAGTTCCCGTGGTCCGATTCGTGATCCGAAGCCGGCGTTGTGAAGGCAAGGCTGCTGCGGTTCTTTCTCACCGGCTAGTTTTCGATGGCTCCCAAGAGATCGACAAGGGTAACGATCTCCCTTCTTGGACATGTGAAGTCCTTCTTTTCTGCATTGCATAGGGAAAACCCTTCCCCGCGAGTGTGCGGTGGGTCGTGGTGTCCCTTGGGGTAGATATGTGAAGTCCCCCTTGTTAGAGGCCGGAATTGGAGTACGGCTCTAGGCATGCTGTGTGAAGCCCATCTGGACATGGTCGGGATTGGTGATGCTTGTTTGCATATCGGAGAAGGCTCCGTGATTATGGCTTGTGTTGCCTTGTGCCTACCTGTTGCTTGGTGCAGCAGGAAGTACTGGATGATGTCCAGGAAATGAAGAGGGTTGGATGCAACTCTTGTGGCCGTGCATTGCCACTTTATGAGCGGTTGAGCCGTTGGGCTGCAACTCGATGAAAAGGCAGATTGCCGAAAAGGAAAGGTGAAACCGACCCGCGCCTATAAATAGCCATGGATACTTCCGTATTCGAGGTGGCACGGCGACTTGAGCAACGGGGGGTGGCTGATCCGTACCTGCGTTAGGTCCGTCCGACTTGGAAGCCTGGTTATAGGTTTTGTTGGAGCGCCTAATGAGAGTCTTAGGCCCGCGCGCCGGAAAGACTAGAATGCTCAAATACCGTGTAGACGGTGGTGTTGACCCTGGTATTCCGGTACACCGAGAATGTGCCCTGAGTGCACGGACTGTCGGGCCGTGTGGCCGATAGTTGTGATGGCTTGAATGTGCCTGCGCGCACATAGTTGCTATATGATGATGCCATGCTTTGCAGGGAAAGAATGTTAATGCCCCGAGAAAGGGGTAAGATTGTTATAATTGGGTCAGCTGAATGCTGACCGTTGCATTATTTGCCACCGGTTGGGTGGATTGTTCCCGTGCAGGTGCTGGAGAGCCAAGTGGTAAGTGAAGGGCTGAAGCCCTACTGCTGTTGCTGTTGCTGCTGCGGCTAGCCCTTGAAGGCTAAGCAAATGTTTTTGCTTATTTGCTTTTACTCATGTATGGCCGGCCTGCGCGCCGAGGTTTGTAAACCATACTTTGTGAAAAGAGGAACTGTAAGGCCTTAAGGCCAAACTCTATGTATTTGTGTACATTCCGTGATATATATAAAGGTGGTTTATATATTGGACATTCCTGGTTAGAGTTCAAATTACTACTTAAAGCTTCCGCTAGAATGCTCTGAGTTAGGATTCGTGGTTGGTTTGGTATTATCCTGTGACCTCACCGTCTGTTTGTGGCATATAGTGTGGGGCCCCGGCCGGACCTTCTACTATACGTCATTTAACGGATGGGGTCGTTACACGTGCATGCACGACCAGGTGCGTGTACAGCCTAGTACGCGCGTGCACGCGGCTTGGTGTGGCGCACACACGCGATCGGGTGCGCACGCGCGCACCCACCACCTGGCACGCGCAACCTAGTGCGTGCGCACACAGCCTAGAGCACGAGCGCACCAACGCATGCACTTGTGCACGCGACCTGGTGCATGCACACTAGCGCACGACCAGGCCCACGTGCACCCACAGGTGCGACCTGGCATATGCGCACCATCGTGCAACCTGGTGTGTGTGCGACCAGGCGCGCTCGCAACCTAGTGTGTGCGCACAAGCGTGCCACCAGGCGCGCACACCCGTTCGCAATCAGGCACGCGCGGGACCTAGTATGTGGACACCAGCGTGCGGTCAGGTGCGCGCGTGTGACTTGGCGCGCACCCGTGCGTGCCTTGGTGCGCCCACACCTGTGTGCGTCGGCTGCCTTCCCTTGGCGTATTTTCTGGCGCAATCCTTTTTTCCTAGGGTGACCACTCTAGTCTGCGATTATGCACAAATAAGGTGGCATTGGCTTTCATGAGTGTGCTCTGCCGCCTTTCCTACTCCTCCTTGACATATCCTAACATTTTACCTGAGTTTGAAGGACGCTGCCTTCCACTATTTTCGGCATTTCATAGTTTTTCATCGCCGCTACTATGAAGAATGAGCAA
Organism: Platanthera zijinensis; assembly: GCA_039513925.1. Classification (NCBI taxonomy): domain Eukaryota; kingdom Viridiplantae; phylum Streptophyta; class Magnoliopsida; order Asparagales; family Orchidaceae; genus Platanthera; species Platanthera zijinensis. The sequence continues at coordinate 87,876,063 of CM077078.1, forward strand.
AGGGATGATCCTTATTTTTTTCACCTGGATCGATCTCTTGCAACAAAGATCTGGGGGCAATTGCTAGGGATGAGATCCATATTTAAAAGCATGGGTGAGCACATAACCGCACCCCCATGATCTCCACAAAAAATAGTGGGATCATTGGTTTGACCGCACATACGATCACAACGCTCTATCCCCACGTGCGTTGATCCTTTCACGCATGACGTCGGAACTGCCACGGACGTCGCCTCGTCGGCGTCAAGTGGCCAGCATCTTCCCCGGATGCCGGACGTCCCCACAAGCCATCCTCTTTTCGTCCGCCCGTACAAGCGTCGAGGTTGGCGGCCAAGCCGACCGCCAGCACAAGGAAAGTGACCGGGCCGACCTCTCTTCCTTGATCGTGATCACACGGTCAACGAGACGGTCGGGACAGCCTCCCATTCTCGGCTGCCGGTGCTCGGCCGAAAAGGCGACTTAAACGGCCGCCCTTTGTCGGCCACCGGTGCACAGCCGGAGGGGCGGCCTGGACGGCCGCCATTCCCAAGGGGCCGGCATGCGGCCGAACGGGCCACCACTCCTCAGACGCTAGCATGCGGTCGTGGAAGCGGCCGAGCCGGCTTCCCCTTCTTAGCAGCCAGCGCGCTGCCGAGGAAGCGGTCGGCCGCTCCCTCTCAGCCGCCAACTTAGTCCCCCCGTGCTCTCCCGACCGTTGGCGGCGGTTTCCCTCCTCGCCGATGAGGTCGGCAGCAAGTTCTTCGGCAGCCCATGGGAGCTAGTCCCTACCGTCTGATCTTTTCGGATCATTCTCTGTCATCTGATTCACATGTAACAACCCACTAACCACCAGGTTAGTGAGGGAATTTTATTATATATTTAATTGGTGTATAAATAGTGAAATTAATTATCTTAATATGCACCCCTAGGCTATAGAAAAAAATTGATAATGGTGGTTTTGGTGTGCGGATAGCCGCGTAACCACCATAACCACCTCCTGGAGACTATCAAAGGAGCATAAAACCTCCTCATTTCTCATTTTTTCCTCTGAGCTTTCTTCTTTCTCGGGTCGAAGCTCTGTTATATTTCTCCTATGAGCCGCATTTAAGCCACTCCCGAGCCACATTCGAGCCATCTCTATGCCGCATTCGAGCCACCTTCGAGCCGCCGGACGATGACCAATCTCTCTGCTTCCAGAAGGCCTCCGTGACCGCAATCTCAAATGCTCCGCTCCCGCATTCAGTGTCAGCGTGAAGCCCAACAAAGCATGTTGCTGCAAAGTGCAATTTGAAACAAACGTCAGGCGTGACGGTCTATCGTCTGTTGAGTGCTAAGAGCTCTCTTATCTTGAAATTATAATGAGGAGCGGTTTTACCCGGTTGAGGGGTTTTTCCATGTTAAAACATTGTGTATACGATCGACGCTTCTCAATGACTGTCTATGCGCTCGACCGTTCTGGGAGCTAAGGCTGTCCAGATTATTCTGGTCTGACCGGAACGTCGAGTTAGGCTGCAACAAATATGTAAATATAAATATATTTTATAAAATATAACTTTATTCATATAAATTAATATAATTAATTTAGACATAGTTAGTTATTGTTTTATTCATATATAAATAGATATACATATATATTATATATTATATAAAATATAATTGATGGGTTTCCCCCTGAAATTTTCGAGTCAAACCGGAAAGGGTTTCGGACAAAGACACGGGGGCAAGAAAATCCGGCCAGTTGAGCCGCGCTCAAAAAGCCACGCTCACCTAAATGTACCAAAACACCAGAGAAGGGGACAAAACTGCACGCACCCCCGGCCGAGCGCTAGGATAGCACCCGCGGAGAAGCACCCCGTGCGGCCTACGTGCGCGCACGGCCTGCACCCACTCAGCTTGCCCGCGCACGGCCGCACAAGTCCATGCTGCAGTGCAAGGCCACGCGGTCGCGCAATGCTGTCTCCGGACACCATTGGAAACCATATCATAGTCATCTCCTACCTATTTATAGTTATCTTCTGGTTGGGCTTCCATTGGAGGTGGGCGGTCCCATCTTTTGCTACTTTTGTAAAAGAGGCTATGTCATTAGAAATCAAATCATAGCCTTTAGTTACCCCGCTATCTAAACCTACAAAGATAACCTTTGGGACATTTTTCACTAGGGCATAATCCCTTAGAAGGCTTCTTATTCCAGTCATGTGTCTAGAACACCCACTGTCCTTGTACCATATATGCATTTGATTGACCTTTAGACATAACTGCAAGAAAGAACTCATTTTCCTTAGGAACCCAACCAACATTGGTTCCTTGGTTCTTGTTAACTATTAGATTAGATTTTTAATGAAGGAAACATTTGCTGAATTAACCTTCTTTATATGAGCCACTATGGGATTATACCAACAGTATGGTAAAGTGGCCTACCTTACTATAATACCAACACTCATACCTATTGTACCTTCTCTTCTAAGTAGTTTTTTATATGGAATGTGCATGCTCATGTTCACAAGAGTAGGCTTTGACATTCTTTTCATTTCTTTTAGCAATCAAGTGATTGTGTGCATGATGGTAAATAGGTTGCATAGCCATTGGATTTCCCTTAGGAAGATGCCTTCGATGAATGATCTTTTCCTTGACCTTTAGTGTTAGAGTTGCGGTACTAAATACAAATGGTCCATAATTTCCCATTTGTATTTCTTCAAGAGGAGATTTTATTGCACTTGAACCATGGTCTCTTTTTTCTATCCAGTGAGGAGCATTGTTAGCCCCACTAGAGGAACATCCTTTTTTTCAATGACCATACATGATGTCATGGTTATAGCTATTGGATGGCAGGAACACCTTTTGGAAGGTAGTTTTTTGCACTTGGGATTTTCCATTATTGCCCTTTTTACCTCAACCTTTTTGTTGAATCCTACACTACTCTATATTGTGTAAAATAGCTATCAATGATAGATAATGCAGTTTGTGGCTTGGAAAACTTAGCAATTAGCATCCTCTCATTGAGGAGCTTTTTTTTTAAGATCCATAATGATCGTGTTCTTATTGCTTATGGTTCTAATATAGATGATTGACATCCCTCTCAACTTGCAAAGTTCTTTGCTCAATTGAGCCAGCATTTCAGCTGTCTCATTACATTCAGACTTAGCATGTTTCAGAGATTCAATCTCATCAGCTTGCTTCTTAGCAAACATCTTGATTTTCTTCAATTCTTCTAAGAGAGCACCATACTTGTTATCCATATCATTAAATTCACTTTCGGATTTAGATTCGCCTTCATCATCAAATGATAAGCATGCATCTGAATCATCACCAGTTTAATATTGAGATTCTGATAAAGATAAAGAAGCTTTAATTGTTACTTCATTATGATGAGTATCATCTTGATCTTCCTCATCTATCATGGCTATAAGAACACAACTGTGTTCATCATTGTCACTGTCAGATAGTGATAAAGGAGCACTACTGCCCACCCTAGCAGTAGGATATTCCTCTTCTTCTAATAGAGCAACAAGCCCAATAAAGGCTTCCTCATCTTCTGTCTCAGATGAGTTTGAGTCACTCTCACTCCAGTTCTTCTTCTTATTTGCTAAAAAGTTTTTCTCGAACTTCTTGTATTTGTATTGCTTCTTTTCATCTGTTTCTTTTCTTTTGTTTCTCTTGACTAGACAGACAACAATAACATGCCCAGCCCTATTACAATAATATCAAATAATATCAATATTAAGATGTTTGTTCTCTTTAGAGCCATACCTGTCCCCCTTAGGGTCTCTCCTTGATTTATTTAAGCTGATGCGGGGCTTCTTTGAGCTAGAGGTACAAGAAGAGTTTTTCTTCTATTATCACTTCATATTTAGCATTCTCTTTAATTTGCATGGAGAACAATACCAGTTCTCAATCAGTTAGCTCAGCTTCAGAAGTGCTAGAGCTTTTTATATCAGCATCCCTTCTTGGAGGTGAAGAGATCTTCTCTCTGCATCTACTTGAGCTTTCATCTTTGAAATCCACAAATCTTATCTTAGAGTGGGACCTGACAGCTTCCTTCTCTTACTTCCTTATATTGAGTTGCATCTCATGGGATAGCAGCTTCCCAAACAGAATATGGGGTCGGATGTTTGCCAGATTCTACAACTCCAATATAACACATATCTTGATGTCACACTCTTTATTGAGGGATCTCAAGAATTTAGCATTAAGATCATAATTTGTGAATTATTTTCCATAAGTCTTCAGCCCATTCACAACCTTAAAAAATCTTTTATAGAATTCAATAATTGAATCTTTCTTCTCTTGCTTGAATGCTTCATATTCTCCATTAAATATAGTTTTTTTATCCCTTACCCAATCGCTACCCTCGCCGTATTCGGTCTCCTCCATGGCCGCCGACCACTACCGCCTCTAGGCACCTGTCCCAAGCCGCTCGAGCTACTCAGAGGGCACTCTGTCATTTTGGCAAAATTGGTGATCTAGGTGATTAAAATAGAGCGACGTCATCGCCAACAACAATCACTCCCCTACGCAATTACCACCATAAACCTCCAAAATACTATAAATAGGCCCTCAGGCCTTCATTTGAAGACAAGCAACTCTAGAGGCAAGAGATAGCTCTGAGGTTATCCGGCGAGATCGTGGACTTAGGACGATTCTCAGCTCAAGAATTCACTTCGCTCTTATCCTCTTGCTGTGGATTCAACACGCTCCAAGTCTTATCAACCGCCTCTACGAGAGCGCTCCCATCAAGGCTATACATTAACGAGAGTGCCCCCCCCCCCACCTGAAGCTCTATGGACTTAGAGAATTTTCTAGTCGAAATGCTCCCTCCCAAGTTCCGTGAGCTCAGCAACTTTACAAGGCTGGAGCACTTCAATCGAGGCTCCGAGGACTTAGCTATTTTTCCTCATTTTTTGAACCTGTAATGAAGTAGCATCTTGTCACCCTCAGAGTTCAAACAAAACTATGTAAAACTCCGAGAAGCTAGTAGATTTTAGCTCGGTATGGTTTCGGCCACGTAGTTTTTCACCCTTTCCATTTTTTCCACGTAAAAAATGCCTCTTGTCATTTGATATGGTTCACTTTGAATGTTTGCACGTCCGGTCTTATTCCGAGCTAAGGCAGTCCGATCTATCAAGACCGGGGAAAGACCGGGTGACCCATAATAGTTTGGCTCCGTCTATGGGAAGATGTTCCCAGAAGCTCTGACATGTCTCAGCATTCCTCCAGCTCGCGGCAATGATAAAAGGAAGTACGCACCCCGTTTTCCAACCAGCTTACGAAGATTCCAACGATCAAGCATCCAATGACTCTCCTGTTAGGCCCACGCCACTTCTTGAGGAGATTGTTATCACACTGGCATTGTCAGTAGAGGAGTGGATGCATTAGTGAGAGGAGCGCCAGGCTCAAATGCTCGCCCTACTAAGGAGCTCAAAGACTCATAAGCCTCTAGGGGCACCTCCCACACTCACAAATTGGGGATTGCCCCTTTCAGGTCGACACTCGCTCGACAAAATTGCTCGCATTGCATGCCACACACGGTCCTGGGGGCACAAGTTAATGGAAGCACCCCTCCCCAGGAATCCCTTCTCAATCCAAAGCAAAGGGATCAAGAGAATAAGAAGCTTAGTCCAAGCCTGACATCCGTAGAAAGGGATGAATGCCTCGGTGACATTTCTGGGAATAAAATGTAGATAATAACCTACACTTCGCTCCACCCACTCACGCGGACGTGTTAGTATCTAGGAAAGACCCCAACACAGCCATCGTTCCATGAAGTCAACCACTAATGATCCCAAACCAAATGATGCTTGAAGGCATCACCAGCTCTAGAGACTTTGTCATAGGCAATTTACCTGGCATCGATTGCCCAGCGTGCCTCACATTTCTCGATGGGATCTCAAGGAAAACTCCAAAATAAGTTCATACGATGACATATTTCATCGCTCCAACTAATAAAAAGCTCGCTCGGGAGGGAGCAAGACACATAGTCAAGGAAGTGTATGGGCACGGAGGGCACGGAGGCACAGACATGGAATGCCCCATTCACCTTATCTTTCTTATATACCCGCAAATCTTGGCACATCTATTCCACCCGAGATCAAACTCCCCGACCTCGATACTTTTTATGGGATAGATGACAATGTGGCACACATCCAACACTTTGTCACTATCATGACAGTCTACAATGACTCTTACCTGCATTTTTGTCGAGTGTTCCCAACAACTCTAAAAGAAGAGTCTCTCGCTTAGTTCCTCTCCTTAAAAGAAGGGGAAATCAAGGACTTCACAAAGCTTGCCTAACTTTTCATAGATCATTTTGTCACCGATCGATGACTCATATGCCTCGCAAGGATCCAATAGAGTCAGGGTGACCCGCTTACGGATTTATTCCATCGCTTCACTATATAGGCACAACAGGTTCCAAAAGCTAACCCTGGGAATCTACACAATCTTTTCCTCAAGAGACTCCAGCCTGAAAAAGCTCCTCGCCATGCTGAGAATTGAAGCGGGGTGCATCTATATTAGCCTTGTCCTCCAAGTCAAAGCTCAAATCACAAAAGAGGCTGCAACTGAGGAACATTTTCCGCCACTCAAAGGAGGTTCAAAAAGGAAGAAGAATAATGAGTCACCATTGAATCATAGAGGGAACAACAAGCACCGTGTTAGCCCTCACCGAGTCGGAGGGCACTACCAGCACCAGGCTTTCCCTGGAACATCATAAGCAGAAGTTTTGTTCTCCATCTACGAAAATCAAAACCTTTGGATTCTAAGGGCTCTTGCATCGAACTTCGGATACCAATCCTAGTACTACAAATATCATCGAGGACAAGGTCACACCACAGAAGATTGTGTATGTTTAACATCCCATTTCGAGCTAGACCCCTAATATGTGTTGTGGTATCACTATGGTGACTTGAGTCGGTAGTTAGATCATGCCTAGAGTGAATTCATCGTGAAAACTCATGGAATAATCGAGAATACTTGTAAATTCGTCGAGAGTCCTAGAGTGTATTTGTCAAGATGACTCGAGAAATAGTCGAGAAGACTCGTGAATTCGTCGAGAGGACTCGACAAATTCATCGAGTGAACTTGAGAAAACTCGATGAATTCATCGAAAGGACTCGAAAAATTCGTCGAGTGGACTTGTGAAATCTATCGAGATGTTTTGTCGAAAGGACTCAAGAATTTGTCGAGAGGACTTGGCAAATTCGTCGAGTGAACTCGAGTGGACTTGTGAAATTTGTCGAGATGATTCGTCAAAAGTACTCGAGAATTCGTCGAGAGGATTCGACTAATTCGTCAACTTAACATGAGTGGACTTGTGAATCTATCGAGATGATTCGTCGAAAGGACTCGAGAATTCATCGAGAGGATTCTACGAATTAATCGAGTGAACTCGAGTGGACTTGTGAAATCTGCCTAGATGATTCACCAAAAGGACTCAAGAATTCATCGAGAGGACACGACGAATTGGTCGAGTGAACCCGAGCAAACTAGTGAAATTCACCATGAAATTCGTCGAGTGGACTTATGCATTCGTCGAGATGACTCGTGTAACAGACTTAATGCACTCGACAATTTGTCGAGTAATTCCGACGATTCATCGAGTATACTCGACGAATGGACTTAGCATTTTTGTACGTGCGTCTGGTTATGACCTGGGAGGATTTACGGTACATCCAGACTTGTATAGAATGGCGATTTAATGTCTTTTCTTTTCAGAAAACTAAATTTATGTTATAATAAGGGTGGTCCAATGAGAGAATGGCACATGGTAGGAAGACTTTCAACCCTAAAGCACCGGCCACTTCTTTATAAGGATAACCCAAACCCTAGAAGGCTTCTCCATCAGCAGACTTTTTCCCTCTTCTTGAAGAATGACGAATCGAGAACGATATCACCGAAAAATCCGAACACGACATGCCACCAAGAATAAGGACACAATCCATGGCCGGAAATCAGGTGAGTTTCTTGCCCTCTCCCTTGGTGCTAGATCTTTAGATCCAAAGTGTAGGAGAGACATCGGCTTAAGAGATCTTGATTTGAGAGTTTAATGGAGATTTCTTAGGAAGGAACCATGCAAAACCTTTTGTTCTATGGCGCTAATCGACGCATGAATATCTTCAATCATCTCCTCTCTTCATTACAAAGATGACGGACTTGATCTCGTGAAGAACCGTGGTCTAATTAGGGGAAAGGGAAAACAGAAGTTAGATGTGTTTTGTGTGATGGCTGGAGGAAGGAGATGAACTGATGTCATTCGTACATCTTTACGATGCGTGCAAAAGTGTTGTACATAAATATGTTTTTCTGTGTGCAACAGATTTTAAGGCTGTTTTCAGGTATAATAAGATCTGATTCAGGTCTCTAGCTCCACATGGAAGTTGTAGCCCTCGGATAGACCTTTAAGAAGGATGGTTATACATTTTTGGAGAAGTTCTGTAGCTCTATGAAAGTGCAACGCAAGTTGTTGCATTGTAATAATTTAAGTGTAGGTTTGTTCTATCTAAATATACACGGCTAGGCTGAAACTCGATTTTAGGTGTGATGGATTTGGACCCCAGGCTCAAAACATAAGTTGTAGCCCTTGAAAATACCTTTCTGATTTGTGGTTGCTCATAATTTTTGGTGGAACGTAGCCTCCTGAATGCTAGTTTTGGTAAATTGTTGCCCGTAGCCGTGATGTATTAATATTTGGATGATTTCATTATTCTCGGAATTGATTACTTAGGAGATCTATTGGTAGATATTTGATGATAATGTGATCACCCCTTGTATGATTAATAAGTTTTGGAAAGAGTACTTGTTGTGAGTAGTTGGAGGTTTGTGAAATGGAGCTCGGTAGAGATGATTGAATAATTATGATGCGTATACATGTGATAAATGATAGAAAGGGTTGGATGAGGTATACCCCCATGACCATATGATGAGCTTAACCTTGATCTCAAGTATTGAAGGAATGGCTGGTATAATCCACTGCTTAGAGTATGATAACTCCCTACGGGTAGCAGTGAGTAATTGGAGTAACAATTAGGATGGATTGTCATCTTGTGTTAAATGTGGACCCTTGTGTGCTTTGGAGAAAGATGTTGGATATGATATGAAGAGAATCAGTTGGAGCCCTTGAATGCATGATGGCATGGTAAATGTGAATTACCTGGGTTGGGTGTGTGTTGACACACGGTATTTTATCCTGCATTGAGGATTTTGAGGCAGGTCTACGGGCATGCCAGTTGTCACACCGATGTGAGCTGGCAGTTTGATCTTGGGCAGTTGGGCTTAGTCCTTTGGTTTTCACTCCCAAAGGCTCCTTCCGTGCCATTGGGCGGTTGGGCTTGGTTCTTTAGTGATACTCTCCCAAAGACTCCTTTTGTGTCTATTACAGGCCAGTTGGGTTGGGCTCTTGGTGCACATCTACCCAAGACCCCTTATGAGTCATAGTACGTAGGGGCTCCGATGTTGTGTTCTCAGCATTGAGGCCTATGAAGGCCTAGGCCTAGTAGTGTGTATGTCCACCTAATAGTGGATACGCCCGCTCTACTGTCACCGTTTGGCCACGGCAGTTGATGCTTAAGAGGTTAGCTACCTGCTCGAAAAGTGAGAACTAAAGGTCTATGTCGACATAGCAAGTATGTGTGTGTGCATATGTGAGTCATCATAGTGCATTCGTTTCATATCATTGCATTGCACGCATAAGATCCTCATCATATAAATTTTTTTGGGCACTTTTATATGATGAGTTACCTTGATGTACCCAACCCCTAACTAATAAATCTGTATGGGCATTTTAATAAATTAAGTTAAATTCCGTACTTATGATAGATATGTTGTTAGAGTAGATGTGTCATTTTATATATTGATTACGTTTGCTCTTACCTGCTTAGAATTTATGCGCTATTTATACATGTATTGTTGGATACATAATGCTTTTATGTCATTTGATTTGATATATATATAATACTGTTATATTGAGCTCCTCCTTCTTTTTCTCCGTCTGGTGCCTAAGAGTCGTCGGGGTGAGCGAATGTGATAGCCACTTAGCCTTTATGACTAACGGTTGTTATGTCTACCATTTTAGGAGGTTACCATGCAGGCAGGGCAACAATAGCGCCTTATGCAGGAGGACAGCCAGGATAGGGGGACAGGGCCTAATACAACGATACCCTCACTTCCTTCTATGACCTATGTGAGTTTGAGGGTTATGATGTAGCCTTTCGGTAGTTTGTGTACTCTATTATTAAAGAAGATGATGTAGTTTTTTTAATGATGTACTGTTTTGGACATTTTACTTTATGTGAATTATGACTTTTGTGTTCTTCTAATTTTTGGGTTGGCATTTGTGGTATCGAAAATTAGCCGGCAGAATAGGCGACTTGTGGTACAGATTAGCATATGTGCTAATGCTACCACAAGACGGCAATTATGGGCATAAAATTCCCCTCGACTGTGTCTTATGTTCTGAGAGGGGGGTTTTACAGTACACCTGAAAGAGGAACTCAGACGAATTATACATGTTAGCATACTCGAACAATCTCAATGGAAAAAGATAGTGACTCAGTCAACCTCAACCGCATTAAGCTAAGTTAGTCTCCAAAAGAATGCAAGGGACCATGCAAGGCTTGGACTAGTCTCGGGCAGGGGGGCAGAATGAAGCGCTCCCTGCACTATAAGTTTGCTTTTTGAATAATAAGTCGTGAGAATAGATTTGCGAGCACCTATATCTTTCTTTTTAGCAATGTAATGTATGTTTTCCCTTGCACCACAGTCGAGTAATTGCAAGGCAAGATTGTCTAAAGCCTTTCTACACCTATCAGGCAATATTGGTGAAAGACTTACTACACCTCTAGGGCAAGATTGGTGAAAGCCTTTTTGCAGCTCCCAAAAGAAATCAGTGAAATCATTTTTGCACCTCCCATGCAAGATTATCAAAAGCCTTTTTGCGCCTCCCAGGCGAGATCGACAAAAGCCTTTCTGTACCTGAGGCAAGATTGGCAAAAGTCCTTCTGCACCTTATGTGAGACGAACAAAGGTATGTCTACACATCCCGGGCAAGATGGACATATTTTCATCTTCACCTTCACTTGGACAAACCCCAATTCTCCTGAGGTACGAACAAATAAAGGTTCTTTTCCACCTCAACCCGGATGGATGCGGTCCTCTAGAGGCATGAACGAACAAAGTTTCTTTGACACCACAACCCGGACGAACCCCGGTCCTCTTGAGACACAAAAAAACAAAGGTTCTTCGCCACCTCCACCCGGACGGACCCCGGTCCTCCTGAGGAGCGAACAAACAAAGGTTCTTCGCCACCTGTATCCGGACAAACCCCGGTCCTCCTAAGGCTGTAATGTACAAATTCTACTCGCCACCTCCACCCAGATAGACCCCGGTCCTCTTAAGGCACAAACAAACAAACAAAGGTTCTTCTCCACCTCCACTTGGATGGACCCCAATTCTCTTGAGGTGCGAACGAATAAAGGTTCTTTGTCACCTCCACTCGAATGGACCCCAGTCCTCCTGAGGCGCGAATGAACAAAGGTCTTCGCAACTCCACCCGGACTGACCCCAGTCCTCCTTTAGAACAAGCAAACCAGTGTTCATCCCCCCAAATCCAAGGTAGCTTACGGCTCTTCCAAAAGCGCAAGTAAACAAATATCCACCACCAATCAGACGGACCCTTACCCTCCTGAGACGTGAATGAACAAAGGTTCTTCACCACCTCCACCTAGATGAACTACGGTCCTCCCAAAGTACAAGAAGACTAATATCTCCCGCTTATAACTGTTCAAAATGTCGGCATTCAAACTAAGCGCTACTCTTCCATTTTTGTATACCCACCAAGGCACAATCAGAACACGGGTGTTCCGAAAAGGAGGGTCTCCATTCAAACAAAAGCTTATCTATAGGCTACATGATGTGATGATGCAAAGGCATACCCACAAGATAAATCAAAGGCAAAGAAAACAAATAAAAAGGGCATAATAGGATCGTCCCTCAACATCATCGTTAGCATTATCATTCAGGACATCCTCCACTCCCAGATCACTGCGCTCTAGTAATCTCTAAGTAGCTTGAAACCCCTTGACAAAGTCCAAGTGGTACGCTACATCGCACTCAATTAGATCAATCCCAATCTCTATCATCCCAGAGCAGACCTCCTTTACGATACGGGATCGTTCCATCTAAAATTTGTGAGACTTGTTGTACTCAGCCTTCATGGACGCTTACATAACCTCAACATCCACTAGCTCCACGGTCGATTGAGTCTTCTCTTTCTTTAGCTACCTCACCTCCAATCGGATGGACTCGGGTCCTTCTAAGAGTGATTGAAATAAGTTTTTTTACCACTATCGCAAGGACGAATTCTGGTCCTCCACAAGCTAAAGCGAACAAAGTCACTTTGCCAAATCTTGTGCACTCTAAAAGCACGCACAAACCAAGGTCCATTGTCGCCTCCCAAAAAAGGCAAACAAACATTTGAGTGTATCTGCACTACCAAAGCAAGGGGCAAGCATCCTCCCATCCATACTTAGGCAAGAGGCTCTCGCCACTAATGCTCGGCGACAATCCCCAGTTATAACTCCTAGTGAACAGGGAACATAAGAGAACCAGATGCTCCCGGACTGCCACAATGCATGTCACGACACCAAATTTCCACATTAAGGACAACAACGGGGAACGGTTCAACAATTGCTAAGATCCCCCACCTATTGACGATAGCGGGATCTTCACCATGCAAGGTCAATGCCCTAGGGAAGCTGCAAGCTCAACAGGTCATGCAAAAACTGGTGCGACCGAGCAAAGGAAGTGAGAAAGGAGATACACAAATCAGCCATACCTAGCATATGTATGGCGCGGATGTAATCAAGTGCTCCAACACCATCTTTTAAGGTAGTTCCCACTCACGGTATGGAGCACCCATGTGGCCTTTGCGACACACGAAGCCTCAGCCAAATATAAGGAGGAGTTCAACAGCGTGCGACCACAATGAGCCTACCTTTATAGCCATCATCTTAGGGTCCGCTTAATTATCCAACCTCACTCCACTCCAAGGCCCTAGGGATCCTTATGTTTTGCAAATGCGAAAGCTCGCATCATTGCTACATCCCAAGGAATAGCCACCATTGATGGCCTCTACCCTCAGAAGCTCTATCCCAGCTCCTAATAGTAATAGATATTAAATAATTCTAAGCTACAACACCGAAATATACACCATGTATTTCCACGTATTCTAATGGAGACAAGCCCACAGGTCCATCTGCGATACCGTGGCAAGAGGTAGCATATTCCTCCTGTTGGGTATTGTATCCACAATGTACCTGATTTGAAGAAGCCCCTGTACAAGCTAAGGTAAATAGACAATGTGTTTGATGAAATCTTTTAAGTTGTGCTTGCAGTTATTCCACGCTAAGTACACACCAATGTCAGGGTGCAGTGGGTCAATATACACGGGTCTGCGCGACGTAATCCCTCGTTGAGCAGATCAGTGTGTTGGCCTACGTGTACTCTCTCTATTGGGGTGTACTTAATTTCAAGTACAAGGCTATGATAAAGCAAGAGCAGACAAGGAGCAAGGATGGGCCAAAGACCAGCTCACGGGTTGAAAGAAGAGAATCGTCTAAGTGTAAATCGTCGAGAATCACTATGTGATTCTCGCCGATTCGTCGAGAATCACTAGTGATTCACGACGAGTCGTCGAGAATCACTAGATGATTCTCGCCGGGTTGGGCCACCTGTCTTGACGCAGTCAGAAAATTCTCTAAGGCAGAATCGTCGAGAATCACTAAGTGATTCTCGCTGATTCGTCGAGAATGACTTTGCATTCTCGACGATTCGGCGAGAATCAAATGTGATTCCCGCCGATTCTCCCCGGCCTCTATAACCTGTGCAGCCAGAATTCGCCAAGTAGAATTCGGCGAGAATCGTAAGTGATTCTCGCCGATTTGTCGAGAATCACCTACGATTCTCGCCGATTTTGACTTGGGCGATTTTTCCGAATTCCTGGACCGGTCCATGTTACCTGCAACTATTTGAATCGGACTTTGGTCTTTGCTTTGGTGGGGCCCACAACGGTCATCTCCATGACCTATTGTATAAATACACAGGTATTTGTGTACAGTGGATCACGGACACAGGATACAAAAGCCGAGCCGCCGACTAACCCTAAGAGAGCGATCTTGCTCCGCTGATCCTCTCCGCCGTTCACGTCATGGTCGCCGTTGTGATCTAAAGTTCTTCCAGATCTCCGGCGATAGAAGCTTAGGCTAGCATAGCGTCTCACGCATCTAACCAGAGATCCCTTATCTCTTGATTCATTGATCGGGAAAAACCTTCCCCTACCGAATCGATCGAGACGACCGATCCTAGTGTGACCGTTGGAAGACCTTGCTTCCTTTGCTACGAAGTTTGAATCTTGATTGCACAGCAGCAGCTCTCCGTCGCCGCCGTTTATTCCGTGAACCTAGCCGCCGCTCCAAGCCGCCGCCGGTTTCGGGAAGGTTCAATCCAAGTGAGATCTAGGGTTGTGTACTCTTCGTTGACTTCAAGAACACGTCGTCGAACGAAGAGGGACACCTTAGTCTCCATACGTTGTTTGTATTTCTTACAAGCTATTTTCAATTCTTTGTAAAGGACCGATTGGTCTCTAGTTGTAGGGTTGGGTGCAACCCGTGTTGTGGGAGTGTTGACTCCTACGTGTGGAAGGGTTCCTTCCGATAGTGCAAGGATTGGATTTCAATCCTGTTGGTGAAGTGACCGAGTCGTCCCTGGTTGGGAGATAGGTCGAAATGGGAAAGTGGACGTACCCAAATCGGGGAACCACTATAAATTGCCTGTGTTATTTTCTGTGCTGTGTTGTTTTGTTTTCTTGTGCAGGTACCGTTTTTAATTCCGCAAATACGCTGCAAGAAACCTATTCCCCCCCCCCCCATAGGTGAAGGTAGTTGACACTAGGTGAACTTTCACCTCCACATCACGTCCAAGGATCTGCCACCAATGCAAACATATTGCGGAAACCATGCAAGTTAGCATGCAGCATCATACTCGCGCATTCATAAAAAGGAAAATGAAAAGCGACATGCATCCCCCACCATTACAACACGCTGATGGGTTTTATATACTACTAAATAGTTTTGACTCCTATTAGAGCATAACACGATAAGCCAAGTGCACATGTCTTATGGAGTACACAATCAAGTGTTGTATTCCACAGGTCTGTCAAGTACTTATATTCACACGAAAGAGCTATTATTTTTTCTAACAAAAAGGAAGATCGATTTGAAAGACAAAGAGAAAAGCAATTGAAAATATTGAGTAGAAAACGATGAGATTAAGGCTAGCACATGATCTAGAATCTCTTTGAATAAAATAGACTTTACTGAAAGATTAAATTATAACTCTCGGAATAAAACTTCGACAATGGAGGTTCCCAATATATGAAAGTGCCCCGCTCGAGAATACGCTACCAACTAACCTTAGGTGAATTGATTAAGACCCCTTTGTCAGTCGAAACCCACAAGCCTACTTTAGGCGTTGAACCCCACTATTGGGTTTAACCACAATCCTAAAGATCTATGTCATCTTCTCTCAAGGATCGCACATAACTCCTTTTATCTTCGAGCGATCTTCTTATATTCACAACCTCTTGATAAAGTAGAATACGGATCTAAAACTTGAAAAGTTAATTCATGTTCAATTTATCCTTGAATGATCTACTCGCATTCACAACCTCTCGGTAAACTAGAAAGCAGATCTTAGATCATAAAACGTGTTTGTGAAATAAGAATTTGAAGCGAATTAATCAAAGATAAATCAAAGAGATGGAAAGTATAGATCTTACTAATTTAAAAGGAGATAAAGTAAAATTTATTTCATTCTAAAGTTCATCATGATCAAGTTCTAAGATAAATTTAGCTACTCATCGTGATGGGCGAATTACACTTAAAAATGGGGAGAGACATGGTTTCTAAGAGAAAAATAACTTAAATTGAAAAGTGTTATACTAGAAATGGAAATACAAAAGCTATACTAGTAACTATAAATGAGAAAAACAACTATAACGAACTAGAATTACAACAATTCAGCCCCAAAATATCCCACCTCAGCTTAAGAACATAGCTACTATTTATAGAATTTTTAGTTGGGGAGTCACGCCCCCTGGTCACACATGATAGTTTATTGTTAGTGGTAGTCTAACTCACCTGGAGGGGGTGTATAGTTGGCTTGCACTTTAATTTTATTTTTCAGCTTTTTGCAAATTGTAAGCAAAGTGAGAACAAAAAGCAAATATACAGTAAGCACACAATGATTTATAGTGGTTCTCCAAGGTTTGAGTGCATCCACTTTTCTTCTATACTATCAAGCAATGAGATAGACTAGGCAAACTCTACCAAATACTCATCTCCTTGAGCTTATAACTTAGATCCCTCAGGATCTGCCCTAGATCCTACCTCAAACTTATCAAGAAATCCTACCTCAGGCATACAGGCCCTACTACTCAGAGTGCTCTAACTCCTATAGCTCAGAAACCTCCAGGTTTCCTACCTTAGACTTATCCAGATGTCTTACCTCAAATTTACCCAGAAATCCTACCACTCAGGCTAGGATTATAGTTCTATACCTCAGGCACAAAGGCTCTACTACTCAGGTACAAAGGCCATACAAATAAGGCACAAAGGCCTTACAACTCGGGCTCAAAGGCCCTACAGAAGATGTAATTAAGTATTACAATAGAACTCTAAAAAGAATAGACCTTGAAGTTTTAGCACTTTGGTTGTTCTTGCTTTGATGGAAAGATCTATAGTAGGTCCCTAAATAGAGTAATCTTTAGGTTATATAGGCTAGGGCTTGCTCCACCTTGATCTTATTCTCCAGTAGATGGAAGAAGATCTATCTTGAGCCTGTTGAATGACTCCCCTTATCCTTCTGAAAGAATTTAGCAAGAACTATCTTCTTCTTTTCTTAGAGCGTCGTTGAACTTCTCAAGGTTTTTTACTTCGGGTCACTGCATTTTCCATTTCCCTGGGAGTTCCTCTTAATACTCTTTGACAATCTGCAATGGCCTTAGGAAACGTCTTGCCAACAGCATGGACAAGATTAGAATGGTCTATCCTAACTTTATTTGCCACCACCAAATTTTAATCCAGCCAATCTATACAAGCTTAACGGTAACATTTTGAATCTTTTCCATGGTAGCGTTGAGTAAAAACTTCATTCTCAGCATTATCTGCATTGGCATTGAGTTCTGTGGCTTTCAGCGGCTTCTTCACTGTATCACTCAGCGGTATGTCTTTGATATACCTACTCAGTGATATATCAACATTACATTTTGAATCTTTTCCAATGCTAATAATTTGGATCTTAAGCTTGTTCAGTTCTCCTTTTGACCATGAATTTTTCATGTAACATCAAGCCTTGTCTTTTCCTCCTTGAAGCAAGTTGTGCATCTTGTGCAACTCTTTCTAGTGCTAGAAAATCAAAATTTTCTGGTCTATTTTTGTCTAGCAGGGGCAAATTTAGAGCAATCCTAGTTCCCTGAAGAACCCTTAGGGTTTGCTCAACATTGAATTTCTCCCCCTTTCTGGCTTCTTCAATGATAGTATTTTTTAGATGGAGGGTGTTGGCTTTAAATCTACTAGACATTGTTTGAAACACATTTTCAATATCATCAAAAATCTTATTGTTGTGTTCAATTGTCATTTCCATAGCCTTGACTTGTGTGGAGTAGATATATTGTTTAACATGATCAACTCCTTCCTCTATTACTTCATCTGTTTGGCTTACCTAGTTCTTTATACTATTTAAGTCTAGTGCATAATCCTTTAAGCTACCATCCATTGATTTCAAAATGGTGACATTTCGTTTGAATGGCCTTGTAGCCAAGTCAAACCACTTAGTAAATTCTCTGTTGATATGGGTTTTTTCATCTTTCAGAGAATCTAAATTAACAATGATCTCAGTCTTGACTTTTTGAACCTCAGAATGAATCTCAGCTTTCACTCCATTTATTAAATCATCAATATAACTTTTCAGTGGTGTAGCTTGCTCATTTAGTAGAGCTTGAATTGCTGGGAGGATGGAATTGTCAGACATGTTGGTGGATGGAAAGGAATGGGATACTTATTGCGTAGCAATATCAACAAGATTTGATCTTTTTTCCATGGTCCTCTTGACCATCCAAATCAATTGGAGTTGATGTCTCAGCCACTCGGGATATAGGGAGACCTACTCCCTGAGTAGGTACTTCAGTGTGAAGCTCCCCCTTTACTTGATCATCAGAATTCAAAAAGTGATCAAGAGGATTGTCCTCTGCATCCTCAATCAACTACTCTTTCTCTCCCTCAGTAGGGGCATCCATCTTCTCTTGAGCCACTGGCTCTTCCTCAATCTTGTCTTATGGATCATCTATGATTTAATTAATCCTTTCTGCGAGGTTATCAAGAATTTTATCAATCATGTCATGAAGACTAGTTGTGGACTGCTAGAACTCCCCCTCAGCTGGGGCATCATTCCTTTCTAGAACATCTTGTTCTATCACTTTAGATAAATCATCCATTTCTGAAGCATCTTACTCTCTCTCAGCCGATTCATGATCTGGATTTACATTTGTAACACTTCTTCACTCAACAACAGCGGCCTCTTAACGAGCATGTTATGGGTTGCAACCCAAGCACCCCAAAGCCACTCTGCGCATGTTTCTCGGTCGCGGCACGTTGTTGAGGAGGGGTGTGTTCTTTTGCACAGACATGTTTTTTCCCCTAGATGCGATTTTTCGCCCGGACGTATATTTTACACCCAAACTCAATTTTTCGCTCAGACGCGATTTTTTTCACCCGGTCGCTATTTTTTTGTGCGGTCGCAAATTTTTCCCCAAATGCAATTTTTTCCGCCCAAAAGCATTTTTTTCACATGGGCCGAAAAATCACGTCCGGACGAGAAAATGCTGTCTAGGCAATAAATTCGCTTCTGCGCAATAAATTCGCGTCTGGGCAAAAATATTGCGTCCGGGTGGAAAAATTTCAACCTAGAGAAAAAACGTGTCCAGGGGAAAAAACCTTGTCCGAGCGAAAAAAATGCGTCCGAGCCAAAAAGACGCGTCCGGGCGCTAAAAACTTATACGGGCGAAAAAAATGCGCTCGAACGAGAAAAGCGTGCGCGGACAGATAAACCGCATCCGTGCGAAAATATTGCGCTCGTGCAAAAAAACAGGTCCGGACAAAAATATAGAGTCCGGCAAAAAAAATGCACTCGGGCGAAAAAAATGTTACCAGGAGAAAAAATGCGCTCGGGCGAAAAAATTAAATCGGGGCAAAAAATCGCCTTCGGGCGAAAAAATTCACCTACGAGCAAAAATAAACATGTCCAGGTGAAAAAATCATGCACGGGCAAAAAAATTACGTTTGGGCGAAAAAATCGCGCTCTGGTGAAAAAATGCGTTCGAGGAAAAAGACGCATCGAGGCGAAACAATCGCGTTCAAGCAAAAAAAAGTGTTAGGGTGAAAAAATTGCGTCTGAGTTACAAAATCGCGTTCGAGCGAAAAAATCGCGTCCGAGCAAAAAATCACGTTCGGGAAAAAAACCATGCCTGGGCGAAAAAATCACGTCCAACCGAAAATATCTTGTATGGTCGAAAAAATCATGTCCGAGCAAAAAAAATCACATCCGGGAGAAAAAATCGTGTTAAAGCCGAAAAAATCGCGGTCGTGCAAAAAAATCGCGTTCGTGCAAAAAAATCGCGTTCGTTCAAAAAAATCGCGTTCGGATAAAAAAATCGCGTCGTGGTGAAAAAATCACATCTGAGCAAAAAACTATTTTCTTTAATTTTTGAAAACCAATATTTTGCATACGAACAAACAAATGTATCCAATATCATTTTTTATGATATAATATCATCGTGCAAGTGAACAAAAAAATTAATTTAACCCCAATATCAATTCCTGCATGTTTTGATATTTATTTGAAAATCAATTTTTTAAAATCAAACCATTCAAACGAATGGACCCTAAGAGTATGTTGATGCAGAAGATGAAAAGAAGCAAGATGAGAAAAAATGTTTGGCACTGTGGTGGTTGTCGTAAACGAATTAATTAAACCGCCATTTTTTAAAGATCACCAAACTAACATCATTCATTTGAATATAAAAACGGAAGAAGTTCATTAGGTGGACGTTAACGAAAGACAATTTAACAGCCATGCTCATTACTGCCACCACGGTGTCAAACGAAGCCTTAGTGTGGAAGCCGGGAAAATTCTGTACTATAAAATTCGGATCAAGACAACCTAAGATTATCGGCTCAACAAATGGGCTCGACGGCTAGCGGGCTAATGCACGGAAGTCACCGAACAAACAGGACCACATTTACTACGGCAAGAAGGTCCCACCACGTACCCATAAGCTTAGAAGAAGCAACCCCTCCGTAACCAAAAGTGGCCGAGCAGGGTATTAGGGAGACTAGCTGGTAACTAATTCGTGACGACTAAAGGAATTAATCGCTAATTCGCGGTCTGGTCTCTGAGAAAAAGGAATTCACAAGCTCAGTTAGCTTCCAAGAAGAAGAGCATGCGAGATCTTGGCACGATTTCAAAGTGTCTCTCTCCGTGCCCCTAGGGTCCTATTTATAGGAAAATCCAAAGAGCAGGGGGGGTATTATTTATAGCCCCACTCCTCGGCGACTAGGCAAATTTTGGGCGAAGCTCGCACGGCTGGGTGAGTAGCTGCCTAGTCACCTACCTAGCAAGTATACAAGGGGAGCTCGCCATACTCGCCCAGACCTTTTGCGGCCTGACACGTTGACTCTGACCTCTGTCTGACTTCGTTGACTTTGACTTCTACCAACCTGGCTCTGGAGGGGTCCATCCTCGACGAATATGGGTGGTATATAATCCCCGCTCTTTTCGAGCGTCGTAGGAACTCGGAAAAAATCATCCAACAATTATTCGGCGAGCTGTTGTGTCAAGTATCTGGGTTACTCGTGTTTGATGGATGTCTGCTGAACTCTATAAATATGGGGTTGCCGGTCTTTGAGGCACGCATTTTGAACTCGCAAACGATGTCGAAGTCTGTCGAGGATGCTTACCAAGTCAACCTTGTCGCACTACCTGGATTCCTCGAGCCTTCAAGGCCTAAAAGGCTGCGAGAAGATGAAGTCACTGCTGATCTGCCTCCTGCCAAGAAGAAGAAGATAAAGAAACTGAAGAATACACTCGCCTCTAAGCCCGACAATCTGCCCCCGCCTGCAGAGAAAGGCGCCTCCCCGACCAAGAAAGTCGCAATCCCGGCCCACCAGCCTGAACCTTCAACTAACACTGAACAACACCACGACCATATTGGGCTAGGAGACATTCCCGAGTCATCTGTTCCCGACATCTGTTCCCGACATCTCTCTACTCTTCTCGCCGGCTACTTCCATTCCGAAAGTCACTGGGTCACAAGCTCAATTGTAGGCAGATCTCGCTGCCTCGCAAGGTCGCAACCATATTGGGTCCATTGCCCACAATGTCCCAGACTTGTAGAAGATTTGTAGAAGTTAAACATGTCAATGATATACACGACGTTGTATTTGATATATGTTCAAATTCATGCATGCAGGTTAGTCCTTGTAACAGTGATAGGACAAGTTTTTCAAGTGATGTGATAGGTGGTCACAAAGTAAAGATGCGGAGAGACAGAAATCTGTCTAAGTCAATAGGCGTTGAGTGAAGCTAGTTCGCTCAATGCCAGATGCAAGGGAGGATGTTGGATAGGTTGGAAATCTCCTAAGTCCACGGGGGTTGAGTGAAGCTAGTTCACTCAATGCCAGATACAATAATGCGCTGAGTTAGTTATGGATAGTCAAAGCCATGAAGTCTTTAAAGCAATTCTGCGGCCAAGTCCACAGGCATTGAGTGAGGGCAGTTCACTCAACGCCATCGTCAAGTATAACTGAATTTGTCAAAGTCTCAGTATTGGCGTGTTGACTATTCAACTAAGTCAAGAAGCCTTGAGTGACACAGCTCACTCAACGCCAAAGCAGAAGGCATCATGTTATGATAAAGCTTAAGATGACAAAAAACGGCAAAGTACAAAAGCATTGAGTGATGAAGCTTCACTCGACGCTCTCAATGCCAGACAACAAAAGCGTTGAGTCATGCTGCTTGAGTCAAAGCCTAAGAAGAAGATAGAAATCGATAATGTCCAGAAGCATTGAGTGAAGCCAGTTCACTCAACGCCTAATAAAGAAGACTGTCAAAGACAGAAAGCGTTAAGTGAGGCTAGCTCACTCAATGCATTCAGACAAGTGAAGAAATGTATAATTTCAGTGGCATTGAGTGAGGAAGGCTCACTCAACGCTCTCAACGCCTAGAGGCAGAATGATGAGCTAAGTTAGAAAGCGTTGAGTGATGAAGGCTCACTCAATGCTCTCAACGCCTAAGATGAAGAATGGCTCAGAAAGTTTACTAAGAGTTTTGGTGTTGAGTGAAGCTTGTTCACTCAACGCACTCAATGCCTGGAGTGGATCTGAGAAATTGGCTAAGTCCATAACTGATGACATCAGCCAAAGTCAACAAAAGTCAATAGAGTTCAAATAAGTTGCGAGAAAGCTACAGAACACGGCAAATAGTTCCAGCGCTCTAATGTACGTCTTCTTTCGTTAAAGCAAGTTGCAACTGTCAACTACAGGTGGTCCCCACTGTTTCTTGGAGCCGTTAATCGGCGAAAGATAAAAGGGATAGCGTGAGAAGGAAGAACTTAACTTTTAGGGTTTCATTCTTTACGGCTGGACTTCCTCTTCCTCGGCATTGCTACTGAGCCAAAAGCTTGAAGTCAATCCAGCTGAACCAAAAGTTCATTCCAGAAAGTTGTAGAATTTTCTTATTCTATAGAAAGTACATACTTGTTTCTGATAAAGAGAGGGAGTAGGGATTTCAGTTTACTGTAGGTTCAGGTTAGCTGGTTGAAGAACTCAAGATCTGTTAAAGGAGTTTAGTTGTCTACCTAAATCACCTAGATGGGGGGTGAATAGGTGAGTTGTGCGTCTATTTGCGGAATAAAAAAAATTGCGATCTTGCACACAAGTCAACCAAGCAAACACAGACAACAAACAGATTTATAGTGGTTCCCCAACCTTGGCTACATCCACTTTCCCTCACCGATCTAGTAAATCAGTAGACTCGGCTACTCCACTATCTCAGATTGAAAACCAATCCTATGTCTCGAAACCAAGTTCCTACAATCTCGATCTAAATGGATCTACACTCGGAAGATAAAACTTCCTACAAATCAGAGAAAAATCTCCTACAAGAATTGATAATCAAAAATTGAAAATACAAACAAATGATCTTCGAATCTTAAGATGTTCAGGTTGGATCTTCTTCTTTGAGAGTTGTGGCTTTATCAGACTTGTTGAAGAAGAACTCACGGCTAGAACTAGATATAAAGATTTTCTTTTGACTTCACCCGATCGGAACGTTGAAGGAGAAAGAGAAACTATCACGATTAGGAAATGAATCTTTGTTAGAATCCTTTGAATCAAAAAACCTAACTCTTGCACGATGAAGATCGGCGGTGGCGGCGGGTCTCGTTTTAGAAAGACAGAGAGGATTCAACGACTTGAGAAAAATATATGGCGGCGTGTAGATCCTTTATATTTTTGGTATTAGGGTTAGTCGATTGACATGACATTATATAGGATCTCTCTAACAGTCATAATTAGTCTTAATGATGTACACGTGGACTAGTCACATCAAGTGATTTGAAAATCCCGTCATTCTGGACTTAACAGAAATTTTTGCAGAAAATGACTTACTTTTCTCGAGAAGAATTATATTTCTCGAGAAGTAATGTTTATTACTCGAGAAGAAGACAATGGATTACTCGAGACAACATTTCTGCTAAACGGAACTTCAGTTCTCGAGAAAGAAGAATACTACTCGAGAACTAAAATTGCTTCTCGAAAAAAAAAGGTAGCTAATGGCATTGAGTCGGGTCTTAGCACTCAACGCTCTCAATGCTTTTACTATTCAGTACTCGAGTACTGTCTGAATTTCCCGAGAACAAAGAAACGGATTACTCAAGAACGAGAATTGATTTATCGAGAGAAGGAAAGTTTCTAGAGAACTAGGAATAACATTTCTCGAGAACTAAGAGTTTTTCTCGAGAACTACACTTAGAAAATTTTCTAATATAACAAATCAGTACTCGAGAAGTAGAGAAGGAGTCTACTCGAGAACTAAACTTAGTTTCTCGAGAACTAAGTTAGCACTACTCGAGAACTAAGGATAATACTCGAATAATGTTACTGACTACTCGAGAACACTCAAATATACTACTCGAGAACTAAACTTCTATTTCTCGAGAACTAAAGGACTACTCGAGTAAAGGACTTAGAGAATTTCTATTTTTAAGAAAACTTTTCTTCTGACTAAGCTCAACACCAACATCTCATCTCTTGATCCAAGTGTTTGAAAATGAAGTGTATCCCAATAGAGAGGCTACACATGAGTCAACACCTTGGATCACACAATGAGGAATTACATTGTATGGTACTGTGTTTATGACCCACTACAGACTAACATTGGTCTACACTTAGCAAAATAAAGTCCTGCAAACACAACTAAAATAGAGGATCAAATACAACTTAATTAATCTTAGTTCAAGGGTGACTTCATGCAAATCTGGGTTATTGTGGATGCAATACCCAACAATCTCCCCTATTTATAGAAGTCAGAACCCTCTACACTAAGGTGAATTATATCACAATGAAAAGAACTCGAGATAAAAAGTTAAGAATACAAAGAAATGCAAGAAATAAAGATAGACAAATAATTATCAAAACTAGAGTTTATATAATCAGAATAGTTTCAGATTTCAAGTATACATTCATTCAATCCATATTCTCAACATCCAAAAATACAGACCTAGCTCTGATGTTGTTGATGATTTAGGTTTTTAGACTTCTCTTGTTGCCTCCTGAAATAGCTGAATGGCTTTGGGTAGTACTTAGGTGGTCTTGGGGGTGCCTTGAGATTATTTCTACCATACTCTCTGTCATAGATCCTTCTCTTTGTCATGAATTTCTCATAGAGGTCTCATTCAGTAGAACTGTAATGGGTAGATCTGCTTTCATTGTAATCCATTACAAGCTTCAAAGTATCTAAAATCAAAGTCTTGGAAGTGGGGCTCTAGATTTCAGCATATTCTTGGGCTTTCCTCTTCTCTGTCTCTAGATTAGGAATTAATTTATAGGCAGAGAAACCTTCACCATATTTTCTTTTCTTAGGAATGTGAACTTCAGGTAAGTCCTGTGGAATAATATCATCTCACACTTGAGTGTAAGAATTTGGAGGAATAGTCTCATCAGAAGGTCTAGGAGAGAATGTAGGCATAGGAGCAAGAACATGCATCTTAGCAGATTGAGCAGACTGAGTTTCAGCAAGAGTATTGAGATGATGAGGAATAATATTTGGATCTGCTTGAAACTCTGGAAATATCTGATTGTGCATCCAGACTATTGTATCATATGTATGAAATTTGACAGACTAGATTTGGCAAGCACATCCTTGTTGATTTCTGTTAACTTTTCAGTCCAAAGAGAATGAGCATTTTTAGTTAATTCATCTATAAGTTTGGCTACATGTTCTTTTACTAGAGTCTCCCCCTTTCTGATTTCAATACAGAGAGAGCTTATTGTGTCATCTTTAAAGGTGCCAACTTCCTCACATACCTTCATAACATTTTCTTGGCCTTTCTTCTCAAGAAAAATCTGATTGTTTTCCAGAGTTATGCATTGATTTATCACTTCACCAACACTTGTAATAGTGTGGTCTAAGGCTTTCCCACCAATCTGAAATAGATGTTTTAGTTGATCAGTGTTATGTTGAATTTCTAAAAATCCTCTACTCATCTCCTTTTCAAGAGCAGTGACTTGAGTTTGCACTGATAGCAAGGAATCATCAAAATGCTTTCTTTGGTCAGCCAACATTTGTTCAATTTTACTTAAAATATCAGAAGAACCGGTAGAAACAGAAGCAGTAGCAGTAGCAGGAGGAGAAGGAACTTTCCATGGAGGAATTTCTTCAATTACCACAGAGCTTGGAGCTCTCTGTATGTGATCAAGAATAGTTTCTTCTTCTATATCAGTAAAGACAGGAAGAGAGAAACTTAAGTTCCTCAAAGCAGGTTCAACTTGTTTTAGAGAACCTTGGTCATCATCAGAGAGGAGGACAGTGTCTTGCTTGTCTTGATCAGTAGGTTCTAAGGTAGCAGGAGGTGACTTTGAAGACTGTACTAGTGAAGCAGCAGGGGCTGGAGATGGAGTTTTATCTAGAGTTTGGACATGAGGTGGCTCCTTTTCAGTAAGTTCCTCTAACATTCTATCAATATCTTCTGATGTCGATAAGAGAGTATCCTGAACTTGTTAATATGTATATAGTGTTGTAGAAATGTCTTGATGAGGAGATCTGACTGGAGAGGAGGAAGGAATTCTGACAGTAGGAGCAGAAGAGACAGGCTCCCCTTCAATTGCTACACCATCAGTGTGAGCAATCTCAAAATGAGAGGGAGATGGGGTCCTATCCTCTGAGGCTGGGGCATCTGAAATCTTAGCAGCCTGAGATGGATTCTGTAATCTAGCTTCCCATATTTGAATGGAAGCAATAGAAATTTTCTTCATATAGTGGATGGGAGTACCCTTTTAAGTATCAAAAACTTGAGGATTTATCTCATGAAGCATTAGTGATATTATCCTTGAAAAATTTGGAGTTTTAATGCTCTCCCTTATTTTATCAAGAATCATCATTCCAAAATGAAATTTCTTCCTGCACACTATGGTTATGAGAACTGTAAACAAGTCATTAGATATAAATCATATAGAACCTGTCTTGCACCAGAGGATTTTTCCAATGATTTCTACCAGCAGTTTGCTCTCTGCATTCAAAATTGGTCTTTTAACAGAATTGGCTTCAGCAGACATTCCACAATAACTGCAAGCCCAGGCATTTTCTTCGCTAGCTAAATCATCTTCTTCATCTACAACTAGTATTCTTAACAGTTGAGAGACAATGGTCTTATTCAACTTGATCTTAATACCTTTAACCTTAGATTTCAGGACTTGGCTATTTTTCCTTACTTTGATATTCTTGAAGAATTCTTCAACTTCTGGAAACAATATTCTGCAGGGTTCTTGAAGAACAAACAACAATCCTGCGCTGTCGAGAAGTATCAGCAAATTTTTTAAGTCGTCTGACTGTTCTGCGATCCCAGAAACAACTAACTCACTTCCAACACCGATCTTGGATTGCGGCACCATGGATTCTTTAAGAAAAATATGAGCGACAGAGGGAAGACGACGGCGATGAAAACTCTGGTTCAGTGGCGGAAGATGAAACGATTTCTCGAGAAATGGATTTTGAAATCGTGTAGGTTTAATGAAATCTAAAGTTCTATTTTTATATAAGTCTAGTAATGATGATTAGGTCTAAATTAAGCCTTTGATTAGGGCGGAAATCAAGCTTAGAGCGAAACAGAAGAATTAAAAAAAATTGAAAAGTGAAGAGTCATTTCTCGAGTGGAGACTTAGTTTTTGAGAGATGAATGACCAGTTCTCAAGAAGTAAGATTATGTTTCTCGAGTGAGTTCTTTACATCTCGAGAAGAAGGCTATTACTCGAGTAATAGTACTCGAATGATATTTTTTCTATTTCCCGAGAAGAAGGAAAGTACTCGAGTAATTAGAAGTTACTTCTCGAGAAGTCATTCTATGTACCGATAAATGAAGTCCACGTAGAGAAATTTCTAACCTTTTGACTTGTCCTGATTTCTGAGCCTTGAAATGATTCCACCTTGTCTATTCTTCCTTGTTGAGCATACCAAGTTCAGTTTTGAAGAAGTTGAACTTGGCCTCGTCCAACGGCTTCGTGAAAATATCTGCAACTTGCATATCTCTTTGAACATACTACAGATCTACATCCCCTTGCTCCACATGCTCCCGGATGAAGTGATATCGTAGTTTGATGTGCTTTGTTCGGCTGTGTGAGACTGGGTTGTTGGCAATTTCTATCGCGCTGGAGGACTCGCAAAATAATGGAATGTCTTTGACCTTCATGTTATAGTCTTCCAGCTGATTCTTTAGCCAAAGCAACTGTGCACAACAACTGCTGGCAGAAATATATTCTGACTCGGCTGTTGAGATTGCGACACAGTTTTTCTTTTTGCTACTCCATGAAATAAGTCTTCTTCCAAGGAATTGATATGTCCCAAAAGTGCTTTTTCTGTCATCTTTACTACCTGCAAAGACAGCATCTGAAAAACCAATCAGCTCGTTGTAATTACTTCTTGGGTACCATAAGCCAAGATTTGGTGTACCTTTAAGGTATCTCAAAATCCTCTTCGCAGCAACGTAGTGAGATTCCTTACAGTTCACTTGGAATCTAGCACAGACACATGTAGAGAATATTATGTCTGGTCTACTAGCAGTAAGATATAGCAAGGATCCAACTATGCTTTTGTACTTGGTTTTATCAAAAGGTTTCCCTTTCTCATCCTTGTCCAGAGACATGGTAGAACCCATTGGAGTCCTCATAGAGGATGCATTCTCCATTCCGAATTTCTTAATTAGCTCTCTGGTGAACTTAGTCTGGGAGGTTAAAATTCCATCTTCAGATTATTTCACCTTAAGCCCTAAGAAATACTTCAGCTCTCCCATGCTGCTCATTTCTAACTTCCCTTGCGTAAGTTTTGAGAACTTCTTGTAGAGTTTTTTGTCAGTAAAGCCAAATATAATGTCGTTGACATAGATTTGCACTAGCAAAATCTTGCCTTTTATTTCCCTAAGAAATAATGTCTTATCTATCTTTTCCCTTGTGAACTTATTCTCTAGAACAAAATTAAATAGTGTTTCATACCAAGCTTGAGGAGCTTGTTTTAAACCGTACAGTGCTTTAGATAATAGATAAACATAATCAGGTAGGTTAGAATCAACAAAACCTAGGGGTTGCTCCACGTTCACTTCTTCCTTTATGTCACCATTAAGGAAGGCAGACTTCACGTCCATATGATAGACAGTAATCCCTTTAGTGCAGCATACGCTAAGAACAACCGGATTGCCTCCAGCCTAGCCACTAGAGCATATGTCTCGTCGAAGTCGATTCCTTCTTCTATCCTTTGGCGACGAGTCTAGATTTGTTCTTTATGATCGTTCCATTTTCGTCCATCTTGTTCCTGTAGACCCACTTTGTCCCGATGACATTCTTACTTTTGGGTCTTAGAACAAGTTTCCAAACTTTACAGTGCTTGAACTGGTTCAGTTCTTCTTCCATGGCCACGATCCATGATGCGTCCGAGTTTACTTCCTCAAACTTCTTTGGTTCAATCTGTGAGAGAAAACTTAAATATAGATTCTTATTAGTTGCACATCTACGAGTTTTGACACCATCCCGAGAATCTCCTTTGATTTGTTCCATTTAGTGATCCTTCAGATGTCTGAGCTCTAGAGTCCTTGCATCTGGAACTTCAACCACTGCAGTGACTTCATCAACTTGGACTACTTCTTTATCTTGATCATCTACCTCTCCAATAGGGGTTGGAGTGGTATCTTGATGAATTTTTCACCTTCGTCTTTGTTTGGTTCATCCAAGCTAATTTCTTTCAACTTTGCACCTGCATCTTCAATAAGCACACTAGAGGAGTTGCTTTGTAGCAAGCTCGTCTCATCAAATACAACGTGTATTGATTCTTCTACAACCAGAGTTTTTCTATTAAATATCCTGTATGCCTTACTATGGCTACTATACCCTACAAAAATACCTTCAAAACTCTTTTCGCTAAACATAGTAGTGTGATACTTACCATTGTTAAGCACGAAGCATTTACAACAAAAAATTCTAAAATATGAGACAGTCAGTTTTCTGCTCTTTAAAAGTTCATAAGGTATCTTATCATGATTCTTATTTATGAGTGCTCGATTTTACACGTGGCATGCAGTGTTGACAGCTTCTGCCCAGAAGTACTCCGGTAGTGAAGCATCACTCAACATAGTCCTACAGGCCTCTATGAGTGTTCTGTTCCTTCTCTCAGCTACTCCATTTTGTTGTGGAATATGAGGAGAGGAAAACTCATGAAAGATACCTAGGCTTCCACAAAATTCTATCATGGCCCCAGACTTGAATTCAATTCTATTGTAACTTTTGATCTTTACTACGGAACAATTATATTCATTCTGGATCTACCTAACAAAATTTGTAAAGACATCAAAGGTATCTGATTTGTGTTTCAGAAAGAACACCCATGCAAAGCGCGAGTAGTTATCAACAATAACCAATGTATATTCCTTGTCTCCTAAACATCTAATTTACAGTGGACCGAACAAGTCCATATGAAGTAGATGTAGACATCTATTTGAATCTTTGCCAATAATGCTTTTAAAAGTAGCTCTCGTTTACTTTCCTTTCACACAAGCATGACAAGGTCTATCTTTGACATGTTTGACCTTTGGGGAATCACGTACCAGGTTTAGTGAAAATAATTTGTTAATAGTTTTAAAATTAATATGTACTAATCTTTTGTGCCATTGGTCAACAAGAGACGCACTATCTTTTGCTAAAAAGCACACTAGTGTAGAAGAATCTATACAAATGAAATTTAAACAAAATATATTCCTACTTCGAGTTCTAGATAGAATCGTTTCCATATTTTCAACAAACTTTATCAAGCACTTGTCACCATGGAATTCAACTATGTATCCTTTGTCACATAGTTGGCTTATGCTTATGAGATTGTGTTCCAATCCCTCGACATAAGCTACATCCGAAAAGGATACACTACTGTTAGTGATCATACCGTAGCCTTTAGTGATTCCTCGGTCTAAACCTCTAAAGATAACCTTTGGTCCGTTCAATACTATAGAGAAGTTCTGAAGTAGGCTTCTTGTCCCGATCATGTGCCGAGAGCATCCACTGTCCAAAAACTAGATAGGCATTTTAGTGGCCTTTGGACATACCTACAATCATAATCAGTTTGCCTTAGGAACCCAAACATATTTGGGTCCTTGGTCTCATGTTAGAACACTCCCCCTACGAGGATTAGCATTATGAGTGGTCATTCTCATGTTGCCAACCTGAGGAGTTGCAACATTTCTCGGATTGAACCAACAATCGATGGCAAAATGACCAATTCTGCCACAGCACCAACAGTCGAACTTGTTGTATCTTTGCCTTAGGTGCTTCTGCTTGACCTTTTGGGATAG
The DNA here is from genome assembly GCA_039513925.1 of Platanthera zijinensis. Lineage (NCBI taxonomy): Eukaryota > Viridiplantae > Streptophyta > Magnoliopsida > Asparagales > Orchidaceae > Platanthera > Platanthera zijinensis. The sequence goes on from CM077078.1 coordinate 87,907,246, forward strand.
TGTTCTAGCAGGGGTTGCAGTCTTGGATGAGGAGGCTATAGGATGATGGCAATCACATGATTTCTTCTCCTTCTAGGCTTTTCCATAATGGGTTTTACCTTTGGTGCTTTCTTGAGATTATGACCATGATCATAAGTACCATAGTCCTGAAGAATGACTTCTTTATAAGGTGCCTTAAAGACATTCTCACCAAAGTTTCTAGGGTGAGTCCATCCTTAGTAATAAGACTTTGGCTCTACATAAGTAGGCCTAGTCAAGTAGCCATAGGATTATTCAAGATAAAACTCATTAGTTTGAAATATGACTTTCTTAAAGATAGTTTGATCTTGAGGGGCCTTCCCCTTTTCTTTGGCCAAGGCCTTCTGGGAGGCCTTATTCCTTCTCTGAGCCTTATTCCTCCTAGAAGATTTACTAGGAGCTTCAACATGGCCTAGCCCAGCACCTTTGTCCTGAGCAGAGAACTTAGCAACAAGAGGAAGAACAACCTTGGGCTTAGAGAAACCTTCAACAAGTTTCTTTTCAGCTTCTAGTAATTCTTCCAACCCCTTGATGATTTCATCCTTCAGATCAAGGTGCTTGATAGCCTTGTTGAACTCATCGACTGCAGTTTCTAAGTCTTCTTTGAGTCAGTCCATCTTAACGACTTCCTCTCTCAGAGAGCTTTCTATAGCCTTTAGAGACTTAATCTATTTTGCCTGAGTTTTCACGACCTTTCGACATTTGTCGTATGCCTTGATCAACTCCTTATACTGGGCCATGAGTTCATACTCATTGTCAGAAGAGCTGTCCTCATGATCATGCTTAGGGACTTCAGATTCAAAAAGAGGAGTGTGAGAGTTTACCTTCCCAGTGACCTGGGGCTCTTGTTCATCATCTGTCTGAGCCATAAGCCCAAAGTAGGCTTCTTCTTCTTCACTCGACTCAAATGAGTCAGATTCACTAAGAGTTTTGCCCTTCTTGTCTATCAGGCTCTTTTCTGTCCAATTTTTGTTATATGAGCACTTCTTTTCTTCTCTCTTACAATCCTCCTTTTTCTTGTGGGGGCAATCCGCAATGACATGACCTGGCTTGTTACAACAATAACAAACTATGTCAGTCAAAATATGTTTGTTAGGTTTAGAATTATACCTGTCATGGCTACTTGAGCCTTTCTTTAATCGATCACCGTCCTGTCGCGATCTTTTGTATGACGCATCCTTGCCTCTCCATTGCTTCTTTTTGTTCAAGAATTTCTTGAACTGTCTTGAGAGCAGTGAGAACTCTCCTTCAGATAGCTCTGAGCCTAAAGTGCTTGGCTCAGATGATTCCACTTCACTTTCTTCTGGAGCTGGTGCTGGTGAGGCAGCTTTTCCCTTCTTTGAACTGTCTGCCTTTAAAGCAATGGACTTTTCCTTTGAAAAGAAACGACTTTTCTCTTCTTCATCCTTTCTTGAGTTTATATGCAGTTCATAAGACATTAACTTGCCAAATTGATTCTTTGGGTCTGTCTTAGCTAGTTTGCCAAACTCCCAGATGGCACAGACTTTGTTGTCCCATTCCTTTGTGAGAGACCTCAGAAACTTATCATTCAGATCCCCATTAGTGAAGACCTAGCCATACACTCTTAGGCCGTTGACTATCTTGAAGAAATTTTCAAAAGTGTCTGCAATGGTATCTTTTGTCCCTTGCCGGAAGTCTTCATACTTCTGATTCAGGAGGGACCTTCTATCATCCCTTACCTGTTTTGTTCCTTCCATAAAGGTGACAAGAGACTGCCACATTTTCTTAGTAGATTGGCAATGAATCAGGTTCTGCAGCATTGAGTCATCGACTGCACTTGCTATTATATTTTTAGCTTTCTTATCCAGTGAGACAAGTGCAATCTCATCCTTGTCTAGATCCATTAATTTCTTAGGTACTTGCTTAGTTGGATCTATAGTGGAGATGGTGATGGGAATGTGAGGACCTTCTTCAACAATCATGAAGATCCGGGGATCCACAGCTTCCATGAAAAATTTAATCCTTTCTTTCAACATGGGAAAGTTGTTCTTGGTGCACATAGGAAGCTTAGCAAAATTTTTACCCTTATCCATGCTTGGAAAATTCTCAAGAGACAACTGAAGAGTAAATTGATCAAGGTGTAAACCTTTTAATGACCAACCTCGCTCTGATACCAATTGAAGGAGTTCAGTTGTCTACCTAAATCACCTAGAGGGGGGTGAATAGATGAGTTGTGCGTCTATTTGCGGAATAAAAAATTTGCGATCTTGCACACAAGTCAACCAAGCAAACACAGACAACAAACAGATTTATAGTGGTTCCCCAACCTTGGGTATGTCCACTTTCCCTCACCGATCTAGTAAACCACTAGACTCGGCTACTCCACTATCTCGGATTGAAAACTAATCCTATGTCTCAGAACCAAGTTCCTATAATATCGATCTAAATGGATCTACACTCGGAAGATAAAACTTCCTACAACTCAAAGAAAAAACTCCTACAAGAATTGATAATAAAAATTGAAAATACAAACAAATGATCTTCGAACCTTGAGATGTTCTGGATGGATCTTCTTCTTTGGGAGTTGCGGCTTTATCAGATTTGTTGAAGAACTCACGGCCAGAACTAGATCTGAAGATATTCTTTTGACTTCACTCGATCGGAAAGTTGATGGAGAAAGAGAAACTATCACGATCAGGAAACCCTAACTCTTGCACGATGAAGATCGGCGGTGGCGGTGGGTCTCATTTTGGAAAGACAGAGAGGATTCAGCGACTTGAGAAAAATATACGATGGCGTGTAGATCCTTCGTATTCTTGGTATTAGGGTTAGTCGATTGACATGACTTTATATAGGATCTCTCTAACAGTCATAATTATTCTTAATGACGTACACGTGGACCAGTCACATCAAGTGATTTGAAAATCCCGTCATTCTGGACTTAACAGAAATTTTTACAGAAAATGACTTGCGTTTCTCGAGAAGAATGATATTTCTCGAGAAGTAATGTTTATTACTTGAGAAGAAGACAAAGGATTACTCGAGACAACATTTCTGCTAAACGGAACTTCAGTTCTCGAGAAAGAAGAATACTACTCGAGAACTAAGAATTGCTTCTCGAAAAAAAAGGCAGCCAATGGCGTTGAGTCGAGTCTTAGCACTCAATGCTCTCAACGCTTTTACTGTTGAGTACTCGAGTATTGTCTGAATTTTTCGAGAACAAAGAAACGGATTACTCGAGAACGAGAATTGATTTATCGAGAGAAGGAAAGTTTCTCGAGAACAAGGAATAACATTTCTCAAGAACTAAGAGTTTTTCTCGAGAACTACACTTAGAAAATTTTCGGATATAACAAATCAGTACTCGAGAAGTAGAGAAGGAGTCTACTCGAGAACTAAACTTAGTTTCTCGAGAACTAAGTTAGCACTACTCGAGAACTAAGGATAATACTCGAATAATGTTACTGATTACTCGAGAACTCTCAAATATACAACTCGATAACTAAACTTCTTTTTCTCGAGAACTAAAGGACTACTCGAGTAAAGGACTTAGAGAATTTCTATTTTTAAGAAAACTTTTCTTCTGACTAAGCTCAATACCAACATCTCATCTCTTGATCCAAGTGCTTGAAAATGAAGTGTATCCCAATAGAGAGGCTACACATGAGTCAACACCTTAGATCACATAATGAGGAATTCATTGTATTGTCCTGTGTTTATGACCCACTGCAGACTGATATTGGTCTATACATAGCAATAAAGTCCTGCAAACACATAAATAAAATAGAGGATCAAATACAACTTAATTCATCTTTGTTCAAGGGTGACTTCATGCAAATCTAGGTTATTGTGGAGGCAATACCCAACATCTGTCACGACTTCAGTCTTCTTCAGCATGTTCAGAAAATTATTTCTAAGTTACTTCCAACATAGACAGCTATTTATTGAATATTGCAAACAGCAATTATAGGAACATGCAGGTTCCTCAAACACGTGAATTTTCATTCCTAAGTGGACATTCATGGGTTCTTTTCATGTTATAACGATGACGCACACACATGTGCTCACCACCCCATAAAGTGAATTCGCCCACGAATTCATTTAAGTTTGACCGAAACCAGTAGTCTGATACCAATTTATAACACCCCTATCCATCACATGGCATATAGCAGTAGGTCCGGTCGGGGCCTGACGCCATATACTACGGACAGACCGGTTGGTTACGCGTTGAAACCATACAACCAATCACAAACGTCTTACACAGAGTCATTCTAGCGGAAGAAATTTATTAAGTTGCACAAATAAAAGAACCCTGCTAAGAACGAATATCCACTACTAAAATAAATTAGGAAGGATTAATACAAAAGTACCAGCCTTATGGCCTTACAATAGTTTCCTCGAACAAGAGTGTCTTTCATACTTCGGCTCGCAGGTCGGCCATACATGAGATACACGGAAAACATAAAAAGGTTAGGCCTTCGAGGGCCAGCACCGCAACATGGGCTTTAGCCCGCTATTTCCCGCTCGGCTCCGCAGCACCTGCAAGACACAATCCACCGCCCGGTGGTAAACAAAAGCAACGGTCAGCTATACTGACCAATTATAACGATCCCGCCCCCAAAATCGGGGCGGCGATGTTCTTTCCCTGCACTTTATTAGTATAGACAATAAAATAGTGTAAACATACTTCAGCACAGGCGTAGGCTCGCACGGCCACACACCTCGTGCACACAGGGCACATTCACGGCAAACCGGCCAATGTCATGTCAATTCAAGCCATAGACGTTCCCGTTCCACCACCGCCCCTTGGACGACCAATCACATGAGCATTTTGTCTTCCTGGCCTTGGTCACGACAATTTAAGCCATAGACCGCCGAAGACTCTCATCCATGCCAACGTTCCCACCGAACGACATAGATCGGGTACGGTTCCGCCTAACCCGTGCTCATTCCGCAACGACAATTTAAGCCATATGCGCGGGTCAAGACTCACCGAGTCCCGTTTCTGCCACAACAATCACATAACCCGGTTATGTTCACGTTGGCTCCCCGGCCATCGTGTTGGCAAAACTCGCTTTTGCCCAGTTTTTCGGGTGCATCTTGGAGTTAATCTCCAAGGCTCCCTACTGCAATCTACCACGTAGAAAACCCGAAAAACGCCCAAACATCCGGAGTCTTCCCCGGTTCATATGCAATGCAACATCACCGATCCGGCTCTACTTGCTCGGATAGGCTTCACACACAATGCCTATGCCTGTTTTCGCATACGGACTCTATATAAGGGGGACTTCACATATCTACCCCAAGGAACGCTCCAACTCTTCGCTCACTCGCGAGAAAGGGCTTCCTATGCAAAGGAAAAGAGGGCTTAGCATGCCCTAGGATGATAAATCGTTACCCTTGCGTTTTTCCGCGGCGCCATGAAAATCTACACGGTTGGGAAGCACCGCAACGGCGTCGCCTTCGCGGATCTGGACTCGGATAGCGATTCTGAGCTCTGATGCTCCACCGGTGGCCGGATCTTTGCCTCCCTCCTCCTCCTTGCTCTCCCCTCTCTCTAGACTTTAGAAAGAGAACCAAGGGGATGAAATGAGGGATTGCAAACCCTATTTCCGGGTTTAAACCGCCAGCATCCACCCCCAGCCGTCGGATACCAAGCCAAGGAAACGAACGGCCACGATTAGGCCTGAAATTACAAAATCTGGGCCGAACACGGGTTGTAACACGACCGTGTGCATGGCCGTGTCACCCATTTGCCGTCTCGACCGACTCGATAACCAGCACACGGCCTTAGACACGGCCTCCGACACGCCCGTGTCGCATGCGACACGACCGTGTCGTGACCCGTATCACGCCCCGTGTGTAACGACCAACACACTTGACCCGAGAAGGACACGGCCTGTGACACAGAACCAGACACGCCCGTGTCACATGTGACACGCCCGTGTTTGTGCCTATGTCATGGCCCGTGTGCACCTCACTCGACGAGTGACTGACACGCCCTGGGACACGCCCGTGTCCCAGGCCGTGTTCAGCCTCTCGACGATCGTCGACCCCAAAATTGATGACCGCGCGGCCAACACTGAACCCGAGCACGACATGCCCTGGGACACGCCCGTGTCCCAGGCCGTGTCACCCCTGCCAAAACACATATTTGGCTCAAAACACCACCCATCACCCTATTGAGTTTCAGGGCGTTACACCCTTCCTATCCATAGGGAAGACGATGTTTCGTCGAACCTGAGTATCACCTACACTAGTCTTCCCCTCATTACTCCTCACCATGACTCTCATTGATGAGCACATTTTTATTTCACCATAACAGTAAAACTGATACCCCAAATCCCTATGTTCATTTTACATTCTGTTACAATTTCTGTCGTTTTATTATATGAAGACCAATCTAAGCTATATGATGTATACGATAGGAGGTACTCCAAATTTTGATCCAAAAGCCCTAATATATTTATTGGAAGCCTATCATGATATATTTAGCCTAAATCCAGAAACTTGGAATTTTCCTAAATAAATTGGCATTTAATTAATTTTTCCAAAAATTGGTCCATGGGTTATTTAAACATAAAGTACTAGATTTACTTAAGATATGACCATACAAAAATTATGAACACAATAGGATAGCAAGATATAAGTGAATACCAAATTTCATAAATTTTTATAAAGGAATTATCCTCTTAATAAATAATCATGAGGCTAGCCCAAATGAATTTGGGTTTGATCTTGAGTTAGCCCATTTGGGTTAACTTGACCCAAAGGTGGGTTAGCTCAACCCTAGGCCATATTGGGTGACCTAGCTAACCCCAGGAGGAGATTAGTGACCCATTGGCCCCTCCTAAGGTCAAAGGAGAGCATGGTGGGGTGGTTTTAGCACCTTGGGGGTCACTTGACCCTTAGGAAGGGTACATTGACCAAATTAGGGTTAGGGTTGACTTTGGTCAACTTAGCCTCTTGGGTTAACCCCAATGGGTCCTTGGTGAACCACTGACCTCACTTTAGGGTTAGGGAGGCATTTGTGGGGTTCACCTAGCTAAGGGAAGGTCAATTGACCCTAAGTAGGCCAGTTTGACCCATTTAGGGTTAGGGTGGACCTAGGTCAACTTGACCACTATGATTGCCCCCAATGGGTCCTTAGTGACCCTATAGACCACCCAAGGGGCTATGGGTGTTGTGGTGGGGTCATGAAGTCAAGTTGAAGCCCTAAGGTCAAACCGTAAGTCTTGTGGTGAGGCTGTGCTATAAGCAAACCAAGGTGATTTTCACCTTGGCCCTTGTTCACTTGGTCATTTGAGCTTCTCATGGTTTGGTCATGACAAAACCACTCCTAGGGGTCTAGTTGTTTTAGGGATGTTACAAATCCCAATATACAAAAATAAAAATCTCGTCCCTGAAATTAAGGTTAAGCCTACGGGATTTCTACCAAAGTAAAAGTATGTAACATCCCTAGGAGTTGAAGGTATACCTGACTCGAAGAGTTTCGAGTACTTTTGCTACATCAAGTCATGTGGCTCCCAAGTGTGCTCCTCCTACCCATGGTTTCCCCACAGAACCTCGACTAGCGGAACCTTATTGTTTCGCAAGACCCGCATCGCCATATCATCGATCCTGATCGGCTCCATGCTGACTGATCGATCTGAGGCCACCGGGCTGTCTGTGGTGGAAATCAACTGCTCAGGGAGTAATAGAGCCCTCCGAAGTGAAGAGACATGGAAGCGTGCAACCCTGCTAACTCCAGCGGTAGCTCCAGCCTGTAAGCCAAGGTGCCAATCAGCTCCAGGATCCTGTAAGGCCCAATATATCTCGGACTTAGCTTCTTCCGCCAGCGAACCCGTGAGACTCCATGCATCGGTTATATCTTCAAGAAAACCTGCTCTCCCACCTGGAACTCTACCTGACAATGCCACGCATCGTAGTATTTTGCCTGTCTGCTCTCGACTTACAACATCCTATCCCGGGTAAATCTCACCTGAGCATCTGTGTCCTCCACGAACTCCGAGCCGAGTGCCTTCAGATCCTCATCCTAGATCCAAGATAGTGGGGTCCTGCACCTCCATCCATATAATGCCTTGTAAGGGGCCATGTCTATGCTATACTGATGGCTATTATTTTACGAGAACTCGATCAGCGGCAGTAGTCTCTCCCAGGGCTCGCCACAGTCCAAAATACATAGGCGTGGAAGATCCTCTAGTGTCCAGTTAGTGCGTTCCGTCTGCCCATCTGTCTGAGGGGTGGAAAGCCATGCTGAACATCAGTCGAGAACCCAGATAAGTCTGTACCTCCCTCCACACCTTGGACATAAACCATCCATCCCGATCTGACACGATCGTCCTAAGCACTCCATGATAACGAACAAACTGTTCGACGAACCTACGCACTAGAACACTGACCGGAGCGTCCTTCCCAACTGGAATAAATCTGGCCACTTTCATCAGTCTATCGACGATCACCAAAATTGAATCATTCCCCGCATGAGTTCGGGGTAGCCCGTGTATAAAATCCATGGCTATGTCCTCAAACTTCCATTCCGGCACTAGAAGTGGTTGTAGTAATCCGGCTGGGCTCTTGCACTCCGCCTTTACGAGATGACAAGCCTCACAATGGTTCATGAAGTATGTAATATCCTTATTCATGCCCGGCCAATACATTGTCCTCTTCAGGTCTGCTTCCATCTTTGTGGTCCCTGGGTGCACTAAATATCTGCTACTGTATGCCTCTGCCATAATATCATCCCGAATTTGGCCTTCTGCTGGTATATAAACCCTGCCACTAAATAATAGTAGTCCATCTCTCAGAGAGTAATCCCCCATCGTGCCTTCCTCCAAGGTCCTAAATATCAGCTATGTCCTCGCATCAAGCCTCTGCATGTCCCTTATGCGATCCCGAATGTCGTCAGTGGCAATCATTGATGACAGGTACTCTACATATAGATCTGGGTCATCCTCGGACACTAGAGTTATTTTTATATCCTCCAACATCTGCACTAACTCCATAGCCATCAGCTGAGGCCCTGCTCCAAATGTAGTTGCTCTCCGGCTTAGATCTTCTGCTACCACGTTTTTCTTCCCGGGATGATAGCGCATGGTATAATGATAGTCCGAAAAAAACTCTACCCAGCATCTTTGTCTGATGTTTAGCTCGTTCTGTGTGTCCACGTACTTCAGGTTCTTGTGGTCTGAGAATATATCGTAGTGGACCCGTTTCTAGTCTTACTTCCAAGTCATCGCTGTAGGAAACTACTGGAGAGGAAGAAGGTGTTGGAGCCGATCTTCTTCCCGTGAAAAACTAACACTTACCGAGGAGAAGAAGATGACGCCAAGAAGAGTGACAAGATCCATGGCTGGAAATGGTGGAAACGCAAGAAACGGGTTGAGATTCCCGCCCTCTCCCTTGGTGTTATATCTTTAGTTATTTCTAGGAGAGATATCGACTCAAAAGAGTCTTTATTTGTGAGATGAAGGTTTTTAGGAAAAGGCCATGCTAGGACTTGTGTCCTAGGAATTATAGACTTCAACCTTTCCCTCACTTCGAATGCAGTTTGTGGACTAGTTTCATGAAGAGAAGTGGCCTTATGAGGGTGAATAAGGGAGGAAAAATTCTTGATGTTATTTGAAATTTTGGTTGAAGGAAGAAGACAAACTGATGTCATCCGATCTGCTTTAAGATGCGCGTAGAAATCTATTTTCTGTGCACAGTAACCTTCAATACCGTTTTCAAATTCGATGCGGCCAGATCAAGGCTTTCGACTAAACACAAAAGTCGTAGCCCATAGAAATGTCTTTCCAACGAGTGGTTAAACGTCTTCACCGGATTCCTGTAGCCTCAGGAATCCCCATTTGAAGTTTTTGTACAGTAATCATTCCTACACATGTAATTCTCGTGTTTGTTTTGTATCGGCTTTGGGTTAGTAGAGAGATTGTAGTATATTAACGTTAATGTTTTGTTGAGATGTAGTCTATAAGTGGTTGTGATAAATCATGTTAATAACGTCTTTTTGGATAGATCCCTAATGAACAAATGATGTAGAAGAGTGTACTTAATTGAGATGATGTGGTGGAGGTTAGAGAATAAATGGATTGACGAGTTAGTATGGAAGGAATGATTTAAATATGTGAAATATTGAGGACGTACATGATAGTGGTGATGTGTTGAATAATGATGAGTTTGGCTTGAACATGCTGAATATAATTGGTAATGACTGTTACGAACAAATGGTTGTAGTATTTAGATGATGGATGGGTGAAGTTCCCTTACACCGATAATGAACCCTTAAGTACCTTGGGGCACGGGGTTGTGAAAGGGTGTAAGTGTAGGGTTTGACCGCACTGGTTTGGTAATATTGAGAAGAGACATAAGTGGACGATTGGGCTTGGTCCTCAGTACACATTCCCGGGGCTCCATCTATGCCACGATGATGTGAAATTGCATGAGGTGTGAGTCGACACGTGGTGTCGTATTCCTGGGTTAAGGATAGTGTGGCAGGTCTACGGGATCGCCAGTCGTCACACCGACGGGAGTTGACAGATAGACTTTGGGTGGTTGGGCTTGGTCCTCGGTGCTCATTCCCGGGGCTCCTTCAATGCCAAGTTGACGGTTGGCTTGGTCCTCTTGCTTTTTCTGAGGCTCCTTCCGGATCACAACATGGGCCAGTTCGGGGCTTGGTTCTCGGTGCACATCTACCCTAGACTCCCGTTGAGTCGTAGTACGTATGTGAGCTCCGCTGGTTTGTCCTTAGCGTTGAGGCGTATGGAGGCCTAGGCTTGGTAGTTTGGATGCCCGCCTAGTAATGGAGAAGCCCGCTCCACTGTCACTGCCTGGCCACAACGGTTGATGCCTGAGAGGTTAGCTACCTACTCGAAAAATGGGAACTACAAGTCTGTGTCGACATAGCAATTGCATGTGTGTGATCATGGGTGAGTCTTTACATTGCATACAAATCATTACATTACATTGCATACTCAAGATCCTTATCGTATAAGTTTGTATGGGACCTCTTATACAATGAGTTACTATAACTGAGCCGATCCTCAACTTATATGTCTGTATGGGCATTCATATAAGTTGAGTTACTTTCTGTTATACCTATATTTCTACACTGCTGTTGTTAGGTACATAAGAAAATGTGTACCTGATTTGAAGAAGCATCTCTTAGCTCAATGATATACATCAAGGTGTTTTTGATGTTATTTTGAGTTTATATGTGCAGGTTAAGAATTTTGCTAGAATGCAGGAAAAAGTTTCTAAGTCCATGAGTCGACACTTAAGAAAGCCTGTGTAGACACTTGGAAAAGCAGTGTCGACACCAGAAGAAACTGTGTCAACACACAGAAGTTTTAGTCGACATCAACTGTGTCGACACCTGAAGGCAGTGTCGACACACAGAATTCTTAGACTATATCAACTGTGTCGACACACAGGACTTGTGTCGACACTCAGCAGAGTTTCAAAAAAGTTGATTGCTGTGAAGTGAAGAAGTGACTGTGTCGACACAAAGAAGCAGTGTTGGCACATTCTACAGATGCAGTGTCAAGAAGCAGTGTCGACACCAAAGGAGCTATGTCTACATCACCAAAGCTTGTGTCAACACTTAATCTACTTGTGTCGACACATAATGAAGATCAGTCTCGACGCTTTGCTGACAAGGACAAAGGTTCAAGAAATGACTGAAGACTTGACAGCTGTGAATTCCAACAAATTTGCTGAAGCTATCAGAACTGTCAGAAGTTGGTTAGAAACTGGATCAGCCGGTTACCATGGATGAAGTCTATATAAAGACTGATTCTGTCAAATCAAAACACAACAAAAACGAACAACTATTGAAGTATTGATCATTGATCAAGAAAGAGCACATCACACAGAAGAAGATTTTCGTAAGAAGATCTAAGAAGACAATCTGAGGTTGCAATCTACTCAGAATTTGTCTAAGGAGAATTCAAACAAGAATTTAGAAGAAACTTCAGAAGATTCGGAGATTGAGAGAGAGCTCCAGCTGTTTGAAGTAAAGTAGGAGACATTTACAAGTCTCTTAAGAAGCAGATCCTGAACAAATCTACTAAGATGAATTCAAATCTATTTCTGAAATCTAAGAAGGAAGCTGCCAGCCAGTCAACTTCAAAGAAGATCAACCCTACTGAGTTCAGATTCAAGAAGCTTTGAAGAAAGCTAAGAACATGTTGATCTCAGCAATCATTTTTATCAAAAACTGATCAAGAAATCTTTTATCCCTTCTCTCTCAACAAGGGTAAGAGTCAATCTATAAGATTTTTCAAATTCTGTAGGATCTTTCAAGATCTGAGTTGTAAGCATATAATATAATGGCTGAGTGTAGGAGATATAGATCTCTGAGTTATAGGCCTTGTGATAAGGCTGAGGTAGGGATGTTAGCCTGAGCTGTAGGAGTGTGAATACATTCTGAGTTATAGGCCTTGTGACAAGGCTAAGGTAGGGCTGTTAGCCTGAGCTGTAAGAGTGTGAATACATTCTGAGTTGTAGGCCTTATGACAAGTCTGAGGTAGGGCTGTTAGCCTGAGCTGTAGGAGTGTGGATACATTCTGAGTTATAGGAACCTTTCAGGGTTCTGAGCTGTAAGATCTGTGGATCTGAGAAGAAGGAAAAAGTTAGGCCGAATCTAGCACACTACTGGATAGGCATAGGGGGAAAGTGGATGTACCCAGACCTTGGGGAACCACTATAAACCAGTGTGCAATCTGTGATGTGTGTATTCTGTGATGTGGTTGCTGTGTTAGCTGTAGAATAGTTAAATTCTATTTAAAGAACTGAATTCTTATTCTGCTTTAAGTGAAAAAAAGAAAGAACCTATTCATCCCCCCCCCCTCTAGGTGTTTGGGTTATCTTGAAATCAATTCTATCAAGTGGTATCAGAGGGAGGTTACTCAAAGAAGGACTTAACAGTCTGAGTTAGATCCATAAGGCAGATTCAAGATCAAGAAAATGAGTTCAGGAGAAAATCATAAGGAACTAGGTTCTATGAAATTACCCATATGCAGGAAAGAGATATTTGGAATATAGAAAGAAAGGGTCAGGCTTTTTATTGAGGCTTCTGATCTAAGGATCTACATTACAGTAAAGGAAGGTCCTTATATTCCAATGAAGTTGTCAGTTCTTGATACAAATCAAAGAATTCTCAAGGATTTTTCAGAGATGACTAAGGAAGAGATTATCCTGGCAACTATGGATAAAAGAGCCCAGAATATCATAGTAAGTGTCATAGATGATTCAACTTTTAAAAATTTGATTCACTACAAGACCTCTAAGGAAATGTGGGACACTTTGATAGTCTACATGGAGGGTTCTGAAGAAGTCAGACAAGATAGAAAATCTATGCTGAACTAGGAATATGAGAGTTTCAGACAAAGAAAGTCAGATGGTATAACTGAGTGTTATAAAAAGTTCTATAGAATAGTAAATGAGTTGATGTCCTATGGAAGGATTTTCAGTACATATGAACTGAATGATAAATTCCTAAGATCCTTGACAAAGGATTGGGACACCAAGATTTGTGTCATTAGGGAAGTGGCCAAACTTGCAGATATCTCTCCTCCAACTTTGTTTGGAAAATTGATGTCATATGAGATGCAGCTGATGGCTAGGAAAGAGGAAGAGAAAAGTGCAAAAGGGGAGCATAGAGAAAAGTCTGTGGCCTTTAAGGTGGAAGCCACTAGGAAGAATAGGAGGATGTCTCCATCACCTCCTAAGATAGTTGCTGAAATTACTTCAGATAATTCAGACAACCAAAGTTCAGACAGTAGTGACTCAGATAAAGACTGTGTTGCCTTTACAAGGCAGTTTCAGAGATTCCTGAAGAAGAAGCAGTGGAAGTCTAGGCCCTCCACATCTCAGCCTGTTGATGACTATTATCAAAAGAGGAAGTCATCTAGGAAGGACAGGAGCAGGTCTAAGCCTAGCAAATCCACAACATCAAAGATAGTTTGTTACTGCTGTAATAAGCCTGGACATATTGTGGCTGAGTGTCCAGACAAAAGAAAAGAGTCTGCTGATAAAAGGAAGACTCAACAAAAGAGCAAGAAGGAGAAATCCTTTGTTTCTAAGAAGGAGAAGAGCTTGACAGACCAATCATCTTCAGAGTATGAATCTGAAGCTGAGGCATACATTGGTCTATATGCAGCAGATGAAGAAGATGAGTTTATGCAAGTGCTGAACTCTATCTATGAACAAGAAGACCATAAGTTCATGGGACTGATGGCTGTGTCAGAAGAAGATGAGTGTCAGGATCAGCGTGGTCCTAGTAAGGTACAATGTTTTTCTAGAAATTCAGATTGTAGTATTGGTTTAGATTCAGCTACATCTACATCACGTGAAGTGGATGGGTCTGAGTCTGAAGGTGATATTCATCAGCTGATAGATGAATATGGGGACTTGTTGTAGGCACTAAAGAAAAGCAAAAACTTGGCCAAAACTCAGGCTAAGGAAATTGTAGATCTTAAGATGGTTGCATCTGATTTAGAGAAAGTGTTGGATCAAAAATTGAATGAGATTGCCAAACTGAAAACTATAACTATTATTCAGATGGGCACAATCATATACAAAAATGATCTAATTAAAAGTCTAGAAGCAGAACTTCAAAAGGAAAAAGATTTGGTGGCTAGTTATTCCAAGCCAAAATCAGTTTTACCCTTAATAGATAAGTTTGTGGCTCAAAAGGGTAAGGCTGGAATAGGCTTTAAAGGTAGCACCAGGGTTGTCCAATTAAGAGAAAGGGCAAAGCCTCAGTCCAGCCACTAAACTTTAAAGTCCCTGTAGTTTTTAGAAAGGTAAAAGTGCCTTCTAACAAGTATGACCTTGAGAATACTCATGGTCATAGTAAGACTGAAGTTTTGAATGACAATGATGTTTATGTCAATAAGGCAGCCCATGTCCATAAACTGCATGTTCTTAAGGAAACAGTGGGTGTAGCTGCAGCAGTACCAGCACAAAACAAAATATTTGATGTCAACCAGAATGCCAAGAATGTATCTAAAAATAGATACAACAAGTATGAATGTTGGTGTTGTGGCAAGACAGGCCATTATGCCTTAGATTGCTGGCACAACATTAGTGTCAGGAAGAACAACAGTCTACCTGTTAGAAGAGTAGCAGGTAGATTTTTTAAGTATGAAGCTAACTTGAACCAAGGACCCAAGAGTTACTTGGGCTCTAAGGTTGGGTAATTCTTTATTGCAGGTGAGTCAAAGTTACCATGCCCTTATATGGTACTTGGATAGTGGATGTTCCAAGCACATGACTGGAATAAGGGGGTTGCTGAAGGAGTACTTATTTATCATAAATGGGCCTAAAGTAATCTTTGGTGGTTCTGAAAAAAGAATCATTAAAGGATTTGGTAATATTTCTAATAATCAGATTACTATCACTCAAGTGGCCTATGTGAAGGGTTTGAAACACAACCTTATAAGTATAAGTCAGTTGAGTGATTTAGGATATGACATTTCATTTATTAAGAATGTATGTCATATCAAAAGATCAAGTGATCAAAAGGTCATATTGATAGAATATAGAAAAAGAAATGTGTACTGTCTTAACTTTGAGTGTGAGAACAAAGATTCTCCTATTTGTCTTGTTGCTGATGAGAGAGCCTCACATTGTGTCAAATGGCACAAGAGGCTGGCCCATCTTAACTACAAAATAATTGGCCAACTTTTTAGTAAAGAGTAAGTGAGGAATGGTCCTAATATTAAGTGTATAAAGGATGGGATATGCTCAGCTTGTCAAAAAGGCAAGCAGACAAAATCCTCCTTTCATAGCCTTGAAAATAAGGATTCAGTGAGGTGTCTATATCTCTTGCATATGGATTTATTTGGTCCTATGTCAGTTCATAGTCTAGGTAGGAAGGTCTACACTTTTGTGGTGGTAGATGACTATTCTAGATATTCCTGGGTGTTCTTTCTGAGAAAAAAATCAGAAACCCCAAGTATTTTATATAGTTTTGTCAAGCAAATTCAGAATGAACTTGACATTATAGTGGTCAAAATCAGAAGTGACCATGGCACTGAATTTCAATCTGAGAGTATGACAAGACTGTGTGAAGAATTTGGGATTTTTCAAGAATTCTCCTCACCTAGAACACCACAGCAAAATGGTATTGTTGAAAAGAAGAATAGAACACTGATTAAGGCTGATAGAACTCTATTGAGTGACACTTATCTCCCAGAATATTTCTGGGCTGAGGCAATAAATACTGCATGTCATGTGATAAATAGGGCTTCTATCACCAAAAGCCACAAAAAGACTCACTATGAGATCATGAAGGGTAGAAAACCAAACTTATCCTATTTTAGGATCTTTGGTTGCAAGTGATATGTCCTTAATAATGGCAAGTCTTATCTAACTAAGTTTGCTGCCAAATCCCAAGATGGGATATTTGTTGGGTACAGCAATAATAGTAAGGCTTATAGGGTCTACAACTTGATTACTCAGGTTGTAGAAGAGTCTGTACATATTGTCTTTGATGAAACAAGACTGATTAACAGTGAGTTGCCTTGTAGCTCATGCAGTTCTACAGGTATAAATGAGAGAATGGACAAGCTTACCATTACATAAGAGTCAACTGTAGAGCAGGAAGTGGAAAATGGTGGTTGCTGTCCAGGGGGAGTATAGGACTCTCTAGATGCTGATGAAAACCAAGAGGTGCAGCATATTGAAGAGTCTGGAGGTGTTTAACCTGAAGATAGTCTACCTCCAGATGTTAGATACTTAAAGGATAATCCAGCAAATTAGATAATTGGTGATCCAAGACATGGAGTGCAAACCAGAAGCAGGAACTTGAACACAGTTCTTTTCTCAAGCTTCCTATCTCAACTAGAGCCAAAGAGATTTGAAGAAGCTATTCTAGACCCACATTGGATTGATGCCATGCAAGAGGAGCTGAATTAGTTCAGAAGGTGCAAGGTATGGGAGTTAGTTTCTAAACCAAAAGACCATAATATCATTGGAACAAAGTGGATCTTTAGGAACAAACTGGATGAGAGTGGGATCATTGTGAAGAACAAAGCAAGACTTGTTGCAAAAGGATACAGGCAGGAAGAGGGTATTGACTTTGATCAAACCTTTTCCCCTGTAGCAAGACTGGAAGCAATTAGGATGTTCCTTTTCTATGCAGCATATCAAGGCTTCAAGGTATTCCAAATGGATGTAAAATCAGCATTCCTAAATTGAAATCTAAAAGAAGAAGTCTATGTAGAGCAGCCCTCAGGTTTTGTTGATTCTCTCAAACCTGATAATGTTTATAGACATAGGAAAGCTTTGTATGGGTTAAAGCAAGCCCCAAGGGCTTAGTATGAAACCCTGTCTACATTCCTTATTGAGAATAAATTTTTAAGGGGGAAAATAGACAATACTCTATTACTAAGGGAGTCCAAAGGAAAGATAATCTTAGTCCAGATTTATGTAGATGACATAATATTTGGTTCTACAGAAAACAACCTTTGCAAGAAGTTTGCTAAACTTATGCAAGGGAAGTTTGACATGAGCAGTATGGGGGAACTTAAGTTCTTCTTAGGACTCCAAGTAAGACAGATTGTTGATGGCTTGTCTATATCCCAGTCTAAGTTCACCAAGGAGTTAATTAAGAAGTATGGTACTGAATCATCCTCCACCATGAGAACTCCTATGGGAATAAGTATGCCAATATGCAAAGATAATACAGGTAAGCCTGTATATAAGTCTTTGTATAGAGGAATAATTGGCTCTCTTCTATATATGTCTGCTAGTAGACCAGACATTATGTATACAACATGTGTCTGTGCTAGGTACCAATCATGCCCTAAAGAATCTCATTACACTGCAGTAAAAAGGATTTTGAGATATCTAAAGGGCACACCTAATCTAGGCCTTTGGTACCCTAGGAATGGAGATTTTCAATTGACAGACTATTCAGATACAGACTTTGCAGGTTGCAAAGAAGATAGAAAAAGCACAACAGGCACCTGTCAATTTCTAGGAGGAAGATTGGTGTCTTGGAGCAGTAAGAAGCAGACTAGTGTGGCAATTTCCACAGCTGAGTCTGAATAGGTAGCAGCAGGATGTTGCTGTGCACAACTATTGTGGATTCAGTACCAGCTAGAAGACTATGGTATTCAGGTAAGTAGATCACCTTTGTTTTGTGATTCTAAAAGTGTTATTTATATTGCTAATAATCCTATTTCACATAGTAGTACTAAGCATATAGAAATTAGATACCATTTTCTTAGAGAACAGGTAGAGAAAAACGACATGTCACTAGAATTTGTCAAAACAGATTATCAAATTACAGATGTGTTTACTAAGCCTCTAGATGAAACTAAATTCAATAAATTTAAGATTGAATTAGGTATGTTGAACTTAGATTGGTTTGACAAAAATTAGCTAAGTAAATCTGTGTCGACACATCCAGAGAAGTGATGTCGGCACTTAAGAAAGTGGTGTCGACACATCCAGAGAAGTGGTGTCGACACATCCAGAGTAGTTGTGTCGACACATCCAGAAATTGTGTCAACACTTACAATAAGAGTCGACACAGAATTTCTGTTGTACTACTAAGTATGTCTAGTGTCGGCACATCATCAATTGGTGTCGATGCATAGAAGTCAACACCATTGTCGAGACATTAGAAGTATGTGTTGACACATTTCAACAGTGCCAACACATTTAGACAGTTTTTGCCCACCTTTTTACCTTCTTTGTTTAGAAGGGTATGAATAGGTCAAGAACAATCTTTGTCGACACACTCTCCAGGTTTTCGTGACCAAAACCTAGTGTCGACAAACACTCTTCTCTCAATCCAAGCTTTCTCACCATCCCAATGGCGCCAAAGGTAGAATATAAAATCAACGAAGGATATGAGTTGGTTCGACATGCCTTTGATGATGCAGAATCTGAGATTAAAGGGGTACTTACCCTAATTACTGAAAATGGTTTTGAGTTTTTGGTATCCAAACCAACCAAGATATGGAAGAAAGAGATACTTGAGTTTTATGGCGTAGCTATAGTAGATTCAACTGGCCTTAAGATTAAATCAACAGTTCATGGCGCTAGAGTCAAAGTGACCTTGAAGAGTTTGAGGAAAATTCTTAATCTTCCAAGGACTCAGGATGAAGAAGAAGTACCCGTCTCTAAGACAAGGGAAGCGCTACAGTGGTGTGGATTGGATCCCACCTTGAAGATTGGATCTGATATAAATAGAAAAGGGATGAATCAGCAAGGGAAATTCCTCTCTGAAGTGGTTGGCAAGGTAATTATATGTAAGCCAGGTTGACATGATAGGATTTCAGCCTATATGTTCAGCCTAATGACAAGGATTATTTTTAGACTAAACACAGATTAGTCTATAGTAATTTTTGAGAAGATTAAGTACGGCATAAAGAAGCCTAATTTGGCTAGACTGATTAGCTTATACTTGGATGGATCAATTCAAGAAGTAATGCACCAGATCCCTGGTTCTAAAATCAACCATATGAGAAAAATGGACATCAGGATTATCTCTAGATAGGATAGGGTCCTAATAAAGGACATTCCTGATATAGAAAGACAAGAAGCTACTGAGAAATCACCTGCACAGGACATTACAGATACTGCACAGGTGCAGGGGGAGAAAGATAATACACAGGCACAGGACAATACTGATAATGCACAAGAGCAGGGGGAGCTAAATAATGCACAGGTGCAGGAAGAAGAGTCAACACACTTGGCAAGTGAAATAGCTTCACAAACAATTCTTGAGAGACCTCATGTCAACATTCCAGCACAAGATGTTATCATGGAGGATACATCTGTAGTTGCTGATGCTCCTGAGAAAGAAGTACCACCAGTCCACACTCAACAGGAGTTTACTCTTGAAGAGTTGTTTCCTGATATTGAGGGAGCAACAGATAAGGGGGAGCAGGCTGACTTTGAGGGGGGCAGATTAGGACTGAAAAGGAGCTCCCTCCTTGTCCTAAGGAAAGGGTAGACATTGCCAGTACATCTGCTTCAGCAGATGAAGAAATAACAAGTGCCAAAAAGAGAAAACTGATGGTTTTCAAGAGAAGGAGCCAAAACTACAAGAAAGCATTGCAAACTGTTGCTCCACAACCTACCCTAGAGGCTGATTACAGCTCATTATTGGTGGCCTTGCAAGTCAAATTAGATGAGCAGAGAGTGGCTCTAAAGAAGTATGTGGATGAAAGCCATAAGTCACTTCAATTTGATCTGGCTCAGGATATCAAATCCATCAGGTTTGAAGTGAATCTACATAAGAAAGAAATGACAGATTGCTTCCACAAAGGGGCAATGCTGTAGTATTTCTGGCTAACAAGCAAGCAGAAGTCAAGGCTAAAGTGGATGACATTGCTATTAAACAAGGATATATCCTTGAGAATCAGATTAGGATGAATGACAATCTGACTGAATCTCACAATGAGATAGTCACTGAAATAAAGAAAACAGTCACTGCAATGACTGAAGTAAGGGCTAAAGAGAAAGAGGAGTTTGATAAGAAGCTACAGGGAGCCTTAGACTCATTTCAGACATCCATTACTACTTCTCAGACTTTAATATCTAATAAGCTTCTCAAGTTAAAATCATTTTATAAAGATGGTGTTAATTTTCTTGATGGACAAGTGAGATTTCAGAAAGATGACTTAAGAGACCATATTGAAAGAGAAGTCATAAAGGGGGAGAGAGTTTTAGTCAAAGCAGGCTCAGAACATGCCAAATGGATATCTAATAGCATCAGAGCCACTCTGGGATATCCACCCCTTTGTGATGATGATAATGTTACTGAGTCAGGTGTGCAACCTACTTATTTTGAAGGTGATCAACCTGAAGTTGCTCAGGTAATCTACCCTCCAGCAGATTTTGATATGATACAGCAACAGGTTCAGTCAATGTACAGTCCTCCACAGGAAGTTGATAATGTTGTTATTGAGAAAGTAGAAATGCTAGAAGCTGCCTTGACAGCTTAGCAGGAAGCTCAACTGTCAAAGAAAAGGTTCAGAGAACAGGCTGAGTTAAAGCCTGATTTTGAGCAGTGGAGCCCCACTTCCAGGAATATAATTTTGACTGCCTGGAAAGCTGTGAAAGATCAGATCCATGAAAGGGGAAAATGGTATTCTGAACAAGAATGGCAAAAAAATGAAGCGAGGCAAGAAGCCATTCTGCAATATAGAAGAAAGGTTAAAATTAGAAAGCTACCTCCTAATGCTCAGGAGCCTAGCAAATACTTCCCTAAGCCTTTTCATTATTTTTAAAGGCAGAGAATTAAGGCTGAAGCACAGAAGAAGGCAGATTTGAAAGGAAAGAAGCCCATTGATGATGCAGAACCTACTGTGCAGGCTCAGATTAAGCCAGGAAAAGGTATAGTCATCAGGGAGCCTGATCAGCCTTAGTATAGATTTACTAGATTTTACAAGAACTATGTAATCTTTAGTTTTGGAAGAAATCTATGTAAACAATTGTTAAGAAACTTTTTGATAGTATAAATAAAATAATGTTTCTTGTTCATTAAGTTTGCATCATTATTCTGTAATGTCATTTTGGTATATGTTTTGTTTATAATTTACCCTGTCATACAATGTTTATATACATCATAATGTTTTGTTTATTATAAGTGGTATATATCATTGACTAAAGGGTTATGACTTCTCCAAATAGGGGGAGATTGTTGGGTACATAAGAAAATGTGTACCTGATTTGAAGAAGTCTCTCTTAGCTCAATGATATACATCAAGGTGTATTTGATGTTATTTTGAGTTTATATGTGCAGGTTAAAAATTTGCTAGAATGCAGGAAAAAGTTTCTAAGTTCATGAGTCGACACTTAAGAAAGCCTGTGTCGATACTTGAAAAAGCAGTGTCGACACCAGAAGCAACTGTGTCAACACACAGAAGTTTTAGTCGACATCAACTGTGTCGACACCTGAAGGCAGTTGTGACACATAGAATTCTTAGACTATATCAACTGTGTCGACACACAGGACTTGTGTCGACACTCAGCAGAGTTTCAACAAAGTTGATTGCTGTGAAGGAAGAAGTGACTGTGTTGACACAAAGAAGCACATTCTACAAATGCAGTGTTAAGAAGCAGTGTCGACACCAAAGGAGCTGTGTCGACATCACCAAAGCTTGTGTCGACACTTAATCTACTTGTGTCGACACATAATGAAGATCAGTCTCGACGCTTTGCTGACAAAGACAAAGGTTCAAGAAATGACTGAAGACTTGATAGCTGTGAATTCCAACAAGTTTTCTGAAGCTATCAGAACTGTCAGAAGTTGGTTAGAAACCGGATCAGCCGGTTACCATGGATGAAGTCTATATAAAGACTGATTCTGTCAAATCAAAACACAACAAAAATGAACAATTATTGAAGTATTGATCATTGATCAAGAAAGAGCACATCACACAGAAGAAGATTTTCGTGAGAAGATCTAAGAAGACAATCAGAGGTGGCAATCTACTCAGAATTTTTCTAAGGAGAATTCATACAAGAATTTAGAAGAAACTTCAGAAGATTTGGAGATTGAGAGAGAGCTCCAACTATTTGAAGTAAAGTAGGAGACATTTACAAGTCTCTTAAGAAGCAGATCCTGAACAAATCTACTAAGAAGAATTCAGATCTATTTCTGAAATCTAAGAAGGAAGTTGTCAGCCAGTCAACTTCAAAGAAGATCAACCCTACTGAGTTCAGATTCAAGAAGCTTTGAGGAATGCTAAGAACAGTTGATCTCAGTAATCATTTTTATCAAAAACTGATCAAGAAATCTTTTATCCCTTCTCTCTCAACAAGGGTAAGAGTCAATCTATAATATTTTTCAAATTCTGTAGGATCTTTCAAGATCTGAGTTATAAGCCTATAATATAAAGGCTGAGTGTAGGAGATATAGATCTCTGAGTTATAGGCCTTGTGATAAGGCTGAGGTAGGGCTGTTAGCCTGAGTTGTAGGAGTGTGAATACATTCTGAATTGTAGGCCTTGTGACAAGGCTGAGGTAGGACTTTTAGCCTGAGCTGTAAGAGTGTGAATACATTCTGAGTTGTAGGCCATGTGACAAGGCTGAGGTAGGGCTGTTAGCCTGAGCTATAGGAGTGTGGATACATTCTTAGTCATAGGAACCTTTCAGGGTTCTGAGCTGTAAGATCTATGGATCTGAGAAGAAGGAAGAAGTTAGGTCGAATCTAGCACACTACTGGATAGGTGTAGGGGGAAAGTAGATGTACCCAGACCTTGGGGAACCACTATAAACCAGTGTGCAATCTGTGATGTGTGTATTCTGTGTTATGGTTGCTTTGTTAGCTGTAGAATAGTTAAATTCTATTTAAAGAACTGAATTCTTATTCTTCCTTAAGTGAAAAAAAGAAAGAACCTATTCACCCCCCCCCCCTCTAGGTGTTTGGGTTATCTTGAAATCAATTCTATCAGCTGTAGATGATAGAACTGCTAGAGTAGATGGTTTGCTCATTTATTGTGCTACTTATATACATTGATATTGTTCACTCTATACCACCTATTTGTACTTCTGTTCTAATTATATATATATATATATATATATATATATATATATATATATATTTATTGTACCCTTGTTCCTTTATCCTCCCAGTGCCGATGAGTCATCGGGGGAGCGGATGTGATAGTCACTTAATCTTTATGGCTAACGGTTGTTACGTCTTCCTTTTTAGGAGGAAACCCCGCAGTCAAAGTAGCCGCAGATTTTTCAGCAGGTCAGCCAGGCCAGGATGACAGGGCCTGAAGGGACGGTGTCGTCGCTACCGTCAGTCACCGATGTGAGTTTGAGAGACCCTTGATGTAGCCCTTTGGGAAAGTTTTTTACTCGTACTCTGATATTTTAGAAGCTTGTTGTAGCTTCTTTTTCTTGATGTACTTTTGGACTATTTTACTTATGTGTGGATTGACTTCTGTTTTATATTCTTGGTTGGGTTAGAATTGGTTGATATTGGTTATAGCCGACAGGATAGGCGTCTTGTAGTACAGGTTAGCCCGAGTGGTAGCGTTACTACAAGGCAGCTGTTCTTGGCATAAGACTCCCCTCGTGTCGTGTTTTGTGTTCCGAGAGGGGGGTCTTACACCGTGCCTCAAGGTGATCCTCCTCGACTGGCAATCGATCTGGGCGTGGTTCCAATGCAACCATTTCATGCCTAGGATCAGGTCAAAGTCTAGCTTCCTTAGGATAGTTGTTGGTGCTTCAAATGTCTTTCCGCCGATTTCAGCTTCCATGTTGCAATGGACAGAGGTTAATAACTCCGATCTGTCGGGTAGATGCACCCTTATCGTCAAGCCTGTGAATCATTCCATGCCTTCTAGTCCTTCCACGAAGGCTTTTGACATGAACGAGTGTGAAGCCCCCATATCGAATAGTGTATGAGCGGGCTTGCCGCTGACGAAGACTATGCCTGAGGTGGTTAAATGTCTTAGAATTCTAGTTATGGTTTTTTTTCCTATTTATAATAATTATATATCCATGATTCTAGATTTTAGGAAAGAAAGGAACTTAAAATCACCGGCATGCCTGCTATCACTTGCTCCGGGTTCCAAGGCTGAGCCAGATCCAAGGCATATACTTGCCCTCTATCATGCCTACGTTCTCCGCCCTGAAATCCACGTCCTCGGCCATGTCCTCGACCACCAAACTGCCAAGCAGGTGGGGCATCCTGAAGTGCTAGTAGGGGTGCTTCACTCATGGGGAAGTTCTTATTGAAGTGACCCGGCTAGTTACACCATAAACATACATGTTCCCTTTCCCATGTCCTTATCATCTCCCATATCTGTAAAGGCTAAGGAGCCAATACCATTGGGTCCCTTTGTTCCTGCTTGTCCTCCTGGTGGGGTTGATCCCCATTCCTCCTTTTTTCAATGACATGCCCTCTAGGCTGGTCTCTCCTGCCACCAATCACTGCATCGTTAGCTGGTCTCTTCTGGCCCCGGACTGTAAGCTGATCCGCCTCTCGCTTCTTGGTCATCTCCAAGATCCTAGTCAGGCTCCCATTAAAGACGAAGAGGAGGGCCTATCTCATGTCATCATGTAGGCCTTTGTAGAACCTCTTGGCGTAGCCTGCATCATCCAACTAATATGAGTCTACATAGCGGGCTATATGTGTGAACTCCTAGTAGTACTCTAACACTGCCTTGTTGCCCTACCTCAACTGCAGGAACCTATCTTCCAACTCATCCCTCGCTGACTGAGGTATAAAATGCTCTAATAGAGCTGCTTTGAACTCCTCCCAGGAGATTTCTGCACAATCCACTCCAGCAAAGGTGGTGTCTAGCTGTGACTTCCACCATCTCTTCCCATGTGACTCTAGCAGGAAACTGCCAAGGCAACCACCTCCTCCGTCGGGCATCAAATTCTATCCAGCATCTTGTAGATGATGTCTAACCACTCCTCTATACGGACTGTTGACTCCGTCTCGAGGTAGGATGGAGGAGAAAGTCCCCGAAAGGCACTCATCCAGTTGGCCCTGGGATTTGGCTGTGGACTCGGGGCCTGCTGAGTCCTGAAGGCCTCTAGAATGGTCGTAGGTGTCTGCCCCATCTCCGTCTGTTGGAACGGAGTCGGAACCAGCGGGGGTGGAACCACATTCTGTGCCTGAGGTGTACCCTACTGCCGAGTAGGGTTCATCGCAGGCTACAAAGGAAAAAAAATTCCAATTGTTAGATGATGTACAAGTGGAACTAAAGAACAAAATGGACTTTTGCATGTGATTCCCTTTATGGGCACACCATTGCTTCCACTGCTAGTTTGTCCACAAACTAAGCTCGTGCGGGGTGGCCTAGGGTTCTAGTGGACTACTTCTCTTTGGATCGATGTTTCCTCTAATACCAGTTTGTAAGACCCCATTTTTTTCCTTTTAAACCCCGGGGTCTTATGCCCAGAATAGTCATTTTTGCGGTGACACCGACACTCGGGAAGGTCGCTACTACAAAACGCTGATCCTGCAGGCCTTTACGATCACCAAAGATAAAGAAGCTTAAACCAGTTCTGATAAAACCAAGTCCACAATCACATATAATATAAAATATGAAAAATCACATTAAGTCCACATGAAGATAGAAGTACAGAAAGAAAATTGTATTATGGAATATAAATGGGCTCAAGCTCGGTACATCATTCCTCACTATAAACTCTCGCAGAAGATAAGTAAACTAATCACTCACGGAACCAGTAGCTCGTGCTCCTGTGCTGGACTAGCCCACCTCCATGTACACCATACTCCGCTAGTGTTGTATCCCCTGCTGTTATTCCTTATCTCCCATCTGGAGCCTCTAGAATGTTGTGGTCCGAAAACCGTTAGTAAAAAGACTAAGTCCTATCATCCCCTACCCCTCCCCCATGGTTCCTAGGCACCGAGCAGGGAGGACGAAAGGGAAGCTATGAAGGTGGAGAATAAACAAAGCAGGTGACAGAAGAACTATTCTAGCAGCTAATTATAATGTATATACAGCTAAGGAAGGAAGGTACAAGCTAGCAGTTTTATAATAGCAAGCAGTAAGGTAAACAAGTAGAGTAAAGCAACATATGTAAGAAAGACATACTAATAAGTAAGTAACCTTAACTTATATGAATGCCCATAAAAACTTATAAGTTAAGGGGCCTACTGCAAGGCTCTCATCGTATAAAAAGTCCCATACCGATTTATACGTTGGGTGTAGGTTGTATGCAAGTATGAGTGTAGTGATATGTTATGCCATGATTCATGCAGGTGCAACTCACGCACACAACTCTATGCACACAGGCCTTCAGTTCCCCCTTTTTGGGCAGCTATCTTCACTCCCAGAAACCTTCATAGTGGCAAATGGAGACAGTGGGTCGGGCCCCCCACTCCTAGGCGGGTATCCACACTACCAGGCCTCGCCCTTACGTACGCCTCTAGAAGGACACAACCTAGAGTCACCATATACTAATGTTGGCCATATCCACTAGACTTCCTTTTTCTATATGTAAACCACACCTGCCGAGTTAGCATATCGTCCTCGGTGTGAACAACATTCAATACTGAAGACCCACCACCTTTTGCTCATATATTCAAGAACTCCTGAACCATCGGCTCCCCGGACTAACCCATCTGTTATAACTACCACTGAGCCTACCGATCGGATAACCATAACAAACTAACCTCCCGAGTCACTGCAGTGTGTGAAGGTGAATCACTAGTTACTCTTAACATTGATTATTCTTACGGTTTACGTTATCCTTGGACTGCCATAGGTATTCTCGGTGAAGTGCTCTCACAGGGCACTAGGAACTATGATGGTAGCTGAAGCTCATCGTTCCCTTTCGCATAACACTTACTATTATTGGTTAATACCCAATCCCTGATCCCTTTTAATGTTATATTGGATCTAACCCTAGTGTATTTGACCCTTCCTCTCCATAGGGAAGACGATGTTTTATCAAACCCGAGTATCACCTACACTAGTCTTCCCCTTATTACTCCTCTCCATAACTCTCATTGATGAGCACATTTCTATTTCACCATAACAGTAAAACTGATACCCCAACTCCCTATGTTCATTTTATATTCTGTTACAATTTCTGTCGTTTTACTATATGCAGACCAATCTAAGCTATATGATGTATACGATAGAAGGTACTCCAAATTTTCATCCAAAAGCTCTAAAATATTTATTGGGGGCTATCATGATATATTTAGCCTAAATCCAGAAACTTAGAATTTTGCTAAATAAATTGGCATTTA
Source organism: Platanthera zijinensis (assembly GCA_039513925.1). Classification (NCBI taxonomy): domain Eukaryota; kingdom Viridiplantae; phylum Streptophyta; class Magnoliopsida; order Asparagales; family Orchidaceae; genus Platanthera; species Platanthera zijinensis. The sequence goes on from CM077078.1 coordinate 87,934,940, forward strand.
ATTAATTTTCCCAAAAATTGGTCCATGGGTCATTTGAACATGAAGTACTAGATTTACTTAAAATATGACCATACAAAAAGTATGAATACTATAGGATAGCAAGATATCGGTGAATACCAAATTTCATAAATTTTTATATAGGAATTATCCTTTAAATAAATAATCCAATATAATTCAACTAAATAGGGGTAATGAAAGGAGTACCATAAATACTTGTCAAAAAATTATACAAAAATTAGCAGAGCCTTATTATGATCATAAAACCTTATTAAATAAATTTCATGCAATTATAGTGTCAATAAACAATATATAAAAATATCTCAACCAAATCCATCATGGGGCACTTTGTGAAGAAACATCCTTGTAATCTTAACTAAACAACATGTAAATATTTTTCCAAGCTTCTTTATGCCCTAAAAAGTACTCTAGCTAAGTAACACAATTTTCCAGCAAGCTATAGTATTTATCATCTATTTATCAAAGTATTATGCACTAGTTTACTTTACACATGATGTACTAAAACGAAATGTTCAACTATACCAAATAATTTACTAATGCATCTACATGTTATTTGATCAGCTTTTTCCAGAGTTTGAGATCATTATAAGAAATATAAACCATAATTGCATCAATATCATCAAAAGGGCAAGATGAAGTTTATAACTACAAGGGTGAGCTACTGTTACCTAGACACCCTATAATAAATTCCAGAGGTATATATCACTATGATAGTACTCCTACCAAAATATCACAAAGATCCAAGGTCATATGACCAATTGAATATTACCTAAGGTATAAAGACCTAAATATCTACTATATGCTCTAAGTGGCGTGCATGTGTCCAAAGTCCCCCAAATCCCTTTCTAGGGCATTTCCCCTCCCTAGGATCACATGGAATAATCAACAAGTCCATCCAAGGACCTAACACTACTAGAAAATAGACTTTTAGCCATGGCAGATTGCCTTGGCTAAAAGTCCAAAATCGTGGCTAATAACTTTTAGCCACGGCCTACCCTCGGAAAATGGGCATGGGCAATGCGAGCGTGGCTAATAGTATTAGCCACGCTAATTCCGCGTCAAATAAGTTATTAGCCACCATTCAATTGTCGTGGCTAAAAGCTCCTCATTTGCCACAGTTCAATTTCTGTGGCTAAAGCATCTGTAACATAAATAAGATTCGGTCGCACGCCGCCGCCCGGTCGTGGCCGCCGACGCCGACGCCGCTGTCATCGCCGTCTGCGAGCCGATTTTATTTCAAACATTAATTGAGAATGGATAATATAAACCCCAAATTGATCTTTTAATTGGCAGTGTGGGACAAAAAAAACCCGACTTTTTGCCACAGATTAGGCTTCCGTGGCTAATACTAGATTATTAGCCACGAAACAGGAAAACCGTGGCAAAAAGTCGGGTTATTTGCCACGGTTTAGTCATCTATGGCTAATACTAGCTTATTAGTCATGAATAGAAACTGTGGCTAATACTTCATTATTAGTCACGGTTTTTCCCTCGTCGAAAAAAAAATCGTGGCTAAAAGTAATTTTTCTAGTAGTGTAACAACCTATGTCCTTCACAAATTCCCAAAGTTCAACCTTAGGGTTTGAACTTGATTCCTAGGGCACATCTATCCTAATCTATCCCATACACTATGTGAGGGAGTAATTTATCATAACAAATCAGTGGCCCAAGTTTCAACCTCTGTTGAGCTGATTTGGCCATCTAAAACCCACAAGGGACACTTGACCTAATTACCCCTTTTTGGTCAAACTTAGGGTTTGCTTATTTCCAAACTAAATCATCTCCAAATGGGATGAAAATTTATACAGAGCCTTATGATGACCTCAAGGACCACTCACCAAAATTTTGGAGGGTTTGGAGGTCATTAGACCTTTTACATAATTCATACATGGATTATTAAATTTCTACAAAAAATTTATAAGGCTCTTTTCCAAAAATACCCATTGTTGGATATGTCCTAGCTACAGGTAAGAGTTACCCCCATACAAAATTTCAAGTCATTTGGATGGTTGGATTGATGGGCGCACTCAAAAGTGTCTCTCGTCTAATCTAGGTATAGTCCTCACCAAAATGAGTGCTCTGGTCAAACCACTTACCCAAATGGGTTAAAAAAATTTAAATTAAAGTAGACCCATAAAGATACAATTTTCATGTTGACCACCTTCTCTGATTAAGCCTCTAAGTATTTTTAAATAAATTCCTAAGATGACTGATTTTTGTGTGATAGAATATACAAAAATATATGATATATATAATCTGATCTTGCACAGATCTTGACGCAATCCGACGATTGTTGGTTATCTTCTTCCTCTAGCCGACGGGTGAGATTACCCGACCTAGAGTGTCTTCCAGCCCGATTTCCTGGCCACCCAGCCACCTCCCTGGCCGGCCACCGCCGCCACCACCTTCGTTAAGGTGGGGGCTATCGCCGGGCGGCGGTATGGCCTCCGGAGGGGCCATTTCCGGCGATCCTGACACTTGAATTTTTCCCAGAAAAGCTGGAAAATAGAAGCTTTGATCGAGCTCAATTGAGCCCGATTCTCAATCTAAATGAATCCTATGATCTACCCATAAAAGAAGGAGAAGGGGAGGACCTTATTGGACGGTTGAAGGCAGGTCGATCGTCAGAATTTCATGGTGGTGGTGGCGCTCCTCGATTTTTGTAATAGCACAGTCAACTTGACCAGCTCCTTCAAGTAAGGTGTTAAAACGATTCCTATGAGTCTAGTCATGCTTTTAAAGTCACTAAATGGGGAAGAGAAGGGGCCAAGCACCAATGGCCATTAATAGTCATCAATGGAATTTTTTGGCCATGGGTGGATTCACTATTCTGACCATGAACAACCACCAAAATGGCTCCTGACCTTCCCCAGATTGAATGGGGAGTCGAATCATCCCCCTTGGAGGTGGAGGGAGGGGCTCTTGGTCTCCCTTGGCCATGAATGGTCTTCCTCCCATTTCTCTCTCATTCATTAAAGGGCAAGTGGAACTTTTCTCTCTCCTAGTCACCTTGGCCGAAATTAAAGGGGTAATTCAGTCAAGCTACACCCCATAAACTCATCTAAATGATTATCATGACGCTAGCCCAAATGAATTTGGGTTTGAGCTTGAGTTAGCCCATTTGGGTTAACTTGACCTAAAGGTGGGTTAGCTCAACCCTAGGCCACATTGGGTGACCTAGCTAACCCTAGGAGGTGATTAGTGACCCATTGTCCCCTCCTAAGGTATAGGGAGAGCATGGTGGGGTGGTTTTGGCACCTTGGGTGTCACTTGACCCTTAGGAAGGGTACTTTGACCAAATTAGGGTTAGGGTTGACTTTGGTCAACTTAACCTCTTGACTTGATCCCAATTGGTCCTTGGTGACCCATTGACCTCACTTTAGGGTTAGGGAGGCATGTGTGGGGTTCACCTAGCTAAGGGAGGGTCAATTGACCCTAAGTAGGCCATTTTGACCCATTTAGGGTTAGGGTGGACCTAGGTCAACTTGACCACTTTGATTGCCCCCAATGGGTCCTTAGTGACCCTATGGACCACCCAAGGGGTTAGGGGTGTTGTAGTGGGGTCATGAAGTCAAGATGAAGCCCTAAGGTCAAACCCTAAGTTTGGTGGTGAGGTTGTGTTATAGGCAGACCAAGGTGATTTTCACCTTGGCCCTTGTTCACTTGGTCCTTTGAGCTTCTCATGGTTTTGTCATGACCTAGTCATGACAAAAACACTCCTAGGGGTCTAGTTGTTTGAGGGATATTACAAGATCTATGATAAGTAAATGATCAAAACCAGGCAGCAGCAATTCAGGGGGAGAAGGTGTGATGATGATCACCCTACATGCAAGGAAAGTGTGGTAACTATAACTTGTTATCTTGTTATATGTTTTCCAAGTTTTTTTATTATTGCATATGTTAGTGTACGTAATTGACTTAGGATTTTAATTGAGAGTTTTGACTTCTTCAAATAGGCGGAGATTGTTGGGTCCATTGCCCACAATGTCCCAGACTTATAGGAGTCAGATTTGTAGAAGTCAAATATGTCAATGATATACACAAAGTTGTTTTTGATGTATGTTCAAGTTCATGCATGCAGGTTAGTCCTTGTAACAGTGATAGGACAAGTTTCCCAAGTGATGTGACAGGTGGTCACAAAGTAAAGATGTGGAGAGACTGAAATCTGTCTAAGTCCACAGGCATTGAGTGAAGTCAGTTCACTCAATGCCAGATGCAAGGGAGGATACTGGATAGGCTGGAAATCGCCTAAGTTCACAGGCATTGAGTGAAGCTAGTTCACTCTACGCCAGATACCATAAAGCATTGATTTAGTTGTGGACAGTCAAAGCCATGCAGTCTGCAAAGTAATTCTGCGGCAAAGTCTACAGGCATTGAGTGAGGGAAGTTCACTCAAAGCCATCGTCCAGTATAGCTGAATCTGTCAAAGCCTCAGTATTGCCATGTTGAATATTCAACTAAGTCCAGAAGCGTCGAGTGAACACAACTCACTCGATGACAAAGAAGAAGGCGTCGTGTTATGATAAAGCCTAAGATGACAGAAAGCGGCCAAGTACAAAGGCGTTGAGTGATGAAGCTTTACTCGATGCTCTAAACGCCAGACAACGAAAGCATTGATTCATGCTGCTGGAGTCAAAGCTTAAGAAGAAGATAAAAATTGACTAAGTCCAGAAGAATTGAGTGAAGCCAGTTCACTCAACGCCTAATAAAGAAGACATGCAAAGGCAGAAAGCATTGAGTGAGGCCAGCTCACTCAACGCCTTTAGACAAGTGAAGAAATTTCAAGTCCAGTGGCATTGAGTGAGGAAGGCTCACTCAACGCTCTCAAAACCTAGAGGTAGAATGATGAGCTAAGTTAGAAAGCATTAAGTGATGAAGGCTCACTAACCGCTCTCAACGCCTAAGATGCATAATAGCTCAAAAAGTTGACTAAGGGTTTTGGCATTGAGTGATACTTGTTCACTCAACACACTTAATGCCTTGAGTGGATCTGAGAAATTGGCTAAGTCCATAGCTGATGACGTCAACCAAAGTCAACAAAAATCAACAGAGTTCAAATAAGTTACGGGAAAGCTACAGAACAAGACAAATAGCACCAGCTCTCTACTGTACGTCTTCTCTCATTAAAGTAAGTTGTATCTGTCAACTACAGGTGGTCCCCACTAGTTCTTGGAGCCATTAATTGGCGGAAGATAAAAGGGACAGCTTGAGAAGGAAGAACTTAACTTTTAGGGTTTCATTCTTTGCGTCTAGACTTCATCTTCCTCGCCATTGCTGTCGAGCCAAAAGCTTGAAGTCAATCCAGCTGAACCAAAAGTTCATTCCAGATAGCTGTAGAATTTTCTTCTACTACAGCAAGTTCAGACTTGTTTCTAATAAAGGGAAGAAGTAGAGCTTTTAGTTTATTGCAGGTTCTGGTTAGCTGGTTGAATAACTCAAGATCTGTCAAGACTTAAGTCTTCTTAAGAAAGGTCATAAAAATTTTTTTGAGTTACTTCCAACAGAGGCGGCAATTTACTAAAGACCTTATTCTTACTGCTGTGAAGATAGTTAGAGCTGAGATAACTCATCACTAGTAGCAGACACCGAGAAATTTTTGTGTGTCAAATTAACACAAACTATTTCATTTATGTAGGATCCTTTTGGATCTGAGTTGTATGGCCTTTGTTCCTGAGGTAGGGAAGATTTGCCTGAGTGTAGGATCCAGTGTTTGGATCTGTGTGTAGGACCTTTGAGTTTGAGGTAGGATCCTTTTGGATATGAGCTATAGGGATTTTGAGCCTGAAGTAGGGCAGTTTGTCTGAGCTGTAGGAGAGAAATACTCTCTGAGTATAGGATCCTTTTGGACTTGAGTTGTAGGGCTTTTGAGCCTAAGGTACAGTAGTTTGCCTGAGCTATAAGAGAGTAATACTCTTTGAGTGTAGGATTTTTTTGGATCTGAGTTATAGGGCTTTTGAGCCTGAGGTAGGGCAGTTTTACCTGAGTTGTAGGAGTGTCATACTCTCTGAGTGTAGGACCTTTGGGGCTGAGTGTAGGATCCAGATTTAGATCTGAGGTACAGAAGTTTGTATGAGCAGTAGGAGAGTTATTCTCTCTACGGTAGGGCTATCCTCCATAGCCTGAGCTGTAGGACTTGGATTCAAGTCTGAGGTAGGTGATCAATTGATCACTGAGTAGTAGGAGCAAGTTTTCTCTAAGGTAGGGCCTTGTGCCATAGTTGTAGGTCCTGGAGGAGACAGAGAGATCCTGCGGGATCTGAGGTGTAAGCTCTTTGGAGATGAGTTTTTGGAGAAGTGCCTTGTCTAACTAGAAGTTAGAAAGGTGGGAGGAGGGTGGATGTACCCATAATCTGGGGAGCCAATATAAATTCTGTGTGTTTTTTGTGTTTTCTCTTGAAATCTTAAAAACTGCTAACTCATAACACATTAAGTAAAAGATAATAATAATAAACTAGAAAACCTATTCACCCCCCCCCCCCCTCTAGGTTGTTTTTTACCTTGAAATTAAAGACTTTCATACCTTTCCACACTTTGTAGAAATTCGTTGATCATTATGTTCCCATACTGACTCGTCCTTTGTATCCGTATGTATCCCGACGACCACTCTATGAGAGATTCTGGATGTCACCCTGCTATAAGGAGTTCCCAGGTTGCACCCAAAGCTCGGCCTCTGCTCCATACTATGCACACTGTCTGAATCAACCTTGGCTCCAAGAAGGTGTCAGAAAAAAAAGTCTCTCCGACGAGGAAGGAGGATCCTCTAGCGACTAAGTCCTCGCAGCCCGGGACGGGCAAAGTTCCTCCTCCTTTGGTTACTTCGACATCGCCTGCGACGAATATCCCACCGCAATTGCCGCCTCTTCTGGCAAAAACCACGTTGTCGGCGGTGAGCATTCTGTTATTGTCGCCACCTCCTCCTCCGGCTAAATTGCAAAAACTGAGGAGCACATCATTGTCACCTCTACCTCATCCAACGAGCTCGCATCGACCGGCGGCAAGCACGACATTGCCGCTGCAACCTCCTCTGCCCTCGAGCGGTGAACCTCGCCCTGAACTCTGCCCGGGCACCTCGGGACCTCGAATCCCACTGGAGGGCTCGACGCGAGATCCAGAACGAAGGGGTCCCAGCTACTTCCTGTCGAGAAATGGGAGTCGTGACCTAGGAGGTCGCGTCCAAGGGTAGCCCGCTGAGCGCCCTGGTGGCTCGTCATCATGCCCGCAAGAACCAACACACCGCAGCCCTTCTCCTCGGCGATCGCATTCTCATCGGCAAGATAGCTCACACTACTACTGAACTGGTCTGACTTACTATTGGCTGCTAACTGATTTGGCGACTTTCCTCTAATTTGACAGGTCACCTGTCCACTCCTGAAGGTGCTTTCATTGATGCCCTTGGGCTCTCCGGGAAGGAATACTGCCATGTTACTGCTCGCACCTACATCGAGCTGGAGGCCAAGTTCGACCAGCTCGCCTTCTTCGAGCCTCATTAACGGATCTCAGCATTGGATGTGAGGATGGTGAAGATGGAAGAGCTGCGGGAAAGTCTGGCGGCCTATGAGGCCCGCTTCCACATGGTCCAAAATATGGAGCGGAGTCAGGTGATGACCGACTAATACGTCAAGCTTTTTGTCTAGGAGTTAGCCGGCATGCGCGCGAGCATGGGGTATGTTGGATAGCTGGCGAGGCTGGAGGAGCAACTGCGGCGTGGTGATGACGCAATTGCGGTGGCCATCGAGCACTTCCGATGAGCTTGTGAGATGGGATGGGCTGGGCGACATCCACATCTTCCAGATCGGCTTCCTAGAACTTAGGAAATTTTCTCATTTCATAATTTGTACTCGCCACTTGGAGACTTTGTAAAGGACAATTTGATTTGTGATAAGCGAGTTTGATTCTCTTGTTATTATTGTCGAGCTTGTATTCGATTCATGCTTTTTCCTGTACCTTTGTTTTTTGGGATGTTTCGATTTCTGTGCAAGCTTCGACGAGTGGGCGAGATTCTGGACCGTTTTCACAAGATAGCATTCGTAGCTATGGGTCGATATATTGGTTAGGATGCGACGTAGGTGGAAACTCGTGCGAGTTAAATATATACCCCTGGCCTCTGCCTTTAAATAGAAGTGGTAGGTGAGACTTTAGTATTTTATTGTGATTTCCGACTTTTTGCTCGCGAGTAACTGCCCTTGCTCGCGCCTTTCTCTTCATTCTCGTTAACTCGCCTTTTCTTCTCGAAATTTTTACACACTCAAGATGGTCATTGATGATGTCAGCGCTCGCTGACAGGCTCTTGTCATCGACTTGACGGGCACCGTCTTCAAGAAAATAGCCACAACAAGCGAAATCTAGAGGATTTCTGCCAAAGACACCTCTCAGAGGGATACTCGGCCAGGCTCCCCACCCAAAACGAGCGACTAAACACATTCCTAGAAGGTGAGTTAGTCATGCCCCTCCGCCACTTCGAGGTCAGCCTACGACTTCCATTGTGGCCCGAATATTGCCAGATCTTGCGATACTTCGGCATCGTCCCCGCCCAGATCAAACCTAATGGCATGGTGATGATCATGGTATTTCTCTACTTCCTGCGGGAAGAGAGGATTGTGTGTTACCTTTCCATATTCCAGAAGGTCTTCACCTTCGTCGCGACTGCCGAGGAGTCATCTTTTTCAGCAGCCATGTATGCACCATGGTCAGCACAGTGAACAAATTCCACCAGTGGAGCGAGTACCTAGTCATCATCGTCAGCGACTTTGAAGGCGTGTCGCAGAGGCCACACCAACCCATCGAAGTCAACTTCCTGCAGCCGATCTTGTAAGGCGCACGCGAGAGGCTTTTCGAAGCGTTCTGCGGGTGGCGATTTGATGTCTTCTTTTGGCGCATCAACTTCAATGTGCTCGACGAAGTCCTCCCCAGCGAAGGTATGAATATATGAGATTCTGCCATACTCACAATGTCTCCTCTACTAACTACTGAATTCGTGCTAACTGTTCTTTGGTACCTGTAGAGGCTCGCGAGTTCCCACAACAACAACTTCTGCCGGCAAAGGAGGTCGCTTCCTCACTCCAAGAACCCTCGAACGCACCTGCAAAGGTTGAGGAGGTCCTGCCTCTAGCAAGCAGCAAGGGCCAGTCGCGCGTTGGCGACAAGGGCAGACTGCTGTAGAATAAGCTCTCTAAGGGGAAGGAGAAGGAAAAGTCCAAGAACCACACGAGCAAGCGAGGGCAGCTTTCTTGTGAGATCTTTGACAAGAGGGAGTCGATGGCGAATGTCGGGGAACCCTACTACCACCCAAACTACAACCTCGGGTGGGAAGGTAGGGATGCCTTCAGCCACCTGCTGGTCTCCTTATCAGAGAGAGAGCATATGGTGACATTGAGCACGAACTTGCCTGCCTGGTCGGAAGACTGGGAGGATAAGGGGGAGGCCTTTGATGTCGCCAAGTACTGTATGGGTGAGCAGATGCTGAGTCCAAGGCCGACCTCAGCTCGGAGGTGCTCGCCCACCAGACGTCTCGCTCGCTCCTGCGAACTATCGGGATGGGACACTACATGGTGAGGAAGCTCCTGGAGATGGAGAAGGACCTGAAGATCGTTTCGTAGAAGGAGATCGATCTGGGGTTACAAAATGTTCGGCTGAAAGAGTATGAGGTAAGTCATCTCCTCGACGCGACTTATCTGATCTTGTACATTAACTTCTCTAACTATTGGTTGTTTATATTCGCAGGCCGCTGAGGTTGAGATGGCGAAGAAGTTCTCTTAGCTCGAGCAAGAACTAGCCAATACCAAGGCTGAGCTGGAGCCTTCATAAATCTGGGTCACCGAGTTGAAAACTCACCTCATCGTCGTCAAATAACGCCCTGGTCCCTCTAGTACTTGCCCGATTGATCAGCAACAGGAGGTGAGTCCACTTGGGATGGGAAAGAGAATCCACCTGCACGGGGATAAAATGATGGCTATCCTCCGCAGGATAGCGCAAGCATCGGGGGAGGTCGTCCTTGGCCAAACTCAGAATGGATGGCTTCCTCGGCATAGAGGCCGAGCACCTGATGGTCTTGGACCTCATCCCATTGCTTTTTTACAAGGAGTCCAACTCGCCTGATCGCATACTATCCTCGGCTTCTAGCTCCAGCAGCAGCGATAGTAGTAGCGGAGAGAGCAGCGACGGCAGCGATGGCGAGGATGATGGCGAGGATGATGCCGAGGACGAGGAGTATATCTCCATCAAGGACGACGAGTACATTCCCAATACTGGTGATGATGAGTCATAGTCGGTCGGCGAACTCCTGCGCCCACACTTATAGATAGATTTTTTGTAAATAGAAATTTTGTAAATTTATGTAATGCTCGCCATAAAATATAAGAATTTTCTGTTACTCATTTTTGTATGTGTATACTCGCCTGTTTGATGATGCTTGCTAGGCTCATAGGCGCGGGGAGGATAAGAACTCACTATGTGCTTTCTCGCACATTGATATCTCTTATACTCGTGTAGTCACTGCTTGTTTCTATATAGTAGCTTTGCATACTCGTGTGTTATTGCTCGCACATAAACGAGGATACTCACACTTGAAAGTGGAGGCTGGCTCGTGAGGTAGATAGTCATCCTGCAGGAGAGGAGCTCGAGCAGGTTCCGTGACTATGGCAACTCCACGGCTCGAGAACCTGCATCAGTGCTAAAATGATTTGACCTGCTGCTTAGGAGGTAGCTGAAAGTCTTTAATTCAAGGATAGCTAAATCACCTAGAGAGGGTGAATAGGTTATTGGTCTCTTTTTGGGTTCTTTTATGTTTCTTCTTTAATAGCTTTGGTTTTTAGATCTTTTATGATTTCAAGATGTACATAACCTGTATAAGGAAAACAACACAGAAAAGCACACATTGATTTTATAGTGGTTCCCCAAATAGGTACATCCACTTTCCCTCCCACCTATCCAACTATCTTGTTGGACTAGGCACTTCTCCAAAACTTGCTCCAAAGAGCTTATACCTCAAATCCCTCAGGATTTCAAGTCTCCTCCAAGACTTACTTCTCAGCCACAAATGCCTATAACTCAGCGGTTAGCAAACCACCTACCTCGGGCTATTAAGCCCTACACTCAAGCTGGGAGGACAGCCTTGCCTCAGATCCACAAAGGATCCTACCTCAGAGTTTTGTAGTGCTCCTACACTCAGTGACCCTCAAGCCACAAACTTCAGCCTTATTTTTAAGGCCTACATCTCAGGCTTTTCATCCCTACAACTTTAGGCACAAGGCCCTACTCTCAGAGTGCTACAGAACTCCTACAGCTCAGTACCGAACAGGTACCTACCTCAGTGCCCTTCCAAGCACCTATAGCTCAGTGAAGAGCTTGTCACCTACCTCAAGCCAAAAGGCCCTACACTCAGATCCACACTTAGATCCTACAGGATGAACGTGGTCTAGAGACTTGATTGGACACAAGAGAAATTTCTCTGTGCCAATCTACCTTGACTGAGTTAGACTCAGCCTAACTTTGACTCCAGGAAAGTATTTCCTGATTCTACCTTACTTGAATTGAGATATACTCAGTCCTAACTTCTCCTTTACAACACCAGGGATTTTTCCTGCTGGAGGTGTGAAGTAACTGCAGCTTATATCTGCTACCTGAGCTGAGGAAGTCTCAGCTCAACTTCTTCACAGCAACAAGTATCCTTATGCTGGAAGCAACTTGCAGAACCCTATTCTGCCCTTCTCTCTTTCCTGGGCTGAGGTGATTCAGCCCTAACTTTTACTCCTGAGGAATAGTCCCCTGAGCCTTCTTTCAGATCTCTGCTTCTTCGACCTCTCTTCTCTTCACAGCTTCCAAACAAAGATCTTCAGGTGCTTGTGTTGCTGGAACTGTGAAGAACCTGCAGCAAGGGTCGGCCCTTGGCTGCTATCTTATGCTCTGATAAAATACTCTGAACTAGCTTGCTGGTGCAGGGGAGAATGGCACCAGCTATCTTGTTGTTGAAGTTGTTGATTCCAACAGTAATCTTGCTCTCTATCTTTTGTAGACTTGAACTTCCTTTTCTTCAGCTCAATAATAATGGTCGAGAAGAAGAACTTCCCTTGATTCTCTTTTCTCAAAAAAAACTCTCTTTCTTTGTAAAGGCCTTTTCCTTTTATTGAATTTGTCATAATGGCTCTTGAGCAGTGGGCCCCACATCATTAATGGCCAGCAGCAACTTTTCTTTAATGTCAACCGTCGTATAGTAGGTATGCGATAACATTTGTCGCGTACTGTAGCCATCCCACAACTAATTTGAAATATGTTAACTTGTTGACGTCATCAGTTGTGGACTTAGCCAAAAATCAAACAACATTAGCATAGGCGTTGAGTGAGTAAGCATCACTCAATGCCAAAACACTTACAGATTTACTGTCTCTTAGCGTTGAGTGAGTAACCTTCAGTCAATGCAAAACTACTTAGAATATAAATCTGATTCTAGAAGTTGAGTGATTTAGCTCCACTCAACGCCAACTAGCTTTATCAACTATCTATTGCTTGGCGTTGAGTTTGTGAGCATCACTCAACGCCAAACATTTTAGACAAAATTATGTCTTCACTAGGCATTGACAACATTGAGTGATCAATCTCCACTCAACGCTTTTTGCCTTAACCATGTTTCTGCCTCTGTAGTATCTTAGGCGTTGAGAGCATTGAGTGTCTTCATCACTCAACGTTTTTTACCTTAGCCAATTTTCTGCTTCTTCACCAACATAAGCTTTGAGAGCGTAGAGTGAGCAAGCCTCACTCAATGCTTTTTTCCTTAGCCAATTTCCTGTGTTTAAAATCATTAGGCTAAGACTGACTTTCTGAGTTCGACGATTGGTTAGCTGAGCTCGACAAACTCTGAACTTAGTTCGACAAATTTGAACATGGTTCAACTAGTTCAACTTACAGCCTTTTGATGTATGGCGTTGAATGTGTCTTCATCACTCAATGCCAAACTGCGTAGCCATATTTTTGTCTTTAGTTGTATGGAATTGAGTGAGTCAACTCCACTCAATGCCTATGGATATAGCCATATTTACAGCTTGACAACATTCTTCCTTACCTCTAGCGTTGAGTGAGCTTGCTCCACTCAACGCCTGTGGACTTAGCTGTATTTTCAATTTCTCCTTGACTTCTAGCATTGAGTGAGCTTACCTTACTCAACGTCTATGGACTTAGCTGCATATTCTTGCCTTTCCAACATCTTCACTTTGTGACCACCTGTCACATCACTTAGACAATCTGTTTAGACTTGTTCCATCAAACATCCTGCACATGATGAGCTTAAACAACATCAAATACAACTGTGTTCTTAGTGTTGCTGGTGATGCCTCTTCAAATCGACTTTGGGGAACACTATGGGCAATGGACCCAACAATCTCCCCCTATTTGAAAAATTCAAAACACTCAGCAATACTAAGAGGCATTAACATAATAGGTAGAATAAATCCATGCAGCTGTATGTTATAATCTGCTACAAATGCTAGCTTATGCTATATTAATTCAATGTGCTCCAATTAATTGTATTGACTCAATAAGTTAAGTCAATGCATCCTCATACTACTTGAGCAATTACTTAAGTAATATGCACTCTCCTTTATATCACTTAATATTTAAATAGAGCACCACTAGAAGCACTTACCTCAAAATATACACTAACACAATCATGGCTCAACATGTAGTCAGTCATTGCATTTCTCATACTACTAGAATCTTTTCCAGTAATATGAACCAACTCAACATGACCTTGTCATGTCAAAGTATTGCTTTTATATCTCCCCCTTATGTATTGCCACACATCTCCCCCTTTCTGGCTTCGTCAATAGGTATATCTATTGAGGGAGGAGAAAGTATCATGGGAGAGATTATCTCTTGATCCTAGTCAAAGTTCTATGTTGATAACGCTAAGGAAATTATCCTAGTGATCAATCTACTAGATCAAGAGTCATACCTTTTGTATTGTTACATTTAAACAACACAGCATTGCATCACTTGAACTTGCTGCACACATAGTTCCACTTTTGTGTTGATACATTTAAACAACACAATACTGCATCACTTGAACTTACTGTACACATAGTTCCACTTACTGATGTTGTATCTACAGAATCAGCATCCACTTATGGTAATATCATTGATACACCACATCACTGCAACCCCCTTGGCACGTGAGTGACACAGGGATCCACTTGAGCTGGCTGCTAGCTCTTCCTCTTCTCATAATCTCCCCCTTGGTTTGTGCCTTGTTCTTAAGAAAAAATTGATCAGCTGTTGTGACAGATGATCTACTACAGCAGCTGCCTGCTCCTTCCTAATAGGAGGTTGATCCTGTTTCAGCAATTGCTGGAAATGCTCCCCCTTTATAGGGTGCTGAGCTTGCTCCCCCTTAACATGAGCATTCTTGTCATTCCTTCTGCTAGACACTTGAGTCCATCTAAGTCTTGATACCATTAAATGGTCTTTATAGCCTTGATGTCACATTAAGAACTTATCTACCTGCAAGAGAAATGAATCCTGCAATACAAGTATGACATGGAGCAACTGAAGCTATACCAAGTTCAACATACCCTATCTTAATCTAGATGGTATTGAATCTTGACTTCATCTAGTGGCATGATAAACATGTCAGCCACTTGTCAGTGAGGACAAACTCAGGATTGAGATCTTCCTTATGCTCCCAAACTTATTGATACTTAATCAACATATGTATAGTCTGTAGGATTTCACGTGCGGTAGTGGGGCGAATTTTAAAAAAATTCCAAACACCACAAAACACATAAGGAACGGATATCCCAAAACAATGCAACAAAAGCTAAACAAAAATAAACCCTAACTCATCACATCTAATCCATCGCATGCGTTAGAAGTTATACCTCTAGAGATCAAACTCTAGGCGGAAGAGGATAGCGCGCCGGAGAAAAAGAAAACGATCCCACCGCAACAATGAGGCCGATCGCCTCGCCTCTTGTTTCACCTTGAACCCGAACAGCGTCAAAGCTCTATTCCGTTGACGGGGAATAGAAACAATAGCTCAGATCTAACTTCCTCTTGCACCGATGACTCCAAGTGGTCAAGCCACACTAGTCGCCGGGTAGGGAAGAGGAAGGTGGAGATGGATCTAAAACCGTTGAGGAGAAGGAGCAAACTCAAGCCATCAAACAAGCCGCGGCCGACCGGGAAGAACCACCTAGAGTCGGCGAGCTACACGGAGATGGCGGCGGCAAGCTTGCTCGGAGAATGAGCTGCGGACGCCAAGGCCGTGGCAGTGGCAAGCTTGCCCCACGACGGAGCAGCGGGCGGCGATGCCGGCGTCGAGCGAGCCCGGCAGAAGAGAAGGTGCTGCACGTCGATGGCGGCCGGGAAGGGAGATATGCAAAACCCCTCTTCCTCTGCGTTTCTTGCGGCTAGGTTTAGACAAGCAAAAGGGCCGTGAAAACTCCCGTAAAAACCTCCTGCTCCTATCCTCTTGTTTTTATAACTTTTTTTATATATTAATATATATAAAACTATATATATACTATAAACTGATATATATAAAAATATATATATATGTATACACAAACATTTATATATTTACATATATATATAAAACATATATATATGTCTCTTATATATAAACACCTACACATATATATATATATATTAATATAAAATTTATATATATATATATATATATTGTATGTGTGTATACTTTATGCACATAAACATGCCCAATATATATATCATCCCATAACTCCAAATATTGTGCACTCCTACCAAAATAATTACGACGACTCGCCCCGTCATAATTATCTCTCTTTGATAGTCGCACAGGAATTCTATCTAAGCATGTCGAGTCACGACATTAGATGTCCGCACTTATTATAGTACTTAGATTAAATGTTCCATAAAATCAAATACTCCAAATAAGCCGAACGGATGCTGTTTCCGTTCATTTGGTGCGACTTTAAAGAGGAACCATGTCATCGAGGCTATAATATAACATCCTATATTACTGACTATAAGAGGCTTTGTCACTGCATAATAGTCGCCCCAACAACATGGTAACTAGGTAACGCAATGAACGACCTTCGTCTATTTCTTTGTCACATGATATCATAAATATTGTGCAACCTGGGACTGTGTCATTTCGCACTATATTTGTCTTTCTTGGTCTCACAAGTGAGTTGTATTTATAACTACATTAGTTATAATGCATGCTATACAACCTCGCTTGGTCAAGGGGCCCGACTATATCATTACCAAAATAATATGGGGACAAAAGGATATTTCGATGTGCACATTTCCTACGCGTAAGTATGAATAACGAATCATAGTATATATCATTATCAGAGGATAGTCTTCAACTATAATCACGTTGCCCACACTAACACGCTAAATCTACACATCTTGTATCTCCGACTAAATAGACACGTTGAAACATTATTGACACTTAACACATTCCACATAATGCTACAACATAAAATAGGTCACTCTCAATGTGTATGAAATCACACGCATACACACTCATATGATTAAACGATAATCCTTTATCAACATTTACAGAACTCAAATGTACTTTAATCGATATGACAATCTTAACTCGGCAATCAACGTTCCTCTTTGATTACCACGATTGTGAGGATAACTTAAGATTACATGACTCAATAAAAACCATGGTTCTATGGTTCAAGACCCAGCGCATCTTCTCAAACCTTACATGATACAAGTCATAAAATCAAGGAACAAAATGTAACAACATTCTAAAACATGAACATAAGTAAAAAGATAACTTTCAAAACACCACTTCCTTCAGTCTCCCACTTGTTTTCAAAGTTTCTTAAATTATAGAAACTACAAAAGAAAGGAGCAACCTTAAAATCACCTATCAAGCCACTCTCCATGGTCATGTAACCTCATGGATTCGAAATGAATTTCGCCCTTAGCTTGATATAAAGGTTTGGTGAAAGGATCAGCTGTGTTGCTGTTAGTGTCTATCCATAAAAGTGCAATCTTCCCTTCCTCGATGAAGTCCCGCGTAACAAAATACTTTCTATCCATGTATTTTGTCTTGTGATGCGACCTTGGCTCCTTAATTTGAGAAATGGAGGCACTGTTGTCACAAAACAATTTCAAGGGGGCTTCACTTGATGGAACAATTCCAAGTTCTTCGAGGAATTTCTTTATCCATACTGCCTCTTTGCTAGCTTCCGCAGCTGCCATGACTTCTGCTGCGGTGGTCGAGTCAGCGGTAGTTGATTGTTTCCAACTACGCCAACTCACGGCTCCACCATTCAGAAGGAAAACGAACCCAGATTGAGATTTCCTGTCATCCGGATCTGTCATGAAACTAGCATCCATGTAGCCTTCTACAACTAGTTCCTTATCCCCACCAAAAACAAGAAACTTATTCTTGGTCCTTTTCAGGTACCTAAGAATATTTTCGACAGCGGTCCAATGATTAGGACCGGGTGAAGCTTGATGTCGGCTCGTTATGCTCAGGGCATATGCAACATCCGGTCTTGTACAAGTCATGGCATACATGATGGACCCTATGGCTGAAGCATAAGGTATATTCTTCATGTATTCAATGTCCGTGTGCGAAGAGGCACAATGAGACTTGCCCAACTGTAAAGATGTCTTCATTGGCACATTTCCCTTCTTAGAGTTTTCCATATGAAACCTTTCTAAGACTTTGTCAATATAAATACTTTGACTCAGGCCAATGAGACTTCGAGACCTATCCCTATATATCTTGATCCCCAAGATATATTGAGCTTGTCCCATGTCCTTCATTGAAAAGATGGTTTTCAATGAGTCTCTTGTTTGTTCCATTATAAGTAAATGATTGCCCATTAATAATATATCATCTACGTACAAAATCAAAAATATGACGTGACTCCCACTAACCTTCTTGTATACACAAGGTTCTTCCTTGCTTTGAATAAAACCGAGAGTTTTAACCTCATCGTCAAAGCGTTTGTTCCAACTCCTTGATGCTTGCTTCAAACCATAAATGGCTCTTTGAAGTTTACATACTTTCTTGATATTTTCCGGATTTTCAAAACCTTGAGGTTGTAACATGTATACCTCCTCAACTAGTTTTCCATTTAGGAAAGCTGTTTTGATATCCAACTGCCATATTTCATAATCATGGAAGGCGGCGATAGCCAACATGATCCGAATTGTTTTGAACATTACAACCGGCGAAAAGGTTTCATCGTAGTCAATCCCTTGGACTTGACTAAAACCTTTTGCTACAAGCCTTGCTTTGTAGGTTGTCAAGTTCCCATTCATGTCCATCTTCCTCTTGAAAATCCATTTGTTGGGAATGGCTTTCTTTCCATTAGGAAGGTCAACCAAGTCCCATACTTGATTGCCATACATGGATTGCATTTCGGATCTCATGGCCTCTATCCAGGCCTCTGAATCTTTCCTTCCCAATGCTTCTTCATAGGTCAGGGGATCTTCAGTGTCTATTACCAATACATCATGAAAACCCATGTAAAGGTCGGGCTTTCTTCTTTCCCTGGTAGACCTTCTGAGTTCTCTTTGCTCATCCCGTTCACCTTGAGGCTCTTGAATTTCTTCCACAACCTCATGTGGAATCAATTCATGTTCAACACGAGCCAAACAATTGCCGGATGGCGCATTGCGAAGCTCCTCAACATGAATTTGTGGAGGTGGATTGGCCACACTCCCACTGAGCAAAGGAACTATATGTGATAGCTCGTGGTCATCTTGAATATCAAAATTCATATCATGATCACATCCTTGTAGGTCCTCTTGAGTTTCCTCAAGTATTATCCTACGATCACATCCCTTCATTCTTTCGAGAAACTCTTTCTCCAAGAATGTAGCACCTTTCTTTACAAATATAGTATTTGTTGAC
Organism: Platanthera zijinensis; assembly: GCA_039513925.1. Classification (NCBI taxonomy): domain Eukaryota; kingdom Viridiplantae; phylum Streptophyta; class Magnoliopsida; order Asparagales; family Orchidaceae; genus Platanthera; species Platanthera zijinensis. Next base: position 87,953,819 of record CM077078.1, read on the forward strand.
TTGTGCCAAAAACTATACCCTTTAGTTTCTCTAGGGTATCCTATGAAAAAGCACTTGTCCGCTTTGGGTTCTAACTTTGTCGATTGCATACGTTTTACATATGCCTCGCAACCCCAAATCTTAAGGAACGATAAACTAGGCGGTTTTCCAAACCATGCATCATATGGAGTTTTATCAACAGATTTTGTTGGAACAATATTTAAAGTGAGAGTTGCAGAAAGAAGTGCGTGACCCCAAAAATATAAAGGCAGATCGGTCTGGCATATCATGGAACGGACCATGTCAAGCAGGGTTCGATTTCTCCTTTCGGAGACACCATTCCACTGTGGGGTGCCAGGTGGAGTAAGTTGTGGTACAATACCACACTCCTTCAGGTAAGTAGTGAACATGTTGCTCATGTACTCACCTCCACGATCGGTCCTCAAGATCTTAATTCTCTTGTCAAGTTGGTTCTCTACTTCATTTTTGTACTCCTTGAATTTTTCAAGGGATTCACTTTTATGCCTCATGAGATAAACATAGCCATATCGGCTATGATCATCCGTGAAGGTAATGAAGTACCTATAACCTTCTCTTGCACTCGTACTCATTGGACCGCATACATCTGAATGTATCAATTCCAACAAGTTATTCGCTCTTGCACCTTTCTTGTTGAAAGGTGTCTTGGTCGTTTTTCCAGCTAAACATGATTCGCATGTCCCAATTGCATCCAAATCAAATGAGTTTAAAAGATTTGTTTGATGCAATTTCCTTATGCGTTTCTCATTTATATGACCAAGACGATGGTGCCATAAGAGTGTCTCATTCATATGAGATATCTTGAGTCTTTTGTTATTAATATTCATTACATGTTTATCTTCAATTATATTAAGCAAATACAAACCATTGGAAACAATAGCATTTGCATAAAATAAACCATCCTTCTCAATTGTCATTTGCGAATTAACAATCACAAAACGAAAACCTTCTACATCTAAACATGATACAGAAATAATGTTTCTCAAAATAGAAGGGACATGATAAACGTTTTTCAAAATTAAAACTAAACCACTAGATAAACGAAGGTCTAGGGTGCCAACTGTAACCGCGGAGATTCTTGCACCATTCCCGACCTTCAGCACAACCTCTCCTTTCGAGAGCGTTCTTCTATCCCTTAGTGACTGCACATTAGAAACTAAGTGAGCACATGATCCGGTATCAATTACCCAATCAAGGATAGTTGTGGTTAAGTTTAAATTCAGTTCAATAACATATATACCTTTAGGGCGCTTGCGTTCAATCTTGCCTTCATCCAAGTCCCGTTTGTACTTGGGGCAGTTCATCTTGTAGTGTTCCTTTTCATGACAATGGAAACATTCGGTGAGATCTATAGGAGAGTTCTTCACCTTGCTTCCCTTGGAGTTGCTCACATGAGCTCCTCCCTTATTGCCTTTCGAAGAGAAACCTCTACTTGAATTTTTGATTTCACCTTTGCCTTTATTCTTAAAGGGATTCTTGCTACTCGACGCAACGGCCAAGACAGAATTAGCCTTTGTCTTGCCCATGTCCACCTCAGCTGTTTTGAGGGCATTGTGGAGTTCATTCATGGTCATCTTCCTTTCACGCATATGGTAGTGCATAATGAAATCCTTATAGGAATAAGGAAGCGACCCCAGTATGATATCCTCAGCTATGTCATCAGGGAGTTGAGAATTCAGTTTCTCTAATTTCTCTAGATAGCCCTGCACCTTTAGGAAGTGCACTGAGACAGATTCACCCTCCATCATCTTGCACCTTGTGAGTGCTATGGTGGTCTTGTAGCGCTCTTTCCGAGCACTATCGGTGAACATCTTCTCTAATTGCGCTATGATTTCCTTTGCGGGAGTATCGAGAAATTTCCTTTGCAATTGATCGCCGATGCTGGCCAAGATCAAAGTTTGCACAACACGCTGTTGTTCATTCCACTTCTTTTGTTCCTCCTTTTCAACATCAGTTGGTTTGTCTTTCTCCTTCACTTCTGGGCATTTGCCATCCAGAATTTGTTGGAGATTTTCCAAACGAAACACGATGTTCAACTTGAGGATCCAATCAGAATAATTTGAACCGTCGTTTGCAAGAGGACTCTTATCAATCATGGAACGCAGAAAATTTGGAAGGGTAGACATGATTCTAAAGAAAAGAGAGAACAAAATTTTACTTGAAGTTCATATAAAAAAACTGCTATTGCTATGACAAGATAAATAAACACAGCATCGCAAAAGATCCTTTCCGAACAAGTGGACTCATCCATTCGTTTGGTTAGGTAGGTACAAGCACCAATCATAACCTTTAAGCAAAGCTTAACCCTTATGACTCTTGAACATCATATTATTTCATGTTCTGAATAATAAAACACAATAATATTGTTGGGTACATTGGAAAATGTGTACCTGATTTGAAGAAGCCCAAACTAGCTCAATGATATACATCAAGGTGTATTTGATGTTTCTTTTTAGTTGACATGTGCAGGTGAAGGATTGATAAAGTATGCAGAAAAATTCTAAGTCCAAGTGTCGACACAGAGGAAGCAGTGTCGACACATAGAAGAAAATTGTCGACACAACACTGGGAATCAGTGTCGACACATAGCAGTTAGTCTACAACTACACTGGGAAAAAGTGTCGACACAGAAGAAGTAAGTCGACACAACACTGGGAAGCAGTGTCGACACATAGCAGTTAGTCTACAACTACACTGAGAAAAAGTGTCGACACAGAAGAAGTAAGTCGACACAACACTAGGAATTTGTGTCGACACAGAAGAAAAGCGTCGACCTCAACATTGGGAGAATGTGTCGACACAGAAGAGTATAGTCGATCTCAAGATTGTTGACATCAGCTGAATGTGTCGACACAGAAGAAAATAGTCGACCTCAAGTTTGTCGACACCAGCAGAATGTGTCGACACATTATGATTAAGTCGACATATTATAGCAGAGTTAAAAAAATGAATGTGTCGACACCTGAAGGCTAAGTCGACACTTACTAAGTTATGATTCTACAACAACTGTATCGACACACAGGACTTGTGTCGACACACTGAAGAGTCAAGACCAAGTTATTTTCAGAAGGAGCTGTGTCGACTCAAAGGCAACTTAGTCGACATCACTGAAGACTGTGTCGACACCAAAGTCAATTGTGTCGACACAAATAAACAGATGGTCTCGACACTTTCTGACAGACTGTCTCGACAACTTATGGTTCAAGACTAAGGCACAGGACTTGTTTGGAGACTTGACAGCTGAGGATTGCCACCAGTTAACTGAAGCTGTCAGACTTGTCAGAAAACGGTTAAAAACCGGATCAGCCGGTTACCATGAAGAAAGTCTATAAATAGACAGATTCAGAAGGAGAAAGCAACTGTTGAAAAACATTGTTGAGAATCAAAAAGTTGAGAAGGATTACGATCCAATTCATTTCAAGAAAGTGCTAGGCACTTAAGAAGATCTTCTCCGGGAGATCTAAGAAGACTATCTAAGGATAGATCAAAGAAGAGTTCTAATCAGAATTCAGAAGAATCATTCAAAGTGCTGGATAGAGAGAGATCAAGCCAGAATTTGAAGAAGAAGAAAGAAACCACCAGTGGATTCTCAAGAAGCTGTTTGGAAATCAACTCAGCTAAGTTCTTATTCAAGAAGCTTTGAAGAAAGCTCAGATACAGTTGATTGCATCAGCTGATCAAGAATTGTCTTGGCCTTTTCTCTCTCAACTTAGGCAAGACAGTTTAATAATCTTTTCTATATTTCTGTAGGATCTGTTTACACAGATCTGAGTTATAAGCCTATGTTATAAAGGCTGAGTGTACGAGTGTTGAACTCTGAGTGGTAGGGCTGTTTGCCTGAGTGTAGGAGAAGGATATTCTCTGAGTTGTAGGCCTTGGGGCAAGGCTGAGGTAGGGCAGTTGTGCCTGAGTTGTAGGAACCAGTTGGGTTCTGAGTTGTAGGATCTGTTGATCTGAGATAAGTGGAAGTTTGGCCGAATCTAGCATACTGCTAGATAGGTGAAGGGGGAAAGTGGATGTACCCAGACCTTGGGGAACCACTATAAATCATTGTGCAATTTGTGATGCTTTATTTTCTGTGATTGCTGTACTTATTGTGTTAGCTATTGAATTGAATTCTGCCTAGATGTTTTTATAAGAAAAGCAGAACCTATTCACCCCCCCCCCCCCCCTCTAGGTGTTTAGGCTGCCTTGAAAGTTAAACTATCAAGTGGTATCAGAGGGAGGTTCCTCAAAAAGGACTTAACAGTCTTATGTAGATCTGAAAGGCAGATTCAAGATTCAAGAAGATGGGTTCTGGAGAGAATCATAAGGAGCTAGGGTCTATGAAATTACCCATATGCAAGAAGGAAATCTTTGGAATCTGGAAAGAAAGAGTCAGATTGTTTATGGAAGCATCTGACCCAAGGATTTACATCACAGTACAGGAAGGGCCCTTCATTCCAATGAAGATATCTGTTCTTGATGCAAATATCCAAATACCAAAGACTTATTCAGAAATGACCAAGGATGAAATCATCTTGGCAACCATGGACAAAAGGGCACAGAACATCATTGTTAGTGCCATAGATGATTCAACATTTCAAAATCTGATTCACTGCAAGACCTCCAAGGAGATGTGGGACACATTGATTGTCTACATGGAGGGATCTGAAGAAGTAAGGCTGGACAAAAAGTCTATGCTAAATCAGGAGTATGAAAGCTTTAGACAAGGAAAATCTGATAGCATAACTGAGTGCTATAAGAAATTCTATAGAATTGTGAATGAGCTAATATCCTATTGAAGAGTCTTCAGTACCTATGAACTGAATGACAAATTCTTAAGATCCTTATCAAAGGATTGGGATACAAAGATCTGTGCCATAAGAGAAGTGGCTAAATTGGCAGAGATATCTCCTCCAACCCTATTTGGAAAGTTGCTATCCTATGAAATGCAACTTATGGTAAGGAAGGAGGAGGAAAGAAACTCAAGAGGAGAGCATAGAGAAAAGACTGTGGCATTTAATGCTGAAGCCACTAGAAAGAGTAGGAGGAAATCACCATCTCCTCCTAAAGAAGTTGAAGAAGATAGTTCTGAAAATTCAAATAAGGGTTCAGAAAGCTGTGATTCAGATGCAGACTTTGCTGCATTTACAAGGCAATTCCAAAGGTTCTTGAAAAAGAAGCAATGGAAGTCTAGGCCTTCCTCCTCACAGCAAGTTGATGACTATTATCAGAAGAGAAGGTCATCAAGGAAAGAGAAAAGCAGATCAAAGCCCAGCAAAGCCACTACTTCAAAGATTGTCTGCTATTGTTGCAATAGGCCTGGACATGTAGTGGCTGATTGTCCTGACAAAAGGAAGGAATCTTCAGAAAAGAAGAAGACTTATCAGAAAGGCAAGAAGGAGAAATCCTTTGTAGCAAAGAAAGATAAAAGTCTGTCAGACCAGTCAACTTCAGAATCAGGATCTGAAGCTGAAGCATATATTGGACTATATGCTGCATCTGAGGAAGAGGAGTTTATGCAGTTGCTAGACTCCATAAATGAACATCAATGCATGGGTTTGATGACAAGATCAGAAGAGGACATATGCCAGAATCAGTCTGGTCCTAATGAGGTAAACTGTCCTTTCTGTACATCTGTTTGTAGTACAAGTAAAGAATCAGCTACATCTGCATCAAGTGATGAAGATGCATCTGGATCTGAAGGAGATGTCTATCAATTGATAGACAAGTATGGGGACTTGTTGCAGGCCCTTAAGAAAAGCAAGAACCTGGTTAAAACACAGGCTCAGGAAATTGCTGAACTAAGGGTAGCAACAACTGAGTTAGAAAAAGTCCTTGATCAAAAATTAAATGAAATTGCCAAGCTGAAGAATATAACTATTATTCAGATGGGCACAATTAATTATACTAATGATCAAGTAAAGAGTCTGGAGGCCAGACTTAGAATTGAAAGGGATTTAGTGGCTAGTTACTCTAAGCCAAAATCTGTCTTACCCTTGATAGATGAATTTGTCACTCAGAAGGGTAAGGCTGGATTAGGATTTAAAGGTAACTCCAGGGCTGGCAGATTCAAAAGGAAAGGCAAAGCCTCTATTCAGCCACTAAACCTTTCAGTCCCCATAAAGTTTAGTAAGGAGAAAGTGCCTTCTAACATATATGATCATGAAGACATTCAAGGTCATATTAAGACAAATGTTCTGAAGAACAAGGGTGTTAAGGCAAGCAGGCCTACCTATGGTCATAAACCCAATGGTTTTAAGAAATCAGTAGGTGAAGTTGCAACAGCACCAGCAATGAACAGAAATTCTTCTGACAAGGATGTATCTAGATCTAGATACAATAAGTTTGAATGTTGGTGCTGTGGCAAGAGGGGCCATTTTGCATTGGACTGCTGGTATAACACAAGTGTTATAAAGAATAAGAGTCTACCTGTTAGAAGAGGTTATGATAACTTTATTAATGCTAACCTGAACCAAGGACCCAAGACTTACTTGGGTTCTAAGGGTAAGTAATTCTGTATTGCAGGTGAATCCAAGTAACCATGCCCCTATATGGTACTTGGATAGTGGTTGTTCCAGGCACATGACTGGAACAAAGGGGCTGCTGAAGGAGTATTCATCTGTCAAAGATGGACATAAAGTGATCTTTGGTGGATCTGAAAAAGGAGTCATCAAAGGGTTTGGTAACATTTCTTCTAACCTAATTACTATCACCCAAGTGGCCTATGTAAAAGGTTTGAAACATAATCTAATAAGCATAAGCCAGCTGAGTGATCTAGGATATGACATTTCATTTGGTAAGGATGGATGTCATATCAAAAGGTCAAGTGATCAAGAGATCATTTTGACTGGGTATAGGAAGAGAAATGTATATTGCCTTAATTTTGAGTGTGAAAATAAGGCTTCCCCCATTTGTCTTGTAGCTGATGACAATGCTTCCCATTGTGTTAAGTGGCACAAGAGATTGGCTCATCTAAACTACAAGACAATTGGCCAACTCATTAGTAAAGAACTAGTGAGGAATGGGCCTCAAGTTAAGTGTATAAAGGAAGGGGTATGCTCAGCTTGTCAAAAGGGCAAGCAGACAAAATCCTCATTTCAAAGCCTTGAAAACAAGGATTCTGTGAGGTGCTTATACCTCTTGCATATGGATCTTTTTGGTCCTATGCCAGTTCATAGTCTAGGTAGGAAGGTATACACTTTTGTGGTTGTAGATGACTATTCTAGATTTACATGGGTGTTCTTTCTAAGACAAAAATCTGAAACCCCAAGTGTACTACTTAATTTTGTAAAGCAAATTCAGAATGAACTGAATAGTACAGTGGTCAAAATCAGAAGTGATCATGGTACTGAGTTTCATTCTGAAAGCATAACAAATTTGTGTAAAGACTTTGGGATTTTCCAAGAGTTCTCCTCACCAAGAACACCTCAGCAAAATGGAATTGCTGAAAGAAAGAATAGAACATTAATTGAAGCTGGTAGAACTCTATTGAGTGACACCTCTCTCCCAGAATATTTTTGGGCTGAGGCAGTTAACACTGCTTGTCATGTCATCAATAGGGCTTCTATCACCAAAAGCCACAGAAAGACTCCCTATGAGATTGTGAAAGGCAGAAAACCAAATCTATCCTATTTTAGGATCTTTGGTTGCAAGTGCTATATACTTAACAATGGCAAGTCATATTTGACTAAGTTTGCTGCCAAATCCCAGGATGGAATATTTGTTGGGTACAGCACAAATAGTAAGGCCTATAGAGTCTTCAACTTAACTACTCAAGTTGTTGAAGAATCTGTGCATGTTGTATTTGATGAAACAAGATTAATCAATTGTGAGTTGTCTTGTAGATCAAATGACTCAACAGGTATAAGCAAGAAGATGGACAAGCTCTCCATTGCTGAAGCTTCAAAGGAAGATGGAGCATTGGAAAATGAAGGCTGCTGTCCAGGGGGAGTACAAGAGATAATGGAAGCTGATGAAAACCAAGAGGCTCAGCAGAATGAAGAAGCTGGAGATGCTCAACCTGAAGGGAATCTTCCTCCAGCTATAAGATATCTAAGAGATCATCCAACTGATCAGATAATTGGTGATCCAAGACAAGGAGTGCAAACTAGAAGCAGAAATCAAAGCACAGTTTTGCATTCAAGTTTCTTGTCCCAGATGGAACCTAAGAAGTTTGAAGAAGCTATCCAAGACCAGCACTGGATTGATGCTATGCAAGAGGAGCTGAATCAATTTAGAAGATGCAAAGTCTGGGAGCTTGTTCCTAAACCAAGAGGCCACAACATAATTGGCACTAAGTGGATCTATAGGAACAAGCTGAATGAAAGTGGGATAATAGTGAAGAATAAAGCAAGATTGGTTGCAAAAGGATACAGGCAGGAAGAAGGGATTGACTTTGATCAAACCTTTGCTCCAGTAGCAAGGCTGGAGGCAATCAGAATGTTCCTTGCCTATGCAGCCTACCAAGACTTCAAAGTATACCAGATGGATGTGAAGTCAGCATTTCTGAATGGTGATCTTAAAGAAGAAGTATATGTAGAGCAGCCATCAGGTTTTATAGATCCTCTTAAACCTGATTATGTGTATAAGCTTAGGAAAGCTTTGTATGGGTTAAAACAAGCTCCAAGGGCTTGGTATGAAACCCTGTCTACCTTCCTCATTGAGAATAAATTCTCAAGAGGAAAGATAGACAAAACTCTATTCCTTAGGGAATCCAAAGGAAAGATCATCTTAGTCCAGATCTATGTTGATGACATAATCTTTGGATCTACTGAAAACAACCTTTGTAAAAAGTTTGCCAAACTTATGCAAGGGAAGTTTGAGATGAGCAGTATGGGAGAACTTAAGTTCTTCTTGGGACTCCAAGTAAGACAGACTGATGATGGATTGTCCATATCCCAGTCTAAGTTCACCAAAGAATTAATTAAGAAGTATGGTATGGAGTCATCCTCCACCATGAGAACTCCTATGGGAACTAGTATGCCTATATGCAAAGATGAGACAGGTAAACCTGTTGATGAATCATTGTATAGAGGAATAGTTGGGTCTCTACTATATCTCACTGCTAGTAGACCTGACATTATGTATGCAACATGTGTCTGTGCTAGGTACCAAGCCTGCCCTAAAGAATCTCATTATACTGCAGTCAAAAGGATTCTGAGATATCTAAAGGGCACTCCTACTCTAGGTCTTTGGTACCCTAGGAATAGAGATTTTCTACTAACAGGCTATTCAGATGCAGATTTTGCAGGATGTAGAGAGGATAGAAAGAGTACTACAGGTACTTGTCAATTCCTGGGAGGAAGACTAATATCTTGGAGTAGTAAGAAGCAGACCAGTGTGGCAATTCTCCACAGCTGAGTCAGAGTATGTTGCTGCTGGAAGCTGCTGTGCACAGCTATTGTGGATGCAGCATCAGCTTAAGGATTATGGTATTCAGGTAAGTTGAACACCCCTTTTATGTGATTCAAAGAGTGCTATTTCTATTGCTAATAATCCAGTTTCTCATAGTAGAACTAAGCATATAGAAATCAAATACCATTTTCTTAGAGAACATGTAGAAAGAGGAGACATCTCATTGGAATTTGTAAAAACAGATTATCAAATAGCAGATGTATTTACTAAGCCTTTAGATGAAACCAAATTCAATAAATTTAAAATTGAATTAGGTATGTTAACCATTGATTAATGTATTAACAAAATCATTAACAATGCAATTGAAGTGGTATCAAGTGTTAAAAAGGACACATTGAAGTTACAGAAAATTAGCTAAGTAAGAATGTGTCGACACATTCAGTGGTAATGTGTCGACTCAGAGAAAGTATGTCGACAAGTCAGAAATATTGTGTCGACACAGAGAATATGTGTCGACACTTGAGAGTTATATTGTCGACTTAACCAGAAATGTAATGTCGACTCAACCAGAAAAATGGTGTCGACACTTACAGAATATGTGTCGACACTTATCCTTAGAGTCGACACAGAATTTCTGTCTTTCTACTATGTAACCACGGTGTCGACATAACCACAAATTGGTGTCGACACATAGTAGGCTGAAGAAATGTCGAGTTAATAGAAGTTTGTGTCGACACATTCCGTCTGTGTCGACACATTTTGACTGTTTTTGGCGCCTTTTGAACTTCTTTCAACTGAGGCTATAAATAGGTCAAAAACGCATTCTGTCGACACGCTTCCAAGGTTTTCGAGACTAAAACCCTGTGTCGACAGTCTATCTTTCTCTCTTCTCTCAAGCTTTCTCGACAAAATGATGGCGCCAAGGATTGAAGATAACATCAATGAAGGGTATGAGTTGGTGCGCCAGGCCTTTGCAGAGGCGCCACCAGATGTTCAAGGAGTTATCACCCTCCTCTCCGAGTCAGGGTTAGAATTTCTCATCTCAGAACCTACTAAAATCTGGAAGAAGGAGGTGCACGAGTTCTTTATCTCTGCATCAGTCCACTCTACTGGCCTCAAGATTAAGTCCGACTGTTCAAGGGACTAAGGTGAAGATTAATCAAAGAAGTTTAAGAAAGATCTTTCAATTGCAAGTAGTTGAGAATGAAGAGGAAGTTCCTATATCTAAGACAAGGGAAGCCCTTCAATGGTGTGGACTGGACTCAGGATTGAAGATTGGAGCTGCATTCAACAGGAAGGGTATGAATCAGCAAGGGAAGTTCTTGTCAGAAGTAGTTGGGAAAGTAATCCTCTGCAAGACAGGTGGACATGATAGGATTTCTGTCTATATGTTCAGCCTGATGACCAGGATTGTTTTTACAATTCCTACTGATTGGTCAGGAGTGATCTTTGACAAGATCAAAGAAGGAATCAAGAAACCTAACATGGCTAGGATCATGAGCCTGTATCTCACTGGAGTGATTCCTGAAGTGATGCAGCAACTGCAAGGGAGTAAGATTAATCATATGAGAAGAATGGATATGAGATTGTTCTCTAGGTGGGATAGGGTGCTGTCCAAGGATGTGCCTGAAGAGAGCAGGCCAGACACCCCTGTGAAATCCCCTACACAAAATCAAGAATCTGTACAATTACAAGAAGACCCACTGAGGACACAGGTTGAAGAACAGCTTGCCTCATCTATAGTCCAGGAAGTGTCAACACCTGCACAGATGCAGGGGGAGCCAGTTTCCACTCCTGCTCCAAAGGTATCTACTCCTGCTCAGGTATAGGGGGAGCTAATGTATTTTACTATACAAGACATTGCTCATATTCTTATTACTGCACAGGTTCAGGGAGAGCTAGTGTCCACTCCTACTCCAGATACTACAAATACTGAAGTGCAAGTACAAGAGGATGCACAGTTAACCTTGTCTCAAGATTTAACTGCTGAAGAAGTTACAGCTCAACTGGAGTTTACTATGGAGGAGTTATTCCCTGATATTGATACTACTGCTGCTGATAAAGTAGGAGGTGGACCAGATATTGAGAAGTCCATAGGTATGGACATTGATCAGGAAGCTGAATTGAGCCACAGGTTGAGGGTGAGCCAGTGGATGTTGAAGCTGAGCAACAGGCCCCTGGAACAGATACAATTCATCATCCTCAAGAAAGAATTCATGTAGATACTTCATCTGAAACAGAAACTGAAGATGCCAGGGTGGCAAAGAAAAGAAAACTGGTTGTCTTTAAGAGAAGAAGCAAGAATTATAAGCAGGCTTTACAGACCACACCTCTACAAGTATCTCCATCCTTTGATTACAACAAATTTATGATAGATCTACAAGTAAAATTAGATGAACAAAGGATGGCTCTGGAAAAGTATGTTGATGAAAATAGCAAGTCACTTCAGTTTGACTTAGCTCAGGATATAAAGTCCATCAAGTTTCAAGTCAACATGAATAAAAAGGAAATGACAGATTGCTTCCACAAGGGTGGCAATGCTGTGGTGTATCTAGCTAAACAACAGGAGGCTATTACTACAAAGGTGGATGACATTGCTTTGAAGCAAAGCTATGTGTTGGAAAACCAGCTAAGAATGAATGATAATCTAACTGAATCTCATAATGAGATCATTGAGGAAGTAAAGAAGATTGGTCCACGTCTGCCTGCAGATAGAGCCAAAGAAAGGGAAGATTTTGATAAGAATTTTCAAGCTGCCATTGCATCTGTTAAGACTGCCATCACAACCTCTCAAAAAGAAATATCTGAAAAGCTTCAAAAGTTAAAACCATTTTTCAAAGAGGGTGTAAATTATTTGGATGGCCAAATCCGATTTCAAAAGGAAGATCTAAGAGATCATGTATCTAGAGAAGCCATAAAGGGGGAGAGGATGTTAATTCATGCAGGCTCAGAGCACACCAAATGGGTGACCAATAGCATTCGAGCCACTTTGGGATATCCCCCATTGTGTGATGATGCTATGGTGGTTGAGTCAGGAATACAATCAAATCTACTTGAAGGCAATCAACCTGAGGTTGCCCAAGTCATTTACCCCCCTCCAGATTTTGACATGATTGATCAGAAAGTTCAAGGAATGTATAGTCCTCCAAAGGAGGTTACTAATATTGTCTTTGGAAAGGTTGATAAGCCTGAGGCTACTCTGAAAGAACAGCAAGATGCTCTATTAGCAAAGAAGAAATTCAGAGAGCAGGCTGTACTTAAGCCAGATTATGAGCAGTGGAGTCCTACTTCAAGGAACATAATACTCACTGTATGGAAAGCTGTACAAGATAAAGTTCATGAGAGAGGGAAATGGTACAATGAAATAGAATGGCAGAAGTATGAGGCAAGACAGGAAGCAATAGTCCAATTTAGAAGGAAAGCTAAGCTGGGGAGGCTGCCATCTGATGCTAAGGAGCCAAGCAAGTACTTTCCAAAGCCTTTTCACTACTTTGAAAGGCAAAGGATCAAGGAAGAAGCTCAGAAGAAAGCTGATCTAAAAGGAAAGAAGATAGCTGAAGCATCAGAAGCTCCTGTGACAGCTACAATTCAATCTGGAAAAGGGATTATCATTAAAGAGCCTGATCAATCCTGATTATGTTTTTTTTTAATTCCTTCATATTGTTTTGTAATGTTGTGATGTAATCATTAAATGAAAAACAATGTAATCAAACATTACCCAGTTATAAACAAAATGTTGTTTGGCATATTATAATGTGCATTCTGTGATGGATTATTTTGTTTATGTTTTGTTTATATTAAGTATTCCTGTCATATCATATATCATCATTTAGTACTGTTTATAAATGGTGTATATCATTGGCTAGAAGGGTTATGACTTCTCCAAATAGGGGGAGATTGTTGGGTACATTGGAAAATGTGTACCTGATTTGAAGAAGCCCAAACTAGCTCAATGATATACATCAAGGTGTATTTGATGTTTCTTTTTAGTTGACATGTGCAGGTGAAGGATTGATAAAGTATGCAGAAAAATTCTAAGTCCAAGTGTCGACACAGAGGAAGCAGTGTCGACAAATAGAAGAAAATTGTCGACACAACACTGGGAAGCAGTGTCGACACATAGCAGTTAGTCTACAACTACACTGGGAAAAAGTGTCGACACAGAAGAAGTAAGTCGACACAACACTGGGAAGCAGTGTCGACACATAGCAGTTATTCTACAACTACACTGAGAAAAAGTGTCGACACAGAAGAAGTAAGTCGACACAACACTGGGAATTTGTGTCGACACAGAAGAAAAGCGTCGACCTCAACATTGGGAGAATGTGTCGACACAGAAGAGTATAGTCGATCTCAAGATTGTTGACATCAGCTGAATGTGTCGACACGGAAGAAAATAGTCGACCTCAAGTTTGTCGACACCAGCAGAATGTGTCGACACATTATGATTAAGTCGACATATTATAGCAGAGTTAAAAAAATGAATGTGTCGACACCTGAAGGCTAAGTCGACACTTACTAAGTTATGATTCTACAACAACTGTGTCGACACACAGGACTTGTGTCGACACACTGAAGAGTCAAGACCAAGTTATTTTCAGAAGGAGCTGTGTCGACTCAAAGGCAACTTAGTCGACATCACTGAAGACTGTGTCGACACCAAAGTCAATTGTGTCGACACAAATAAACAGATGGTCTCGACACTTTCTGACAGACTGTCTCGACAACTTATGGTTCAAGACTAAGGCACAGGACTTGTTTGGAGACTTGACAGCTGAGGATTGCCACCAGTTAACTAAAGCTGTCAGACTTGTCAGAAAACGGTTAAAAACTGGATCAGCCGGTTACCATGAAGAAAGTCTATAAATAGACAGATTCAGAAGGAGAAAGCAACTGTTGAAAAATATTGTTGAGAATCAAAAAGTTGAGAAGGATTACGATCCAATTCATTTCAAGAAAGTGCTAGGCACTTAAGAAGATCTTCTCCGGGAGATCTAAGAAGACTATCTAAGGATAGATCAAAGAAGAGTTCTAATCAGAATTCAGAAGAATCATTCAAAGTGCTGGATAGAGAGAGATCAAGCCAGAATTTGAAGAAGAAGAAAGAAACCACCAGTGGATTCTCAAGAAGCTGTTTGGAAATCAACTCAGCTAAGTTCTTATTCAAGAAGCTTTGAAGAAAGCTCAGATACAGTTGATTGCATCAGCTGATCAAGAATTGTCTTGGCCTTTTCTCTCTCAACTTAGGCAAGACAGTTTAATAATCTTTTCTATATTTCTGTAGGATCTGTTTACACAGATCTGAGTTGTAAGCCTATGTTATAAAGGCTGAGTGTAGGAGTGTTGAACTCTGAGTGGTAGGGCTGTTTGCCTGAGTGTAGGAGAAGGATATTCTCTGAGTTGTAGGCCTTGGGGCAAGGCTGAGGTAGGGCAGTTGTGCCTGAGTTGTAGGAACCAGTTGGGTTCTGAGTTGTAGGATCTGTTGATCTGAGATAAGTGGAAGTTTGGCCGAATCTAGCATACTGCTAGATAGGTGAAGGGGGAAAGTGGATGTACCCAGACCTTGGGGAACCACTATAAATCATTGTGCAATCTGTGATGCTTTATTTTCTGTGATTGCTGTACTTATTGTGTTAGCTATTGAATTGAATTCTGCCTAGAAGTTTTTATAAGAAAAGCAGAACCTATTCACCCCCCCCCCCCTCTAGGTGTTTAGGCTGCCTTGAAAGTTAAACTATCAAATATGAAAACCTTTTCCCAAGAAATACAAGCCTAGATCTCGTAAAACTTGTTTAAGAAAACTCATTTTATTGGGCAACTAGTGTGGACGCAGTATTCCCACAAGAAGAGTAAATTGTGCCTCACACAGATTTAATCTCCTATGGCCTAATACCAGGCTCACACATGTTCCACCATATCTAGTGATTGGAATCACACTCATGCTCTTCCAGGATATCTAGCTTAAGTGGATAAAATGAGGAGGAAAGCATCTTAAATTTTTTCACTTCGCATTCCAACAGAGAATGGAAGAATTCCAAAAAAAAAATTAGCCTAACTCATGGCATTCTAAAAATTACATTCATCACAAACAATTAAATTCCAGAGTTTGCAAAAAATAAAAGAATGCCAAAGAAGGAATAAAACCCGCTAGTCGGAAACCTAACATTGGATAAGCCCATGTACACTACCCTTCATGATTCATCCAAATTATTTTAAATCCAAAAAAAATAATCTCCTCATAATCCATACCACGGTGGATTATTCAATATGAATCAAAAGGGGTAGGACATAGCATATCCAAACCATTAGGCACCAAAACTAGCAACAAAAGAGTTACAATGAAATGAGATATCCAACCTGGCTCTGATACCACTGTAGGATTTCACGTGCGGTAGTGGGGCGAATTTTAAAAAAATTCCAAACACCACAAAACACATAAGGAACGGATATCCCAAAACAATGCAACAAAAGCTAAACAAAAATAAACCCTAACTCATCACATCTAATCCATCGCATGCGTTAGAAGTTATACCTCTAGAGATCAAACTCTAGGCGGAAGAGGATAGCGCGCCGGAGAAAAAGAAAACGATCCCACCGCAACAATGAGGCCGATCGCCTCGCCTCTTGGTTCACCTTGAACCCGAACAGCGTCAAAGCTCTATTCCGTTGACGGGGAATAGAAACAATAGCTCAGATCTAACTTCCTCTTGCACCGATGACTCCAAGTGGTCAAGCCACACTAGTCGCCGGGTAGGGAAGAGGAAGGTGGAGATGGATCTAAAACCGTTGAGGAGAAGGAGCAAACTCAAGCCATCAAACAAGCCGCGGCCGACCGGGAAGAACCACCTAGAGTCGGCGAGCTACACGGAGATGGCGGCGGCAAGCTTGCCCGGAGAATGAGCTGCGGACGCCAAGGCCGTGGCAGCGGCAAGCTTGCCCCACGACGGAGCAGCGGGCGGCGATGCCGGCGACGAGCGAGCCCGGTGGAAGAGAAGGTGATGCACGTCGATGGCGGCCGGGAAGGGAGATATGCAAAACCCCTCTTCCTCTGCGTTTCTTGAGGCTAGGTTTAGACAAGCAAAAGGGCCGTGAAAACTCCCGTAAAAACCTCCTGCTCCTATCCTCTTGTTTTTATAACTTTTTTATATATTAATATATATATAACTATATATATATTATAAACTAATATATATAAAAATATATATATATGTATACACAAACATTTATATATTTACATATATATATATAAAACATATATATATGTCTCTTATATATAAACACCTACACATATATATATATATTAATATAAAATTTATATATATATATTTTTTGTATGTGTGTATACTTTATGCACATAAACATGCCCAATATATATATCATCCCATAACTCCAAATATTGTGCACTCCTACCAAAATAATTACGACGACTCGCCCCGTCATAATTATCTCTCTTTGATAGTCGCACAGGAATTCTATCTAAGCATGTCGAGTCACGACATTAGATGTCCGCACTTATTATAGTACTTAGATTAAATGTTCCATAAAATCAAATACTCCAAATAAGCCGAACGGATGCTGTTCCCGTTCATTTGGTGCGACCTTAAAGAGGAACCATGTCGTCGAGGCTATAATATAACATCCTATATTACTGACTATAAGAGGCTTTGTCACTGCATAATAGTCGCCCCAACAACATGGTAACTAGGTAACGCAATGAACGACCTTCGTCTATTTCTTTGTCACATGATATCATAAATATTGTGCAACCTGGGACTGTGTCATTTCGCACTATATTTGTCTTTCTTGGTCTCACAAGTGAGTTGTATTTATAACTACGTTAGTTATAATGCATGCTATACAACCTCGCTTGGCCAAGGGGCCCGACTATATCATTACCAAAATAATTTGGGAACAAAAGGATATTTCGATGTGCACATTTCCTACGCGTAAGTATGAACAATGAATCATAGTATATATCATTATCAGAGGATAGTCTTCAACTATAATCACGTTGCCCACACTAATACGCTAAATATACACATCTTGTATCTCCGACTAAATAGACACGTTGAAACATTATTGACACTTAACACATTCCACATAATGCTACAACATAAAATAGGTCACTCTCAATGTGTATGAAATCACACGCATACACACTCATATGATTAAACGATAATCCTTTATCAATATTTACAGAACTCAAATGTACTTTAATCGATATGACAATCTTAACTCGGCAATCAACGTTCCTCTTTGATTACCACGATTGTGAGGATAACTTAAGATTACATGACTCAATAAAAACCATGGTTCTATGGTTCAAGACCCAGCGCATCTTCTCAAACCTTACATAATACAAGTCATAAAATCAAGGAACAAAATGTAACAACATTCTAAAACATGAACATAAGTAAAAAGATAACTTTCAAAACACCACTTCCTTCATAGTCCTACTATGATAGATAGGATTCCTAGCAACTTAGATTACACAAGTAAAATATAAAAAAAAATCTACTTATTTGGAGGTTATGGATCTGGAGCCATGGAGCTGATGCTGGATTTACAATAACTATGCACAACAACTCCTTTGTACTTTGCACAGTCTCTTCTTGCTGAGCCAGATCTTCTCCTTTTCTTTATCACCATGCTTTCCTTAGGCTTCAACATTCTGATCTGTGGCACAATAGTGGTCAGACCATTATTGTAGATAATACCATTGGTGCAGCTGTCAGCTTTCTCTTCATATGAGGCTTATTGTTCTCCTACAACTGTTGGGCTTTAAGATCACTTGAGCCTTGAATGATCTTCCCATGAATCATCCTTTCATTCTGATACCAAGTCCTTTACACTGCTATTCCAATAGGAATGAGCTTAATTGTATCAATAATAGCCTGAATAATCCAGTTGTTTTAGTAAATTGATTGGCTTTCCTTCTTTCAGCAGGATCCATCACTTGGTTAGTTTCCCTCTCAGCTTCTGCAATGTTCAAGGGGGCAAGCTGATCCTTAGTAGTAATGATGATCTATTCTGTATTGGGGAACTTTGGGTAAGATTCAAGCTTGTCCAGTAATCTTTATTGAACATGCTCCCCATTAGCATGTGCATAGATCCTGTCCATAAAGCCCACTAACTTGGACATACCATGTTGCAGGTTCAGATGGTATTGAATCCTGAGCATACATTTCTCTTCAAGTTTCCTATGAAGAATCTAACAACTGATGATACCACTTGAGAACCTTTTCAACTGAGCATTATGTGCTCCTTCCTTGCTGCTCTCAGAGGAGCTACCTGTGCTTTCCTTAGAGATGAGTATAGCCCACTTGTCCTTTCTAGATTTGCTGGTGTGGCAGCAAGACTTTGTCCAACCAGACATTCCTGCTGGCTAGATCCAGTTGACTTTCATCCATGAGTATGCACTTGTCCTTCTTAAGGATTTGACTCAACATTCTCTTCCTCTTGGGCAGTAAGAGGAATATCCTAGATGGTCAATATCCATTACCAACTGTTGATCTTAGGTGTGTTCCTCACTGGAGTAGAATCCATAAGACAACAATATTGTTCCAGTCTAAGTTCTGTAACATCTTCTGTCCAAGTGTCACATGGGGGATGGGCACTAAGACTAACCTGCAATACAAAATTACTTTACCTTAGGCCTCCAATAGGTATTGGATCAAAGGTTCCTGTAAGCCTGAAATCTGACTTGCCTACCTGCAGAATTTCTAACAGGTAGGCTTACTCTTGCTCTGGACACAAAAGGATTGTGCTAGCAATCTAGGGAAAAATGCCCCACCTTACTACAGCACCAACACTCATGAATATTATATCTTCTTTTCTGAGCAGGTCTTGTAGTATGGTTAACTGCTGACTGAACAGAAGGAAGAGGAGCAGCAACTTTCTTCAGGTTCCTTTCAGCAAAGATCTGACTGAAGGTTATTCTTCCAACATGCTTCCTTTACTTTCCCTGAGTGGTATTTATAGCTGTCTTCTTTGCAGACGACGCGCTATTTATATCATTAGAACTAGCTAAATTAGGCTTACTAGTAGACTGACCCTTGGTCTGAGTCCTTCCTGGATGGGCTTGAGTGAAAGCCACTGCCTTACCCTTGTGAGTTGGGGCTGAGGCACCAAATATAAATGGTCCAGCATGGGCCATTTATACCTTTTCATGGGAAGCCATAAAGGCATTCATTACCCTACCCTTTCTTATCACATTGTAAGATACACTTGGATTCTTACAAGAAGAATTCCCATTCTTATAGTGACCATACATGCAGTCCTGGTCGTACCTATGAGAAGGGAGAATTATATAATGAATAGTTGACTAAGGCATAACAGGAGCTTGGCCTCTCCTCTGAGATTGGATAACTTTTGTAATCCACTCAAATTCAGATTTTCTCTTAATAGCATCTATCTTAGAGAAATTGGCCACTATCATCTTCTCCCTTTCAAGTTTCTTTTCAAGAACCTTGATCTTAGAGTCCTTATATTTGATGGACTCAACATGGACATCTACCATGATCTTCAGATGAGCTACTTCCCTCTCTTTCAGAGATAGCAAGGATGAGGTATCAACTTGCTGGGAAGCAGCTGACTGGAGGGAGGAAATTTCCTCTGCTTGTTTCTTAACAAGCAACTTGCTTTCCATGAAAGCTTTCAAAAGTGCAGCATGATTCTCAATCAATTGATTGATATCATCTCTTGATAGAGGACTCTCATCACCACTTGATGAGGAAGCATCAGAGTCTGAGCTGGACTCATAACCTGAGCAATAAGAAGAACTAGACAGATATTGTACTTGATCTGGACCAGGAAGATCCTGACTGAATTTTTCTTATTATGGTGTAGCGATCAGTCCATAGCATCTACATTAACCTTCCTTAGATTCATCCACCTCTGATTCATTATCTGAGTGTGATAGAGAGGCCCTGATCTCCATTCTTGCATCTGTATAGACATCATCATCTACAAGAGCTACCAACAATCCAATGTGGTCCTTGCTCTCACTGAAGACTTGAAACTTCATTGAGCTCCACTCCATATGGTTCTCTTTTGAACCCACCAATGCATACCTTTTAGCTATCCTTTGAGGTCTACTCAGATTGTTAAATCCTTTTTGAGTAACCTCCCTCTGATACCACTTGAAAGTCTTTAATTCAAGGATAGCTAAATCACCTAGAGGGGGGGGTGAATAGGTTATGGGTCTCTTTTTGGGTTCTTTTATGTTTCTTATTTAATAGTTTTGGCTTTTAGTTGTTTTATGCTTTCAAGATGTACATAACCTGCATAAGAATAATAACACAGAAAAGCACACAGTGATTTTATAATGGTTCCCCAAATGGGTAAATCCACTTTCCCTCCCACCTATCCAACTATCTTGTTGGACTATTCACTTCTCCAAAACTTGCTCCAAAGAGCTTATACCTCAGATCCCTCAGGATCTCTAAGTATCCTCCAAGACATACTTCACGCCACAAAGGCCTACAACTCAGTGGTTATCAAACCACCTACCTCGGGCTGTTAAGCCCTACACTCAGGCTTGGAGGACAGCCCTACCTCAAATCCACAAAGAATCCTACCTCAGAACTCTGCAGTGCTCCTACACTTAGTGACCCTCAAGCCACCTACCTCAGCCTTATTTCTAAGGCCTACAACTCAGGCTTTTAGCCCTACAACTTTATGCACAAGGATTTACTCTCAGAGTGTTGCAGCACTCCTACAGCTCAGTACCCAACAAGTACCTTCCTCGGTGCCCTTCCAAGCACCTACAGCTCAGTGACAAGCTTGTCACCTACCTCAGGCCAAAAGGCCCTACACTCATATTCACACTTGGATCCTACAAGTTGAATGTGGGTTAGAATCTTGATTGGACACATGAGAAATTTCTCTGTGCCAATCTACCTTAACTAAGTTAGACTCAGCCCAAATTTGAATCCAGAAAAGTATTTCCTGATTGTCTACCTTACTTGAACTGAGATATACTCAGTCTTAACTTCACTTTTACAATAACAGGGATTTTTCCTACTGGAGGTGTGAAGTAACTGCAGCTTATAGCTGCTACCTGAGCTGAGGAAGTCTCAGTTCAACTTCTTCATAGCAATAAGTACCCTTATGCTGGAAGCAACTTACAGAACCCTGTTCTGCCCTTCTCTCTTTCCTGGGCTGAGGTGATTCAACCCTAACTTTAACTCTTGAGGAATAGTACCCTGAGCCTTCTTTCAAATCTCTACTTCTTCAAGCTCTCTTCTCTTCATAGCTTCTAGACAAAGATCTTCAAGTGCTTGTGTTGCTGGAACTGTGAAGAACCTGCAGCAAGGGTCGACACTTGGCTACTACCTTATGCTAAGAGAAAATACTCTGAAATAGCTTGCTGGTGTAGATGAGAATTGCAATAACTATCTTGTTGTTGAAGATGTTGATTCCAACAACAATCTTGCTCTATGTCTTGTAGACTTGAGCTTCCAGTTCTTCAACTCCACAACAATGGCAGAGAAGAAGAACTTCCCTTGATTATCTTTTCTCAAAAAAAATCTCTTTCTCTGTAAAGACTTTTTCCTTTTATTGAATTTGTCCCAACGGCTCTTGAGCAGTGGGCCACACATCATTAATGGCCAACAACAACTTTGCTTTAACGCCAACTGTCGTACAGTAGGTCTACATCAACATTTGTCACGTATAGTAGCCATCCCGCCACTAATTTGAAAAATGTTGACTTGCTAACATCATCAGCTATGGACTTAGCCAAAAATCAAATAAAATTAGCATAGGCGTTGAGTGAGTAAGCATCACTGAACACCAAAACACTTAGACAGATTTACTATCTCTTGGCATTGAGTGAGTAACCTTCACTCAACGCTAAACTACTTAGAATATAAATCTGATTTTAGGCGTTGAGTGATTCAGCTCCAATCAACGCCAACTTGCTTTATCAGCTATTTGCTGCTTGACATTGAGTGTGTGAGCATCACTCAATGCCAAACATCTTAGATAAAATTTTGTCTTCACTAGGCATTGACAGCGTTGAGTGAGCAATCTCCACTCAATGTTTTTTGCCTTAACCATGTTACTGCCTCTACAGTATCTTAGGCGTTGAGAGCGTTGAGTGTCTTCATCACTCAACGCTTTTTGCCTTAGCCAATTTTCTGCTTCTTCACCAACATAAGTGTTGAGAGCGTAGAGTGAGCAAGCCTCACTCAACGCTTTTTGCCTTAGCTACTTTCCTGTGTTTAAAATCACTGGGCTAAGATTGACTTTCTCAGTTCGATAATTGGTGAGCTGAGCTCGACGAACTCTAAACTCAGTTCAACGAATGTGAACATGGTTCAACTAGTTCAACTTACAGCCTTTTTGATGTATGGCATTGAGTGTGTCTTCATCACTTAATGCCAAACTACATAGACATATTTCTGCCTTTAGCTGTATGGCATTGAGTGAATCAACTCCACTCAACGCATGTGGATATAGCCATATTTCTAGCTTGCCACATTCTTCCTTACCTCTGGCGTTGAGTGAGCTTGTTCCACTCTGGCGTTGAGTGAGCTTGTTCCACTCAACGCCTATAGACTTAGCTGCATTTTCAATTGCTCCTTGACTTATGGCGTTGAGTGAGCTTACCTCACTCAACTCCTATGGACTTAGCTGCATATCCCTGCCTTTCTGGCATCTTCACTTTGTGACCACCATTCACATCACTTAGACAATATGTCTAGACATGTTCCATGGAACATCCTGCACATGATGAGCTTAAACAACATCAAATACAACTAAGTTCTTAGTGTTGCTGGTGATGCCTCTTCAAATCCACTTTAGGGAACATTGTGGGCAATGGACCCAACAGTAGCTAAAATAATTAAATGCACCATTATATATGAGAACTTTAGGAAATTCCAAAGAGACGGCAATCTTCTCTTTTAATTTGGGAGGTTAGCGTCCAGACTTGCTTCTGATAGTTCCTTCAGTCGAAGGAGAGATGTGATCAGGGGTAGCTAGGCCAACATGCAAGGGGGGAGCTGATCTCGACTGTCAATGTAGGGGCTCGGTCTTACAAGGATGCTTAAATCCTGAAGCATCATCCCATCATCTGCCCTGGACTATTTAGGAGAAATAGGTCGAAGGCTCGTGTCCCAATCCAACCATGGAGATCTTTACTAGTCTGCTACCTGTATATGAAGGCTAGCAAATATGCCAAGGGAAATGGCCCTTGGGGGGCCCACAGGACACACACTCGAGCCCACCGTCCTTCTAAAAACTTGTACCTCTCAGAGCTCGGCAGGTTATCCTATTTTAACAATAACAGATACGCATCCTACTTTATAGGACTAATTGTCGCTAAGAGCGGGCCTTTTAGTCTTCTCTAAAATCGATTATGCCTTTGCACAGGACATCACTTTGTGAGTTCGATCCTACATCGAGGTTAGGAGGTTAATGTCTAGACTAGTTCCTAATAGTTCCTCTAGTTGGAGGAGAGATGCAATCGGGGGTAGCTAGGCCAACATGCAAGGGGGTAGCTGATCTCAGACGTCAATGCAAGGGCTCGTCTTATAAGGACGCTTAAATACCGAGGCATCGTCCCATCGTCCACTCTGGGATAAATAGGAGAAACAGGTCAAGCGCGGGTTTTCTAAATCGATCGTGGAATTGGACTTCACTACTCCTAGTTATCTTGAGATGAATCAACATAAAGAAGACAACTCGTAACCTGTGGATTGGGGGCGAGGAAATCTATACATTGAAATGTGATTACAAAAGTAATTATAGGTTACTGCTACGGATAAAACTTTTTTAGGTCATCTCCACTCCAAGTGAGTTGCTCTCCTTCCTAGTCTTGCAAATGGTAGCCCTCAGTGGCCAGGGCTTCCTGGACTATGAAAGGTCCTTCCTAGTTGGGATATAGCTTGCCAACTGTAGCTCCCCTTCCCACTACGTCCAGCTTCTTCATTATCAGGTCTCCTGTAAGGAAATGTTTGAAGCGGACATTCTTGTCGAAGTGTTTTGCCATACATTTCTTGATTTCCTCCTGGCGGACGGAGGCTAAGTCGTGAAGCTCCTCGATGTATTCTAACGAGAGTCTATGGGCATCTTTATTTTCCAAGCGCCATTCTTTGTTTCCTTCTCCTGCTGCTATCACTCTCGGGCTCCGAACCTTGTATTCCACCGGGATGAGTGCCTGAGACTCGTGGGATAACTTGAAGGGTGTTTCCCCAGTGTCCGAGTTTGGGGTTGTTCTTAGAGCCCATAGGACCGATGGGAGTTGCTCTGCCAAATTTACCTTCAAATTGGAGACCTTCTTCAGGAGGTTGGCAGCATCCACCTGTCTGTTTCTCCGAGGATGATGCACAGAGGAAAATCGAAGATCCATCACTAGCTGCTTGTAGAAGCCCTCCAGCTCCAAGATAGCAAACTTTGGACCGTTGTCGGTAATGATGGCAAGAGGGATCCGGAACCTGCAGGCGATCTCTCCTTAGATGAAGTTCTTTACCATCTGAGATGTGGTCTTGGCAAGAGCCTTTTCATCGATCCACTTGGAGAAGTAGTCGATCATGATTAGAACGAACTTCTTCTATCCACTGGATTGGGGAAAAGGGCAAATCAGATCCATTCCCCAGATGGCGAAGGGTTAGGGAGCGGTGATCTAGCGAAGATACTGAGATGGATGCAACTGAAGAGGTGTGAAGAGCTGACACTTTGAACACTTCTTCGATAAAGCCTCGGCATCCTTTCGAATAGATAGCTAGAAGTAGCTATGCCTTAGAATCCACTGCTCGAGAGTATGGGTCCCTGAGTGGCTTCTGTACTCTCCCGAATTGATCTCCTCCAAGACTCAAAGAATTTTAGCCTCGATCAGGCATCTGGCCAGAGGGCCTGAAATGGTCTTAAGATAAAGCTCCCCTTCCTGCAACAGGTAGTAAACAGCCTTGAACCAGAACTTTCGTTTAACTCCTTCACTAGCAGGAAGCCGACCCGTCGTTAGGAACGTAACGAACGGGTCCTTCCAAGAAGCCCTCTGTTCGATCTCCATCATCTCCCCTTCCTCGATGGACGATCGAATCAGTTCGGTCATTGTCCTCCCAGCTTGGTGACCATACTTGGCAAGATAATCTGCCTCTAAATTCCCCTCCATAGGTACATGTTCGACGAAGAAGGATTGAAATCCCCCGATCATACCTTTGACCTTAACCAAGTACTTCTGCAGGATGGGATCGTGAACCTCGAACTCTCCTCTTATTAGCGACGCAACCACCATTGATTCGGTGAGGGCCCTGAGATCCTGATTCCCAATTCCTTGGCGAGACGTAAGCCTACCACCATGGCTTCGTACTCCGCCTGATTATTCGTGATGGGGATGAGGATCTCGATAGCTTGCTCGATCTTAGCTCCCTATGGGCTCACTAAAACTACTCCGGCTCCCACAAAATACTTGCCTGAATCTCCGTCCACAAACATCTTCCAAGAGATTGGGCTAGGAGAGCCTTCATCTCCTCCTACCTCGACTGAGAAGTCGATTAGGAAATTTGTTACTACCTGAGCCTTGATCGCTACCCTCGGAGAGTAGAAAATGTCGAATACATTGAGCTCCACCGCCCACTTGGCCAACCTGCCAACTTGATCCACTCCATCCAAGATACTACGAAGCGGATGATCTGAGACAACCTTGATGTAGAGAGCCTGAAAATATAGGTGGAAATTACGAGCTGAAACCACTAAGGCAAAAACCAACTTCTCCAGGATAGGATGCCTTATCTCTGCCTGCTGCAACACTATACTCACATAGTAGATGGGGAGTTGCTTCTTGCCTTCCTCTATGACCAACAAGAAACCGACCACTTCAACTCACACTCCTAGATAGAGGAGGAGGTCTTCGCTTCCCTGTGGATCTTGGAGGAGAGGATCTTGAGTCAGCTACTGCTTGAGCTTCCCAAAAGCCTCCTCACACACTGCGATCCACTCAAAAATTTTGGTGGCTGCGAATAGCCATGAAGAATGGCCAACACTTCTCTCCTACCTTGGAGAGGAAATGGCTAAGGCCTGCCAGCCTTTCGGTTAACCTCTGTACTTCCTTGGGATCCTTCGGGGATGCTATCTCTATAATGGACTTGAATTTGTCGGGGTTAGGCTCCACCCCCCTTTGAGTAAGGAGGTGAAATAAGAACTTTCCCCTTCCTGCTCAAAAAACACACTTGGTCGGGTTGAGCTGCATCTTGTACTTCCTCAGGGTGGAGAAGGTCTCCGACAGATCATTTAAGTGCTCTGTGATGCTCCTGCTCTTGATAAGGATATCATTCACATACACTTCCAGATTTCGCCCTTTTTTCTCCTTGAATACTTGATCCATCATCCTCTGGTAGGTTGTGCCCGTATTCTTGAACCCAAAGGGCATCATCTCATCGTTATAGCAGTCATCGCTCGTGATGAAAGACACATTGCGGCAGTCAGCAGGATGCATTCAGATCAGGTGATACCCTGAAAAATCATCAAGGAAACTCATTACGGGAAACCCGATGGCTGAATCAAACAGTGCGTTGATTTGAGGTAAGGGGTAACAATCCTTCGGGAAGGCTTTATTTAACATATAAAAATTGATACATAAATGCAAGCCCCCTCTGGACTTCTTTACCATTACAACATTGGAGACCCAACCAAGATACTGCATCTCCGACACAAACCCTGCCTCTAGCAACTTCTCCACCTCCTCTCGGATCGGTCTGGACAGCACGATGATGCTCTTCCTCTGCTTCTGACGGATGGGGGCAATCTTGGGATCCAGGTTGAGGTGATGGCAGACAACATCGACATCAATACCTGGCATCTCTGCAGCACTACAGGCGAAGATGTCCACATTTCCTACAGACACACGTCCATCTCTAGCTTCCTCTCCATCGTTAGAGATCCTCCGACCTTCAGCAGCCCCGTATCTCCTCTCCGGGAGATCACTTCTAGCTCCTCCAGCTCCTCAACAGCACTCAAGCCTTTCTCCCTCGTCATCAGTTTCTCCAACCTCTCTACGTCCTCTATCAAGTTGATGGTACTGATGACATTCAGGTAGCACTCCTTGGCAGCTTTCGGATCGCCCATGATCCTCACTTGGACGTCTTCCTGATAGTACTTCATGCATTGGTGGTAGGAATATGGGACGACCTTGAAGTAGTTAATGTGGGGATGCCCAAGGAAGGCGTTATAGTAGCTTGGGGCATCGGCGATGACAAAGCGACATCGTATAGAAGTTCCACCAAGGTTGACTAGAAAGTCCACTCCTCCCTCCACCTCTTTCTTCTCTCCCAAGAAGCCAAAGAGGGGTCCGTCCGTAGCTTGGACCCTAGACGCTTCCACCTGAAGCCCAATGAAGGTCCTCCTGAAGATGACATTCACCGAACTCCCGTTGTCCACGAGGATTCGATCGACGGTGAAGTCCTCGATGGAGGCTTAGATGACTAGGGAATCATGGAAGGGGTTCTCATTCCCTAACATGTCCTCCTCGGAGAAGGTGATCTCATCCAACAATGGCAGAACTTGAGAGGTCGAGGCGACGCATTGAGAGGTAAAGGCGGTGCTCTTCTGAAACATCTAATGGAGGCTCCCCATGCGGGAATCTCCAAGTACAGCCCCATCATTGATCACTCCAACTTGCCCACCTCCTAGGTCATGGATTACCTCTCCGCGACCTCCCAAGTCGACCTGGTCTTCGTTCCTCCTCCTCACTGGAGCTTAGAACATTGCTGGACCTGTTGGTGCTTCCTAGCTGGGCCGCTCCCTCTCCGCTACTCCAGCTTCCAACCTCCTCATTGCCTCCCAAAATTCTAGACAGGCTATCGTCTCATGTCCCTCTACCCGATGTAGATCGTAGTAGAGGGGGATCTCCGCCTCCTGATTCCTTGCCCATCGTGCCTCCTGCTTGTGATGCTTATTTCCCTGTCAAACAATGACAATTATCTCTCCTACAGCTCCTCTCTGGCCTCGACCTTACAAGTGATCGTTCCTCCTCTCCTGTTGTTGGAACCACAGCCTAGCAGGCTTCCTCCAGTGAGGCTGATTTGTAGGGTACTAGAATCACCTCTCTTCTCCCCTCCTCTATGGAGCCTCCACGAGTCTCCTCTCTTCCTGCATCTGAGGCCTCTCCTACCTCCTCCACTCTTCCACCCTTCTAGGCTCTTCTCTCTTCATCTTCTCCTATCTCCTCCTTGGCTCTTCCCTCCTCCTTTCGACCTGCCTCTCTGGCATCCTTCTAGCCCTCACTTTCGAAGGTCCTCCTCTCTCAATTCTCACTGGCTCATGCTTATCCAGCATCACCAAGAAGTCTCGGTTCTTCTCATCCCCTGGATGAACGTATTCTCCCTCTCGATCATATCCTCAGAGGACTTCGGGGGTTTGGATCCGATATCCATGCTGAAGAGACCTTGCTTCAAGTCGAACTTCAATGCAAGCATTAGAGTGAAGTTGTCCACCTCCTCAACTTCCAGGAACTCCTCCTGAAAACGGTCGATGTAGTGGCCAAGACCCTCGCGTTGCCCTAGCGCTATCTTGAAGAGGGAAGTTACCTCCTTCTTCCTCTTCTTGGATGTCGTGAACCTTGCCATAAGACCCCAATGCAGATCCGTGAAGTAGTAGACGGAACCGACCGGTAACTGGTGGAACCAATCTCTTACATTACCCTTTAAGGTGATTGAGAAGAACCTGCACTTGAAGGTGTCTAACATATTGCAAATGGACACCACATCCTCAAACCACTGGAGATGCCTGACCGAGTCATCTCTGCCCGAGTAGTAGGTTAGGATGGGCTCTTGGAAGCCCTCGAGAACTGGGGCTTCGAGGATCTCATCACAGAAGGGGCTCCTCCCCCTACATAGCGGTGACGAGTTTCATCCTCGCTGGTAACATCCTCATACTCGCTCCACTGGCGAGTATCACGATACCTCACTAGCGGATCTAGATCTCGGAACCTGACCTCTTGGTAGCTCGTCGAGTAGTGCTGTGACTGTACCAACCGCTCCTCTCTCTCCCAGGCACGCTCCTTCTCGGGTCGCCTCGGCAGCGCTCCCTCATCCGATAGTGTGATGGGACGAGGAGACGTCATCGTGAAATCAGGGCGATGAGGGAGCCCTGAGAGAATAGTCCTCTCGATCCTCCTCGCGAACTCCTCAAATGCAGCTACCGTCACAAACTCTCCTCCTCGCACCAAGTTCCTTACTAACTCGCCTACATTGACCATCTCGCCTACCAGCAAAGCATTCCCTCCTTGGCTGCGATTCATGCTCAACACACCAAGTGTTGAAGCTGGGAAAATTTCTTACTCCAAAATTCGGATCAAGAAAACCTAAGGTTACCGGCTCAACGGATGGGCTCGACGGCTAGCGGGCTAAAGCACGGAAGTCACCGAACAAACAGGACCACAGGTGCTGCGGCAGGAAGGTCCCACCACATACCCGGAAGCTTAGAAGAAGCAACCCCTCAACAACTAAAAGTGGTCGAGTAGGGTATGAGAGAGACTAGCTGGTAACTAAGTCGTGGCGACTAAAGGAATTAGTCGCTAAGTCGCGGCCTGGTCTTTGAGAAAAAGGAATTCACAGGCTTAGCTAGCGTCCAAGAAGAAGAGCGTGCGAGATCTTAACATGATTTCGAAGTTTCTCTCCTCGTACCCTTGGGGTCCTATTTATAGGGAAATCCAAAGAGAGGGCGTCTTATTTAAAGCTCCACCCCTCGGCGACTAGGAGACATCCTGTGGGAGCTCGCACGGCTGGGCCTTGTCGCCTACCTGGCGAGTATGCGAGTAGAGCTCGCCATACTCGCCCAAGCCTTCTGATGTCTGGTGTGTTGACTCTGACCTCTCTCTGACTTTGTTAACTTTAACTTTTGCAGACCAGGCTCTGGAGGGGTCCACCCTCGACGAATACAGGTTGTACGCTAAAAGCATCTCCACTCGGCCTGTATTTCCCTGAAATCTCTATTTTTGTCAGCTGGAAATGCTCCAATCGATCGGCAATGTTGTCGGCAAAAATTCTGATCCTCTCTCTTCTTCTCTAAACTTAGAGGGGGAGAGGAAATGCAACCCTTCATTTTTTTGGATTTTTTAGTATTACTTTATTAATTGATTTTCAAAAGTTATGCATAAATCTATAATCTTCTTAGCCGCTATAATAACCAATTATGACATCTAATATATCAAAAAAATCGACTTTTCGAGACCTGCAAAATGAGAATAATATTGAATAACAAAAATAGATATATGCACAACAATGATAAAGGCACACAAAAAATTGTTATGTCATTATTCTTAAAGTTGATGTGAACACATCCATTTTGATGTGAACACATCCATTTTGATGTGCACACATCCATTTTAATTTTGTTTTTTTATTATAATTAAATTTGTGTATTTAAGAAACATTCAAGTTAATCTATAATCTTTATCGAATCTAATAAAATTTTGTAATTATGAAATAATATATCACTAAAATCGTCTTTTCGAGACCTACAAAACGAGTCTAATATTAAATATCTTCTAATTATTATTTGTCATTCACAAAGCAAGAAAAGACATTTTTCTAATTAAACTTGCGCAAAAATCAAAATATATTCTTGTTAATATGCATAAATTTTCAATATTACATTGTTGCATTGTCATGTAGTGGTCACAAATGTTCAATCAATGCATCTCGATATGCAAAATGTGCATCTCCGTCTTTGAAATTTCTATGTCGATTTAGGAACTAACAAAATATTTCGGCTTCACTTGCGTCCATCTTTTCAACATTCTGAGTGAGTGATGACGTAAAAATAATGACATATTCATTTTTATCTCGCTCGTATTCGTCAATCATATTGTGCATTATAATGCAAGTTGTCATAATATCATATACCATATGTTTATCCCATAAACGACAAAGTCCCTTAATAATTACAAACGGTAATTGAAGAACTCCAATTGCTCGCTCTACCTGAGTTCAGAGGAGACCATCAGGGAGGAAGCCAGCATAGTGGAAGCGACTATGACATACCAGGATATGGAGGAGAACAACACTGAAAAAGCACGTGCAAAAATCATAGCAAATCCAGTGATGAGCTCCCAGAATTTTAGTTCTAAATTCAAATGTAATATTTCTATTTTGAATTATGTAATGTTAATTCTATTTTAATTATGTAATCAAATTTAAAATGAAAAAACTTTAAAAAAAATTAATATAATGTAATATAATAAAATAATAATAATAATTTATAATTATAAATATTATATATATACATATATATTTATACATATAAATATAATTTACATATAAATATATAAAAGTGACCGGCACGGGCCTCCAGCACTCGTGCCCCGCGCTACAGTACCCGACCATGGTGACGGGCTTTGCCTGCCCACGGCGGGCTTCGCCGACACCAGGCGGGCTTGTCCCGCTCCCGTAGCTCATACATATATATATATATATATATATATATATATATATATATATATATATATATACACACAGAATAATATATATAAGCTCAAACTTTTTTAAGCTTAAAAAAGCTTGAGCTGATTCTCCCATAATATATGTCGGAATTAAACAAATAATATATGTGTTTTATAGCAAAAAATGAGATCTACAACTTTCATATTGAACATTCTTTCAAAATTTGCACGGTTTTGCCGGAATATTGCCCGAAAGGTTGCTGGCTCGAAATAAATATAATAATAATAAATTTCAAATTACGAGTCAGTAACCTTTCGGGCCAGATTCCGGCTAAACTGTATAAATTTTTGAACAATGTTCAACATAAAAGTTGTAGATCTTGTTTTTACCTACAAAATGCATATATTATTTGTCTAATTCCAATATGTATTATGGGAGAACCAACTCAAGCTTTTTTAGACTTAAAAAGCTGGGAGAAACAACTCAAGCTTTTTAAGACTTATTGAAAAGTTCTGCCCGGTTCCGTCCGGTTCCGCACCTTTTAAAAATACACCTAGTAAAATGTAATTTTAGGAAACGTGTTCAACATGAAAGTTGTAGATCTCGTCGAGATCTACAACTTTTATGTTGACCACTTTTTTCTAAAAATGCATTTGACTAGGTATATTTTTTGTATTACGCTATTTTTACGTTTTGTGCACTTTTAGCAACCCGCTAACATCCGTTATTCCGATATAAATTTAAAAGGACACGTTGGCCAAAGCATATGTTGACCAAAGACAACTTTCCCTTTGTAATATAATATATATATGGGGGCGCTGGAAAAACGCGTCGCGCGTTTTTGACTAATATACGCGTGACCCAGAAAAAACGAAAAAAAGGCCCTCTAAACAGCATTTTTAGAAAAAGTGGTCAACATGAAAGTTGTAGATCTCGTCGAGATCTACAACTTTCATGTTGACCACATTTTCTAAAAATGCTGTTTAGGGGGTCTATTTTCAAATGGCGCGAAGGGGGGTCCGCGCAAAAAATATAAATCGTAATATTTACCGGGCGGAACCCCCCTCGCGCCTTTTGAAAATAGACCCCATAAACAGCATTTTTAGAAAAAGTGGTCAACATGAAAGCTGTTTAGGAGGCCTTTTTTCGTTTTTCTGGATCACGCGTATTTTAGTCAAAAACGCGGGACGCGTTTTTCCAGTTTTCCGTATATATATATATATATATATATATATATATATATATATATATATATATATATATACTATATTATAAAGATGTCTTTTATTTTTCATCTCAACCGTTGAATCATAACCAATGTCATGATCTCAACCATCCAACCTAAATAATGATTTATTGGACATATCGTAAACATCAAGCAAGGTTGTCAAAAAGTCCTTTTGCTTTATCCCATAAATTACTCTGACAGCTTTTTGAAATCATGACATTTTTATCAATGCCATGCCTTTTTCCCATCATTTTAGCTTTCAGGTCTCCTCTCATTTCAGCTTTCAAAAACTAATATCTCTTGGCGGCAAAACTCCCGCACAAAATCAATATTTTCAAAGCCTAAAATCTTTTAACTGGGTTATTTACGCCTCTCCATCGCCCCTTTCATTTCTTCACCAGCAGCAAGCTTCAGGTCCTCTGGCAGCTTCCTCCATCTCCGACGAGCTTTCAAATTTGTATCCCTCCATCTCCGGCGACTTCAATCTTCGCCTCTGATTCTCGGTAAGCTTCACCTCTACTTCTCCTCTACTTTGTACTCCCCCCCCCCCGGCCGCCCGTTACTTCACCTGCGGGCTCCGACTGCTCTTCCTTTTAAACAGAAAAGTTCGGAGTTCTGCCTTTTTTCGAAGGCCAGTAATCTCGCTGACGCGGTAATACCGGGAAATCCCCACCACCGCTCCACCGCTCTTCGCGCCGCTGTCCTCGCTCGCTGCCTCGCCTCCCTCCGTGTTTCTCTTCCGTCTCGCCGCTATCCTTCTTCGTGACCGTGAGTAATATTGTGATTTTTGGTCTCCGTTGTTCATTTCGATTGTTCCATTCAACCGTCCCTCTAATTTTTGTTTTTATTTGTGATTTGGCATTTCGGTTTTGATTTTGGTTCTGATTTCGTTTTTCATTTCATTTTTGCCATCTAATTTGGATTACTCCTAACTTTCTCCTGGTCATTGTCGCCTCCGGAATCAGTTGCGGCCGTAATCTTCACAATCAACGCACAGTGACTCCGCATCAGGTACGAATCCTAATATAATCGTTCGTCTTTCTAGCCATATTATAACTGTCCGCAAAAACTCTCCAATAATGCTCAAAATCTTTATGCATTTAGCAAGTGTAACTGCTACAAGTTATGAGTTAAATTTTAACAACTTAAAATGTTGTCATGTTACATCCTCACACTTACAACTTCAACTGCTACACATGAATGTTGTCATGTTACATCCTCGCACTTACAACTTCCCTCAATAGGCTTCGCTTTTTTTTTCTAATTAGTTCACCTGGCTGTGTAGCATAGCATTGTTAGTTGTTATCTCTTAACCATTTCACTCCCTATACTTCTCATACTTTTTGGTTTTTCCACAGTTATTGCAGGTGTCCTCCCCCGCAGCTATTGCAGGTATCTCTAAAAATTTGTTTTTTTAATAACTTTCAAGGATTTGTGATGTATTGGTTATGATTGTGAGGAAAATATTCGAAACCATTTCACTCCATTATTTTGTAAATGTGATGAGGGCGCCCTGCAAATTGATGGAATATTTTATGAGAGCTGAAAATTTGTTTTATATTAGTTTTCAAAGGGATTCTCTACCTCTTCATCTTTAAAAATTTATGATTTTGGCGGGCTTATTTTCCCATTGTTGTCATGCTCTCCAGTCTACAAAAATTTATGTATTTTTTCCCTTTGGACTAGCATACATCATAGAGAAAACTAATATGCTTCTAACAAAAGTTTTAAATGAGCTCTCAAGTTTTGTAGTATATAGTTCATGCTCTCAAGTTAATGATGTTTACAGCTTTTGACTCCTTCTAACAAAAGTTAATAATCAATTGAAATAAAAACCCACTGCGAACTGTCGTGGGCGGGCGAAGCCAACCGGGTGCGGGCGAAGCCCGCTCTTTGAACTTCATCTCAGGCGTTGAATTGAAACCAAAAATCTAATCTAAACCATCCAACGTAATTTATACTTTATAATTTCATCTTTTTAATCAGCTTCTCACACCAACTTTTGGCACCGCCAGGTCAACTCAACTTTATTTTGAATCTGCCTTTTTTCAACTCCAATTAATCATTATATGCTTTATGTGTTGCAATCCATCTCCTCCTTCCATTCCCTATTTTGCTTAATTTTTTTCTATTTGTTGGTTGCAACCCAACTGGCCAACTTTGCCATCAAATAGGATTATTATAACGGTCACATCATCGCTTAAACAAAATAATTTTTTTGTTCTGTTTGGTGTGATCACAATAAATGATTTGCCCTATACTATCTTTAAAATACAACTTTAATAACGCAAAAGTATAATGGATAAGACCATCGTACTATAAAAGAAATAAATATCTCATATGTTTGCGGTTTTTGACTCCTTTTAACATAGAGTGAAAGATGCCAACTACAGAACAACGAGAGGCACGTAACATGAGGAGACGCGAGCTTCGTCATCTGCGGGAGGACGCACTTAGAGCCCAACTAAACATGGTCGAAGGGAGTTCACTTATACCACCTTTACATGCTTCATCAACAAACATCATTTTGAATAGTACAACAAATATCCCACCTATTGCATTCCTCCGTAGGGGACGAAGACCAAGACAACTACCACCTCAAGATCGTCGCGATTTACGTAATGCCTATCAAACTCTATGATTACACTATTACCTACTCTATTATTCTCAACCAATATGTTCCATTATTATCCACTTCGTGCAGCATACATGGAACATGCAAGTGATGTTGTTCACGCAGACGACGTAGATCACGTTGCTACTATTGTTCACGTTAATGTTGCCCAACATATCTCGCCCACTCGCAATACATTCATGACACCAGGCGCAATGCGATCCGACACGCATGACGCGAGACAAATCGCGATAAGAAACAATACTCGACAGATGCGCAATAACCACGTGACAATCCCCTCGGGTATTGCAATTTGTAAAATGTTGGCTTGAGTGTAATAAGATTCACACTTCTAGGCTAATCCATTTATCAGAATGACCTAAAATATTTCGATTTTTAATAGGTTCGATGTGGAGACAGTACAATCGCCGTAATGCCAGACAAACACAGCTACAAATGCAAAATCATAGAAGGAGTGAGCGTATTCAAGAAAGACGCTTACTCAGCATACCTAACACGATGCTTCCAAATATTACCTATGGTGCGATCAATGATCATCCAGCTACATTACTGTACTCACAAAATAACTTAGTCGAAGGAACGTCTACAGGCGTTCGTCTTCCTGTAGTTCTTCTTCCTGAAGATCAAGGTAAAGGTTTCCATTTGTTAGTTTTACCATTCATTTATTTACCAATAACATTAACCATTCATTTATTTTACAATTATTATTTTTCCAATGCGTAGACAATACGACTATCCAACCATCACCACGCCAACAAGGAACAGGTACTGAACTACACCTTCAAGCTGCACTTCCCATCATTAAATCTTCATAACTCCTCTCTCTACTAATATTCTCACTACATGTAGACGACATGGATCACGTTGCTTCCATTATTCACGTTAATGTTACCCAACAAAGCTCACCCGCTCGCAATAAAGTCGTGACACCAGGAGCAATGCAAACCGACACGCATGACGTGAGACAAACCACAATAAGAATGAATGCTCGACAGATGCGCAATAACCACGTGACAATCCCCCCAGGTATTGTGATTTGCAAGATGTTGACTTGAGTGCAATAACATTCACACTTCTGAGCTAATCCATTTATCAGAATGACCTGAATTATTTTGATTTTTAATAGGTTCACTGCGGAGACACTACAATCGCTTCAATGCCAGACAGACGCAGCTACAAATGCAGAACCAGAGAAGGAGTGAGCGTATTCGGGAAAGACGCTTACTCAGCGTACCTAACGCGATGCTTCCAAATATTACCTACAGTGCGATCAATGATCATCCATCTGCATTACTGTTTCCACAAAATAACTTAGTTGAAGGATCGTCTACAAGGGTTTGTCTTCCCGTAGTTCTTCTTCCTGGAGTTCAAGGTAAAGGTTTCAAAGATGTGAGACATATGTACAAATAACATTAACCATTCATTTATTCACCATTTGTTGTTTTGCCACTGCGTAGACAATATGGCTGCCCAACCATCACCACACCATTTATGTGCGAGGTACTGTTATCCCGCTACTCGAGTTCCTGAGCTTCGTCTATTACGGACATCTACATGCCCACACTATCATGCAAGGCTATTCCACAAGGAGACTTCTACTTTCTGTTGTTGTGGAGGTAGGGTAAAGATTAGCCACATCCCTGAATCAACAGAATTGCGAAATCTCTTTACTGAACAAAGTGCGGCTGCACGCATTTTCAGACAACATATACGTTCTTACAATCACATCTTCTCCTTCACATCATTGGGGGTCACGCTGGACGAACGTATATCAGCAGTTG
This sequence comes from Platanthera zijinensis, assembly GCA_039513925.1. Taxonomy (NCBI): domain Eukaryota; kingdom Viridiplantae; phylum Streptophyta; class Magnoliopsida; order Asparagales; family Orchidaceae; genus Platanthera; species Platanthera zijinensis. The sequence goes on from CM077078.1 coordinate 87,991,208, forward strand.
ATCACGATGTATACTCTTTCAGGGCACACGGTACAATATATCACCGAATTGGTTCTCTTCTACCAGCACCGGGGGATCGACCACGGTACCTACAAATGTTCATTTATGATACTGAACATGAGATGGATAATAGGCTTGCTGAAAATTCAAGGCTGAATGCTGAAATGATAGAAAAGATCACCAACATACTAAATACAATCAATCCATTCGCCCAAACGTTCAGGCAACTTGCACGACACCCTAACATACAACAATGCAGGTTACTTATTAAGGAAAGGCCCTTAGTGGAGCGACAATACTTGCTTCCGACGACATCACAGGTCGCAGCAATATTAGTTGGTGGAGAAGAATTCATGGAAGCAAATGAAAGAGACATAATTGTCGAGGCAACTGATGGTCATATGGTGCATATCAAGGAATACTCTGGTTATTACGACCCTTTGCAGTATCCACTGTTGCTTCCTTACGGAACACATGGTTGGTGTGGCGATGAGCGAATACACCGCACAGAACGAATAAGCTGCTGCGATTACTATACGTATTTGCTGCAGGTCAGCACATCCAATGCTTACCTACTGCGTTCACTTTAATTTTTAATAATATTTCCTTATTACAACTTTTTTAGATCCGCGGGCACGTACCATCAATGCTTCTCCACTCTGGACGTCTGCTGCATCAGTATGTCGTCGATAATTACATCAAAATTGAGACACAGAAACTAAGATGGATTAGATCACATCAAAGTGATATTCGAGCCGAGCTCTACCAAGGTTTACAAGATAGTTTAAATATGGGGGGAAATGACGCATGTAAGTATTTTGAGACACATGAGCACACAAAATCATCTCAGCAAAAGTATACATGACTTTAACAAATCTTTATTTCATTATGCAACTTAATTACAGCTGCGGTTGGACGAAGAACAGTTCTGCCGTCTTCTTTTATTGGTAGTCCACGTGATATGTATCAGAGATACCAAGATGCTATGGCTGTAGTGCGTAACTATGGCAAGCCCGACATCTTCCTCACAATGACCTGCAACCCCTCATGGAGAGAGATAACAAATGAGTTGTGCATTGGTCAAACACATCAGGATCGTCCAGATTTAGTATCTAGAATTTTCAATGCTAAATTTGAATGTTTAAAGGATGATATTTTCCATAAAGGCGTATTTGGTAGAGTTATCGCACACGTACATGTGGTCGAATTTCAAAAGCGAGGACTGCCACATGCACATGTGCTTATAATTTTTCAAGACAGTGATAAGCTAAATACTCCAGATGATTATGACTCCATCGTTAGGTCGGAAATACCAATCCAATCTGAGGAGCCAGATTTATATATTGCTATTTTAAAACACATGATACATGGTCCATGTGGTCATCACGCGCCAAATGCACAATGCATGAAAAATAATATTTACAAGAAGGGCTTTCCGAAGCATTTTTCAGAGCACACTATTCATGGAATGGATTCATACCCATTATATCGTCGTCGGAATGATAACAGACGCATTGCTTTGGGTCAAAATGCAGATTTGGTGGTCGATAATAGATGGGTTGTTCCGTATAACCCTTGGCTTCTGCTCAGATATGACTGTCACATCAATGTTGAGATATGTAGTAGCATAAAGAGCATTAAATATCTATATAAATATGTATACAAAGGACCTGATTGGGTGTCTTTCGAGGTGCGACCAGGTCCAAACTATGACGAAGTCAGCAAGTATGTAGACGGACGTTGGATTTGTGCACCAGAAGCAATATGGAAATTATTCAAGTTCCAGATGTATCAAACCTATCCATCTGTAGTGCGTCTACAGGTCCACCTGCCTAATCAACATCAAATTCAGTATCGAGTTAACCAATCTATTTCAGCGGTTTTGGCTGATGATCGGAATTCCAAAACTATGTTAACCGAATTTTTCACAATATATAACGACGGCCTGGAGGAAACTGCTTATTTGTACATTGATTTTGCAAAACACTACAGATGGTTAATCGCAGCTCGAAAGTGGATAAGAAGGTCTATAGCTCGGAAAGTTGTGGGACGGTTATACGCAGTATCGCCCGCTGAGGGTGAAAGATTTTATTTACGCCTTTTGTTGAATCACATTTCTGCACCCAAGTCCTTTGAGCACCTACGCACAGTTAATGGTCAAATATGTACAACATTTAAGGCGGCTGCTGAGCTTCTGGGGCTTCTCGAAGAAGATAATAGCATTTCTAATTGCTTGGAGGAGGCACGATGCTTCAAAATGCCTGCCTCTTTGCGAAGACTCTTTGCAACTATCTTATTATATTGTGAACCAACTGGTGTCCGGACATTGTGGGAGGATAATTTATCTGCCATGATGGAAGATTATGCAAACACAAGCACTACAAACATTACTTTTTTAACTAACAAATTACTTCATGATTTGGACACCATTCTGCATCAGTATGGTAAAAGTACACTATCTTTTGACTTGCCACGCACATGTGGAGACATGCATGATTTTTCAAACATTTCGAGCCTAATCGAAGACGAACTGTCTATTCCCGTGTCATCTGACGATTTAGCTGCAATCAACAATCTTAATGATGGTCAACTTGCTGCTTTCAACATTATTAGTGATTACATAAGACAGAAGAAGGATGCAGTATTCTTTGTGGATGGACCCGGTGGAACTGGTAAAACATTTCTATATCGATCATTATTATCGACATTTCGACATGAGGGTAACATTGTTCTTGCTACGGCCTCATCGGGCATTGCAGCAAACTTGCTGCCTGGTGGGGGCACTGCTCATTCTAAATTGAAAATTCCTATCAACCTGGATAAAAAACATTTTTGTGATATTAGTAAACAATCCCAAGCCCGTGTTTTAATACAACGCGTATCTGCAATTATTTGGGATGAAGCTCCTATGACGCATCCCAAGCTTGGGAACGATAAACCATTCGGTGGGAAAGTAATTATTAGGAATTTTCAATTTAGAATGAAAATTGTTCTTCAAAAGCTTTTCGATGCGTCATAGGAGCTTCATCCCAAATAATTGCAGACGCGCGTTGTATTAAAACACGGGCTTGGGATTGTTTACTAATATCACAAAAATGTTTTTTATCCAGGTTGATAGGAATTTTCAATTTAGAATGAGCAGTGCCCCCACCAGGCAGCAAGTTTGCTGCAATGCCCGATGAGGCCGTAGCAAGAACAATGTTACCCTCATGTTGAAATGTCGATAATAATGATCGATATAGAAATGTTTTACCAGTTCCACCGGGTCCATCCACAAAGAATACTGCATCCTTCTTCTGTCTTATGTAATCACTAATAATGTTGAAAGCAGCAAGTTGACCATCATTAAGATTGTTGATTGCAGCTAAATCGTCAGATGACACGGGAATAGACAGTTCGTCTTCGATTAGGCTCGAAATGTTTGAAAAATCATGCATGTCTCCACATGCGCGTGGCAAGTCAAAAGATAGTGTACTTTTACCATACTGATGCAGAATGGTGTCCAAATTATGAAGTAATTTGTTGGTTAAAAAAGTAATGTTTGTAGTGCTTGTGTTTGCATAATCTTCCATCATGGCAGATAAATTATCCTCCCACAATGTCCGGACACCAGTTGGTTCACAATATAATAAGATAGTTGCAAAGAGTCTTCGCAAAGAGGCAGGCATTTTGAAGCATCGTGCCTCCTCCAAGCAATTAGAAATGCTATTATCTTCCTCGAGAAGCCCCAGAAGCTCAGCAGCCGCCTTAAATGTTGTACATATTTGACCATTAACTGTGCATAGGTGCTCAAAGGACTTGGGTGCAGAAATGTGATTCAACAAAAGGCGTAAATAAAATCTTTCACCCTCAGCGGGCGATACTGCGTATAACCGTCCCACAACTTTCCGAGCTATAGACCTTCTTATCCACTTTCGAGCTGCGATTAACCATCTGTAGTGTTTTGCAAAATCAATGTACAAATAAGCAGTTTCCTCCAGGCCGTCGTTATATATTGTGAAAAATTCGGTTAACATAGTTTTGGAATTCCGATCATCAGCCAAAACCGCTGAAATAGATTGGTTAACTCGATACTGAATTTGATGTTGATTAGGCAGGTGGACCTGTAGACGCACTACAGATGGATAGGTTTGATACATCTGGAACTTGAATAATTTCCATATTGCTTCTGGTGCACAAATCCAACGTCCGTCTACATACTTGCTGACTTCGTCATAGTTTGGACCTGGTCGCACCTCGAAAGACACCCAATCAGGTCCTTTGTATACATATTTATATAGATATTTAATGCTCTTTATGCTACTACATATCTCAACATTGATGTGACAGTCATATCTGAGCAGAAGCCAAGGGTTATACGGAACAACCCATCTATTATCGACCACCAAATCTGCATTTCGACCCAAAGCAATGCGTCTGTTATCATTCCGACGACGATATAATGGGTATGAATCCATTCCATGAATAGTGTGCTCTGAAAAATGCTTCGGAAAGCCCTTCTTGCAAATATTATTTTTCATGCATTGTGCATTTGGCGCGTGATGACCACATGGACCATGTATCATGTGTTTTAAAATAGCAATATATAAATCTGGCTCCTCAGATTGGATTGGTATTTCCGACCTAACGATGGAGTCATAATCATCTGGAGTATTTAGCTTATCACTGTCTTGAAAAATTATAAGCACATGTGCATGTGGCAGTCCTCGCTTTTGAAATTCGACCACATGCACGTGTGCGATAACTCTACCAAATACGCCTTTATGGAAAATATCATCCTTTAAACATTCAAATTTAGCATTGAAAATTCTAGATACTAAATCTGGACGATCCTGATGTGTTTGACCAATGCACAACTCATTTGTTATCTCTCTCCATGAGGGGTTGCAGGTCATTGTGAGGAAGATGTCGGGCTTGCCATAGTTACGCACTACAGCCATAGCATCTTGGTATCTCTGATACATATCACGTGGATTACCAATAAAAGAAGACGGCAGAACTGTTCTTCGTCCAACTGCAGCTGTAATTAAGTTGCATAATGAAATAAAGATTTGTTAAAGTCATGTATACTTTTGCTGAGATGATTTTGTGTGCTCATGTGTCTCAAAATACTTACATGCGTCATTTTCCCCCATATTTAAACTATCTTGTAAACCTTGGTAGAGCTCGGCTCGAATATCACTTTGATGTGATCTAATCCATCTTAGTTTCTGTGTCTCAATTTTGATGTAATTATCGACGACATACTGATGCAGCAGACGTCCAGAGTGGAGAAGCATTGATGGTACGTGCCCGCGGATCTAAAAAAGTTGAAATAAGGAAATATTATTAAAAATTAAAGTGAACGCAGTAGGTAAGCATTGGATGTGCTGACCTGCAGCAAATACGTATAGTAATCGCAGCAGCTTATTCGTTCTGTGCGGTGTATTCGCTCATCGCCACACCAACCATGAGTTCCGTAAGGAAGCAACAGTGGATACTGCAAAGGGTCGTAATAACCAGAGTATTCCTTGATATGCACCAGATGACCATCAGTTGCCTCGACAATTATGTCTCTTTCATTTGCTTCCATGAATTCTTCTCCACCAACTAATATTGCTGCGACCTGTGATGTCGTCGGAAGCAAGTATTGTCGCTCCACTAAGGGCCTTTCCTTAATAAGTAACCTGCATTGTTGTATGTTAGGGTGTCGTGCAAGTTGCCTGAACGTTTGGACGAATGGATTGATTGTATTTAGTATGTTGGTGATCTTTTCTATCATTTCAGCATTCAGCCTTGAATTTTCAGCAAGCCTATTATCCATCTCATGTTCAGTATCATAAATGAACATTTGTAGGTACCGTGGTCGATCCCCCGGTGCTGGTAGAAGATAACCAATTCGGTGATATATTGTACCGTGTGCCCTGAAAGAGTATACATCGTGATCAACTGCTGATATACGTTCGTCCAGCGTGACCCCCAATGATGTGAAGGAGAAGATGTGATTGTAAGAACGTATATGTTGTCTGAAAATGCGTGCAGCCGCACTTTGTTCAGTAAAGAGATTTCGCAATTCTGTTGATTCAGGGATGTGGCTAATCTTTACCCTACCTCCACAACAACAGAAAGTAGAAGTCTCCTTGTGGAATAGCCTTGCATGACAGTGTGGGCATGTAGATGTCCGTAATAGACGAAGCTCAGGAACTCGAGTAGCGGGATAACAGTACCTCGCACATAAATGGTGTGGTGATGGTTGGGCAGCCATATTGTCTACGCAGTGGCAAAACAACAAATGGTGAATAAATGAATGGTTAATGTTATTTGTACATATGTCTCACATCTTTGAAACCTTTACCTTGAACTCCAGGAAGAAGAACTAAGGGAAGACAAACCCTTGTAGACGATCCTTCAACTAAGTTATTTTGTGGAAACAGTAATGCAGATGGATGATCATTGATCGCACTGTAGGTAATATTTGGAAGCATCGCGTTAGGTACGCTGAGTAAGCGTCTTTCCCGAATACGCTCACTCCTTCTCTGGTTCTGCATTTGTAGCTGCGTCTGTCTGGCATTGAAGCGATTGTAGTGTCTCCGCAGTGAACCTATTAAAAATCAAAATAATTCAGGTCATTCTGATAAATGGATTAGCCCAGAAGTGTGAATGTTATTGCACTCAAGTCAACATCTTGCAAATCGCAATACCTGGGGGGATTGTCACGTGGTTATTGCGCATCTGTCGAGCATTCATTCTTATTGTGGTTTGTCTCACGTCATGCGTGTCGGTTTGCATTGCTCCTGGTGTCACGACTGTATTGCGAGCGGGTGAGCTTTGTTGGGTAACATTAACGTGAATAATGGAAGCAACGTGATCCATGTCGTCTACATGTAGTGAGAATATTAGTAGAGAGAGGAGTTATGAAGATTTAATGATGGGAAGTGCAGCTTGAAGGTGTAGTTCAGTACCTGTTCCTTGTTAGCGTGGTGATGGTTGGATAGTCGTATTGTCTACGCATTGGAAAAATAATAATTGTAAAATAAATGAATGGTTAATGTTATTGGTAAATAAATGAATGGTAAAACTAACAAATGGAAACCTTTACCTTGATCTTCAGGAAGAAGAACTACAGGAAGACGAACGCCTGTAGACGTTCCTTCGACTAAGTTATTTTGTGAGTACAGTAATGTAGCTGGATGATCATTGATCGCACCATAGGTAATATTTGGAAGCATCGTGTTAGGTATGCTGAGTAAGCGTCTTTCTTGAATACGCTCACTCCTTCTATGATTTTGCATTTGTAGCTGTGTTTGTCTAGCATTACGGCGATTGTACTGTCTCCACATCGAACCTATTAAAAATCGAAATATTTTAGGTCATTCTGATAAATGGATTAGCCTAGAAGTGTGAATCTTATTACACTCAAGCCAACATTTTACAAATTGCAATACCCGAGGGGATTGTCACGTGGTTATTGCGCATCTGTCGAGTATTGTTTCTTATCGCGATTTGTCTCGCGTCATGCGTGTCGGATCGCATTGCGCCTGGTGTCATGAATGTATTGCGAGTGGGCGAGATATGTTGGGCAACATTAACGTGAACAATAGTAGCAACGTGATCTACGTCGTCTGCGTGAACAACATCACTTGCATGTTCCATGTATGCTGCACGAAGTGGATAATAGTGGAACATATTGGTTGAGAATATTAGAGTAGGTAATAGTGTAATCATAGAGTTTGATAGGCATTACGTAAATCGCGACGATCTTGAGGTGGTAGTTGTCTTGGTCTTCGTCCCCTACGGAGGAATGCAATAGGTGGGATGTTTGTTGTACTATTCAAAATGATGTTTGTTGATGAAGCATGTAGAGGTGGTATAAGTGAACTCCCTTCGACCATGTTTAGTTGGGCTCTAAGTGCGTCCTCCCGCAGATGACGAAGCTCGCGTCTCCTCATGTTACGTGCCTCTCGTTGTTCTGTAGTTGGCATCTTTCACTCTATGTTAAAAGGAGTCAAAAACCGCAAACATATGAGATATTTATTTCTTTTATAGTACGATGGTCTTATCCATTATACTTTTGCGTTATTAAAGTTGTATTTTAAAGATAGTATAGGGCAAATCATTTATTGTGATCACACCAAACAGAACAAAAAAATTATTTTGTTTAAGCGATGATGTGACCGTTATAATAATCCTATTTGATGGCAAAGTTGGCCAGTTGGGTTGCAACCAACAAATAGAAAAAATTAAGCAAAATAGGGAATGGAAGGAGGAGATGGATTGCAACACATAAAGCATATAATGATTAATTGGAGTTGAAAAAAGGCAGATTCAAAATAAAGTTGAGTTGACCTGGCGGTGCCAAAAGTTGGTGTGAGAAGCTGATTAAAAAGATGAAATTATAAAGTATAAATTACGTTGGATGGTTTAGATTAGATTTTTGGTTTCAATTCAACGCCTGAGATGAAGTTCAAAGAGCGGGCTTCGCCCGCACCCGGTTGGCTTCGCCCGCCCACGACAGTTCGCAGTGGGTTTTTATTTCAATTGATTATTAACTTTTGTTAGAATGAGTCAAAAGCTGTAAACATCATTAACTTGAGAGCATGAACTATATACTACAAAACTTGAGAGCTCATTTAAAACTTTTGTTAGAAGCATATTAGTTTTCTCTATGATGTATGCTAGTCCAAAGGGAAAAAATACATAAATTTTTGTAGACTGGAGAGCATGACAACAATGGGAAAATAAGCCCGCCAAAATCATAAATTTTTAAAGATGAAGAGGTAGAGAATCCCTTTGAAAACTAATATAAAACAAATTTTCAGCTCTCATAAAATATTCCATCAATTTGCAGGGCGCCCTCATCACATTTACAAAATAATGGAGTGAAATGGTTTCGAATATTTTCCTCACAATCATAACCAATACATCACAAATCCTTGAAAGTTATTAAAAAAAACAAATTTTTAGAGATACCTGCAATAGCTGCGGGGGAGGACACCTGCAATAACTGTGGAAAAACCAAAAAGTATGAGAAGTATAGGGAGTGAAATGGTTAAGAGATAACAACTAACAATGCTATGCTACACAGCCAGGTGAACTAATTAGAAAAAAAAAAGCGAAGCCTATTGAGGGAAGTTGTAAGTGCGAGGATGTAACATGACAACATTCATGTGTAGCAGTTGAAGTTGTAAGTGTGAGGATGTAACATGACAACATTTTAAGTTGTTAAAATTTAACTCATAAATTGTAGCAGTTACACTTGCTAAATGCATAAAGATTTTGAGCATTATTGGAGAGTTTTTGCGGACAGTTATAATATGGCTAGAAAGACGAACGATTATATTAGGATTCGTACCTGATGCGGAGTCACTGTGCGTTGATTGTGAAGATTACGGCCGCAACTGATTCCGGAGGCGACAATGACCAGGAGAAAGTTAGGAGTAATCCAAATTAGATGGCAAAAATGAAATGAAAAACGAAATCAGAACCCAAATCAAAACCGAAATGCCAAATCACAAATAAAAACAAAAATTAGAGGGACGGTTGAATGGAACAATCGAAATGAACAACGGAGACCAAAAATCACAATATTACTCACGGTCACGAAGAAGGATAGCGGCGAGACGGAAGAGAAACACGGAGGGAGGCGAGGCAGCGAGCGAGGACAGCGGCGCGAAGAGCGGTGGAGCGGTGGTGGGGATTTCCCGGTATTACCGCGTCAGCGAGATTACTGGCCTTCGAAAAAAGGCAGAACTCCGAACTTTTCTGTTTAAAAGGAAGAGCAGTCGGAGCCCGCAGGTGAAGTAACGGGCGGCCGGGGGGGAGTACAAAGTAGAGGAGAAGTAGAGGTGAAGCTTACCGAGAATCAGAGGCGAAGATTGAAGTCGCCGGAGATGGAGGGATACAAATTTGAAAGCTCGTCGGAGATGGAGGAAGCTGCCAGAGGACCTGAAGCTTGCTGCTGGTGAAGAAATGAAAGGGGCGATGGAGAGGCGTAAATAACCCAGTTAAAAGATTTTAGGCTTTGAAAATATTGATTTTGTGCGGGAGTTTTGCCGCCAAGAGATATTAGTTTTTGAAAGCTGAAATGAGAGGAGACCTGAAAGCTAAAATGATGGGAAAAAGGCATGGCATTGATAAAAATGTCATGATTTCAAAAAGCTGTCAGAGTAATTTATGGGATAAAGCAAAAGGACTTTTTGACAACCTTGCTTGATGTTTACGATATGTCCAATAAATCATTATTTAGGTTGGATGGTTGAGATCATGACATTGGTTATGATTCAACGGTTGAGATGAAAAATAAAAGACATCTTTATAATATAGTATAGATATATATATATATATAGGGCCGCGTTCATATGAGAAGAGAAGTTCCGTGCGAACTGTGCGAACTCCCTCATTTGGGCACCAAAATGGACATGTAATATATGGATTTTAACTGGCTCGACGAGACCTACAACTTTCATGTTGAACACTTTTCCTAATTTTGCACGGATTAGCCGGATTTTGGACCCGAAAATATCTGGGCGGAACGTGACTCGTTCCGCCCAGATATTTTCGGGTCCAAAATCCATATAATCCGTGCAAAATTAGGAAAAGTGTTCAACATGAAAGTTGTAGGTCTCGTCGAGCCAGTCAAAATCCATATATTACATGTCCATTTTGGTACCCAAATGAGGGAGTTCGCACAGTTCGCACGGAACTTCTCTTCTCATATGAACGCGGCCCTATATATATATATATATATATATATATATATATATATATATATATATATATATATATATATATATATATATATATATATATATATATATATATATATATATATATATATATATATATCATATAAATATAATATACATATAAAAAACATATATACATATATACATATCATGTTCTCCAAATATGAACAACATGCTTAAAATTGCCCATACCATGTTTTTCATATTTGAAGAATATGATGTAATGAGGGTCTCTAAATATAAAGATCTCATTCGAAATTATTCTAAGCCATGTAACCTTAGAAGTATATAAACTAAAGAATATCTAGTGGTCCAATGATGATGATTGAAAGCTACAAAGAAAAAGAAATATTTTGTTGATGTTTGAATATTATTAATATTGATAAAAAATATGAGAAAGTTAAAAGTCTTGTTCAGAACCCAATGGACAAATAAAATATTATATTTTTAGAAGTTTATTTATTTAGAGAGAGACATGAGGACTTAGATATTTTGATCAACTTTGGTATATCAAAAATGACAATAATAAGATATCAATAAATATATAAGCCCTAGAGAGATGCAAATATTCTTTTAAAAAATTATAAAATGTGAGTAAAGATGATTTTTTGATGCATTTTTACAAGAGTATATAATGGACAAAACTAGAAGTTGCACCAATTTTACTCATACATCGACTTCAGTTTATTTGATTTACGGGGATACTCGGAAGACTTTGATAGAAAATTATTTAATGGAATATACTAAATCAATTATTACTTATTAGGCTATACTTGTATTTAATTATTAATAAAATAAGTTGTTTAAGTTGTATTTTCCATTTATTAATTTGCTATCAATGTTAAGGCTATAAATGTTTGGAAAATTGTTCACGGTTTTGAAGAAGTGGCGAGAAACATAGATATCGGTCAAAGGCTATTTATCAATTGATGGAGTTAGCTGTAGACTATGACATCACTTAAATTAATATGTATATCTTTTATTATATTAAAAAATTAGTTTGGATTAGGGAGGGGGTGCCGGTTCCACACTTAGAGCTGTCACTTAAAACCGAAAACCGCAAATCGAACTGGAACCGAACCGGAACCGTAAAGAATCGGACTGAACCGTTTGCAAATTATTCGGGTTCCGGTTTGAATTTGGGAACAGTGAACAACATTTGTCCTGGTGTGGTTCTTACATATTATTATCCGGACCGGAACCAGAACCGCAACGTACAAGTCTCAAGCGGTTTCAAAAATTTTAGATCCGATCCGAACTGGACCGAAGTAGAACCGAACCGCAACCCGTTTATTATTATTATTATTATTTTATTATTATTTTATAATTGATCTATAATATTTATACTTACTATCATGAATGAAGCTGGTGCAGTTTGAACCCAAACCGCAATCACACTAAAAGGGGTCGATTTTGGACCGAACAAAACTTCATCGCATAAAAACTTTATGGTATGGTTTGACATTGTTGCGCTTTGGAGTCAATTTTTGCAATGCATTTCTTATTTTTATACAGTTATAAAATATATTTTTAAATTTACGTACATATTTTTTTTGAAATATTTTATTTAAAAAATATAGAACATATACAACTACTATTTATTAGTAATTATGAAAGACAACTAATTGTAGGTGGTTGTTATGGTTGAGCATGCCGACGAGACATGCACAAGCCAACTAGATTTCGTGGCAAGTCTACACGCGTGGGAAAACAATTGATATTATCCCAACGATCGTGGAAAAAACCGTCGAGAAGTAGGTAACATAATTATTTATATTTCGATATTGTTTTGAGTTTTACTATTTACAGCCCGCTTTTAATTCATTCCGCCAAGTTTGATTTTGGTTTTAGTTAGAACCGATTGAAACCGGACCGAACCGCATGGAACCAGACCGAACCGATAGTGGCCGATTTGGTTTTGGTTCTTGTTGAACCGTAACCGAAACCATTGACACGACGGTTCCAAAAATTAAGCTGGAACCGGAACCAGAACCAGAACCGGTAAAATCAAATAAGGTTTTGGTTCTAATTTGAAGAACTGTTACCTTAGCGGTTCGGTTCATGATTTTAGTAGAATCGGAACCGAACCGGAACCGTAACAGCTCTATCCACACCGGTATGAGGGGGAGAAAAGGGGGGAGAGAAAAAAGAGGGAGAGGGGAAGGAAAGGGGGGAGAGTGAAAAAGAAAGAAGAGGGAAAGGAAGAAAAGAAAGGAAGGGAGAGAGGAATTAAGACAAGAGGGAAAGGAAGAAAAGAAAGGAAGGGAGAGAGGAATTAAGACAAAAGGGAAAGGGAGAGCGGATGAGATGATGATGAAGAGTGGACAACAAATGACAAAGAATCAGAATAAATGCAATTTTTGGTCAAATAGCAGACCCAATTTTTGTAACTGAGTTATTAATTTCTATACTTTTGTAAATCCGCAATCTTTTTTTCTTCAATCATCCATATTCGTTCTCGCTCATCTCCTAAATATTTGATTTCATTTTAAGAAATAAAAAATAAATAGATTGTTGATTTTGTAGTTCATCTTCAGCCGTAGAAAAAGGATCATGCGATTCAAATAATTTCCCTTTCCCAATTATTACTTTTTATATTATATATATATATATATATATATATATATATATATATATATATATATACATAATTGAGTGCATATCTATCGGTTTCATTATCAAGTGAGTTGTCACCAGCTTCCATTTCATCCTCATACTGCAAATGATAATACTTAAACAAGTTGTAAAGAGCTGCATCACGTGTTTGCTTCAACCATTGGAGGAATGTTTATGAGGTCTCCAATGCCAAATAAGTTTCTTCAAGCCCTTCATATTTACTCTTAACATATTTTAAGATCCGCCCCGACCTTAAGACAACGAGTATGCACGAATCATAAGGCATGTGCTATGGCTTATAACCAACTAACTCCCCTAGCTAACAGTTCCAAATCTGAACTCCAAGCAGTAGAGTCTGATCATTAAGTTAATCACAACTATCTATTTCTTATTTTATTGTATTTTTCTTACTAATTCTAAAGTTCTCATTACCCATGCTATATAATATATATTAGAAAGATAAACATTATATCATATAAATAATGTCAACATTTTTACAATATATAAATTTTGATTGGGTTATAGCTAGCACACGGTTTTTGCTGACTGTTGATGATTGGAGATATACGCATTAAAGTAGCTATATCAACTTTATCTTCAATATCTAGTGCCTTTGTAGCCTCAATTAAAGTTGATTTAGGGTCTTTGGCTTTGACAGAAACTCATGGAGTTTTGTGTATTCATTGACATCATCTTATTAGTCATCTCCGATCCATTCTTTGACTTCACACAAAAAATTTGATATAAAAAACATAAAATCATAAAACAAATGAAGTTGTTACGAAATTAATCATAAATCATAAAGATACCTCCAACATTAGTATGTTACGACACAAAAATTCCAGTATCTTTGACTTACACAGCTGAGGTAGTCAAGTTTGCTCAGAAATACAATTTTCCACCTCATCTTCTTCGCTCCACTACCACTTGGTTGCTGCTGCTGCGGATGATGAATCCGTTGGAGGGAACTTTTGCATCGAGAGGAAAAATTATATAGAATAAGTCAAGTAGAAAACCAACCTCGTGACTTGGAGATTCAATTGAAATTACTGTGCGAGCCACATAATTTCCTTAACCTTCATCAAGCGCAAATGCTGAAATAAGGTCAATCAATGCATTTTTAAAATGACATTATTAAGAAAAACTACAAATTGAAATAAAATCATAATTTTCAACCTGCAATGAGCTTGCAAACTAATCTTTCTTATTCATCTTAACTGATGGTTAAGTCAAGCTACTCATTATATGTTAATTTTACTAAACTTCTAATTTTTTTAGACTAGACACAATTGTTTTTTTCTAGAGTTATGCATTCCACCTATAGGAAGCCCAAATCTTATAGCACTTTGCTTAGTTGTAAGAAGCTACCGTGCTGCTAGAATGCTAATAATCACCATTTTAGAAACTTCCTAAAGCAAATAATTTTTAGGAACAATATCCTTCATAGACACCATATAAGTTTTTATTGTTGAAATAAACAATCTTTAAAAAACAATTAACACCAATATCTACATGTTTTCATCAAACAGTCAGTCGTTATAATTTCACCGAATTGAGAATACTAACAGTGGAACACTAATGGTAAAACTTGACCAAATACAATTTTGGGAATGATCTTAAGGTGAAAGTTGTTAAACAGGTTGATGACTTTTAAAACAAATACATCATTCATGATCCAGGTGAAGCCCACGGATGCATTATAGAATGCATTATAGCCAAGATGTTGAAGGAGAATGATGTCGATCAAGAAAGAGGACGATACATGTTCGTAGTTCATAAGGAGTGTTGCAAGCTCTTTTTCTTGTTATCATCCTTGAACTTGATCTTGAGCTGCCCATCGGATCGGGCCCGAAACTGTTTCATCCCTAATACCCGCATGACTCGCGCCCAGTATAAGAAATGCCTGATCAGACTCTTCCAAGACGTTTGATCACCAGCCGCCGATTTCACATGGGAGCGCTCTGCTGGACTGGTCAGCAAGTAATTGAGCAGCTCCTTCTCCGCTTTGAAAAATGGTTCCCCTGCAAATGGGGTGTGGACGGTAGCCGCCAATATCTTATTCAAACTATGCAACTGTTGATAAACCATGAAAGAAGGATGCAAACCAATCTCGCTAACAACAGACGTGTTGGACACAATAGGTTCCTCCGCTGTCGTGATGACTACAGAAGAGGCCGGTTGATTTGAATTTGGGGTGGTCAGAGATGTGTCTAGAACTGATGGTTCGACCGGCTGTGACGGAGGAATGTTGAAGGAGCCTGGATCGCCCCGCTGGTGGGCCGCCTCGGAATGCAATTGCAAACGGGAATGATGACCTGATCGTGCTGATGTGGTTGATGTCGCACGCTTCTTTAGACGTGCAAGATACTCCCAACGATTCTGGATATCCTTGTGGGTCATCTCGTGCAAGTCCTTACGGCAGGAAGCAATACGGGCATACGCGGGGGCGATCACTTTGGTCCAATGAATATTGTCGGCATGCCCTGCATCAATCTCTTGCTGAACTAATCGATCAATGATATCATCTGATGACCCTTCAATGAGTTGTTCGGGCACAGATTGCAGATCCGATGCACGGGATTGACGTGAACTGTGATTGGCATCGGTTTTCAAGGTGACGATTAAAGTTGTAGTTGTCATCACGATCTCTTCCAACTGCATAATGTTGAAACTGTCAATAGGAGGTGACCGCAATGGAGCAATCACTGGCGCGGCTTGACTCAGGGCAATAATGATGTTGTGTTTGGGCGATGCTCGTTGAATGAGCAATCTGAATCGGGCCTGGGCAACCATATCCTCCAAGTGCTGTTTCAAAACCTATTTCGATTTCGGTCGAATGAACCGTTTGAAAGCAAAATTAGTGTTATGCGGAACCAGACTAGAACAGACCAGATTCGATGCAATTGTGGAAGATGAAAAGATTCAATAGGGAAATCCTTCAAATCCTTGAGTTCGTCGGGTAGAATAAATTTAAGAGCAATCGTTCGGAGCAAGCGACGCTCCAAGGGGTTGATCATCGGTGAAGTGCTCATGACAGATTCCCATAGATTAAGCCATTGTAATGAAGACTGATGTTCATTGCCCGATGCATTGAGGCTGCGATATTTCTTATGGTGACTCGATGAAGAGCTGCACTCATGCGATGTTGGTCCTGGATTGCAGCGCTTGCAATTGGACTAAATGGAATGGGGTGTGATGCTAAATTTGACGCCAGATTCAGCGCCAATCAACAGATCGTCGTCGTCGGCATGGTTCAGATCACTATCGTCCTACAGTGTGCAGCATCGTCTTCTTCAATGATATGATGATCATCACGAGCTCGCTCGAAACCATCAGCGACAACATCAAGAGCATCTTATACAATCGCATTGAACGTATGACTCGATCAAATTGCATTATCGGCGATTAATTTCGCGAACACTCCAAGCGATTCCAATTGCCCTGCAGGACTTTCGGGCAGTTGAGGAAGGGATTGTCCAAACGATGTCGTCAATCCAAATTTGTCGTCACAATCATCAATCGAGAGAGGCAATAAGTGAAACATCTTCGAAAGAGATGTAGGCGAGAGAGTGATGCCATCGGTCAGAAATAGTGTGAGATACTAAGTGAGAATGGTATGCATCCCCGAGACTGGCAAATACGCCCAGCAAGAATCAAATTGGAGTTCGCCTCGAAAGTTGATTTGAGCGACAACGGAATGGGGCAACAAGTTCCCTCCTTCCAGGGATATGGTATCCGGGCAAATGACTAATCAATGATGCCACAAGTTTTCATTCTTCCCTGATCCACGACGTAAACTCGAACGAAAGAAGCGATCCACGACGGTAGTCAATGCGGATGCTGGGGCGTTAAGCAATTTTTGATGTGCTTTTTCTGCGTCTCGTGACAAGCTAGAAGTTTGCTCGTCACAACGCGCTTAGATGGGGGTACATCATTCTCAATTTCCCACTTTTCAATGCGATCCACTAATGCATCAAATTCAGCCTCAATGATGGAGCCCTCCCACATTGGTCCTTTTCCAGTGCCAACAATGATTTCGACCACGATAGACATGAATTGTTCAGGCCGAGAACCATCCGTGTAGTTTGAATTGTCTCGGTATCTCATGATCAGATGGTGATTATCGAGTAGAACAAAGATGTTCTCAAATTCTTCCAACCATTCCCGATCATCGCAGCACTTGTTCAGGTGTAACGACCCGGGTTTAGAGCTTAGAGGCCGCAGCTTGTCTCTCCCCACGACATCGCTACCGGGCTACATCCCAAGCACCCCAACCCCCTCCCTCCACAGGTGGGTTGTTGGTGGCCACAACCTCCCTTTGATGAGCGAACTCGACAGTTAAGTTGGGACGTACGGGTACTTCCATAGTTAAGCGTGCTCGGGCTGGAGTAGTACTGGGATGGGTGATCTCCTGGGAAGTCCCCGTACGTCCCAACTTAACTGCCGAGTTCGCTCATCAAAGGGAGGCTGTTACCACCAACAACCCGTCTGTGGAGGGAGAGGGGTTGGGGTGCTTGGGCTGTAGCCCGGTAGCGATATTGTGGGGCGAGACAAGCTGCGGCCTCTGAGCTCTAAACCCGGGTCGTTACATAAAAAGTGCTCTTTTTATTGTAACGACCCTGGCGCGTACGTAACAGCGTTACGACTCTGCTCTCCAGACATCGCTACCGGGCTGCAGCCCAAGCACACAACCCCTCTCCAGCCCACTGGCAGGTTGTTGGTGGTCATAGCCTCCCTTTGATGAGCGAACTCGACAATTAAGTTGGGTCGTACGGGGACTTCTCAGGAGGTCACCCATCCCACTACGACTCTCGCCCAAACACGCTTAACTATGGAGTTCTTTCACATCTCATCACCATTTGAGCTGCAGCTCAATTGATGATGAGAAGTGAAGGAACTCCATAGTTAAGCATGCTTGGGCGAGAGTAGTACTGGGATGGGTGACCTCCTGGGAAGTCCCCGTACGGCCATACTTGTAACACCTCTACCCGTCAAGAAGAGTATAATAGAGGGTCCGGCCGGGGCCCCACATCATATTCCACAAACAGGCGGAGATGCTACTAAATAATATCAAAACTAACGCATCCTAACTCAGAGCATTCTAGCGGAAGCTTCACGGTTGAATTAATGAACTCAAGATAATGAACATTGTCCACCAAAAAGTAGGAATATATATAACCATTACAAGAGTCTGGCCTTAAGGCCTTACAACAGTTTCTCTTTACAAGAGTGTGGATTACATACATCGGCACGCAGGCCGACCACACATGAACAAAAGAAACAAAAGAGTGCCTTCGAGGACAGCAGCGCAGCTTTGGGCTTCAGCCCGCTAAGTCCCGCTCGGACCAGCACCTCCAGTACCTGTAATAACCAATCCACCAAGCGGTGGCAAACAGGGCAACGGTCAGCATTCAGCTGACCAATTATAACGACCCTGCCCCTGGCACGGGGCAGCGGAATTCCATCCCTGCAAAGCAATCATCCAACATGATATATAACAATTCAAGCAAGACGTGCACGCCCGCACAGTCACATATCACAAACGTCGGCACGACGGCCCGACGCTCCGTGCACTCAGGGCACATTCACACCGTTCAGAGGTCCCAGACATAACGGTGCATTATGAGCATTCTAGTCTGATCGGCTCACCGGCCGTCGACTCTCGCTATGTGATCCTAACAGGGTCTTAAGCACCCAAGGTTAGACAACCATAACGCGGGTACAGTTCCACCTTTCCCGTTGCTCACATCGTTAGACTCACGCCTGGACTGACGCGGGTACAGTTTCACCTTGCCCGTTCCACCATTTCCTAGTTGCAGCCTCACGGCTCAACCTTCCACAAAGTAGCACTCACGGCTACAAGAGAGTCCAACTCTCAACACTTCCTGGACTTCCTCCAGTACTTTCCATCACGCATACAAGCAATGATCACGGAGTCTTCTCCGATATGCAACCAAGCATCACCAATCCAGACCATGTCCAGATGGGCTTCACACAGCATGCCTAGATCCGTACTCCAATTCCGGACTCTAACAAGGGGGACTTCACATATCTACCCCAAGGGACGCCACAACCCACCGCACACTCGCGGGGAAGGGTTTTCCCTATGCAATGCAGGAATTAAGGACTTCACATGTCCAAGTAGGAAATCGTTACCCTAGGAGTTCGCTTCGGAGCCATGGCGAGAAATTTGAGACGGATGAAAGCCTTCGCAGCAGCGTTGCCTTCGCAAATCCGAACTCGGCTCGCCATTTGGACCACCGTAGCACCACCGGCAGCCGGACTCCACCTCCTCTTCTTCCTCCTTGCTCTCACCTCTCTCTTAACTTTAGAAAGAGAAGATGAAAAGAAGAATGAGACTTTTCTCTCCCCTTTTCCGGCCTTATCAGCCCAGAAATGATCTCCAGCCACAGGATCTTATTTAAAGAAAATGAAGGGCCAAGATCTAACTGAAAATTCCTTTTCTTTTGGCCGACACGGCCTGTGACACGCCCGTGTCACAGGCCGTGTACCCTTAAGCGGCACACGTGGCACTCTCACCGACTGAAATATTCGAGAACACGGGCATCGACACGCCCGTGTCGAACCTGACATGCCCGTGTTAGTCATGAGACACGCCCTGCTACACAGTCCTCACCGATTTCCAAAACCAGTACACGGGTAGGCACACGCCGTGTCAAACCTAACACGGCCGTGTTCCATGCCGTGTTCACTGCCGTGTTCAAGGCCGTGTACTACTCTGACCCAAATAGGCCAATTTCGAATTTAAAAGAGTGACATGCCCTGGGACACGCCCGTGTTGGAGGCCGTGTCCCAGGCTCGACTATCGTCGACCTCCAATCGTCGACCATCTTGAACATGCCCTGGGACACGCCCGTGTCCCAGGCCGTGTACCCCGACACGCCCTGGGACACGCCCGTGTCCCAGGCCGTGTTAAGCAACCTGAACCTCAAACCAACTTTTGAGTCTTTTTGGGGTGTTACAATCCTCCCCCCCTTAATAAAATTTCGTCCCGAAATTTGAAGATAGTAGGGAGAAATTAACAAAACATATATATGGTTCTATTACATATAAAACGAGTAAACAAATTACGAAAATAATTCGGGAAACTCGGCTTGCATGGTCTGCTCACGCTCCCATGTTAGCTCTTCTCGGCCACAATTGTCCCACCGGACTTTGACCATCCCGATCACTTTGTTCCGCAACTGTTTCTCGGCTCGATCCTCAATCCGTATAGGCTTCACCTTTGTTGTTAGCCCATACTCAACCGGCACTCGATCATTGTCAATTACTTGAGCTGGATCCTTGACTGCTTTGCGTAGCACAGAGATGTGAAACACATCATGCAATCCACTCAACTCCGATGAAAGAGCTAGCCGATAGGCGGCTTCCCCAACTCGCTCCACCACTTCAAACGGACCAAGGTATCGCGGACTTAGCTTTTTCAACCGCCGAATCCGAGATACGCCTTTGAAGGGCTTAATCTTTAAATAGACCTAGTCACCCACCGCGAACTCCACGTTCCGGTGCTTAGCATTGTAATACTTGGCCTGCCGATCTTGGGCTATTAGGAGCCTCTCTCGAATAGAGCGTATTGTTGAGGTAGCATCCTCGGCTTCCTTTTTGCCTAAAAGTTTAGTCTCGCCAGTTTCTGCCTAAGCTAGCGGTGTACGACACTTCCGACCATACAGCGCTTCAAATGGGGCCATGCCTATACTCGCTTGATAGCTATTATTATAGGCAAACTCCACCATAACAAGATGTTCTTCCCATTTCTTACCGAAGTCCAGGGCGCACATACAGAGCATATCCTCCATCGTTCTGTTGGTTCGTTCAGTTTGGCCATCCGTTTGCGGGTGAAAAGCCGTACTGAATGCTAACTTCGTGCCCAACATCTGATGAACTAATCTCCAATCCTTTGAGGTAAAGCGCCCATCTCGGTCACTTACGATGCTCCGGGGAACACCGTGCAATTGAACTATCTGTTCCACATAGAGCTTTGCCAATGTTTCCACTGAATCGTCCCGCTTGTTTGGTATAAAGTGAGCCACCTTTGTCAACCGGTCTACAATCACCCAGATTGAGTCGTGGCCACGCTGAGATCTCGGCAATCCGTGCACGAAATCCATAGAAATATCCTCAAACTTCCACTGTGGAACCGGCAACGACTTCAGGAAACCACTCGGCCGTTGACATTCTGCCTTTACCAAAGCACAAGTGCGACATTTAGCCACATACGCGGCTATGTCCTTCTTTAAACCAGGCCACCAGAACAGTTTCTTCATGTCCTTGTACATTTTTGTGCTCCCAGGGTGAACTGAATACTTTGTAAAGTGTGCTTCATATAGCAGCCCTTCTCGCAATTTACCCGCACTAGGGACGCACAATCGGCCATCTTTTCGTAATAAGCCATCATCCCAGGAGAACTGATCACCAGATCCCTCCTTTGCATAGCGTTGGAGACTTTCATCCAACTCCGTTGCCCGCCGAACCCTGTCAGCAAGGTCACACTGAACTTCCAACCAGCTCATACATGCAACAGTTGAAGAATCTCTTTCCACACAAGATATCTCCAAGGCTTCCAACTCCTGGATTAACCGCTCATCATGCATCCGCAACCAATTTGCCTGCACCGGAGCCCGACGACTCAAGGCATCAGCGACCACATTTCCCTTTCCGGGAACATAGTGAATGTCGAATGTAAAATCCCCAAGGAATTCCATCCACCTCCTTTGTCGCATATTCAACTCTTTTTGATCAAGCAGATACTTTAAGCTTTTATGATCTGTATAAATATCCACTTTCACCCCATACAGATAATGTCGCCACAACTTTAGCGAAAAGATCACCGCCGCCAACTCCAAATCATGGACGGGGTAATTACGCTCATGCACTTTCAATTGACGTGAGCCATAAGCGATTACCTTGCCAAATTGCAGGAAAACGCAGCCTAAGCCGCTTCCTGACGCATCGCTGTATATTTCAAATCCATCTGTACCACATGGCGATGTCAACACAGGCGCCGTGGTCAAACGATTCTTCAGCTCATCAAAAGCTCGTGCGCACTCCGGCGTCCAAACGAACTTCTGCTCCTTTCTCGTCAACGTAGTCAGAGGCAAAGCAATCCGGGAGAAGTTCTCCACGAACCTCCTATAGTAGCCCGCTAGTCCAAGGAAACTCCTGACTTCGGCCACCGAAGGCAACACTGGTCAATCCCGAATGGCACTTATCTTTGCCGGATCCACCGCTATGCCCTCTCCACTTACTACATGGCCTAGAAAAGCCACCGACGAGAGCCAGAACTCACACTTTGAGAACTTGGCATACAGCTTATTCCTTCGCAAGGTATGCAATACTAATCGCAAATGGTTTGCATGATCTTCCTCCGATTGTGAATATACCAGAATATCATCAATAAACACAATCACAAACAGATCCAGGTATTCGCGGAACGTTCGATGCATGAGATCCATGAATACCGAAGGCGCATTACACAAGCCGAACGGCATCACTGTGAACTCATAATGACCATAGCGTGTGCCAAACGCTGTCTTGGGAATGTCACCTTCCCTAATCCGCAACTGGTAATACCCGGACTTCAAATCCAACTTCGAATAGACGGTTGAGCCTGCTAGCTGATCGAACAAGTCATCGATCCGAGGAATTGGATACTTGTTTTTCTCCGTCAGCTTGTTCAGTTCGCGATAATCAATACATAGTCGCAAACCACCGTCTTTCTTTTTCACAAAAAGAACAGGCGCGCTCCAAGGTGATATACTTGGGCGTATATAACCTTGCTCCAACAACTCTTGCAACTGAACTTTCAGTTCGGCCATTTCTTTTGGCGCTACCCGATACGGCGAACAGGCCACGGGTTTTGCACCCGGCACCAGCTCGATAGCGAAGTCGATTTCCCTTTGGGGAGGTAACCCCGGAAGGTCCTTTGGAAACACATCCGCATACTCCGACACAATCGGCACTTCACTCACACTGGCCTTCGGCGCCACCGCCTCTATGAGTGTGAAGAACAACTCCGCACCCTTCCGAACTTCCTTAACAACTTGGAGAGCGGATAACAACATCCCACTCATCCTTTGCATACCAATGAACTTGGTCTCTCGTTCGGTATTTTGCCCAAGTGTGACCTCTTTTGAAGTGCAATCTATACAGGCACGCTGCTCTGAAAGCCAGTCCATACCAAAGATTATATCAAACTCTTTGATCGGCAATACTAGTGTTTCCACCTTGAACTCCCGACTTCCTATCTTGACCTCAAGACCGCAAGATCGATCCGCGTACATCAAACATCCGTTAGGCAACAACACCTTTACACTGTCTATCGTGGTCCGGATAGGCACCCCGATACGGACGACAAAGTCCTCAGATAGAAACGAATGTGAAGCACCTGTGTCGAACAGTGCTCGCGCCGGATACTCTCTTATAAGGACAAACCCTATAACATTACAATTAAAACAAGCACAGCACAACAAAACAAGCATATTAAAATCTACGCGCACCTGTGACGACATCTGCCTGCTTAATGGCCTCCTGTTGTCCAAGGTTGAAGACCCTGGGCTGCGCGTGCGAGGCAGAAGACTCCACCACAGCCTTCCCCTTCTCCGCATAAGACGCTCCCGTCTTCTTATCACCCTTTGGAGGACCAAATCGGCATTCACGTGCGAAGTGTCCAACCTTCCCGCACGTAAAACAAGCACGAGATCCATTCCCAGATGTATCCGTCACAGTCGCAGAAGGAGCTTGTCCAGAAGACTTCGACTTCTTATTCCACCTCCTACGGTAGCCAAACTTGTCCGGACGCGGCGGCTTAAACTCCGGCTTCACAACCGCCAAGTTTCCTTTTGCTTGCCCCCGTTTCATGTCCAGCTCCAAAGAACGAGCCGTACAGACTAAGGATTGGAATCCCTGACTCACAGAACTCGAGAGCAAATACCTCAGCTCATCTCGCAGTCCCGCATAAAACCGACTAGTCTTACGCTCTTCTTCGGCGAAGATCGTGCCCGCATATCTTCCCAACCGGGTGAACTCATGTAGGTAGTCATCTACACTTCGATCTCCCTGCGCCAACCGTTGAAATTCCATTTCCATCAATATCCTTTGCTGCACCGGCAGATGTTGTGCTAAGAACAATCAAGAAAATTCATCCATTGAAATCTCTGCCAATTGCCTACCAGCCAAGTGATGCATTTCCATCTCATCCCACCACAATCGCGCCTCTCCTTCCAGTAGGAAAGTAGCTAACATCACTTTCTGTTCCTCCTCAACCCTGATAGCCCTCATAATCCTCTTGATTCTTGCAAGCCAATCCTCTGCTTGGGCCGGTGTACCCGCCCCATGAAACTGCGGAGGGTTGAAGCTCAAGAATTGCTTCCTTTGTTGATCTGCTACCCGCGGACCAACTTCGGCTTCTACCGGTTCTTGCCGTATCCCAGCTTGTGCTGGCACCACTGTAGGACGTGCCTGCCCCGCTTGCTGAGCATTCATCACCGCAAGTACCGTTTCCGTGATGAGACGGACTGTTTCAGCGGATGGAGGAGTTGTGGGCACCTCGGCTGGTGCCACACTCTCAACAGAACGTTGTGGTTCGGATTGACCCGCAACACTTCTGGTCACCTATATGTGTAACATACACAGGTTAACGACCAATGAAAATGGCAACCATACAAAAGAATACACAAGTTCAACAAACAAGTGTATTTGAATTCCTAAGTGGACAATCTTGAGTTCAAATTAAGTGTTATAACGACGGCACTGACACGTGCTCGCCCCCTCTCAAAAGAATTCATCCGCGAATTCGGAAGAGATCGACCAACAAGCTGATACCAAATTGTAACACCTCTACCCGTCAAGAAGAGTATAATAGAGGGTCCGGCCGGGGCCCCACATCATATTCCACAAACAGGCGGAGATGCTACTAAATAATATCAAAACTAACGCATCCTAACTCAGAGCATTCTAGCGGAAGCTTCACGGTTGAATTAATGAACTCAAGATAATGAACATTGTCCACCAAAAAGTAGGAATATATATAACCATTACAAGAGTCTGGCCTTAAGGCCTTACAACAGTTTCTCTTTACAAGAGTGTGGATTACATACATCGGCACGCAGGCCGGCCACACATGAACAAAAGAAACAAAAGAGTGCCTTCGAGGGCAGCAGCGCAGCTTTGGGCTTCAGCCCGCTAAGTCCCGCTCGGACCAGCACCTCCAGTACCTGTAATAACCAATCCACCAAGCGGTGGCAAACAGGGCAACGGTCAGCATTCGGCTGACCAATTATAACGACCCTGCCCCTGGCACGGGGCAGCGGAATTCCATCCCTGCAAAGCAATCATCCAACATGATATATAGCAATTCAAGCAAGACGTGCACGCCCGCACAGTCACATATCACAAACGTCGGCACGACGGCCCGACGCTCCGTGCACTCAGGGCACATTCACACCGTTCAGAGGTCCCAGACATAACGGTGCATTATGAGCATTCTAGTCTGATCAGCTCACCGGCCGTCGACTCTCGCTATGTGATCCTAACAGGGTCTTAAGCACCCAAGGTTAGACAACCATAACGCGGGTACAGTTCCACCTTTCCCGTTGCTCACATCGTCAGACTCACGCCTGGACTGACGCGGGTACAGTTTCACCTTGCCCGTTCCACCATTTCCTAGTTGCAGCCTCACGGCTCAACCTTCCACAAAATAGCACTCACGGCTACAAGAGAGTCCAACTCTCAACACTTCCTGGACTTCCTCCAGTACTTTCCATCACGCATACAAGCAATGATCACGGAGTCTTCTCCGATATGCAACCAAGCATCACCAATCCAGACCATGTCCAGATGGGCTTCACACAGCATGCCTAGATCCGTACTCCAATTCCGAACTCTAACAAGGGGGACTTCACATATCTACCCCAAGGGACGCCACAACCCACCGCACACTCGCGGGGAAGGGTTTTCCCTATGCAATGCAGGAATTAAGGACTTCACATGTCCAAGCAGGAAATCGTTACCCTAGGAGTTCGCTTCGGAGCCATGGCGAGAAATTTGAGACGGATGAAAGCCTTCGCAGCAGCGTTGCCTTCGCAAATCCGAACTCGGCTCGCGATTTGGACCACCGTAGCACCACCGGCAGCCGGACTCCACCTCCTCTTCTTCCTCCTTGCTCTCACCTCTCTCTTAACTTTAGAAAGAGAAGATGAAAAGAAGAATGAGACTTTTCTCTCCCCTTTTCCGGCCTTATCAGCCCAGAAATGATCTCCAGCCACAGGATCTTATTTAAAGAAAATGAAGGGCCAAGATCTAACTGAAAATTCCTTTTCTTTTGGCCGACACGGCCTGTGACACGCCCGTGTCACAGGCCGTGTACCCTTAAGCGGCACACGTGGCACTCTCACCGACTGAAATATTCGAGAACACGGGCATCGACACGCCCGTGTCGAACCTGACACGCCCGTGTCAGTCATGAGACACGCCCTGCTACACGGTCCTCACCGATTTCCAAAACCAGTACACGGGTAGGCACACGCCGTGTCAAACCTAACACGGCCGTGTTCCATGCCGTGTTCACTGCCGTGTTCAAGGCCGTGTACTACTCTGACCCAAATAGGCCAATTTCAAATTTAAAAGAGTGACACGCCCTGGGACACGCCCGTGTTGGAGGCCGTGTCCCAGGCTCGACTATCGTCGACCTCCAATCGTCGACCATCTTGAACACGCCCTGGGACACGCTCGTGTCCCAGGCCGTGTACCCCGACACGCCCTGGGACACGCCCGTGTCCCAGGCCGTGTTAAGCAACCTGAACCTCAAACCAACTTTTGAGTCTTTTTGGGGTGTTACAATCCTCCCCCCCCCCCCTTAATAAAATTTCGTCCCGAAATTTGAAGATAGTAGGGAGAAATTAACAAAACATATATATGGTTCTATTACATATAAAACGAGTAAACAAATTACGAAAATAATTCGGGAAACTCGGCTTGCATGGTCTGCTCACGCTCCCATGTTAGCTCTTCTCGGCCACAATTGTCCCACCGGACTTTGACCATCCTGATCACTTTGTTCCGCAACTGTTTCTCGGCTCGATCCTCAATCCGTATAGGCTTCACCTTTGTTGTTAGCCCATACTCAACCGGCACTCGATCATTGTCAATTACTTGAGCTGGATCCTTGACTGCTTTGCGTAGCACCGAGATGTGAAACACATCATGCAATCCACTCAACTCCGATGAAAGAGCTAGCCGATAGGCGGCTTCCCCAACTCGCTCCACCACTTCAAACGGACCAAGGTATCGCGGACTTAGCTTTTTCAACCGCCGAATCCGAGATACGCCTTTGAAGGGCTTAATCTTTAAATAGACCCAGTCACCCACCGCCAACTCCACGTTCCGGTGCTTAGCATTGTAATACTTGGCCTGCCGATCTTGGGCTATTAGGAGCCTCTCTCGAATAGAGCGTATTATTGAGGTAGCATCCTCGGCTTCCTTTTTGCCTAAAAGTTTAGTCTCGCCAGTTTCTGCCCAAGCTAGCGGTGTACGACACTTCCGACCATACAGCGCTTCAAATGGGGCCATGCCTATACTCGCTTGATAGCTATTATTATAGGCAAACTCCACCATAACAAGATGTTCTTCCCATTTCTTACCGAAGTCCAGGGCGCACATACGGAGCATATCCTCCATCGTTCTGTTGGTTCGTTCAGTTTGGCCATCCGTTTGCGGGTGAAAAGCCGTACTGAATGCTAACTTCGTGCCCAACATCTGATGAACTAATCTCCAATCCTTTGAGGTAAAGCGCCCATCTCGGTCACTTACGATGCTCCGGGGAACACCGTGCAATTGAACTATCTGTTCCACATAGAGCTTTGCCAACGTTTCCACTGAATCGTCCCGCTTGTTTGGTATAAAGTGAGCCACCTTTGTCAACCGGTCTACAATCACCCAGATTGAGTCGTGGCCACGCTGAGATCTCGGCAATCCGTGCACGAAATCCATAGAAATATCCTCAAACTTCCATTGTGGAACCGGCAACGACTTCAGGAAACCACTCGGCCGTTGACATTCTGCCTTTACCAAAGCACAAGTGCGACATTTAGCCACATACGCGGCTATGTCCTTCTTTAAACCAGGCCACCAGAACAGTTTCTTCATGTCCTTGTACATTTTTGTGCTCCCAGGGTGAACTGAATACTTTGTAAAGTGTGCTTCATATAGCAGCCCTTCTCGCAATTTACCCGCACTAGGGACGCACAATCGGCCATCTTTTCGTAATAAGCCATCATCCCAGGAGAACTGATCACCAGATCCCTCCTTTGCATAGCGTTGGAGACTTTCATCCAACTCCGTTGCCCGCCGAACCCTGTCAGCAAGGTCACACTGAACTTCCAACCAGCTCATACATGCAACAGTTGAAGAATCTCTTTCCACACAAGATATCTCCAAGGCTTCCAACTCCTGGATTTACCGCTCATCATGCATCCGCAACCAATTTGCCTGCACCGGAGCCCGACGACTCAAGGCATCAGCGACCACATTTCCCTTTCCGGGAACATAGTGAATGTCGAATGTAAAATCCCCAAGGAATTCCATCCACCTCCTTTGTCGCATATTCAACTCTTTTTGATCAAACAGATACTTTAAGCTTTTATGATCTGTGATGCTATGAGGCTATGACGCGATTGGAGCTGCTCGGTCACCACCGTTGCCGTGGTAGACTTGTCGAGGAAGAGTTGAAGATGTCGCTAGTTATCTCTATGGAAGACTCCTACAGTTATCGCCGTGGAAGACGCCAGTTATCGCGATACCTCGCTTGCGGGAAGAAGACCTAGCCGTGGAAGAGTGAAAGGCTTGACGGGATGCGAGATTCATTCATCAATGTTTATTCACTGCAGGGGTAAAATGGGAATCGCCTTACTTCAGTCCGATTCAGTCGGACTGAAGTGAGGCCCGACCGGTGATGGAGACGACGACACACAACATTTTAAAGACGGCGACGGCGTGCTTACGGATGACCATGTGGAGCGTCGCCATAATATCCATCCTGAACGAAAACAAATATATTAATAATTAATTAATTATTATTAATAATTATTAAGCCATTTCCATGTTTTATTTTATTTTAGCATTTTAATTTTTATTGCATTTAAATAATTCATGTAAAGATCTTATAACCATCATAGGTTATTTTAATTATTTCATTTCTTGTATTATGATGGGTGCATATAACCATCATAACTTTCATTTTGAATTTTGAATTTTGATTGCACGGAGATTGAGTGGTGTAGGCTATATATAGCCATGTTATGAAGGAATAATTAGAGAGAAGATGAATAAGAAAATAATCCCCCTAAAAATCTTTTGAGATCCTCCTCCCCCCTTGGCAAAATTCGGTCATCCCTCTTTCCCCCTCTACCTTGGCAATTTCGGATACCCTCCTCCCTCTCCTCCTTGTGGAATTCGGCCACAAGAGTCCTCCCCTCTTTCCCTCCTCTTTTCTCACCTTAACAACCCTCTCCTACTCCTTTTCTCCCCTCAAAACCGACATCCAACAAAGCAACCATTCAACCCACCTCCTTGAAGAAATCGGCCAAGGAAAAGATTTCATTTGTGGATTCCAACTCCGGCGTGACGCAACAAAAGCAGACAAGTTTCTCTCTAACCGGCGTGACTCCGGCGGAGCCGGTGAAGAATGATCCAAGTAGAGAAATCGGAATCATCCATTCCGATAGGGTAACGAATCCTTTCTACCGATTGTGTGTTTCTCTTCCTAGATTAATTCCTGTGGTGGTAGATTCTTAGCGTTGAATTTTTGATAACAATAAAAATTATATCGTGGTGATCTTTCAATTGCTTTTGTTGTCCCTCTTAATTTCCTTTAATTTCGAGAAAGGCTTGACGAACCTTCATTTTCTTTTGTTGGGAGAGATCTACCTTTTCCGAATCGTATTTTATTTGGTAGATCTCTTTTGGTACAACACCGCTCGTTCGGACCGTATAGGTCCCTTTAGCCGAAAAGAACATAGGCCTATAGCCCTTGTTCGATCCTAATCGGTTTGGCTACCCGTACACTAGTATAAATTTGATAACATTAATTATGTGGTGCTGCATAGATCGAGTGTGCGAGTGTAGAATTTGGTTCGTAGAGAGATATTCGTGTGCGTCCGTAAATATATTTCGATGTCAATGTGCAAGCCTACATCAACCGGTGGGTGGGAATATTTATATCAATAATCGAAATATTGATTCATTTTTTTATAATAATTAAATACTCATATATATGATTTGAATAAATGTTGTAAAAATACAACTGCATTGTTAAAACATTTTGAAATTGATTTAAAACTTACAAAAGTTTTTTTTTTGGAAAATCTAATCATATGCAGCTCTAGGCTGCTCATGTGTGAGTGCATCCCGCTCATAGGTGGGTTATCACAACCCGCATTTTCTCAGTATTAAAATACTATCAGAGTGGGAGAAAATACGTGATCCTGATGTCACGCCGTGTAGGGAACAACTGCAGACGTTCAGGCAAACCTGTTATTTCACTTATTTTATAAAAAAAGACACATAAATTATGTTTTAAAACCTATTTTATATTTTTAGATATAACCGACTGTGTCCCTCAGTCTGGTGGATCAACTAGTCTATAAATGAGAAAGTATAAGTTTACGCTGCGAAAAATACTCAACTTATTTCATTTATTGTCCTATATGAGCATAGAGACTCAACAAATTTTTGCAATGGAAATGTGACTTCTATATTTATTATAAATAAAAAGGTAGTTTTATATCTCTTACAATAGAATGAATTTCGGTTAAAATAGATGCTATGTAACTACGCTAGAATGCTGCTTTTTATATTTTAAAAATACCTAGCATTCATTCTAACATAAATCATTTCAAGAGAGCAAGTGCATAACTAACAGTTAGTAACAACTGCAAAACTAACAAGTATTCTAACATCAAAAACTAACACTATGAGCGTCCAAAAACTGACACGAACCCATATGTTACAGGTCTAATCTGAAATAAAGAAACGGCTACCTCACTAAACTGAGGAAAACAAACAACAACAACTAGCAGCAGCTCTGAAAACCATGAACTCTACCAGTCAAACATGATACTGCTCTGAACCTGAGGCATTCAAAAGAAGAACACCTCGGTAACAAGTGGTGGTAAAAGAAACCAAGCATCAATGAAGATCCCCTAAGTGGACGGGAACCCAACGAGCAAACTAGAGACAAAAGTAAGTAATATCCACGAAGAAACAACAAGAAATGAACTAGCAAAGCAGTTGTAAACTAAGACACATCAATACCAAATGTCAAAAAGGGTTATATATATGTATATATTATTAGATATTATTAGTCAATTTCAATGAGACGGATCCGCTCAAGAAGGCATCAAAACACCGGGCAAGCCTAAGTGTATGATCCACAACAAGAGAGGTACTGCGTCGAGAGAGTAATCCTAACGCGCACAGACCCAACAAATATGGCATTGTACCGAGGGAATAACCCCAACGCGCACAGACAAACAAATATTATATATATGTGTCACATTATAAAATTTTAAATTATGAAGTCGATAACAGACTTTAACCAAAATCTTGACGCACGGTCGACGTGACGACACAAAAAGCCTTGCTAGGCTTCAAGTCTTCCACAATGAGATTTCCAAGTTAAATGGTGCGCATCAAGACATTCACAATACCTTCGATACTCACTATGAAACAAGTATATTACGTGGTTGAAACGACGCAACGATCCAAACAACACGACGGACAATTGACTCGTCGAACAAACGACACGTCGAATAAATTACATGATGAACAAACGCTGCTGAAATGGACTAATACTCAACAAACATATAATTTCACAGACTGACACTTACTAATTTACTCGACAAAATAAGCCTTACTAAACACCTAACAATCGGAGGTAAACGTAAAGGAAGAAAAGAAAGAAAAAAACACCACTTGCCTCGATTTTACTGGGTTCCGACCTCTGAAACACTCCACGTCGAGAATCGACCCAAACGAAGGCGCGGCAAGAAGGAATCTACAAAAATTTGGCCAAAACGGCGGTTAGGGACGCAAAATCTAGCGCTAAAATTTCACAAAACGGACAAAACTTACCACGCGCGTGAAGCTCTCGACGAGAGCTTTCCGGATCTATGCTCCGGCGAAGATTTCGAGCACTGGAGATTTGGTGGCGGCGATCGAAAAGCTCCCGGAAGGACTCGCTCTTTTCTTCTCTCGCGGCTCCACTGGTTCGGTTTAGTTGAAGGAGGATAGAATTAATAATAATAATTATTATTATTAATATTATTATTCTAATATATATATATATACGAGTGCCCGACATGGGGCTCCGCCCCTATGGCAACGCGCCACAGTATCTAGCCAGCGACGGCGGGCTTCGCCCGCCCTTGACGGGTCGTTGCAAGCTGCGCCCACATCAATGTGGGTTGTGTCTGCATCAAGGAGCTACAATACCCGGCCGCCAACGGTGAGTAACGCCCGTGCTCACTGACTCTTAGCGGGTTGCTCCCGCATAAGAGTTATCACACTGGCTTTATGACCAAAAATCATAAATTAGATTTGATAACCAAAAATTCCATTAGACTATTGCACTTGGATGTCAATGGCGAACTATAAATTATGTTCGTTGACTTTTAGCAGGCGTGCCCGCATTTGAGCGGGCGCATCGAACAGGTTGCGCCCGCATATGAGTGACTCTTAGCGGGCTTTGTTCATTCTCTGCTACTCACCTATGACGAGCTATGCCGGTAGCACGCTAATCATATGACTCTAGGTTGATTGAATATCTTTGTTGAAACCAATATTATATTTTGCTCTCAAAAATAAAATCTAATAACAACATGCAACCATTAAATTTCTCTTTATATGCAGCTCTGTTGTAGCCTAGTCAGACAAATTGAAATTGAAGCAAACAAATATTGTGAATCAGTTAAATTGAAGGCAATAAAATTGAAGCAATAAGATTGCAGGCATTGAAATTGAAGCAATAAATTATGAATCTTCTACAAAATTATGAATCTTCTAATAATAACATATATAGGAAATTAAAGTAGTTAATGATACCTGGACTGAAGCTAGCAGTATTGCCTCCCAGCATCTTTTTCTTGAATGATTAATACAAAAAAGAGAAAGAAATAGGTTAAGTCCTTGATTGCAAGGTATATCGATCTCATATGAGAAAAACTGAGCAATGTCATACAAAATAATATGCATACCTCATGTTTTCAGAATTCCTGAGTCCCTTGTGTTTGGCCTGCCTCCCCAATGCCATTGAAATTGAGAAATAGGGAAAAGGTTCAGTCCACCTGGAGGAAGATGTGAGCACTTGCAGAGAAGGTTATAAATTTTATTTTTAATCTTCCTGTTTGAAAGCAAAATTGAATTTTTCATTAAGACATTATATCAAACATGTAAAAGGCATTCCAATGTAATTCAAAGCTTTGACAACTTGAGAAGGGATGACAAATTTAGGTTCTAATAATAATAGATTTTTGAGGAATAACAACACCAGTTAGTGTCAAAAATAACATAACAACAGTAAATATTTATGCATGCTTGGATCATAGCAGATCCAGAGCTCCATGATTGGCGCCATTTCTACCTGTCTATCTCCAACCAAGTGTGGCCACCAACTTTTCTTAATAAATAATCCTCTATTTCAGCTAAGCAAAAACCTCAACCGTTGCAACCTGAACCCATCAAAAAGAAACAAATGCTAACAACATTTTCAAGCTACAACCTAGAATAGACAGACAAATAAATGGTAATTAACGCCGATCAGTCAATAATTAGATCCAAACAATTTGGTGCATATTTATATCTCCAATATAAGGAAACAGGAGGAAAGTCGAAAATCAATTAAGATATGCAAAAAATTTACTACTACCGCCAATAAATCCTAAACATCATTAAATCCATGGACATTCAACGGAGAGTGAGAGGGGAGATGAACACGTTGCAGTCATTTGATGGGGAGTTGCCTTCCAGATTTGGGGAGCATTGCTCTCCATATATATTTGAGTCCATCCTGAGATGTGGGAGGAGAGTGAGAGGGGAGGAGATGGAATCGTTGCAGTCCGGCGAGAAAGCGCTGTGAGCTGCGAGGAGGAGATGCCGTCGTGGAGGAGATGTCTCCGTGGAGGCACCGTCGTCGTGAAGGAGCATCGCGCAAACTGGATGAGGGGAAGATGAAAATCACGTTAGGTTTGAGAGTGAAAATCGCGCAAGGGTTGAGATGAAGTCCTGAACCGGACGATCGATCGGGAACGGCGAGCGAGAGACCGAAAATAAGCCAGTTCCGGGAGTTTTGCAGCAAAATAATAAGTTATCTTTTTAGCTTGAATAAGTTTGAAATTCAAATTAAAGTTGATTGGAGGGCTAAGGCTCTATTTCTTTGGGCGTTTCGCTACTCCGTTTTGGGCAAATGCCGTCGGAAGGAGGGTAAACAAATGAACCTCCGGCAGCGTTTGCTCTGTTTCCACCCGCCCTCCTTGAGAAACGCCCCAAAAAGCTCCATTTGGAGCAGCCACCTCCCCCCTCCGATTCGAACACTCTGTTTCCACCCGCCGGATCGACCCGCCACCGCCGAACCAAATGAAGCCTAAGACTAAAGGAATGGCCTCTATTGAGTGACATTTTAGTTTAATATTTTTTGGAATCCGGTTTTTGGCTGCATTAAAATTCAAATTGAAGTTGGATGGATGGTAAAGATTTAGGCTCTATTTGTTTGGGCGTTTCGCTGCTCCGTTTTGGGCAAATGCCGCCGGAAGGAGGGTAAACAAATGAACCTCCGACGGCGTTTGCTCTATTTCCACCCGCCCACCTTCAGAAATGCCCCAAAAAGCTCTGTTTGGAGCAGCCACCTCCCCCCTCCGGTTCGAACACTCCGTTTCCACCCGTCGGATCGATCCGCCACCGCCGAACCAAATGAAGCCTTAAAGTTTGAGTTATATTCAATGCTATAATTATATGTGGAGTTCACACGTTTTTGAATATAGTTCTTTATAAAAGAGTATATATATATATATATCTTTATATATAAGGGAATATAGATATTTGAGGGCACACCATGGATTGAATATTGGCCATTGGATCATGAGAGAGAGTATGAGAGGGGAGATATTTATGAGAGAGAGTGGAGGAAGAGGGAAAGAGAGGGGGCGGGAGAGAGAAGGAGAGAGAAATAGAGTGGGGAGTGATAAAAAGAGAGAGAGGGGGGAGAGATTAATTAATTTTTATAGAATAAATTTTGCAAAATTTTATAAAATAAAAATGGGAATAGTACTTCATATTTTTTTGCGGTCATTTTAAGTACTCATATATATATGTTTTGAAAAAAAAAATTTGGATGCGTGCGCAACCCGCTCATAGGCGGGCGCAGCCCGTAGCGGCCCATCTAGCACGGGCGAAGCCCGTGAGCAGGCGGGCGAAGCTCGCCTGGATGCGGCCGAAGGCCGCCCGAGAGCATCGAGCACGGGCGTAGCCCGTGCGAAGATGCTCGTGTGTGTATATATTTATATATATATCGGTTTTATGTTTGTACACGGCTACACGCTGGGCGTTTTTTGATCAAATATGCGCAAATAGAAAAAACCGCTATATGCGTGTATTTTTTGAAAAAGTGTTCAACATGAAAGTTGTAGATCTCGACGAGTATTGAACACTTTTTCTAAAAATGCACGGTTTAAGAGTATTTTGAAAATGCGCGAAACGATGCGTAACTTTTGCGAAATTGCAATTGTTACGTAATTGTTTCCCGCATTTTCAAAATAGTCTTAAATCGTGCATTTTTAGGAAAAGTGTTCAACATGAAAGATCTACAACTTTCATGTTGATCACTTTTTCAAATGAGAAATATTTGGGTGTCCAAATCCCGAAAAAGCTCGTTCACGCTATAATTATATATATATATATATATATATATGAGGGAATATAGATATTTGAGGGCACATCATGGATTGAATATTGGTCATTGGATCATGAGAGAGAGTATGAGAGGGGGGATATTTATGAGAGAGAGTGGAGGAAGAGGGAAAGAGAGGGGGCGGGAGAGAGAAGGAGAGAGAGATAGAGTGGGGAGTGATAAAAAGAGAGAGAGAGGGGGAGAGATTAATTAATTTTTATAAAATAAATTTTGCAAAATTTTATAAAATAAAAATGGGAATAGTACTTCATATTTTTTTGCGGTCATTTTAGAGACTTATATATATATGTTTTGAAAAAAAAAATTTGGATGCATGCGCAACCCGCTCATAGGCGGGCGCAGCCCGCAGCGGCCCATCTAGCACGGGCGAAGCCCGTGAGCAGGCGGGCGAAGCCCGCCTGGATGCGGGCGAAGCCCGCCTGGATGCGGGCGAAGCCCGCCTGGATGCGGTCGAAGGCCGCCTGAGAGCATCGAGCACGGGCGTAGCCCGTGCGAAGATGCTCGTATATATATAAAGCAATATAGGTATTTGGAAACACACCATATTTTTCATCTGGATCGTCCGATCTCCAAAAACTTGCATCTAGCCATTGGATCTAAACAGTCGGCCTGCAAATAACCAAAACCCCCCAAGGCAGCACTGTTCATTCCTGCTAAATCCCGATGCCTCCCCCGCCCCTCCCGCGCCTCACCCCGCAGCCGGCGGCGGCGCCCCCCGGCGGGTTCGCTTGCCTCCGGCGAACCCGCTGGGGGGCGCCGGGCAGGCTGCCGGCAGCTCCGCCGGCGGCGGCAGAGGAGGCCGGGGCAGCGGCAGGGCGGAAACGGGGGGATTTTCGGTTTTTTTTTCATTTTTTAAATTAATAAGTTATTATATAATTATTTATTAAATTCTAATATGATTTAAAAATAATAATTATTTTTTGTAATTAATAAAATTATTATAATAAGGCTTCGCGTGCCGGGGGCGGGCGAAGCGCGCCGGCGGGCGGGCGAAGCGCGCCGGCGGGCGGGCAAATCGCGCCGGCGGGCAGGCGAAGCGCGCCGGCGGGCGGGCGGGCGAAGCCCGCCGGCGGGCGGGCGAAACCCGCTTGATTGCGGGCGAAGCCCGCAGCGACGCATCGAGAACGGGCGGAGCCCGTTCGATTTGGGAATCAAAAAGTCTGGGCGGCGAAGCCCGCCGGCGGGGCGGGCGAAGCCCGCCGTCCCGAGCTGTGTACTGTCGCGGAGGGCACGGGGGGCCCCCCGTGCACTGTCACTCGTATATATATATATATTTATATATATATATATAGGGGTTAATGTATATATGCGGCTTGTGCACATAGGCTATATACGCAGGGATGCGTAATACGGAAAATACACCTAGTAAAATGCATTTTTAGGAAAAGTGATCAACATGAAAGTTGTAGATCTCGATTTGAATCTACAACTTTCATGTTGACCACTTTTCCTAAAAATACATTTTACTAGGTGTATTTTCAAATGACGCGGAACCGGGCGGAACTATTGCGATTCGCAATAGTTCCGCCCGGTTCCGCGCCATTTGAAAATACACCTAGTAAAATGCATTTTTAGGAAAAGTGGTCAACATGAAAGTTGTAGATATCATCGAGATCTACAACTTTCATGTTGACCACTTTTCCTAAAAATGAAGTCTCGCACCTAAGAAATGTACACAGACTGCGTTTTTACATTAAATCTATATATATATATATATATATATATATTTATATATATATATATATATATAAATATAATATTAAAAATGGGTGATTCGTTGATTGGAGGGGGATTCGGTTCGTTGGAATTAGGAGAGATGGGATCAATGAATTCGTTTATCTAATAGTAATAATAATTGTGTGTTATTATTAGCAAATCCACTTTCGTTACTAGCAAACCAGAAAAAAACAGATTTAGCCATTTTTTGTTTTTCTCTTTCCCAAAATTACTACTAGCAAACCAATCTTATTTTTTTGTAATTTTTGCAATTTTAAATTTTGAGCCCCAAATATTTTTCATTTGAAAAAGCGATCACCATGAAAGTTGTAGATCTTGATGATATCTACAACTTTCATGTTGACCAGTTTTTGATTTGAAGCCGTTTAAGCCTCCAATTTGGGCCCGAAAAAAGACACGCACAGAACGAGTTGTCCGTACAGATTTTTGACATGACTTTTTTTGCGGCCCAAATCGTAGGTCTAAACTGCATCAAATCAAAAAGTGTTCAACATAAAAGTTGTATATCTCGACGAGATCTACAATTTTCATGTTGAATACTTTTTAATTAGAAGTCGTTTAAGTCTCCGATTTGGCCCCCGAAAAAAGTCACGCCGATCATGTGCGTCCGTACTTATGTCCGGCGTGACTATTTTCCAGGGCCAAATCGGGGGTCTAAATTGCTTCAAATCAAAAAGTGTTCAACAAGAAAGTTATAGATCTCGTTGAGATCTATAACTTTTATGTTGAACACTTCTCATGAAAATGTGCGTATAAGACGCAGTTCAAAATGACGTGTATATTCTTATATACACTTAAACTCGTATATACAACACACTCATATAGGAATTAGAGATCAAATATATTTCTAAACCGGACAATATTTTGTTTAAAGATTTTGATATAGATGATGATATTGTGTTGAAAAAGAAGTTTTGGACATACTAAACAAAATTTTGCCGTATTTTGACTCATTTCTAAGGCTAACATAAGTGGTTGAATGGATACATTTGAAATCATTTGTAATGTCATTATATGTAGTGAATTATTTTGAAAGAATGAATATTTTAAACAAAATTTAATTTTTTTTTTAAAAATTTTATGTTAGTTTGCTAGTAATAAAAAGGTTTTCAAATAGCCATTTTGAAAAATAAGGCTTTGTTAATAGTAATGATTTGCTAGAAAACAAATTGAATTTATTAGTAACAGCACCCTAATAATACTAATAATAGTTACAGTAATAATAATAATTGGGATGAAATAAGGGAAGGAGGTATAGATTCCACGGATATAGAATGAAACTAAACGAATTGCCCCCCTTCGTTTTTTTTATAAATTTATTATTACTAATAATAATAATATTATTATTAATAGTAATAATATTATTATTAATAGCAAAACCGATTCAAATGAAATTCGCACGTAAGGCAAATGCCGACGCTACGAATCCAACGGCGAAGTCAAAATCAAAATCCAACAAGCCGTTCTCGAGGTATAAATTCCTAAAGTTTACGGCGAACACTAAATATACAAAACTTCGAAAATTCGTCGAGGCTCCAATAATGCTCGGATCGCGATGAAACTTGACGGACAAATCCAAAATTAATTGATTTAATTTCGTATCGTGAAATTTTACAATTTCGATCAGAATTCCAAGATTTGGTCGGCTCGGCCTAACAGACGCGAAAACGTACTAATGGCGACGCGCCGTCAACTCCGCGTTAGTGTAACGACATTACGTCATTATGACGTCACCGAGAGAATTAAAATAATTGACAGAAAAGTCATGGGCATTACAGTCACCCCTCCAAAAAAGAAGTTTCGTCCCGAAACTTAGAACGCACATCGAAACAAGGGAGCAAAGAGAGAAATACCATAAAACTCGCTCAATAGAAATACTAACCAGAAAGGACTAGGAGAACAGCTGAGTGTGAGATTCTCTCATTGCAGATTCCAAATCTCAAGTTGCACTCCTAACGTCCTCATTTTGCCAGAGAACTTTAACCATTGGAATTGTCTTCCTTCTCAGCACTCGGTTTTGCATCTCCAAAATACGGACATGCTCTTCGACATACAAGGGATTAGGCTACAATTGGGGCACTGAGTCAAGGACATGTCGATCAGTACGAACATACTTTCACAACTAGTTCACGTGAAACACGTCGTGAACACTAGGGAAAGAAGCAGATAACTCCAATCTATAAGCTGACACTCTAATGCCCTCCACAATCTGGAAAGGTCCCACATACCTGGGATCCAACTTATGGTTCTTTTCAAATCTATTAACGCCTGACATTAGAGAGAGCTTCAGAAAAACCATGTCCCCAACCGCAAACTCCAGATCAACCTTTCGTTGATTTGTAGACTTTTTGTTTCGCTCCTGAGCCAGTCATAGCTTTTCACGAATATGCGTCACTGAAATGCTCATATCTTCTAAAGCTTTCGGACCGAGCAAAAGGCTTCTCACCAACCTCAGCCCAAAACAGGAGAGTCCTACAACACCTCCCATATAAGGCTTAGAAGGGTGTCATCTGTAAATTCTCCTGATAGCTGTTGTTGTATGCGAACTTTATCAGTCCAAGGCATTTATCCCAAGCTCCACCATGGTCCAGAATATAGCATCTAATCATGCCCTCCAAAATCTGATTCACTCTTTCTGTCTGACCATTAGTCTGAGGATGGTAAGCAGTAGAATATATAAGATTAGTGCCTAAAGCTCCCTGCAAGCTTTGCCAAAAATGAGACATGAACCTGGAATCTTGATCTAACACAACACTCGTAGGCACACCATACAACCTGATGACTTCGTCCAGATAAAGCTCAGCTATCTTTTCCATGGAATAATCAATCTTGAAGGGCACAAAGTGAGAACACTTTGTCAGTCTATGAATAATAACCCACACCGCATCATGCCCTCGAGGAGACCTCAGTAAACCAGTAATGAAATACATAGAAATACTCTCCCACTTCCAACTCGGAATATCAAAAGACATTAACTTAACACCAGGTCTTCTATGATCAACTTTAACACGCTAGCTGAAGGATCAAGCGCATACCCAACTGCACCAAAAGCCCGGACTGTTGGAGAGGGTGCTACTTAATTTTTTATATAAGTAGCAGAGCGCCACGGGTCAAGTGAAGGAACGCCGGACCCAACAATCCCCCCCAGCGTCCAGCACAACCCGTCGGCTAAGAGGTGGGGTTACCACATGGCCCACATGGCTCAGAGGTGGGGTTACCACATGTCCACGGTTGCCTGACCCACCGGACCCACACAGGTAGAAGGGAAAAATCAGGATTTAATAGCGCCCCCCGGTCTTGAACCCGTGACCTCCTCTGATACTAATTGAAGGATCAAGCACATACCCAACTGCACCAAAAGCCCGGACTGTTGGAGAGGGTGCTACTTAATTTTTTATATAAGTAGCAGAGCGTCACGGGTCAAGTGAAGGAACGTCGGACTCAACACTGGCAAATATAGAACTCAGATACAAACCTTGATATATCATTCTTCATACCTG
Source organism: Platanthera zijinensis (assembly GCA_039513925.1). Taxonomy (NCBI): domain Eukaryota; kingdom Viridiplantae; phylum Streptophyta; class Magnoliopsida; order Asparagales; family Orchidaceae; genus Platanthera; species Platanthera zijinensis. The sequence goes on from CM077078.1 coordinate 88,032,760, forward strand.
ACCACCAAACAATTTGCTTCAGATCTCGATAGATCTTTATGGAATTAGGATTATAGACAACACTAGAACCATGCGCTTCACTACATATCTTTGCTTGAATATCCTCAATAGTGGGAATACAATATCTGTCGTGGTACTTCAAGGTACTTACATCATCGATTGAAAAGTCCAGTAATTCCCCTTTTTCAATTCTACTTCTGATATGTTGTAGATCGGGATCGTCCTTCTGATGTAGCCTAGTAAGCGTAATCCATGAAGGCTTTACCACCTCCAAGCTACTTGGCGAAGCGCTACTCCCAACGGTTATGTTCATCAACAAGAACTCCTCTAGTAAGGATTGTATTGAGAGGTTAAAGACATGCACGGGCTTTCGGCTCAAGGCATCCACCACCACGTTTGTAACATCCCATTTCCAACTAGATCTCTAAGATGGTTTTGTCATGACTAGGTCATGACAAAACCCTATGAAGCTCAAAGAGACCATGTGAACTTAAGCATGAAGGTAAAGATCATCATGGTCTGCAAATAACACTTTCCAATTACCTAACCTAGGGTTTGCCTTTAGGGACTCATCTTGACACTTTGACCCCACCATAACATTCCTAGCCCTTTAGAAGGTTCATTGGGTCAACAAGGACCCATTGGGGTCAACCCAAGAGGTCAAGTTGACCAAAGTCAACCCTAGCCCCAAAGTGGACAAAGTGCCCTGATTAAGGGTCAAGTGACCACCAAGGTGTCAAACCAGCACTACCCAAGTCTCCTTAGACCTTAGGAGAGGTTTGGTCACTAGGGACCCATTGGGGTCAACCCAAAAGATAAAATTGACCATAGTCAACTCAACCCTAAAATATGTCAAACTAGCCTAAATGACCTAACCAAGCCCAAGCCACTTGGGTTAGGCCCAATTTGAGTGGCCCACTAGCTTTAAGATGCTGATAATTACATAATTAGCAATCCATTTTCTGAAAGAGGTGGATAGGAGAGAGAAATGGGAGTTTCCTCAAATTGGAGGAGAGAGAACAGAGAGAAAATGACGATTCATGGTGTTTGAAAGCCCTTGACCCCTCATCTCTCTCCCAATTGACGGATATTCATTCCCCCTTCAGTTTTGAGAAGATCAAGAGCCACTCAGGGCTAATTTGAGGCTGAATCAAGTCGATATGGGAGTGGCTGAAATTTCTTCTTCATGGTTATTAATGGCAATTGATGTCATAACCCTTCCTCTCCCCCCCATTTGATCAATTTAAGAGCTTCCCTAGACCCCCAGCAGTCGGTTACACCCTTCCCCTGAATTAATTGAAGGTCTTGGTAGTGTTGTTGCAGAGCACCCGAAAGCTCCACCACCGGCCATGGCAACTAGGAGATCGGCAAGGCAACACCCCCCCCCACACACAAACAGGTCATGTCCTCTTCTCCTCTCACATTGGATAAATCCACTTTTGATGGCCACAAGGTTTGGGGCCAATTGGCCCTAGATCGAGTAGGCCGAAAGCTTGGTTTTTCATGCTTTTACTTCCATACCAAAATCCCGATTCCGGCCACCTCTGGCCGGCCTACCACCGCCTATCGCCGGCCACCACCTCAACGAAGGTGGTGGTGGCATTGGCCGGCCTGGGAGGCGCTCAAGTGGTCGGGAAATCATCCCCCAAGTCAGCCTAGGATGGGCTGCTGTGAGCCATTGGCACAAGGAGGAAGACGACCGGATTTCGTCGATCTGGTGGGTCAATATCTGTGCCGGCTGATTTCTATTTAATATAGATAATGGTATTATTATTTCATTATCTGTCACATTTTTGGCAGTGTTTTAAATTAAATATAAAAAATACTTAGAGCCATCTACTAGAAAAATGGTCAACATCAAAGTTGTAGCCCTTGATGTCCAATTTATTTTAAAATTGATTTCAACTCATTTGAATCAGTAGTCTGACAACATCACTCAAAATGGTGCAACTTATACCTAAGTTTAACCAGATATAAAATTGAGTTCACCCATCAATCCAGCTATTTAAATGACTTGAAATTTGTATTGATGCTCACTCTTATCTATACCTATACCATATCCAAAATTGGAAATTTTTAGTGAACATTTTCCTATAGTTTTTGTAAACATTTAATAATCCATGTATAATTTGATTTTAGGGCCTAATGAACTCATCATTCCCCAAAATCTTGGTGTGTGATTCTCAGGGTCATGATATAACCCTGGTAAAAATCTCAGCACAATTGGGGTTGATTTGATTAGGTATTGGTGTGACCAAAGTTTGGTCTCATAAGGGGAAAATTAGGTCAAAAGTGCACTAGGTGGAGTGAGTGACCATTCCTAATCCAAATATGGTGGAACTTTGTCCACTGACGCATAGTCACATATAACCCCCTCACAAGTGGTTTTGGGTGGATATGCCCATAAACCCTAGAACAAACCCTAGGGTTACCCTTTGAATATTGAGAAGGACATGGGGTCATATGTCCTTGGATTAACTTGAATATCGGTAGACTATTTCATATGGTGGTATTAAGCCCTAGAAAATTTTACCGGAATTTTTAGGAACTTTTATCCCCCCTAAATTAATTAAGGGTTAATTAGGACACTTTATTTAAAAATAAAATTTCATGTTTATATAATTTTGGATGTTCATGAAACTTTGGCAGTGAGCTCATATTGATGTTATTGTTTTCTGATAATTTTGTTATGAATTTTGGATCGATATATTTGGTACTTTATTCACAAACACAATGTTTGCCCTAATTGCAAGAAAATTAATTATGGATTTTTTACTCATTGGAAAATTAGGAAACTTGGTCAGAGAACATCTTAGGGCATTATCATGTTCTGTGAATATTTATAAAATTATTAAAAGATATTTCATTTAGGATCATTCACAAAGTGCCCTATGCTGGATATCTTTAAATAATTTATTTATATGACCAAATGGACTTAAGAAATTATTATTTTTGGCCAGAAGTCTTTTCTGGTTACCTTGAACCTTTGGTAATTTTATGATGTTTTGGATGATTAAATTTAGTACTTCCTTCTTTACTCTAACATTATAGTAAATGGTTCAATATTTTGTCTACTGGTCAAAACCTTTTGGAAAATTGTTAATTCTAGCAATTACTGTTATTTTGATGATATACAATTGTCATAATTTTGTTAAGACCATATCATGTCAGAAAATTGTACTTCGTGTTCAAAAGCATAGTTGGCCTGATTTTGCAGAAAATTTAATAAATACCAAATAAAGTAGGAAAATTACAATCTTCTGAATTTATTCATTAAATATCATGATAGACCTCCAATAATAATCTTAGGATATTTGGATGATTATTTGGAGTATCACCTTTCATGCACATCATGTAGCTCAGTTGGTCTGCACGTAATAAAACTATAAAAATAAGGTAATATGTAGGCCTTTGTATGGGAAGGTGAGATAGTTGGTGTACTTGGTCTAGTTGAGAATGAATAAGATAACCAATGGAAGGTAGGTTGTGAGAGCCTGGTTGACCAGGGGAAAGGTTGTGCTCGGGATCGACGATGGATCGTACTTCCCTTGGAGAAAGACTAAATACACTTAGGGTTACATCAAGTGTAAGATCAGTAGAGTTGGGACATGGGTAGATACCAATAATAGTAAGTGCCTTGCTAAAGGGAATAATGAGCTTCAGCTATCATCATAGTTCCTAGTGCCCTCGAAAGCCCTTCACAGGGAATACCTTGGGCAGTCCAAGGTTAACCTTAAACCGTAAGACAAAAATGGTAAAGAGAAATTAGTAACTACTAGTACTTCACATTCACTCATCCCGATGACTTGGGAGGTTAGCTTGGTTGGGTTATCTAAGTGGGAGGCTCAGTGGTTGTGGAAATGGGCAAGTAAGCCCAGCGAGTCGAAGGCTCGGAAGGTAGTTGTAACAGACAGGTTAGTCCGGGGAGCCAATGGCTCGAGAATTCATAATTGCATGTGAAAAAAGGTGGTGAGTCTTCAGTATTAGACGGTCAATCACACCGACGTCGATACGTTGACTAAGCGAAGTGTGGTTCTCACTTAGTCAAGGAAAAGACTGGCAATTTTGCCAGCGGAGTATGTAGGAGCTCCGCAGTTGTGTTCTTCGCATTAAGGGGTACGTAAGGGCTAGGCCTGGTAGTGAGGTTACCCACATAGGAGTGGGGTGGCTTGACCCACTGTCTCCGTTGGCCACTACAGAGGCTCCTGGGAGTGAAGCTAGCTTCCAAAATGGGGAAACTAAAGGTCTGTGCGTATAGAGTCGTGTGTGTGTTGCACTTACATGAATCATGACATAACATATCACTACACAAATATCTGTATATAACTTGACACCCCATCGTATAAACTAGTATGGGATAGGTTATACGATGGGAGGCTTGCAAAAGACCCCTTTACTTATAAGTTTGTATGAACATTCTTATAAGTAAATGTTACTTATTAGTTTGGTGATCTAGAGCTTGTCCTAATTACCTGCAATACAAGAAAGAATCAAGCAAAACAACAAGCACACAAGTATTTATAGTGGTTCCCCAATTGGGTACATCCACTTTCCCTCCCACCTATCCAACTGATTTGTTGGACTAGGCATAAACTCCACCAATATGCTCCTCAGAGCTTATACCTCAGGCCCTCAGCCTTACAAACAAATTCTTTCAGAATTCAAACACAAAATAACAAGGGTTCCTACCTCAAAGCCCTGCAGTGCTCTTATAGATCAGTGGTCCAGTAACCACCTACCTCAGCCTTATTTCTAAGGCCTACAGCTCAGGCTTCTCAGTCCTACAACTTCAAACACAAAACCCTACTCTCAGAGTGCTGTAACACTCCTACATCTCAGTACCTATCCAGGTACCTACCTTAGTGCCCTTCTAGGAACCTACAACTCAGCCTCCTCCAAGGACTACAACTCAGTGATACACTTATCACCTACAGCTCAGTGACTCACCAGTCACTTACCTCAGGCACTATGCCCTACACTCAGGCTGGGAAGACAACCCTACCTCAGATCCACACTTAGATCCTACCTCAGAGAGTAGCACTCTCCTACCTCAAGCAATTAAGCCCTATAGCTCAGATCCACAATTGGATCCTACCTCAGTACCCCAGCAGGGAACCTACCTCAGTGACTAATTAGTCACCTACCACTCAAACACAAAGTGCCCTGCACTCAGATTCAGATAAACTGAATCCTACAAGAAATAATTAAGTAAAATTGAAAAGCTGACTCAGAGATAAATCTCTGAGTCTAACTTACTCGACTGAGCAGATATCAGTCTAACCCACCTGCTATAGAAGGGATGAGTCTTCTTATACATCCAACTACTTCTTTGATACACAAGTGAGCAGATATCTGCTGTTGAAGGCTTACACCCCTTCACACAGTAATCTTCTCTTGCTAATTGATTGAATCAGCCAACTTGTTCTCCAAGGAACAATCCTGCTGAATTGGAAGAAGCTTCAGCTAACTTTGCCTTCTGGCTTTCACTGCTGGACTTTGCTTTCAAGCTTGTCGAAGAAGATGAAGTCAAGTCGACCCTTTTTCATTTTCTACGTCCGTTCATTAACCCTAATCTTCTTTTCTTCTCTTCCTTTTATATCTGTTGATTTGAATCAATGATACAATTTGAATGTGGGCCCAGTTAAGTATGTTGAGCGCCGCCTCACTCAGAAGAAGACAAACAGTAGATTCCGGCGCTACTGTAGCTTTCCCACAATGGTATGAAGTATTTGGACTGTGCTCGATGATCGTCTATTTGAGATCGACGAACTCTGTGCTGAGCTCGACGAACTTCAGAATCTTCATCTTTAACTTGAGCTCGACTAAAGGCGGGATCAGGTCGATGAACTCTGAATCTTCAACCTTTAACCTGAGCTCGACAATCTGTAATCTGAGCTCGACGAACGCTGAATCTTCAACCTTCAACCTTAGCTCGACAATTAGTGAGCTGAGCTCGACGAAATCTGAATCTTTAACCTTCAACTTGAGCTCGATGAAAGGCAGGCTTAGGTTGATGAACTCTGAATCTTCAACCTTTTACCTGAGCTCGACGATCTGTGAGATGAGCTCAGCGAACTCTTTTTTCTGGACTTAGAAGATTTTTGCTGGCTTTGTCTCAGCAGTTCCTTCTCAACAGTCTCAGCAGTTTCTTCTTCACTGTTGAGACTCTTCTGTCTCAACGGTTCCTTATCAAGTGTCTCAACGGTTTCTTCTTCACAGCTGATACAGTCTTCTGTCTCAGCTTTTTAGATGAGACGAACATTTCTCTCAATGATATGTGTTGAGCTTCTCAGCTGTCTCAGCGGTTCTACTGAGACATTCTTCTCAATTGTCTCAACTATCTCAGCGGTTATGCCTTAGTCAAATTTTCTGACTTCTAGCTTCCTCTTCCTGTTCACCTGTCCAATCAAGGACAACCTGCATGCAATAACTCAAGCATACATCAAATACATTATATGCATGTCATTGACCAGTTTGACTTCTTTCAAATTTGGAACATTGGGGTCAATGGACCCAACAATTACTGCTCTACTTATTATTAAAATGCTAGATAGATCCACTGTCTCCTGTTTTTGTTTACTCTCCACCTTCATAAGCTTTCCTTTCATTCCTCTCACACGATGCCTAGGAGCCACTAGAAGAGGGGTGGGGGAAATTAGGCTTAGTCTTTATGATTAACGGTCGGTGGACCAAACATTTTAGGGGCTCCTGATGTGAGATCGGGAGCAGCAACGGGAGATGCCAAGGGAAGTGGAGAAGGCAACGATATACTATCAGTGCAACCAGCCAGGGCACATTCGGAGGAACTGCCCCATGAGGGAAACAAACCCACTAGCCTCTGGCTCCGTAAGTGTTAGTTTTACTTAGCTTTCGTGATAGTGTTGTAGTGAGGTCATGATGTACCGGGCATGGGCCCGTTTATATTTCTACATTTCCGTTCGGTTTTAGTACTGTTATTATCATGTGGACTTTGCTGTGATCTTCATGTTCACTTATATATATGTGACTTTTGTGGACTTGAATATATTTGTCTTAGTAGATATTTCTACTTATTTGGTGATCACTAATACTAGCAAGATCATCGTTTTGTATTGACGATCACCCCAAGTGTTGGTGTCACCACAAAATGACGATTTTGGGCGTAAGACCCGGTAGCGTAGCAAAACAAGGGGGGTCTTGAAACGTTAGCCTTTCCGGGATTATAAAGGATTTCAACTTTATAGTCCGCAACATACTCTATCCATCTACGTTGGCGCAGATTCAACTCCTTTTGAGTGAAGACATACTTTAGACTTTTGTGATCTGTATAGATCTTGCACGACGCTCCATACAAAAGATGTCTCCAAAGCTTTAAGGCATAAATGACACTAGCAAATTCCAAGTTATGCGTAAGATAATTCTTTTCATGGACTTTCAATTATCTCGATCCATACGCAATCACTTTGCCATCCTGAATCAAAACGCAATCGAGCCCAACTCGTGAAGCATCCACATAAACAGCATATTCTACTCCTTCAGTAGGCAACACCAAAACTGGAGCAGAACATAATCTCTTATTTAGCTCCTGAAAAGCTTCCTCACAGGCATCACTCCAAACAAAAGCTGCGCTCTTCTGCGTTAGCTTTATCAATGATGCAGACAACACTAAAAACCCTTTCACGAATCTCCTATAGTACCCTGCTAACCCTATGAAACTCCTTATCTACTTAGGCATTGAAGGCCTCTTCCAATCCAACACTGCGGTTATCTTTGTCGGGTCCACAAAGTTACCACCTTTTCTCACAACATGACCTAAGAAACACACCTGAGACAGCCAAAACACACGCTTGCTTAGCTTCGCATATAACCTGTGCTCCCTTAGAGTAGCAAAAACCAAGCGCAAGTGCAAGGCATGCTCTTCAGCATTTCTGGAATACACCAGAACATCGTCAATGAATATAACCACAAACTGATCCAGAAAGTCCTTGAACATTCTATCATCATGTCCATGAAGGCAGAAGGTGTATTTGTTAACCCAAACGACATTACTAGAAACTCAAAATGTCCGTATCTAGAGCGAAAAGCCGTCTGCAGAACATCTGATTCACGGATTCTCAACTAATGGTAGCCCAAACGAAGGTCAATCTTTGAGAATACCGAACTAGCTCATAATTGGTAAAACAAGTCATCGATTTTAGGAAGTGGATACCTATTCTTGATAGTTATCTTGTTCAGCTCTCGATAATCTATACATAGCCTTAACGACCCATCCTTTTTCTTCATAAAAAGGACTGGAGCACCCCAGGGCAAAGAACTTGTCCTAATTAAACCACACTATAATAGCTCATCCAACTGGGTACGTAACTCCTCTAACTTACACGGCGCCATGCAGTAAGGTGCTTTTGTAATAAGACGAGTACCTGGCTCAAGATCTATAACAAACTCTACCTCTCTCTTCGGAGGAATTCTGGGAATACTGGTAGGAAAAACATATGGGAACTTTCGCACCACAGAAATGTGCTCGACACGAGGCACATCAAGTGTAGTTTCTAAAACAAATATAAAAACAAGAAAATATTCACAGCCAGACTCTAAGAATTGACGAGCATGAACCGCAGAGATGATTGGAGAGTCCTGATGCGACAAGCCATACACGCTCAAGTGTTGGCCATTGTCCCCCTGAAATCCAAGCCCCTAACATTTCACTGGATGATAACATCATATCGGGATAGCCAATCCATGCCCAAAATCATGTTGAAATCCACTAGATCTAACACCTTTAGATCTGTGAAAGCTAGGAAACCACCTAGAGAAATAGGGCACTACTGAATACCCTAACTTGACGTTTCCAGATCTCCTGAGGGGATCTTGACTATAAGAACATCTCTTAACTGATCAATAGCCCAACGATGTCGGTCTATAAAACTCATAGCCACAAAGGAGTGAGTATCACCTGAATCGAAGAGAACACATGCCCATTTATTCTTCACCTTAAACTCACCTAAAAACATTGCACGTGAAACTAAAAAAAACAGAAACCTAAAATCAATCATAAAAGATTGATAGCTAGGTCAGAAACTAATCTGAAATCACTTGGGAAGACGACTGAGCCTCCACCTTGGTCAGCACATTGAGCTTTCCTTTCCCCTTGTCCACCTACTGCGGGGGCGGTGTTAGAGTCTACAAAGGAACCGCCTGTAGCATGGGCTGGGGCTGCGGACAATAAGCCTTCCTATGCCCTTTCTGACCGCACTGGAAGCAAGCTCTTGCCTTCTTAAAGCAACGGGTCATATCATGCCCCATCCTCTAGCAGTAGGTGCAGACAAGATCTCCCTTAGGTATATCCTGGATCGCATGCACCTGAGATTACTTCTGCACGTGTCTCTTGAAACACCTTTCAAAAGGATGGCCTGGCCGGCCATAGAAACTACACACTTCTTTTCGCCCTTTCTTCAAAGCAGGGCTAGATGCCCTAGGGCTTCCACTATCATCAGACTTTCTCTTGTCTTATCTGAAATAAAAAAACATCTCACTAAACTGAGGAGGAAAACAAGCAACAACAACTAGGCGCATCTCTGAAAACCACAAACTCTACCAGTTAAACATGTTACTGCTCTGAACTTGAGGCATTCAAAAGAAGAACACCTCAGTAACAAGTGGTGGTAAAAGAAACCATAAAGCAATGACACACATCCAAGTGGACGGGAACCTATCGAGCAAACTAGAGCCAAAAGTCAGTAATAACCAAGAAAAAACAACAAGAAATGAACTAGCTAAATAGTTGTAAAATTACCCACCTTAATACCAAGTGACAAAATGGTTATATATATGTAAATATTACTAGATAATATTAGTCAATTTCAATGAGACGAATCCGCTCAAGAAGGGCATCAAAATACCAAGCAAGCCTAGGTGTATGATCCACAATAAGAGAGGTACTGTGTTGGGTGAGTAACCACGACGCTCACAGATCCAAAAAAACATGACACTGTGCCGAGGGAGAAGCCCCAACGCTTACAACCCAACAAACATTCTATGTATTTGTTTATATGCGTCACATTATAAATTTCTAAATTATGCAGTCGAAAACAGACTTTAACCAAAATCTTGACACATGATCGACGTGATGACAAGAAAAGCCTGACAAGGCTCCAAGGCTTCCACAATGAGATTTCCAAGTCAAACGGTACGCATCAAGACATTCACAATACCTACGATACTCACTATGAAACAAGTGTTTTACGTGGTCGAAATGATATGACGGACAAATGACTCGTCAAACAAATGACACATCAAACAAACGACACAACGGACAAGCGCTGATGAAATGGACTAATACTCGACGAACTTATAATTTCACAGACCGACACTTACTAATTTATTCGACAAAATAAGAGTTACTGAACACCTAATAATCGGAGATAAACGCAAAGGAAGAAAAGCAAGCAAAACCACCACTTACATCGATTTTACCGGGTTCCAACCTCCGAAACACTCAACAGCGAGGATCAACCCAAATGAAGGCGCGACAAGAAGGAATCTACAAAAATTTGGAAAAAACGGTGGTTAGGGACGCAAACCCTAGCGCTAAAATTCCACGAAACATACAAAACTTACCACGCACGTGAAGCTCTCGACGAGAGCTTTCCGGATCTATGCTCCGACAAAGATTTCGAGCACCGGAGCTTCGGTAGCGGTGATCGGAAAGCTCCTGGAAGGACTATGTTGAAACCGAAAATCGGTCTCTTGAGGAGTTCACCCTTGGGGAGGGGGTGGTCACGCACCTACTTCTCTCCTGCAAGAAAAAAAACAAGGAAAAAGAGTAAAGGACTAGGCTATGGGCCCGACGTGGAGGTCCCACCACACACCCAGAAGATCACTGAGCGCTTCCCCTCCTTAGCCAAATGTAAGGTTAAGGTACCTCAGAAAGCGCTAGAAGACTAGGAGACAGGTAAGCGTGCCTTCTGAGGTACCCCTTGGGTCCTATTTTATAGATTTCCGAAGATGATCTGCAAATAACTAACCTTTGCTGGCTTGAAATTACTAAAAGCCCCTTGGGCTGGCCTGCCAACAACCAAACTTTGCTGTTCTGAACAGCTATATGTAGCCCAACCGGGTCTGCCAACAACGTAATGTCGCTGTTCTAACTGGTTATGTGCACCTCTAACAGGTTTACCCTGATAATTTGGCCTCTGGGCCCCACCGGGGAAGGATCTCTTGGCCTCTGAGTCAGCTCGCAGCCCTTCTGGGCGGGAGCGAGCAGGGCTGGCCCGCCTAGGGGTGGTGTAGGTCGGAGGGCGACTGAGGGCTAGCCAGCCTAGGAGAAGCGGGCAGGGCTGACCCGCCTAGGAGGCGCGGGTCGAAGGGCGATAGAGGGCTGGCCCGCCAAGGAGAGGCGGGCAGGGGCTGACTGAGGGCTGCTGGCTCACCTAGGAGACGCGCGGGTCAAAGGGAGAACGAGGGCTTGCCTGCCTAGGAAAGGCGGGTAGGGCTGACCCGCCTAGGAGGCGAGGGTCGGAGGGCGACTCGCTTGGGAAGGCGCGGGCCGAGGCTGACCCGCCTGGGAAGGCGCGAGCCGAGTTCGATCCGCCTGCTTGCCTGAGTCCCTTCGGCGAACACGGGGTTGTATGGACTCACTCTTTTCTTCTCTCGCGGCTCCACTGGTTCGGTTTAGTTGAGGAAGGAGGATGTAATTAATAATAATAATTATTATTATTATTCTAGTATACAAAACTTTTAAAATTCGTCGATGCTCCAATAATGCTCGGATCGCGATGAAACTTGACCGGAAAATTCAAAATTAATTGATTTAATTTCATATCGTGAAATTTTACAATTTCGATGAGAATTCCAAGATTTGGTCGACTCGACCTAACGGACGCGAAAACGTACTAATGACGACGCGCTGTCAACTCCGCGTTAACGTAACGCCCTTACGTCATTATGACGTCACCAAGATAATTAAAATAATTGACAAAAAAGTCAGGGGCGTTAAGTGGATGCATCCCGCTCCTATTTGGGCGGAGCTCACTCGAATGCTTGCACATCGAGACAGTACTCGACCCGCCCCCGGCGGGCATAGCGAACAGTACTCGACCCGCCCGTGGCAGGCTTCGCTCGCCCCCAAATATTATGTAGTTTTAATTACTTCTATTTTATATCATATATAAATGAATTTTCTTAAAGTCTATTTATATTTTAATTTCACTTTATACAAAAACAATATAATATAATATATATTATATTATTTATATATATTATTGTTGCTGGTCGCTTGATCTTTTCCAGGTCCGGAGAAATCGGGGAGCCTTAGCTCGTAATCAGACCGGGCGCGCAAACAGTCAAATTGAACCGAAACAAATGATAAGAGACATTTTTTACATGGAAAGCCTGAAAATGCTGAAAAATCACGTGGCTGGAACTGTGCCGAGCCAAAATCTACTAGCTTCTCAGAGTTTTACATAGTTTGGATTGATCTTAGAGGGAGACATGCCGCTACTCCATTATAGGTGCAGAAAATGAGAAAAAATGGCTAAGTTCTCGGAGTCTCGATTGAAGCGCTCTGATCATGGAAAGTTATTGAGTTCGCAGAACCTGGGTGGGAGCATTCCGACTGGATAATTCTCTAAGTTAATGAAGTTTTTGGTGGGTACACTCTTGTTGATGCAGAGCCTTGATGAGAGCGCTCTTGTGGAGGTAGTTGACGAGATTTAGAGCGTGTTGAAGCCTTAGCGCAAAGAGAAAAGCAGAGCGAATACCTGAGTGGAGAATCGACCTAAGTCCACGATCTCGCCGAAAAATCTCAGAGCTCTCTCTTACCCCTGGAGTTGCTTGTATTCAAATGAAGGCATGAGGGCCTATTTATAGATTTCTGGAGGGTTATGGTGGTAATTGTGCTTGGGAGAAATTTGTGCTAGCGAATGACATCGCTCTATTTTGATCATCTCGATCACCAATTTCGACGAAATGATGGGAGTGCCCTTCGGAAGGCTTGGGCAAGGTGCCCGGATGCGGCGGTGTCCGAAGGCAGCCGGCGGCGGAGGCGGCCATCGATGGCGTAGGAGGCCGGAGACGGCGAGGGTTGCTGGTGGTGGCGGCGACCCCTGTCAGCGTGCGCGCACGCGATCACGGTGCACGCGCGGGGCGCGGTCGGGCGATGCACAGCCACGCGGGGCACAGTCGCGTGAGGTGCGGCCGCGATCGTATGTAGGGAGAGGCCATGTGGTGTTTGGCCACGGTGCATGGCTTTGCACGGTGCGACCACGTTGTGCATGACCCTATATGGCCTTGCCCGGCCGCGTGGTGCACGACCCTACACAGCCTTGTGCGCTAGGTCGCATAGATACAGACCGCGTGCGCATGCCAGCTATACATGGCGCTTCTCCATGGGCGCTGTCTAGATGCTCTGGCGGGGGTGCGTGTGGTTTTGTCCCGTTTTTAGGTGTTTTTGAGCCTTTTGGGTGAGTGCGACTTTTTGCGTGCGGCTCTACTAGCTGTTGGATCTATTGTCCACAATGTCCTAGATTTGAGGAAGTCAATCTTGTCAATGATATACATATATCAGTAGATGACAGTGATGGGACAGGTAGCCTAGGTGGCTAAGATATGAGCTGACAGAAAAAAAATCTGTCTAAGTCCACAGGCATTGAGTGAAGGTGACTCACTCAATGCCAGATGACTTATAGAGCTGAGTGAAGCCTATACGGTCAAAGCCAAAGCAGTTGCAAGCTGAGAAAATTGCTAAGTCCACAGGTGTTGAGTGAAGTCAAATCACTCAATGCCATACAATAAAAAACTATTAGACAGGGTAAAAGTAGTAAAAAGTCTAAGTTGAAATGAGCAGAAAAGTGGCTAAGTCCACAGACATTGAGTGAAGTCAACTCACTCAATGCCATGCAGCTAAAGGCAAATATATGGCTAAGTAGTTTGGTGTTGAGTGTTGAAGACACACTCAACGCCACACAACAAAAAGCTGTGAGTTGAACTCAGTTCAAAAAACATCGAACTGAGTTCAGAGTTCGTCGAGCTGAGCTCACTATTCGTCGAACTCAGTTCAGTTCGTCGAACTAAGTTCAAAAATTGGCTAAGGAAAAAAACGTTGAGTGAAACATGCTCACTCAATGCTCTCAATGCCTAAGTTTCAGAAAGCTTTTCTAAGGCAAACATTGTTCAGTGATGAAGACACACTCAACACTCTCAATGCCAGAAAAGCAGGAAGATTTTGCTAAGGCAAAAAGCATTGAGCGAGGCTTGTTCACTCAATGCTCTCAATGCCTAGATAGACAGAAATCTATCTAAGTGTTTTGGCATTGAGTGAAGCTCATTCACTCAATGCTTACTCCACTGATGCTTGATTTTGGCTAAGTCCATAGGTGCTGATGTCAGCAAAATCGACAAAGTCAACTAAGTTCAAATCAGGTACGGAGAAGCTACAAAACACGACAAACTCTGCCGCGAAGCTACTATAAGACTTTTTCCGTTAAAGCAAGGCACAACTGGAAGCTACATGTGGGGCCACCAATCTCTAAGAGCCATTGATCAGCGAACTACAAAAGAGAAGAGATGGGCCAAGACAGAGATAACTTTTAGGGCATTAACAACTTCAAAAGTGACCAGTCGTATTCATCTTCCTTACTATTGCTGCATGTAAAAAGCTCGAAGCTTTCTAGCAAGAAAATTTCAGATAGCTGTGTGGTCTCCATCTGTCATAGCAAGATCAGAAATGGTTCTGAAGAAAGAAGAACATTCAGCCTTTGGCTAGTTCAGTTAGCTGCTTGAAGACTCTAGATCAACAAATCTTTAGTCTTTTACAACAAGTTCAGGCATAAGCTTCTGAGTTCTCCCAGCAAATTTTTCCTCTGTTGTAAGGAGAGTTAGAGCAGAAATTTCTCAGCTCTAGTTGTTGACACGGAGAAATTTTTCTATGTCAAAGTTAATTAAATTATTTCTTGTTGTTGGATCCTTTGTGGATCTAAGTGGTAGGAGAAAACTTGCTCTGAGGTAGGATCCACAAGTGGATCTGAGTTGTAGGGAAAATTTGCCTGAGCTGTAGGAGAGGGTTCCTCTCTAAGTGTAGGATCCAGCTGGGATCTGAGGTAGGTGAGTTTTACCAACTAAGAAGTAGGGCACTTGTGCCTGAGGCAGATTCTAGGTGCAGATCTATGGTAGGGCTATCCTCCATACCCTGAGTGGTAGGGAATAATTGTTTGAGGTAGGTGATATTTGTATCACTAAGTGTAGGCCCTTGTGGCTGAGGTGCAAGTCTTGGAGGAGACTGAAAGATCCTAAGGGATCTGAGGTGTAAGCTTTTTGAGCATTATTATGGAGAAGTGCCTTGACTAAAAGGAAGTTAGCAAGGTGGGAGGAGAGTGGATGTACCCATAATTTTGGGGAACCACTATAAAAATACTTGTGTGTTTTTCTGTGATTGTTTTTGGCTTGCAGGTACTTAAAAACATTAAACTGATCACTCACAAAGTGACTTAAGAAGAATAAAAAATAAAATCAAAAAGGCCTAGATAAACCTATTCACCCCCCCTTTCTAAGTTGTTAGCTACCTTGAATATAAGATCTTTCAACTGGTATCATAGGGAGGTTACTCAAAAAAAAAGATCTAATAATTTGAGTGATCTCCAAAGGTAGCTGCAGTCAAGTGATCATGTGCTCTGGAGAGAGCCTGAGAGAGCTGAGTTCCATGAAACTCCTCATCTGCAGGAAGGAGAACTTTGGTATATAGAAGGAGAGGGTGAGGTTATTTATGGAAGCCTATGATCCAAGGATCTTTGCAGCAGTCAGGGAGGGACCTGTCATTCCTATGAAGGTCTCTACTCTAAATGCCAACCTCAAGACACCAAAAACTTACTCTGAAATGTCAAAAGATGAGGTCATCTTAGCCGGTTTGGATAAGAGAGCATAGAACATCATTGCCAGTGCAGTGGATGACTCAAATTTTCAGAACATGGTTCGCTGCCAGACCTCCAAGGAGATGTGGGACACTCTTATGGTCTACATGGAGGGTACTAAAGAGGTAAGGGATGATATGAAGTCTCTACTTAACCAGGAGTATGAGGATTTCAGGTAAAATCTGAAAGAGAACATAACTGCTGCCTGCGAGAGGAGTTTCATGGAGGTAAGGTTCCAGAACAAGAAAGCATTGAAGAAGAGGCCTTCAATTCCACTCATCATAGAAGAATATGTCCAAGACTGACAGGTATGGTTCCAAAACCTAATAATATAAACTCTTCTAAAGTAGTTTGCTACTGTTACAGTAAGCCTAGGCATATGATAGCTAACTACCCAAAGAAGAGGAAGGAGGCTGAGGAGAAGAAGCAGCTTCAATACAAAGGGAAGAAGGAGAAGTCCTTCATTGTTAAGAAGGAAAAGAGTTGGACAGACTCATCAGCTTCAATACAAAGAAGGAGAAGTCCTTCATTGTTATAGCAGGAGAAGTCAATCCTCCAGTGAGGATAGGAATCAAGGCCCCTCTGGCACTGTCAGACAGTGATTCAGTGGTGGATGAAGATGATGTCCACTGTTGTAGAGGGTTGATGGAAATGACAGATGAAGAAGCCAGTCAGGACCAGCCATGTCCAAGTAAGCTACACTCTTTGCCTGATTCTACTTCTGTGTCTGGGTATGAGACAAGTCCTTATGCAGAAACCTCTTCACCCAGTGGTGAAGATGATTCTAGATCTGAAGGAGATGTAAATCAATTGATTGACAAGTATGTGAAACTTTTGAATGTCTTTAAGAAGTGTAAGAAGTTGTCTAAAAAGTAGGCTAAAGAAATTTCTTCTCTTAAGCTTGCAGTTGCCCAGCAGACTGTAACAGTAAATCTGCTGGATCAAAAAGCTCAGGAAATGATCCAATTGAAGACTCTCTTGGACATTCAGATAAGCTCCATCAAGAGCAAAAACTGTCTCATCAGGGATCTTGAAGAGAGGCTTGAGAAGGAGAAAAAAATAGTGGCTAGCTTTTTTAAGCTAAGTACTGTCCTCCCATTGATAGACACCTTCTCCTCTCAAAAGGGCAAGAAGGGGTTGGGATTCAAGGGCAGCACAAGAGTTTCTCCTTCCAAAAGGAAGGGCAAAGCTCCAACTCTAGCTCAACTTATTGCTTCCAAGCCTCTGATTCCTTTTATAAAAGTTCTGTTACCCTCTAACAGGTATGACCAGGAATGCTCCTGTGGTCACTGGGAGAAGGGTTGCTCCTCAGGGGTGAACAAAGATGTTCACTTCCATGGTGAAAGCTATTTCAGGGAAAGTTCCTTTGAGGCTGCCCATGGGAAAATTCAAATGGCTCAACCAGGACCATTTGTTTTTGGTGCATCAATACCAACACTCAAGAATGTTGCTGCAATCAAGGCTCAGAATCTGACACCTAAGATTCAGACTAAGGATAATTCTAAATGCTTGGCTGATCTGGGCATATCTGAAGCCATCAGAAGCATGCTCTCTGAAAAGAAGCTTGCTACTGCTGGCACTCAGGCCAGACCAAATCAGCCAGCTAAAAGAATTACCTTCAGTCAAGTTCTAGCTAAAAGAAATCAGAAAAAGGCTGCAACACATCTTCTTCATGTTAAGGCTGCTGCTAACCAAGGTGAAGGTCCTACCCAAAAAAGAAGATATAACATACATGACTATAAGTGCAGTGGTAAGATAGGACATTTTGCCATTAACTGCTGGCACAATCCCAATGTGGCCAGTGCTAAGGTCAGCCCACCAATCAGAAGTTCTGCTAGTGGACGTGTTTAGTTTCATGTTAACTGCACCTAGGACCTAATAGATATTTAGGTCCTAAGGTTAAGTAATCTGTATATTGCAGGATAGTCTAAGATTCCATACCCCTATATGGTACTTGGACAGTGATTATTCCAGGAACATGACTGGGACAAGGAGCAACTTGAAGGAGTTTACACCAGTAAAGGATGGACCCAAAGTCATCTTTGGTGGTTAAGATAGAGATGTAACCAGAGGATATGGTAAGATTACCAATGACATAGTCACCATCACCAAGGTGGCTTATGTTGAAGGGTTGCAACACAATCTTATAAGCATAAACTAGCTTTCTGACCTTGTCTATGTTATTGTCTTCTGTAAGGATGAGTGCTTAATCAGGAGGTCAAGTGACCAAAAAGTCATCTTGAGAGGCACTAGAAGTGGAAATTTTTATTGCTTAAACTCTTTATGTTTAGATACATATTCTCCTATCTGTCTAGTGGCAAATGAAAAAGACTCTTATTGTGTGCAATGGCACAAGAGACTAGCACATTTAAATTATAAGACTGGCAAGCTCTTCAGTTAAGAGCTAGTTAGGAATGGCCCCAATGTGAAGTGCTCTAAGGAGGGTATTTGCTCAGCTTGCCAAAAGGGCAAGAAGACAAAAGTCTCCTTCAAGGGCATTGGTACCAAAGACTCTGTGAGGTGCTTATACCTTTTGCACATGGACCTATTTGGTCCTATGCCAGTTCACAGTCTTGGTAGGAAAGTCTACACCCATGTGGTAGTTGATGACTATTCCAAGTTTACCTGGGTGTTCTTTTTTAAGAAAAAGAATGAGACCCTTGATGTCTTCATGAGGATTGTCAAGCAAATTCAGAATGAGCTTGGCAGTTCTGTGGTAAAAATTAGAAGTGACCATGGGACTTAATTCTAGTCTTATGGCATGACAAGGTTCTATGAAGAGCGTGGGATTCATCAAGAATTCTCTTCTCCTAGAAAACCCCAGCAAAATGGGATTGTTGAGAGGAAAAACAGGACTCTCATAGAGGCTGGTAGAACACTATTGAGTGATACATCTCTTCTAAAATATTTCTGGGCTGAGGCAGAAAATACTGCATGTCATGTCCTCAATAGGGCCTCTATCACCAAAGGCCACAACATGACTCCCTATAAGATCTTGAAGGGCAAAAAACACAATCTGGGCTATCTCAGAATCTTTGGTAGTAAGTGCTTTGTGCTTCACAATGGCAAGTACTATGTGACTAAGGGCCTGTTTGGAAAGGCTTTTCAGAAAGGAGGAGTGGTAGCAAAAGGATGGTAGGAAAATGAGCTTTTGGAAAATGTCTATTAGAAAAAGAGAACTGTTTGGGTGAACTTCTTTTGTAGAGCTTTTCAAAAAAGAGAAGCATTTCATAAACCGTTTGACAAATCTCCGTTGCGGTAAATTTTTTATTAAAAATATGCATCGGGGGGAAAATGCGCAATTATTTCGCCGGGGCAGGTTTTTTTCACCCGAGAGCGAACTTTTCGTCCGGGAGCGAATTTTTTCGCCGGGGCCCAGGTTTTTTCGCCCGGGCGCGTTTTTTCGCCCGGGCCGGTTTTTCGCCCGGGCGCGGTTATTTCGCCCGGACGCAATTTTTTCGCCCGGGCGCGATTTTTTCTCCCGGGCGCGAAATTTTCGCCCGAGCGTAAATTTTTCGCCCGGGCGCGATATTTTTGCCTAGGCGTCAATTTTTCGGTCGGACCTTATATTTTTGCCCGGGCACCAATTTTTCGGTCGGGTACCAATTTTTTGGATGAGCGCGAATTTTTCGAACAGGCGCGAATTTTTTGGACGGTCACGAATTTTTCGGACGACCGCAAATATTTTGGATGGGTGCGAATTTTTCGGACGGAGACAAATTTTTCGACTGAGTGGGAAAATTTCACCCAGTCGCAAATTTTTTGCACAGACGTGAATTTTTCACACAGACGTAATATTTTCGCTCGAAAGAAAAAAAATTGCATTTGAGCGAAAAAAATAGTGTCAAGGCGAAAAAAATACACGACGGGGAGAAAAAATCACGAACGAGCAAAAATAACACGTCGAGGCGAAAAATTCGCGTCCGAGCGAAAAATTCGCCCACGTTCAAAAAAATCGCGCCGGAATAGAAAAAAGCTGTCGGGCAAAAAACGTGCTTCGACAAAAAATATCGCTCACGAGCGAAAAATTCGCGTCCGGCTGAAAAAATCGAGACCGGACGAAAAAATCATGTCCGGACGAAAAATATTGCCCCCGGCCAAGAAAATTACGAACGAGCGAAAAAATCACGCCAATGCCAAAAATTTACTTCCGAGCGAAAAATTCTCCCCCGAGCACGCTCAGGCGACAAAATCGCGCCCGGGCGAAAAAAACGTGTCAGGGCAAAAAAATATCGTTAACGAGCGAAAAGTTCACGCCCGATCGAAAAATTCCCGACCGAGCGAGAAAAACAGGGCTCGGGCCAAAAATTCTCTCCCCACGAAAAAACCGTGCTCAGGCGAAAAAATTGCTCCCGGGCAAAAAATCCGCTCTCCGGAGAAAAAAACAAGCTCTGATGACAAATATCGCTCTCGGGCGAAAAATTTGCTTCGGGGCGAAAAAAATAGTGCTCGGGCAAAAAAAAAATTGCGCCCGGGCGAAAAAATCATGCCCGGGCGAAAAAAATAGCGCCCGGGCGAAAAAAAAATCGCGCCCGAGCGAAAATAACGCCCCCGGGGAAAAAAACACGCGCTGGCGCAAAAATCTACCGCGGGCAAAAAAATCGCGCGAGGGCGAAAAAATCGCGCCGTTGAAAAAAAATCGCGCCCGGGTGAAAATGGCGTCGGTGCAAAATAATCACGCCTGGGCGAAAAAAAGCGCGCCCGGGAGAAAAAACCGCGCTCGGACAAAAAAATCGGCTTGGGCGAAAAAAAATCGTGCACCGGCAAAAAAATCGCACCCGGATGAAAAAAACGCACTCGGGCGAAAAAATCACGTCCGGACGAAAAAAAACATGCACGGGCAAAAAAACCGCACTTGGGCAAAAAAAACTCACCCGAGCGAAAAACCCCGCTCCCGGGCGAAAAATGCTAGCCTGGGAGAAAAATGCCAGCCCGAGCGAAAAATGCTAGCTCAGGCGAAAAATTCGCGCCCGTGTGAAAAATTCGCGTCCGGGCAAAAAATTTGTATCGTGCGAAAAAACACGTCAGAGCAAAAAAATTACGTCCGGGAAAAAAATCGCGCCAAGATAAAAAAATCAAGTTATAGATTTTTTTAAGAGATAAGTGTTTTTGGATGAAGAAGTGTTTTTCGAAAATATTGAAAAGTAGGTGACAGGTGACTTTTCCAAAAGATGAGAAAATGGAGTTTTTCGCTGTAACTTTTCCCACCGATAGACAATCCAAACGGTCTCTTAAGTGTGGTAGCATTTTCCAGAAAACAAAAAGGAGTTAAAAAACCCTCCCAAACAGGCCCTAAGTTTGCTGCTAAGTCCTTTGATGGAATATTTGTTGGGTACAACAATCATAGTAAATCCTATAAGATCTATAACTTGAAAATCCAAGTTGTAGAAAAATCAGTTCATGTAGTT
The DNA here is from genome assembly GCA_039513925.1 of Platanthera zijinensis. Lineage (NCBI taxonomy): Eukaryota > Viridiplantae > Streptophyta > Magnoliopsida > Asparagales > Orchidaceae > Platanthera > Platanthera zijinensis. The sequence continues at coordinate 88,054,049 of CM077078.1, forward strand.
TTGATGAGTCTACTATGATTAACAGTGAGCTACCTAGCTCCTCTTATAGTACTGTAGGTACAGAATAGATAATGGACAAACTGACCATCAAGGAAGCTTCACCAGTTATACCAGATGAAGTAATACTCCAGAAAATTTACCAGATACACTAGGAATGAATGAAGATCAATAAGAGGCTGCACCTGAAGCTGAAGCTATTGCTGAAAGAAGACTGCCACCAGCAGTAAAACACATAAGAGATCATCCTACACAACAGATCATTGGTGAGGTAAGCCATAAAGTTACAACAAGGAGTAGAAGTTTGAACACAACCATGTACTCAAGCTTTCTGCCACAAGTAGAGCCCAAGAAGTTTGAAGAGGCCAACATAGACCAACATTGGATTGGAGCTATTCAGGAGGAACTGAACCTGTTCAAGAGGTGTGGGGTCTGGAAGCTGGTTCCCAGACCACATGGTCATAATGTCATTGGAGTCAAGTGGATCTACAGGAACAATCCTGATGAAAATGGCATTATAGTTAAGTACAAAGCTAGACTAGTAGCTAAGGGGTATAAGCAAGAAGAAGACAGTGATTTTGATCAAACCTTTGCCCCTGTAGCAAGATTGGAGTCCATCAAATTATTCCTTTCATATGCTACTCACAAGGGATTCAAGGTCTACCAGATGGATGTTAAGTCAGCCTTCCTGAATGGTGACTTAAAAGAAGAAGTCTATGTTGAGCAGCCTCCAGGTTTTGTAGTTCCTAACTCATCTGATTATGTTTATAGACTTAAAAAAGCTTTATATGGGTTGAAGCAAGCCTCTAAAGCATGGTATGAGACTTTGTATAGTTTTCTCATTAAGAACAAATTCTCAAGAGGGGAAATAGACAAGACCCTATTCCTAAGGGAATCAAAGGGTAAGATCATCCTAGTTCATATCTATGTAGATGACATCAACTTTGGATCTACTGATGACAACCTCTACAAAAAGCTTTCTTAACTTATGTAAGGGAAGTTTGAGATGAGCAGTAGTATGGGTGAACTTAAGTTCTTCTTGGGCCTCCAAGTAAGATAGACTGATGATGGCTTATCCATATCCAAGTCAAAGTTCACTAGGGAGTTGATAAAGAAATTTGGCATGGAGAACTCCTCTATCATGAGAACTCCCATGGGGTCAAGTATGCCTATAGGCAAAGATGAGCCAGGGAAACCTGTTGATGAAACTTTGTATAGAGGGATAATTAGATCTCTTCTATATCTGACTATAAGTAGGCCAGACATCATGTATGTTATATGTGTCTGTGCTAGGTATCAGGCTTACCCTAAAGAATCTCACTACTCTACAACTAAGAGAATTTTGAGTTATCTTAAGTGCACTCAAGATCTTTTTCTATGTTACCCTAGGAATAGGGAGTTTAAACTAACAGGCTATTCAGATGTAGATTTTGCAGGCTGCAAAGAGGACATGAAGAGCACATCTGGCACCTGTCATTTCTTGGGAGGGAGACTGGTATCTTGGAGTAGCAAGAAACAAACAAGTGTTGCAATATCAACTGCAGAGTCAGAGTACATCTCAGCAGGTAGCTGCTGCGCTCAGTTATTATGGATCCAGCACCAGCTTCAAGACAACAACCTTCAGATATGTAGAACTCCTCTTTTCTGTGATTCTACTAGTGCAATCTGTTGAAAATGGTGAGGTGAAAGTGGGTGATTAGGTGACCTGTCCGCGCGGCCTATGTGGACAGGACTGGCGGTTAGCCAGGTCGGCAGAGCTGTTGCAGTCAGCTTGTTCTATGGCGGCCTGGGCGGTCTGTTCGTGCAGACTGTGCGGATAGAGGCGGCAGCCAGCCAGGCCGACTTATGCTCAGCCATCAGTTTGGTACCAAAAGGTAACCGGGCGGATAACTTCTCTACCCGCAGAGTCCGGCAAGATGCAGACTGGAATGGAGCTTGGGAGATCGACATGGCAAATGCCTTGGTCTAGCTCTGGTGGTGTGGCTGGTGGAAGCTGCAGGGATCGCCGGTTAGTGCGGACTGGACATGGAGGTCACCGGGATTTACGGATTGTTTCCAGTGTCCGACAGTAAGCGCGGACTGACCCTTGGGGCCGGTGGTGTAGACTTGGTTGGTTCTGAACCAAGTCCAGGTTTGGATCAGTCCAGGGAGATAGCATAGTTAAGCACGGACTGCTTCTTAGTCCGCCAAGCTAGGCAGCAATGTCGTGTGCCTTGGTTGCGAGCTTGGGGAATGCGGACTGGAGTTGAGTCTACAAGGCATGTAGACTGGAACTTTATCTGCCGAGTTGAGCAGCTTGGCTATTGTGCCTTGATTGCTAACTTGGTGTCCGGATTGGTGTTGTATCCTCCTGGGCATGCAGACTATTCTCCTTGTCCGCCGAGTCCGGCAGTTGACGTTGGTGCCTTGGCTGTGGGCTCGAGATACGCGTACTAGAGGCGAGTCTGTAGGGCATGCGGACTGGAGCAGTGCCCACTGATAAGCGGACAAGGTGTTGCTGTAGAGTTCGGTTGGAGGCGGCGTCCTTGATAGGCCTTTGACGACAAGGAGGATAGAGGTTGCTGTCCAGCCTTGGTGATGATACTTGGCGGGCTAGCTATCCGGTACAAGTCGCGGCGGACTGGATGTGTATCTGTGGCTTGCAAATACACTTGGTTCTTGCTGCAGGATGGGGGCGGTTATCCTATCGGCTAGGGCAGTGACCACACTCCTCATCGTGACTATAAATAGGACCCCCTGTCACTTAAATTAAAAGCGAATGAACAGTAAGTGAACTCGAGGATAGTTGTTGTGGACTAGTTTTTTGTATCCGCGTGGTTCGATAAGATTGACCGGGTTATGCTGTGCAGGTTGTACGGATAATGCTGGAAAGCTTGGACTTAGTTCTAACTGCGGTTAGGGAGAGTGCGGGCTTTGGGATAGCAACCAACGGTTAACAGTATGTCGCGGGTTGTGGTTAAGCGGTCTCTCTTCTACAACTAGTTTCCCGGTTTAATAAGCTGTCCGCTTCTGGCGGACTGTTTAGTTTGGCAGTAGCTCGCGCATTTTGGCAGTTAGGAGACCTCGCGGTTAGGGGACTTGCAGATCGGTGGTTAGAGTTCAGCATTAGAATAATGGGTTGTCCGCACGGCTTGGTTGCGCTCTGGCGACTAGGCAGACTTCGCGGACTCCGTAGATCGATGGTGTAGTAGCAACTTGGAGGTCTAGGCGGACTCGGCGAACTCGACGGTCTCTAAGTCAGTCCGCCCGGCTAGTTTTGTCTTGTATTGTTTCTGCTTTCCCTTTGGGTATTTTAGCAAAATCATGTCTCATCATGTATATCTCACCTTGTAAAGATTGTTTAGTACAAGATTCTTGCTCTTCTGGTTTGCATCTGGTTTATTTGGCCTCGGATTGGTTGAGTGTTCCTGCGCCTGGTTTCCCATCTTTCGATATATCAAATTTCAATATGATATCAGAGGGAGCAGAGGCTTGTGCAGTGGATCAACCAACAGTTTGCTTCAGTGCTTCTGTGAGTCTAAGTGAACTAGGGTTAAGTGCAATGGAAGTTGATTTGTCAAGGGATCTTATAATGGAGCTTCTTACATGGACTAACTTTGGAAATTGGAAGTCATGTATAAAGAGCTATCTTCTTGGTGAGGACCTTTGGGAGGTGGTTTACGGAGATAGAAGGCAAGAGGATACTGTTGGCAATACTAAAGTGACGAGAGCTTGGAAGGACACAAATGCAAAAGCTGAGTCTATTCTCAAGCATGCTATCTCATCGGAACTCTTGGACCACATCGGCGGATGTCTGTCATCTACGGAGGTGTGGACTTCCCTCGATGGGTTGTTCAACAAGGAGGTGAAGTTGGCTACGTAGGTTGGTCCCTCTACTTCTGATCAGCAAGAGAGGAGTGTTTCTCCTAGGCGTGATGGGAAGAGGAAGGAAGGACCAAGGTGTTATAGATGCAAGCAGCCTGGTCACCTCAAGAAGGAGTGTAAGGTTGTCCTGCACTTGGTGAACATCGCTTATGTTGGGAGAAAAGGGAAGGACTTGGTTGAGTCGTTAACAAGTTCTGATGCTGATCGGATGAAGGCTAGTGATAGTGCAGCTATCTAGCATGAAAGACTGGGGCATGTGGTGATGGACAAGCTGAAAGCAATGACGGTGAGAAGCCTTGTGAGAGGATTGCCTAGGATGTCATCCTTCGACGATGGTCAAGCTTGCACGAGATGTCAACATAGTGAAGCTTATCACTTTACGTGTGATAAGGCACAGTTTAGGTGTAAGGTACCATTGGAGGTTGTCCATGGTGATCTGGTGGGACCGACCGTCACAGCCAGTCTTGGAGGCAGCAGGTACTTGCTGATATTGGTTGATGACTACTCAATATATACTTGTGTGTACTTCATGAGGGAGAAGTTGAACGCGTTCCATTTGTTTGTGGAGTTCAAGATGCTTGTGGAGGGCCCCCTTGGTCTACGGATCAAGAAGTTGAGAATGGGTAGCGGAGGTGAGTTCGGCTCAACCGTGTTCTCGAACTTTTGCAGGAAGCATGGAATCCAAAGGGAGCTCTCTTATAGACATACTCCAAAACAAAGTGGAGTAACAGATTAGAAGATTTGTCTTTTGACGGAGACCTGCAAGTGTTGGCTTCAGTGCAAAGGCATTCCTAAGGCCTTTTGGGAGGAAGGGATGGCTCGCGCGACTCATGTCATCAATCGGATGCCCCTGAGTTTGATCAACTTGAAGACTCTGTATGAGCTGATGTTCATGATCAATCCCAGCATGAATCACCTGCAGGTGTTTGGATCTACCTGGTCTATAAACACTTCAAATGCTCTCAAGACGAAGCTAGTCTTTGTTGGGTATTATGAGCAGAAGAGGAGATGGAGGGCTATGGATCCTGTGACAAAGAAGTTCATCATGTCGAGAGATGTTGTCTTCGACGAGCTGACGTCGTATTGGGGTAGCTCATATGGGGAGCTTGAAATGAGCAGGTAAGATGGTGGGTTGGAGGAGGCTGCTGCTAAGGTTCAGATGGAGCTGCTCGTATCACCAGGAGCTCAAGGTTATTCTAGCTCTGGGTCAGAGGTGTCTGGGTCGGGAAGCAGGGGGAGTGATGCTCCAGGTGCTTCTGGCTCAAAGACAGTTGTTTCTGGTTCAGAAAGCAGGGGGAGAGTTCCTCCAGGTGCTTTTTGTTCAGGTAGCAAGGGGAGCGATGTTCCGTGCAGTTCTTGTTCAAGAGCGGAGGCGTTTTGGTTTAGGTAGTAGGGGGAGCGTTGCTCCAGGTGCTTCTGGTTCCAGCGCGGTGGCTTCTTGTTTTGGAAGCAAGGATACCATTATTCCGGATTTACCCGGGAATGGAGCTAGTTCAGGAGAGCGGAGGTGGTTAGCCGGGATCAGACTCTTCGGAGGTCGAAGAGGGTCATCAACCCACCAGCTCGATATTGTGGAGGAAAAACAGTAAGCTTGGTCTCAGGTTTTCTCGTAGGCCCTCAGATTGAGCAAGTGTCTTCTAGCTATGATGACACCACTGGAGTCAAAGAGGTGAGTGATGCTAAGGCTGAGGAGGTGACTACCCTTAGAGGAGATAAGGATTGGGGACTTGTGCCAAAGATTATTGCTGATACTCCTGTGACACATAAGTGGAGGTCGAGGCTGAAGAAGTCAGTGGGAAGCATGGCTCCTTTTGGTAGATGCTAGAGGGATCCCTCATGGTCCAGGATATGCGGGGCTGGGACTATGTCTCGAACATCTTCATGAAGGCGCTAACGGAGGGACCAGGTGCAAGGTTACAGGAACAGCTGGGGTTGCTCACCAATTCTAACTTAAAGGGGGAGTGTTGAAAATGGTGAAGTGAAAGTGGGTGATTGGGCGACCTGTCTGCAGAGCCTATGCGGACAGGACTGACGGTTAGCCAGGTCAGCAGAGCCGTTGCATTCAACTTATTCCATGGAGGCCTAGGCGGTCTATTCACGCGGACTGTGCGGATAGAGAACGCGGCCAACCAGGCCGGCTTATGATCAGCCAGCAGTTTGGTCCCAAAAGGTAACCGAGCAGATAGCTTCTCTATCCACGGAGTCCGGCAAGATGCGGACTATACTGGAGCTTGGGAGATCGGCATGGCAAATGCCTTGGTCTAGCTCTGGTGGTGCGGCTGGTGGAAGCCGCAGGGATCACCGATTAGTGCGGACTGGATCTGGAGGTCGCTGGGATTGGCGTACTGTTTCCAGTGTCTGCTAGTAAGCGCGGACTGGCCCTTATGGCCGGTGGTGTGGAATTGGTTGGTTTTGAACCAAGTTCAGGTTTGGCTCAGTCTGAGGAGATCGAACAATTAAGCGCGGACTGCTTCTAAGTCTGCCAAGCTCGGCAATAGTATCATGTGCATTGGTTGGGAGCTTGGGGAATGCAGACTGAAGTTGAGTTCGCAAGGCATGCAGACTGGAGCTGTATCTGTCGAGTTGAGCAAATTGGCTATTGTGCCTTGATTGCTAACTTGGTGTACGGACTGGTGCTGTGTCCACCTGGGCATGCAGACTGTTCTTCTTGTTTGCCGAGTCTGGGAGTTGACGTTGGTGCCTTGACTGTGGGCTCAAGATACTCGGACTAGATGAAAGTCTGTAGGGCGTGCGGACTGGAGCGGTGTCCGCTAATAGGCGGACAAGGTGTTGCTGCAGATTTCGGCTGGTGGAGGCATCCTTGCTAGGCCTTTGGCAACAAGGCGGATAAGGGTTGTTGTCCTGCCTTGGTGATGTTACTTGGCAGACTAGCTATCCGGCACAGGTCACAGCGGACTGGATGTGTATCTGCGACTTACAGATACACTTGGTTCTTGCTATGGGATAGGGGCAGTTATCCTATCGGCTAGGGCAGTGACCACACTCTTCATCGTGTCTAAAAATAGGACCCCCTGTCATATCAATTATAAGCGAATGAAAAGTATGTGAACTCGCGGATAGTTACTGCAGACTGTTTTTTTGTATCTGCGCAGTTTGAGAAGCTTGACCGGGTTGTGCTGTGTAGGTTGTGCAGATAGTGATGGAAGGACAGGACTTAGTTTTGACTACAGTTAGGGACAGTGTGGACTCTGCGGATAACAACCCGTGGTTAACAGCCGGTCACGGGTTGCGGCTAAGTGGTATCTCTTATGCAACTAGTTTCTCAGTTCAATAAGCTGTCCGCTTCTAGCAGTCTGTTCAGTTCAGCAGTAGCTCGCGCGGTCTGACAGCTAGGTGACCTCGCGGTTAGGCGGCTTACAGATCGGCGGTTAGAGTTTAACATTAGAATAACGGGTAGTCCGCACGGCTTGGTTGCGGTCTGGCGACTAGGCGGACTTTGCGGACTCCGTAGATCAGTGGTGCAGTAGCGGCTTGGTGGTCTCAACGGACTCAGCGAACTCGGTGGTCTCTGAGGCAGTCTGCACGGCTAGTTTTGCCTTGTATTGTTTCTGCTTTCCCTTTGGGTATTTTGGCATAATCATATCTCGTCATGTATGTCTCGCCTTGTAAAGATTGTTTAGTACAAGGTTCTTGCTCTTCTGGTTTGCATCTGGTTTATTTGGGCTCAGATTGGTTGAGTGTTCCTGCACCTGGTTTCCCATCTTCCGCTATATCAAATTTCAACACAATCTCAATTGCTAGGAATCCCGTCTCCCGTAGTAGGACTAAGCACATAGAGATTAAATATCTTTTCATTAGGGAGCATGCAAAATATGAAGACATCACCTTTGAGTTTGTTCCAACAAACAAGCAAGTGGCTGACATCTTCACTAAGCCATTAGATGAAGCCTAATTTAACACCTTCAAATTTGAGTTTGGTATGTTAAACTTAGTATAGCTTCAGTTGCTCCTCATCTAGTTGCAAACGATTTGATGTTTTGTAGATGGAATTGTTCTTTAAATAAATGAAGATTCTACAATTGAGGGGGAGCATGTCCAGCACAATTCCAACAATTCACTGCTTCTTAATTGACGAGGAGTAGATGATAAGATGATCAGATGTATCCTACCAGCTATTTACTGAAGTCAAAAAGGGGAAGGAAAAGATGATCAGATGACCAGATTTATGTTCAAGTGTGGTAGCAGCAATTCAGAGGAAGCAGGTGCAGTGATGTTCCACTCTGCAGGTAGGGAAGTGTGGTAACTATAGCTCACTTCACAATTATATTGTTTTCTTTTATTATTCTTATTGCTGCATGGTTCTGTGTATATCATTGGCTCACTTTCTTAAGAGTTTTTTACTTTCTCAAATAGTTAGAGATTGTTGGGTCCATTGCCCGCAATGTCTTAGATTTGAGGTATTCAATCTTGTCAATGATATACATATATTAGTAGATAATAGTGATGGGACAGGTAGCCTAGGTGGCTTAAATGATTGCCGGCAGAAAAGAAATCTGTCTAAGTCTATAGGCGTTGAGTTACGGTGACTCACTCAACTCCAGATGACTTATAGAGCTGAGTGAAGCCTATACAGTCTAAGCAAAAGCAGTGGAAGGCTGAGAAAATGGCTAAGTCCACACGCATTTAGTGAAGTCAACTCACTCAACATGATACAACAAAAAGCTGTGAGACAGGGTAAAAGCAGTAAAAAGCCTAAATTGAAATGAGCAGAAAAGTGGCTAAGTCCACAGGCGTTGAGTGAAGTCAACTCACTCAATGCCATGCAGCTAAAGACAAATATATGGTAAAGTAGTTTGGCATTGAGTGTTGAAGACACACTCAAATGCCACACAACAAAAAGCTGTGAGTTGAATTCAGTTCCAAATTCAACGAACTGAGTTTAGAGTTCGTCGAGCCGAGCTCCCTATTCGTCAAACTCAGTTCAGTTCGTCGAACTAAGTTCAAAAATTATCCAAGGCAAAAATAGTTGAGTGAAGCGTGCTCACTCAACTATCTCAAAGCCTAAGTTATAGAAAGCTTTTTTGAGGCAAACAACGTTGAGAGATGAAGACACACTCAACGCTCTTAACGCCATAGAAGCAGGAAGATTTTGCTAATGGAAAAAAGCGTTGAGTGAGGCTTGTTCACTCAATGCTCTCAACGCCTAGGTAGACAAAAATATGTCTCTAAGTGTTTTGGCGTTGAGTAAAGCTCATTCACTCAACGCCAACTCTACTGATGCTTGATTTTGGCTAAGTCCACAGGTACTGACGCCAGCAAAATCGACAAAGTCAACTAAGTTCAAATTATTTACTGAGAAGCTACAGAACACGACAAACTCAGTTTTAAAACTACTGTACGTCTTCTTCCGTTAAAGCAAGGAACGGCTGGAAGCTGCAGGTGGGGCCCACCGATCTCTAAGAGTCGTTGATCGGCGAACTACAAAAGGGAAGAGATGGGTCAAGAGAGAGATAACTTTTAGGGCATTATCAACTTCAAAAGTGAGCAGTCGTCTTCATCTTCCTCGCCATTATTGCATGTAAAAAGCTTGAAGCTCTCCGGTAAGAAAAGTTCAGATAGCTGTACAGTCTCCATCTGCCGCAACAAGATCAGAAATAGTTCTGAAGAAAGAAGAACATTCAACCTTTGACTGGTTCAGTTAGCTGCTTGAAGACTGTAGATCAATAGATCTTTAGTCTTCTAAAACAAGTTTAGGAGTATGCTTCTGAGTTCTCCCAACAAAGTTTTTCTCTGCTATAAGGAGAGTTAGAGCAAAAATTTCTCAGCTCTAGTTGTTGACACAGAGAAATTTCTCTGTGTCAAAGTTAATTAAATTATTTCTTATTGTAGGATCTTTTGTGGATCTAAGTGGAAGGAGAAAACTTGCTCTGAGGTAGGATCCATAAGTGGATCTGAGTTGTAGGGCAAATTTGCCTGAGCTGTAGGAGAGGATTCCTCTCTGAGTATAGGATCTAGCTGGGATCTGAGGTAGGTGAGTTTTACTAACCGAAAAGTAGGGCACTTGTGCCTGAGGCAGATTCTTGGTGCAGGTCTGTGGTAGGGCTATCCTCCATAGCCTGAGCGATAGGGAAAAATTGCCTAAGGTAGGTGATATTTATATCACTAAGTGTAGGCCCTTGTGGCTGAGGTGTAAGTCTTGGAGGAGACTAAAAGATCCTGAGGGATCTGAGGTGTAAGCTCTTTGAGCATTGTTTTGGAGAAGTGCCTTGACTAACAGGAAGTTAGCAAGGTGGGAGGAGAGTGGATGTATCCATAATTTTGGGGAACCACTATAAAAATACTTGTGGTTTTTCTGTGATTGTTTTTGGCTTGCAGGTACTTAAAAGAATTCAACTTATCACTCACAAAGTAACTTAAGAACAATTAAAAAGAAAATAAAAAAGGCCTAGATAAACCTATTCACCTCCATAGGTTGCTAGCTACCTTGAATATAAGAACTTTTAAGTGGTATCAGAGGGAGGTTAATCAAAAAAAGGATCTAACAATTTGAGTGATCTACAAAGGTAGCTGTAGTCAAGTGATCATGGGCTCTAGAGAGAGCCAGGGAGAGATGAGTTCCATGAAACTCCCCTTCTGCAGGAAGGAGAACTTTGGTATATAGAAGGAGAGGGTGAGGCTATTTATGGAAGCCTTTGATCCAAGGATCTTTGCAATTGTCAGGGAGGGACCTGTCATTCCTATGAAGGTCTCTGCTCTAAATGCTAACCTCAAGACACCAAAAAATTACTCTAAATAGATAATAGATAAGGTCATCTTAACCGACTTGGACAAGAGAGCACAAAACATCATTGTCAGTGTAGTATATGACTCAACTTTTTAGAACTTGGTTCATTGTCAGACCTCTAAGGAGATGTGGGACAATCTTGTGGTCTATATGGAGGGTACTGAAGTGGTAAGGGATGATAGGAAGTCTCTGCTCAACCAGAAGTATGAGGCTTTTAGGCAAAATCTGAAAGAGAACATAGCTGCCTGCTATGAAAGATTTTTCAGGATTATAAATGAGTTGAAAATATATGGGAGGGTCTTCAAAAATTATGAAATAAATGATAAGTTTCTCAGATCTCTCACTTGAGACTGGGATACTAAGATCCGTTCCACAAGAGAGGTGGCCAAGCTTGCTAAAACTCCTCCCAAAACATTGTTTGGAAAGCTTCTCTCCTATGAGATACAACTAGCTGCCAGGAAGGAGGAGGAGGCCACCAACAAATCCCTGGCCAAGGAAAAGTCCTTGGCCCTCAGAGCAGAAATCACAAAGAAGGGCAAGGAGAGGATTCCTTCTCCACCAAGAAGACCAGTTGAGTCAGATAGCTCAGACTCTGAGGCATTGGATAAAAACATGTCTAATGAAGACTTTGCAGCCTTTTCCAGACAACTCCAGAGGCTGATGAAGAAGAAGCATTGGAAGAAGAGGACTTCAAATTCCACTCATCACAGGAAAAATCAGTCCAAGACTAACAGGTAATGTTCCAAACCTAATAAATATAACTCTTCTAAAGTAGTTTGCTACTATTGCAGCAAGCCTGGGCATATGATAGCTGACTGCCCAGATAAGAGGAAGGAGGCTGAGGAGAAGAAGCAGCATCAATAAAAAGGGAAGAAGGAGAAGTCCTTCATTGCTAATAAGGAAAAGAGTTGGACAATCTCATCATCTTCTGAGTCTGAAGAAGAGGAAGCCTACATTGGGCTAGTTACTGCTACTGCTAAAGATAAAGGCAGCAGGAGAAGTCAATCCTCTAGTGAGGATATAAATTAGGGCCGCTCTGATACTATCAGACAGTAATTCAGAGGTAGATTAAGATGATGTCCACATCTGTAGAGGGATGCTGACAATGATAGATGAAGAAGCCAATCCGGACCAGCCTGGTCCAAGCAAGGTACACTCTTTGCCTAATTCTGCTTCTGTGTCATGTTATGAGACCAGTCCTTATGCAGAAACCTCTTCAACCAGTGGTGAAGATGATTCTAGATCTAAAGGAGATGTTAATCAATTGATTAACACGTATTGGGAACTTCTGAATGCTTTTAAGAAGTGCAAGAAGTTGTCTAAAATGCAGGCTAAAGAAATTTCTTCTCTTAAGCTTGCAGTTGCCCAGCAGACTGTAAAACCAAATCTACTGGATAAGAAAGCTCGATAAATGAGCCAACTAAAGACTCTCTTGGACATTCAGATAAGCTCCATTAAGAGCAAGAACTGCCTCATTAGGGATCTTGAAGAGAGGCTTGAGAAGGAGAAAAGAATAGTGGCTAGCTATTCTAAGCTAAGTATTGTCCTCCCCTTGATAGACACTATATCCTCTCAAAAGGGCAAGAAGGGGTTGGGATTCAAGGGCAGCAGAAGAGTTGCTCCTTCCAAAAGGAAGGGCAAATCTCCATCTCCAGCTCAACATATTGCTTCCAAGCCTCCCATTCTTTTTAGAAAATTTCTGTTACCCTCTAATAGGTATGACCATGAAAGCTCTTGTGGTCACTGGGATAAGGGTTGCTCCTCAGGGGTGAACAAAGATGTTCACTACCATGGTGAAAGCTATTGCAGGGTAAGTGCCTTTGAGGTTGCCCATTAGAAAATTCAGATGGCTCAACTAGGACCATTTGTTTTTGGTGTTTCAACACCAACACTCAAGAATGTTACTGCAGGCAAAGCTCAGAATCAGACAGCTAAGATTCAGACTAAGGACAAATCTAAATATCAAGCTGATCTGGGAATATCTGAATCCATCAGAAGCATGCTCTTTGAAAATAAGCTTGCTGCTGCTGGCACTCAGGGCAAACCAAATCGGCCAGCTTAAAGACTTATTTTCAGTCAAGTTCTAGCAGAAAGAAATCAGAAAAAGATTGCAGCACATATTCCTCCTGTTAATGCTGCTGCTAACCAAGCTGCAGGTCTTACACAAAAAAGAAGATATAACATACATGACTGTTGGTGCTGTGGTAAGATAGGGCATTTTGCCATTGAATGCTGACAAAATCCCAATATGGCCAGAGCTAAGGTCAGTCCACCAGTCAGAAGTTCTGTTGGTGGACATATTCAGTTTAATGCTAACATGCACCTATGACTCAATAGATTTTGGGGTCCTAAGGTTAAGTAATCTGTATATTGCTGGATAGTCCAAGATTCCATACCCCTATATGGTACTTAGATAGTGGGTTTTCCAGGCACATGACTGGGACAAGGTGCAACTTAAAGGAGTTTACTCCAGTGACCTATTCATCACGATCACCACTCCAACCTTAATTGGAGAGGTTGATCACCATGATGAAGATGTCACTCAAGCTGATGAAGTCACTCCAGTGATAGAGGAAGCTCTAGATGTAAGGACATAAGAGCTCAGACACTTGAAGGATCACCCAATTGATCAAATCATAGGAGACCCTCATGAAGGTGTCATAACTCATAGAGGTATAACAAATAAGAATTTGTATTTGAGTTTTCTCTTGAAGGTTGAACCAAAGAAGTTTGAGGAAGCAAACAAGGATGCATCTTGGGTAATGTCAATGGAAGAAGAACTAAATCAGTTCAAACTTTGCCAAGTCTGGAAGCTTGTGCCAAGACCCAAAGATAAGAATGTGATTGGAACAAAGTGGGTCTATCGGAACAAGATGGAACCATAATCAAGAACAAAGTCAAACTCATCACCCAAGGGTACAGACAAGAAGAAGGGATCGACTTCGATCAGACATATGCTCCAGTGTCAAGACTGGAGGCAATCAGGTTGTTCCTCATATATGCTGCACTCAAAGGCTTCACTGTCTACCAAATGGACGTGAAGTCAGCCTTCCTTAATGGTAAAGGAAGAAGTGTATATGGAACAACCTCCATGTAAGACCCCCTTTTTTTTTTCTTTTTCAACCACCGGGGTCTTAGGCCCAGAACCGCCGCTTTGCGGTGAAACCTTCACGTCCTGAAGGGTCATCACCACAAGGCGCCGATTCTGCCGGCCAAATTCGATCACAGAAGAGTAGCACAAAAATTGAAGTAAGAACAATGCAGTCCACAATAATAAATCACATGTATATAAGATAAAATCTCCACGAAGGGAGTGTCCACAGAAAACATCAGAGTACTATAAATGCGGGCTTATGCCCGATACATCATGACCTCACTACAATATCACTCATGCGGAAGCGAAAACAGAAACTACTCAAGGTCGAGACTCACGGTCCCGGCTGTATGAACTCCGGAGCTAGACTGCCCCATCTCCAGGCGCACCGATCTCTGGGGCTGCTCCTCCATGCTGGGCTCCACGATCCCCTAAATGATGTGGTTCGAAAACCGTTAGTCATAAAGACTAAGCCCTATCATCCCCTACCCCTTCCCCCATGGCTCCTAGGTACCGAGCGGAGAGGAAGAAAGGGAAGGACATGAAGGTAGAGATAATCATGAAACAGATGGCAGCGGAAACTAATCTAGCAAGGTGTATTCGGTGAGCAGTTAATATGATTGTTATAATAGGTCTAGCAGTAAGAAAAGCAATTATATGAATTTAAACCTTCACTTATGCGAGAACACATAAGCAAAAGGGATCTTTTGCATGGCTCCCATCGTATAGAGTGTCCCATACCACTTATACGTTGGGGTGTCGGTTATCAAACAGCAATGGTTGTTATATATTGTAATTAACCTTTGATTTATAAACTTGCCCACACAAGCTTATAGACCAAGGGGTCGTTTTGCAGGTCCTAATGTATAAGCGTCCCATACCACTTATACTTTAGGTGTCAGGGTTAAATGGATCGATTATGCTATGACATGCTAGTGGGTATGATGAAACATGCAAGTGCAACTCACACACCCGACTCTGTGCACACAGACCTTTAGTTCCCCCTTTCGAAGCCGTTACCTCCCAGGATACCTCCGTAGTGGCAGACGGAAGCGGTGGGTTGGGCCTCGCCCACCTCAAAACCAGTAAAAGCACCACTGGTCTGACCTATCGTACGCCTCAACGCTTGGTGCACTAAGCGGACGCCTGCGTACTCTTGCCGGCTGGCGCACCGGACTTCTGTTGGCGAAGTGCTAACCACCTCGCCGAGTCAACGATATCGGTGTCGGTGCAATCGAACTCCCTGATATCGTAAAACCCACCACCTTAACTTTTCCTATCTTATGCACATGCAAGCTTAATCGTAAACACACAAAACCGAGCCGAAGCTCCCCGGACCAAACGTCCGTCTCCAACCAACCGAGCCGAAGCTCCCCGGACCATCCCGTCCGTCTCCTAACCAACCGAGCCGAAGCTCCCCGGACACAAACGTCCGTTTCCAAATCACCCGAGCAGAAGCTCTCATCAATCTTCCTGTGCCAACAGTGTTTGTGAAGAGTGCAGCCCTAATTAATAAGTTACTCTTGTCGGTTTGTTATTACAGTTTACGTTAGCCCAGGACTGCCCCCGGTATACCCCGTGAAGGGCTCTCAAGGGGCACTAGGAACCAAGACGGCGGCATTACGGCCCGAAGTTCCCTTTCACAAGGCACTTAATATTATTGGTTTATTTCCCTTAACCCATTCCCTTCTCTCATTACGATAGACTTTCCTAGGGTAATTTTTAAACCTTCCACTCTTCGGGGGAAGCGATCTTTCGCCAAACCCGAGCACCCCTTAACTCTAACTATCTCCACTACTCACTACTCTTTATATCTTCCTCAGATCATGTCCTATTGCATTTCACAAATTACTATATGCAGACCGACCTAGGCTACATGTCGAACCGGTTATGAAATGATCCATTACTCATCCAAATGCCCTAAATTATTCACTGGAGACTTACCATGATGTAAATGACCTAAGTCCAGAAAATGGAAATTTTCCTAATTTATTTGGCATTTAATTAAATTCCTCGAAAGTCCCAAGGACTACCGGTTTGAACATGAACTACCCTAAGTTCTCATGCAAGATGTCCAGCAAATTTATGATAAATACTAGGTTATCTCAATAGGTTAAATCCTAAGTATCATAATTTTTCTATCATTAGAAGGGCATGAAAACTATTTTAGAAATAACCTCTAACTTCTGTTGATTATGAATCAAGTACAGAAAATATGCTTCCAAAAATTATAAATAATTTATGTCATGCAGATAAAGGTCTAAAATTAGCACTGGCCAAGTTCACAATTTTCCAGCAAGCATTTTATCCATAATAAATTTTTAAACATAAAAGCCCTTTCTATCATCTGTGAATAAAGTACTAGATTTACTCAACATAAAAATTCTATAAAAATCCAGGGATCAATGTTCTACTGGTCAGAATTTAAATCCAGAATTTTAACTGATTATAATTAATTTAAAACCTCCAAATATTTAAAACAACAATTCGGCTAATAATCCTTTAACACATGAAATATGATATTTATTAATCATAAAATTCCAGGAAAATTACCATAAGTCTAACACATCCTAAAACCCCCTCCTCCCGAGTTTCATAATTTTTGGATTAGATTTAGTGCCTAAAATAACTAAATTACATTTCTATCGTAATTCTAACTCTCAACTTCCGAGGTACCCAACTACCTCCAATTCCTTCACCATTTCAGCCAGAGGGTTTTCAGCATATCATGCCACTCTCCTCCAAATTTCAAGGGCATACAAGAGCTTTTGCTCCTATGTCCTTCACAAACCTCAAAACCCTTCATTTAAGATTTGAGTTTGGATCCTAGGGTAAACCAACCCTAAACCACTCCATTTTTTCTCCACACAGGTTATAACACCATACTAGGTCAGAGCTCAGAAAACCAGCCTCTGTTGAGGCGATTTGACCTTTCCAAATTCTCAGTGCACTTTTATTAAAAGGTGACTCACTAACGCCTAGTTAAGGGTAGAAGCTTTCTCACCCAAAACTCCTCCAAATCAATTGGAATTTTACACAGACCTAGGTTTTATAGCCAGGGACCACTCACCAAAATTTGGGAGGGTTTGGAGGTCATTTGACCATCTAAATAAATTCCTCTAAGTTTATTAAATTAAAACAAAAACTTTAGGCAAAGTATCTCCAAAAATTCCATTTTTGGACAGCCTCTCGATATACATATTATAAACCTCCAGCCCAAATTTCAAATCATTTGGACATGTTATGAACCGTGGGCAACCGTTTCAATTTCTGGTTAGCCTAGGTCTTGATCCCACCAAAATGAGTGCTGTGGTCAAACCACTCACCCAAATTGAATAAAATCAATTTTATATTAAAGTAGACCCAGAGGGCTACAACTTTTGTGACTGGTCATTTTTCCTAAATCGACCTCTAAGTGCCTCGTTTCGCAGCCTCAAAATAAGTTCAAATAATCTATTTTCCATTAAGTAATATATAATAATCTATGTATTATAATATTAATTCTACTATTCATCTTCTTCATGAACCCGAACAGACACAGGAAAACATTTTTCCTGTAAGCATTCCGTGATCCGTCGCCGGCCGTTCGGTCACTTCCCTGGCCAGCCACCACCACCACCACCTCCGTTGAGGCGACGGCTATCGGTCGGCGGTGGTTTGGCCACCGGAGGTGGCGGTTTCCGGCGTACTCAAAAATACCATTTTCATGGTTTTCCCATGAAAACGAGAGACGGGTCCGGCTCCGTTGAGCGCGAACTTATTTTCTAAGAATCCTAAGATCTACCCATGAAAAGAAGGAGCAGAGGAGGACCTTGTTCGCGGTTTGAAGGCGAGAAGAACGTCGGGGTGCCATGGCGCGGTGGTGGCGTTGCTGAACTTCTCCTACAGCAAGAACAAGGGTCTGATCCGATTACTTGAGCGTGTAACCTTCTCCTCTTTCACCAGGTGGGCTTTTATAAGTCAGGAAGTGGGAAGGTGAATGGGTAAATCCTTAAAGGCCATGACGGTTCCTCCCCCTTAACGTTTCGGTTACAGTGAAGGGATAAGAAACGGTGGAAACTGAACAGGTGTGTCCAGCTGGCGGCTTCCTATTGGACCATATCTTCCTCATTTAATATATAATTTCAGAAGGAAAACGGCCGGAAGTTACTCCTGGTGTAACTCCCACACCAGCATTTATTACCACGCGTGTTAGAATAATTTCGGGTCTGAACCGTCGTTTCGACCAATGTCACGGGCGTGACACATAGGTCACGGGCGTGACAGGCCCGAATAGCCAATTCTGGGTACGACGATCGTCGAACTGAGATCGACGATCGTCGATGGATGGTCACGGGCGTGACACCTTGGGTCACGGGCGTGACAGGCCCGAACGGCAGATATTGGGTCGACGATCGTCGAATTGGGATCGACGATCGTCGAAGGCTGGTCACGCCCTAGGTCACGGGCGTGACATCTAGGTCACGGGCGTGACATGCCCGAACGGCAAATTTCGAGGTCGACGATCGTCGAATTGAGATCGACGATCGTCGAAGGCTGGTCACGCCCTAGGTCACGGGCGTGACGGGTCGGTCACGGGCGTGACCCACCTGTGACCCGAAATATTGATCGCTTTATTTCAATTTTATGTGTTTCCTGGGGTTCCGTCACAACTAAACGACTCCTAGGGGTCTAGCCGGAAATGGGATGTTACAAATCCCAATAAACAAAACAAAAATTTCGTCCCCGAAATTGAGGTTGAGCCTACGGGGATTTCTATCGGAATAAATTAAACTTGTAACATCCCATACGATTTTTTTCTATTGGGTTCAGGCGACTGTTTGCTTGATAACGAAGACAATCTCCCCAATAAACAAAAGATTAGCCCCTACCTTTCTGATTAAGTGCGCATGCCTAGGTCCTGGATTTTCCTTATCTAGTCTTAACATTCCAAAACAAAAAGGCAGTCTATAGTATACCGAGAGGTGGTGAGATGTACCTGACTGAACAACTCCGGGTATCTTTGCCTCATCAGATCCTGCGGTTCCTAGGTGTGCTCCTCCTGACCGTGGTTTCTCCACAGAACCTTGACTAAGGGGATCTTCTTGCGCCGCAAGATCCGCACTCCTTTGTCGTCGATCCGAACCGGCTCCAAGTGGACAGATCGGTCTGAAGCTACCGGCCCTTCGGTGGTCAAAATCCGCTGCTCCGGGCGTAGTAGAGCCCTTCTCAGCGAAGAGATGTGGAAGACGTCGTGTAGAGCTGCCAGCTCCGTGGCAACTCTAGCCTGTAAGCTAGGGGTCCGATCCGCTCCAGGATCCGGTAAGGGCCCATATACCTAGGGCTGAGTTTCTTCCTCCGACCGCGCACCCGTGAGACCCCGTGCATGGGCCGAATCTTCAAGAACACTCGATCCCCTACCCGAAACTCCACCTGACGATGCCGGGCGTCATAGTATTTAGCCTGTCTGCTCTGCGCCTCCAACATCCTATCTCTGATCAGTCTCACCTGAGCCTCGGTGTCTTCCACAAAATCCAATCCCAACAGCTTCGGATCCTCGTCTTGAACCCAAGAAAGCGGGGTCCTACATTTTCTTCCATACAGGGCTTCATAAGGCGCCATCCTGATGCTGGACTGGTAGCTATTATTGTAGGAGAACTCAACCAACGGTAACATCTTCTCCCACGGCTCCCCTCGGTCCAGTATACACAGCCGTAGTAAATCCTCCAAGGTCCGGTTGGTGCGCTCGGTCTGCCCGTCCGTCTGAGGGTGGAAGGCCGTGCTAAAAGTCAACCGGGTGCCCAAATATGCCTGCACTGACCGCCACTCCCTGGATGTAAACCGTCCATCGCGGTCCGACACTATCGTCCGGGGCACGCCATGATATCAGACATACTGCTCCACAAACTTCCGTACCAGCACTCCCACCGAGTCATCCTTCCTGATCGGTACAAAGCGGGCCACCTTCGTCAACCGATCGACAATCACCCAAATCGAGTCGTTCCCTGTCCGAGACCGGGGAAGACCATGTATAAAGTCCATCGCTATATCGTCAAACTTCCACTCCGGTACCGGGAGTGGCTGCAACAGTCCTGCGGGGTTCCTGCATTCCGCCTTCACCAACTGACACGTCTCGCAATGGGTCACGAAGTACGTAATGTCCTTCTTCATGCCCGGCCAAAACATCGTCCTCTTCAAATCAACGGTCATCTTTGTGATCCCGGGTGCACCGAGTACCGGCTGCAATGCGCCTCCATCATAATATCCTCTCGGATCTGGCCTCCTGCGGGTATATATACTCTGCCTCTGAAGTGGAGCAAACCATCTCTCAGGGAATAATCTCCTGTCGAACCTTCCTCCAAAGCTCGGAACATCGGCTCCGCCCACGCATCTGTCCTCTGTCCGTCCCGAATGCGATCCCGAATATCGTCAATGGCCACTATCGATGCCAGATACTCCCTATACAGATCTGGGTCATCCTCGGACACTAGGGATATCTGCATATCTCTGAATGACTGGACTAGCTCCATGGACATAACCTGGGGCCCAGCTTCGGAAGTGGCAGCTCTCCAGCTCAACGCGTCGGCCACCACATTTGCCTTCCCTGGATGGTAGTGCATCTCATACTGATAATCTGCTAAGAACTCCACCCAACGCCTCTGTCTGATATTCAGCTCCTTCTGCGTGTCCACGTATTTCAGGTTCTTGTGATCGGAGAAGATATCGCAGTGGACTCCATAAAGATAATGGCGCCAGACCTTCAGAGCAAAAACGACCGCTCCCATCTCGAGGTCGTGCACCGGGTAGTTCCTCTCATGGGTCTTCAGCTGGCGGGAGGCATATGCTATGACATGTCCGTTCTGCATCAGCACCGCTCCCATCCCTTGGTATGATGCGTCGGTATACACCTAGAATCCTTCCTTTCCAGATGGAAGGGCCAAAATAGGAGCTGAGATGAGTCGGTCCTTCAGCTCCTGGAAGGCCGCCTGGCACTGCGGGGTCCAAACAAAAGGTGCCTCCTTCTTTGTCAAAGATGTGAGGGGGAGGGCGATCCGAGAGAACCCCTCCACGAACTTCCGGTAGTAACCGGCAAGTCCCAAGAAACTGCGTACATCGGTGGCTGTCCTCAGCTGCGGCCAATCGCGAACTGCCCGAATCTTTGCTGGATCTACTGATAACCCGGCTCCGCTGATGATGTGGCCTAGGAAGGCCACCTCCTTCAACCAGAACTGACACTTGCTGAATTTTGCATAAAGGCGATGCTCCCGCAACCTCTCCAAGGTCAGTGCCAGATGCCGAGTGTGCTCCTCCTCCGTCCTAGAGTAGATCAGGATGTCGTCTATGAATACTATGACGAACACATCCAAGTAGGCCTCGAAAACCCGGTTCATGAGACTCATGAACGCCGACGGAGCATTCGTGAGCCCAAAGGGCATCACGGTGAACTCATACAGGCCATATCTGCTACTAAAGGCCGTCTTCGGGATATCCTCCTCCTGGATCCGCAGCTGGTAGTATCCTGATCTCAAATCCAGCTTCGAGAAATAATGGGCCCCCTCCAGCTGGTCGAATAATTCGTCTATCCGTGAGAGCGGATAGGTATTCCAGACAGTCAGCCTGTTCAGTGCTCGATAATCGATGCACAGGCGTATTGTCCCATCCTTCTTCTTCACGAACAGGACCGGTGCTCCCCATGGCGAGGAACTCGGTCTAACAAAACCTGCCTCAACTAATTCCTGCAACTGAGTCCGAAACTCTGCCAACTCCTTTGGGGCCATCCGATAAGGGGCCCTAGACGCCGGCTTGGCCCCCGGCACAAGCTGTATCCGAAAGTCCTGCTCTCGGTGTGGAGGTAATCCTGGCAGTTTCTCTGGAAAGACGTCAGTGAAATCTCGCACCACCGGGATGTCTGTCACCGACTCCTTAACTTCCTCCATCTCAAATAGAATCTGATAGACCTCCTCTCCCTGCAGATGGGCCTTAACGGCCTGTACCGAAGATAAGAGTATACGAGAGACAGGTCTTATACCTTCGATGGTAATGAAAGAGTCCCCGTGTCTCACGGTGATCCTCTTCGCCTGGCAGTCAATCTGGGCATAGTTCCAGTGCAGCCATACCATGCCCAGGATCAGGTCGTAGTCCGTCAGCTTCAAAATCGTCGCTGGAGCCTCGAACGCTTTTCCACCAATTTCTGCCTCCATATTGCAGTGATCCGTGGTAAGGAGCTCAGATCCATCCGGTAGTCGCACCCTCATCCTCGAGCCTCCGAACCGCTCCACACCTTCCAGTCCTTCCACGAACGACTCCGACACAAAGGAGTGAGTAGCTCCAGTATCAAAAAGCGTGCGGGCAGGCTTGCCGCTGATGAAGACTATACCTGGGGTGATTAAATATCTCAGGGTTCTATAAAGAGTTTTCTTTCCTTGTTAATCTATCTAGTGCGGTTCTGAGTTTTAACACTTAAAGGGAGATTCTATGAAAATAAAGAAACATTGCAGCGTACCTGCGATGACCTGCTCCGGATTTCAAGGCTGCGCAAGGTCCAAAGCATATACCTGCTCTCTTTCCTGTCTACGATCTCCCCACTGGTATCCACGACCACGGCCGCGTCCTCGGCCTCCATAATGCTGAGCTGGTGGGCCGCCCTGATGTGCTGGAGGTGGTGCCCCCCTCATGGGGCAGTTCCTCCGAATGTGCCCAATCTGATGACAAAGAAAACACTCTGGTGGGGGATACGCCATTCCCCCGGGTCTCGGCATCTCCTGCATCCGAAGAGGGGGAGGGGCTAATACCACCTGTTCCCTCGGCTCCGGCCTCACGTCCTGACGAGGCTGGTCCTCTGTCCTCCTCCCCTCTAGTGCAGCACCTCGCCGCTGGTCATTTCTGCCTCTCCGTCCCTGATCCTCTGCTGGCCGTTTCCGGCCCCGAGTGGCGTGCCAATCTGCCTCAATCCTTTTGGCCATCTCCAAAATCCGAGAGATGGGCCCGTCAGATACAAATAGCAGAGCCTCCCTCAAGTCCTCCCGCAGGCCCTTATAGAACCTCCTGATATACCCTGCCTCGTCCAGCTGGTAGGAATCTGCGTATCGAGCCAGATGGTCAAACTCTCGATGGTACTCCACCACGGTCCGGGTACCCTGCTTCAGCTGTAAGAACTGCTCCTCCAAATCATCCCTAGCCGACTGCGGAACGAAATGCTCTAGCAGTGCGGCCCTGAACTCCTCCCAAGTAACCTCCGCAACCTCCCTGTCGGCAAATGTCGTGTCCAACAGCGTCTTCCACCACCTCTTTGCATGGGACTCCAGGCAAGAGACGACCAGAGCCACCCTCTCCTCCCAGGGACATCGTATCCCGGTCAGCATCTCGTACATGATATCTAGCCACTCTTCCGTCCGAACCGCTGACTCTGTCCCCAAGTAGGACGGGGGAGCCAGCCCTCGGAAGATGCTTAGCCAGTTGGCCCCCGGATTTGGCTGCGGGGCCGGAACCTGCTGGGCCCTGAAGGCCTCCAGAATGGCAGTCAGGGTCTGTCCCATGTCTGACTGAAGGAAAGGAGTGGGGGCCGGTGGGGGTGGTGCAACATCCTGAGCCTGTTGAACTCCACCTTGTGGCGTAGTCCGTGCTGGAGGCTGCGTAACAAAAACACACGCTGAGAAAACGTTCAAATATTACATAAAGGTGGACAATTTATATGTGATCCCCATATGGGCACACCACTGCTTCCGCTGCTTAGTTTGTCCCCAAACTAAACTCGAGCGGGGGGGGGGGGGGGGGGGTGACCTAGGGTTTGTGGACTGCTACTTCCGTCTGATCGATGTTGCCTCTGATACCACTTGTAAGACCCCCTTTTTTTTTCTTTTTCAACCACCGGGGTCTTAGGCCCAGAACCGCTGCTTTGCGGTGACACCTTCACGTCCTGAAGGGTCATCACCACAAGGCGCCGATTCTGCCGGCCAAATTCGATCACAGAAGAGTAGCACAAAAACTGAAGTAAGAACAATGCAGTCCACAATAATAAATCACATGTATATAAGATAAAATCTCCACGAAGGGAGTGTCCACAGAAAACATCAGAGTACTATAAATGCGGGCTTATGCCCGATACATCATGACCTCACTACAATATCACTCATGCGGAAGCGAAAACAGAAACTACTCAAGGTCGAGACTCACGGTCCCGGCTGTATGAACTCCGGAGCTAGACTGCCCCATCTCCAGGCGCACCGATCTCTGGGGCTGCTCCTCCATGCTGGGCTCCACGATCCCCTAAATGATGTGGTTCGAAAACCGTTAGTCATAAAGACTAAGCCCTATCATCCCCTACCCCTTCCCCCATGGCTCCTAGGTACCGAGCGGAGAGGAAGAAAGGGAAGGACATGAAGGTAGAGATAATCATGAAACAGATGGCAGCGAAAACTAATCTAGCAAGGTGTATTCGGTGAGCAGTTAATATGATTGTTATAATAGGTCTAGCAGTAAGAAAAGCAATTATATGAATTTAAACCTTCACTTATGCGAGAACACATAAGCAAAAGGGATCTTTTGCATGGCTCCCATCGTATAGAGTGTCCCATACCACTTATACGTTGGGGTGTCGGTTATCAAACAGCAATGGTTGTTATATATTGTAATTAACCTTTGATTTATAAACTTGCCCACACAAGCTTATAGACCAAGGGGTCGTTTTGCAGGTCCTAATGTATAAGCGTCCCATACCACTTATACTTTAGGTGTCAGGGTTAAATGGATCGATTATGCTATGACATGCTAGTGGGTATGATGAAACATGCAAGTGCAACTCACACACCCGACTCTGTGCACACAGACCTTTAGTTCCCCCTTTCGGAGCCGTTACCTCCCAGGATACCTCCGTAGTGGCAGACGGAAGCGGTGGGTTGGGCCTCGCCCACCTCAAAACCAGTAAAAGCACCACTGGTCTGACCTATCGTACGCCTCAACGCTTGGTGCACTAAGCGGACGCCTGCGTACTCTTGCCGGCTGGCGCACCGGACTTCTGTTGGCGAAGTGCTAACCACCTCGCCGAGTCAACGATATCGGTGTCGGTGCAATCGAACTCCCCGATATCGTAAAACCCACCACCTTAACTTTTCCTATCTTATGCACATGCAAGCTTAATCGTAAACACACAAAACCGAGCCGAAGCTCCCCGGACCAAACGTCCGTCTCCAACCAACCGAGCCGAAGCTCCCCAGACCATCCCGTCCGTCTCCTAACCAACCGAGCCGAAGCTCCCCGGACTCAAACGTCCGTTTCCAAATCACCCGAGCCGAAGCTCTCATCAATCTTCCTGTGCCAACAGTGTTTGTGAAGAGTGCAGCCCTAATTAATAAGTTACTCTTGTCGGTTTGTTATTACAGTTTACGTTAGCCCAGGACTGCCCCCGGTATACCCCGTGAAGGGCTCTCAAGGGGCACTAGGAACCAAGACGGCGGCATTACGGCCCGAAGTTCCCTTTCGCAAGGCACTTAATATTATTGGTTTATTTCCCTTAACCCATTCCCTTCTCTCATTACGATAGACTTTCCTAGGGTAATTTTTAAACCTTCCACTCTTCGGGGGAAGCGATCTTTCGCCAAACCCGAGCACCTCTTAACTCTAACTATCTCCACTACTCACTACTCTTTATATCTTCCTCAGATCATGTCCTATTGCATTTCACAAATTACTATATGTAGACCGACCTAGGCTACATGTCGAACCGGTTATGAAATGATCCATTACTCATCCAAATGCCCTAAATTATTCACTGGAGACTTACCATGATGTAAATGACCTAAGTCAAGAAAATGGAAATTTTCCTAATTTATTTGGCATTTAATTAAATTCCTCGAAAGTCCCAAGGACTACCGGTTTGAACATGAACTACCCTAAGTTCTCATGCAAGATGTCCAGCAAATTTATGATAAATACTAGGTTATCTCAATAGGTTAAATCCTAAGTATCATAATTTTTCTATCATTAGAAGGGCATGAAAACTATTTTAGAAATAACCTCTAACTTCTGTTGATTATGAATCAAGTACAGAAAATATGCTTCCAAAAAATATAAATAATTTATGTCATGCAGATAAAGGTCTAAAATTAGCACTGGCCAAGTTTCACAATTTTCCAGCAAGCATTTTATCCATAATAAATTTTTAAACATAAAAGCCCTTTCTATCATCTGTGAATAAAGTACTAGATTTACTCAACCTAAAAATTCTATAAAAATCCAGGGATCAATGTTCTACTGGTCAGAATCTAAATCCAGAATTTTAACTGATTATAATTAATTTAAAACCTCCAAATATTTAAAACAACAATTCGGCTAATAATCCTTTAACACATGAAGTATGATATTTATTAATCATAAAATTCCAGGAAAATTACCATAAGTCTAACACATCCTAAAACCCCCTCCTCCCGAGTTTCATAATTTTTGGATTAGATTTAGTGCCTAAAATAACTAAATTACATTTCTATCGTAATTCTAACTCTCAACTTCCGAGGTACCCAACTACCTCCAATTCCTTCACCATTTCAGCTAGAGGGTTTTCAGCATATCATGCCACTCTCCTCCAAATTTCAAGGGCATACAAGAGCTTTTGCTCCTATGTCCTTCACAAACCTCAAAACCCTTCATTTAAGATTTGAGTTTGGATCCTAGGGTAAACCAACCCTAAACCACTCCATTTTTTCTTCACACAGGTTATAACACCATACTAGGTCAGAGCTCAGAAAACCAGCCTCTGTTGAGGCGATTTGACCTTTCCAAATTCTCAGTGCACTTTTATTAAAAGGTGACTCACTAACGCCTAGTTAAGGGTAGAAGCTTTCTCACCCAAAACTCCTCCAAATCAATTGGAATTTTACACAGACCTAGGTTTTATAGCCAGGGACCACTCACCAAAATTTGGGAGGGTTTGGAGGTCATTTGACCATCTAAATAAATTCCTCTAAGTTTATTAAATTAAAACAAAAACTTTAGGCAAAGTATCTCCAAAAATTCCCATTTTTGGACAGCCTCTCGATATACATATTATAAACCTCCATCCCAAATTTCAAATCATTTGGACATGTTATGAACCGTGGGCAACCGTTTCAATTTCTGGTTAGCCTAGGTCTTGATCCCACCAAAATGAGTGCTGTGGTCAAACCACTCACCCAAATTGAATAAAATCAATTTTATATTAAAGTAGACCCAGAGGGCTACAACTTTTGTGACTGGTCATTTTTCTTAAATCGACCTCTAAGTGCCTCGTTTCGCAGCCTCAAAATAAGTTCAAATAATCTATTTTCCATTAAGTAATATATAATAATCTATGTATTATAATATTAATTTTACTGTTCATCTTCTTCATGAACCCGAACAGACACAGGAAAACATTTTTCCTGTAAGCATTCCGTGATCCGTCGCCGGCCGTTCGGTCACTTCCCTGGCCAGCCACCACCACCACCACCTCCGTTGAGGCGACGGCTATCGGTCGGCGGTGGTTTGGCCGCCGGAGGTGGCGGTTTCCGGCGAACTCAAAAATACCATTTTCATGGTTTTCCCATGAAAACGAGAGACGGGTCCGGCTCCGTTGAGCGTGAACTTATTTTCTAAGAATCCTAAGATCTACCCATGAAAAGAAGGAGCAGAGGAGGACCTTGTTCGCGGTTTGAAGGCGAGAAGAACGTCGGGGTGCCATGGCGCGGTGGTGGCGTTGCTGAACTTCTCCTACAGCAAGAACAAGGGTCTGATCCGATTACTTGAGCGTGTAACCTTCTCCTCTTTCACCAGGTGGGCTTTTATAAGTCAGGAAGTGGGAAGGTGAATGAGTAAATCCTTAAAGGCCATGACGGTTCCTCCCCCTTAACGTTTCGGTTACAGTGAAGGGATAAGAAACAGTGGAAACTGAACAGGTGTGTCCAGCTGGCGGCTTCCTATTGGACCATATCTTCCTCATTTAATATATAATTTCAGAAGGAAAACGGCCGGAAGTTACTCCTGGTGTAACTCCCACACCAGCATTTATTACCACGCGTGTTAGAATAATTTCGGGTCTGAACCGTCGTTTCGGCCAATGTCACGGGCGTGACACATAGGT
Organism: Platanthera zijinensis; assembly: GCA_039513925.1. Classification (NCBI taxonomy): domain Eukaryota; kingdom Viridiplantae; phylum Streptophyta; class Magnoliopsida; order Asparagales; family Orchidaceae; genus Platanthera; species Platanthera zijinensis. The sequence goes on from CM077078.1 coordinate 88,081,817, forward strand.
CACGGGCGTGACAGGCCCGAATAGCCAATTCTGGGTACGACGATCGTCGAACTGAGATCGACGATCGTCGATGGATGGTCACGGGCGTGACACCTTGGGTCACGGGCGTGACAGGCCCGAACGACAGATATTGGGTCGACGATCGTCGAATTGGGATCGACGATCGTCGAAGGCTGGTCACGCCCTAGGTCACGGGCGTGACATCTAGGTCACGGGCGTGACATGCCCGAACGGCAAATTTCGAGGTCGACGATCGTCGAATTGAGATCGACGATCGTCGAAGGCTGGTCACGCCCTAGGTCACGGGCGTGACGGGTCGGTCACGGGCGTGACCCACCTGTGACCCGAAATATTGATCGCTTTATTTCAATTTTATGTGTTTCCTGGGGTTCCGTCACAACTAAACGACTCCTAGGGGTCTAGCCGGAAATGGGATGTTACACTCCAGGTTTTGTTGATCCTGAACATCCTAATTTTATTTATGTATTATTTAAAGTGCTATATGGTTTTAAACAAGCTCCACAAGCTTGGTAAGAAACGTTGTATAAGTTTCTTCTTGAGAACAAGTTCACAAGGGGAAAGATAGACAAGACATTATTTCTTAGGAAAGTAATATGCAAGATTTTGCTAGTGCAAATCTATGTCGATGACATCATTTTTGGTTCTACAGACGATAACCTTTGCAAGAAGTTTTCTAAACTTATGCAAGGGAAGTTTGAAATGAGCAGTATGAGAGAGCTGAAGTATTTCTTGGGACTTCAGGTGAAAAAATCTGAGGATGGAATTTTCATCTCTCAGACGAAGTTCAACAAAGAGTTGGTCAAGAAATTCGGAATGGAGAATGCAACCTCCATGAGGACACCAATGGGTTCAGCTATGTCTTTGGACAAGGATGAGAAAGGGGAACCTTTTGATGAAACCAAGTACAGAAGCATAATTGAATCCTTGCTCTACCTTACTACTAGTAGGACAAACATCATGCTTTCAACATGTGTGTGTGCTAGATATAAGGTGAACTCTAAGATATCTCATTACACTACTGCAAAGTGGATCTTGAGATACCTCAAAGGTACACCAAATCTTAGCTTATGGTACCCAAGAAGTAATGATAGCAAGCTAATTGGATTTTCAGATGCAGATTTTGCAGGTAGTAAAGATGATAGAAAGAACACTTCCGGGACTTACCAATTCCTTGGAAGTAGACTCATCTCTTGGAGCAGCAAAAAGCAAAATTATGTCGCAATCTCAATGGCCGAGTCAGAATAGATTTCTGTCGGCAGTTGTTATGCATAAGTACTCTGGATCAAGAATCAACTTTAAGACTATAACATGAAGGTCAAGAACATCCCACTGTTCTGTGACTCCTACAGTACAATTGCAATAGCCAACAACCCAATCTCTCGCAGCCGGACAAAGCACATTGAGTTGAGGTACCATTTCATCAGGGAGCATGTCAAGAATGGAGACATCAATCTCCAGTATGTTCTAACTGACAAGCAGGTTGCAGACATTTTCATGAAGCCACTGGACGAGACCATGTTCTAGTTCTTCAAAATAGAACTTCGCATGATCAACAAGGAAGGATGAATATAAGGGCCTTACAGTAAGTTCAAGAATCGAGTTACCCTTCAAAAATCAAGAAAATTCTAAGTCTGGACTTCATTTCTCGAGAAGAATTTTTATTACTCGAATACTTAATTTATTACTCGAGAACAACAGATCCTTCCCGAGAAATATTACTCGAGTACTTCAAACTTACCTCTCGAAAAGGATACATCTACTCGAGAACAAGATATCTTATTCTAGAGAAAATATATGCCTCCTCTCGAGAAATAATATTCCTCTCGAGAAGTCTTATGCCGAATTTTCCTCCAAGTTCAAATCTTTGATATTGGCACCCAGTCACCTCAACCTCCATACTTCAGGTATTTTACTTTTATTATTTCCTTAATCATTAAAATTAAGGGGTAATATAAATAGAATAAGTCCAAACAAAATCCAAATCTCGAATTTCAAAATCCTTTTCTCGAGAAAACCCTTTGTCTTCAACGTCTCCGCCGATTCTCTCGCGAACAACCCTGCTCCTTCTCTCGCCGACTACCAAACATTCAGTTCTTCAATCAATGGCTCATTCATCTAAGTTAGGCATCAGCAGTGAACTTATCTCAACCAGAATCCTCTAACCCTCAGTCCCCTATAGAGGTTGTACAAGATGAAGAGACAGTTTCAATTTCTGATTATAAAGAATTATCTCCTGAAGCAGCTGAACCTCCTCTCCAAAGCCTACATTTCAACTTTCCTACATTCATAAGTGATGATGTTGAAGCTGAAGAACCTACTACTAACATAAATCAGTCCATATCTACTATGCTAATTGAAGAAGTAGCTCCCTGGACAGCTCCTATTCTACCTCCTCCAGTTGTAGCATCGAACATATTTTGATGACTCTCTTAAAGTTGTCACTGATAGAATAACTGCTCTAGAGAAAGAGATGAGCAGAGGCTTTGCTGAAATTCAGCATAATACTGATTCTCTCAAACACCTGTTCCAAATAGGTGGGAAAGCCTTAGATCACACAATTACCAGTATTGGTCACGCCATTGACCAATCAGTCATCTTGGAAAATATTCCGATTCAATTGGAAAAGAATACTGAAGGGCACAACTTCAATACATGTGAAGTAGTCGTAAAGTTCAATGAGGAAGCTATAAACACCCTATCTGTAGAAGTCAGAAAGGGGGAGAAATTAGTAAAGGAATATCTAGAAAAGTCTGATGGAAACATGAAAACTCTTTGGGAAGCAAAGCTAAAAGAGATAATACTGATGTCCTATCCCAAATTGTTGGTGTTAAACTCTATACCTATGATACAATAGTTTGGATGCACAACCAAATTTTCCCTGAATTTCAAGTAGATCCAAATGTTATTCCTCCTCCTTATCTCAATCCTATTGTTCAACAACCTACTGCCCTAATGACGTCATTATCTCCTAGACCTGAAGATTATGAAGCTCCTCATGCAGAGTATTCCCAAGTATGGTCAGAACAAGAGATGCTTCAAATTCCACCTTTAGAAATTCTAGCTCATAAGAAAAGAAAATATGGTGACGGTGCTTCTGCAAGCCGGTCCAATCCAAATCCAGAAGCTGAAAGAAGAAGAGCTCAAGAATTTGTTGAAGTGTGGAGCCCAACCTCCAAGTCAATAATTCTTGACACTCTAAAACTTGTTGTTGATTTTAATGAAAATAGAAATGATCATTATATTTCCTATGAATGAGACTTGTATGAGAAATCTCTTACCAAGAGGAGAATATATGACATAGAATATGGTAAGAACAATCCCAAGGCTCCTCCCACACTGCCAAGTACTATCCTAAACCATACAACTATCAGAAGTGGCAGCAACAACAGCAGAGCAAGTAAAAATTTAGGATGATCAGAAATTTCATATATGAGATTTTGTGGAATAGGATTTCTTTCCTTGGAGAATGTCTATATATATAAATCTTTAAATTTTGATGATCTAAATTTTATATTGCACTGCATTTCTTCTATTATTCTATTTATTAATTATTTTATTTGTTTATCTTGATGTAATTCACCTTAGTGTAGAGGGTTCTGACTTCTACAAATAGGGAGAAATTGTTGGGTATTGCATCCATAATAACCCAGATTTGTATGAAGTCACCCATGAACTAAGATGAATTAAGTTTGTATTTGATGCCTTGTTCAAGTTGAGTGTTTGTAGGTTATAATTGTCAAGTGTAGACCAATGTCAGTTTACAATGGGTCACCAAACATAGGACAATACAATGTAATCACTCATTGTGTGATCTATGGTGTTGACTCATATGTAACCTCTCTATTGGGACACACTTCATTTTCAAACTACTAAAGTTATGAGAGAAAGACTAGTTGTTGAATTCCTTGAAGAAAATCATTTTATAGAAAGTCAAATTTTTCTAAGTATTTTTCTCGAGTAAGGCTTATAGGTACTCGAGTAGAATTGAAGTTATTTTTTGAGTCAGCTCAGTCAGGTATTCAAGTAGCTGAAGTTGTTCTCGAGAAACCATAGTTTAGTTCTCGAGAAAGCCATGTAGTACTCGAGTAGGACTTGTTTCTTTCTCGAGTTAACTCAAATTCAGTTCAGAATTTTTCTAAGTCTTTTTCTCGAGAAGGCCAAAGCTATTTCTCGAGAAGGCCAAGGTTATTTATCGAGTATGCCGAAGTTGTTCTCGAGAACCAGATGTGCTTACTCGGGAGACAAAAACTTCTTTCTCGAGTTGGCTTCTTGTTCTCGAGTAACAGAATTTCTTTGTCAGGAAAAGTATCTTCTTTCTCGAGAATCCAGAATTCATTTTCTCCATTTTCCTTAAGTATTTATTCTCGAGAACTTAATCCCTCATCTCGAGAAACAGAAACCTCTTCTCGAGTAATTCTTATCTCTCTCGAGAAATGGAGTTCAGAATTCTGAAATTTCGCTAAGTGCTAGACGGATTCGATTTCAAATATAATTAATTCTTGATTGGTCCACGTGGATGATAATTAATGAAATCAGACCATTAGGTTAAGCCTATAAAAGGTCTTGTTAGAATCGGCAAACCAAAAGAAGATTATTACAGATTTCTGAATCATTTTCTACTTCTAAATCGGGAAACGCTGCCGCCGACTAGACGTGTTCTTTGTCGCTGATTCTCTCGATCTCAAAGATTCAGACAAGAATAATTAAATCGATCAAGCTTTTCATCTTCTGCAAATCTTATCCTTGATCGTCGTGATCCTACGTTCTCAAATCCAAGTAATCTCTGATTTCTTCCTTGACTTTTCTGATAGAGCTTTACGATTTCTCAAGAAGGAAGAAGCCGAGATTTAGCCCGATCTGTGAAGAAAGTTTATGTATTTTCACTGTAAATTCATTTAATTCTTGTAGGAGATATTATCCGAGATTATAGGAGTTATTCTCCGAGTTTTGTAGGAGTTGTTCTCCGAGTTGTTGTAGGAGTGGTTTTACTCCGAGTTGTAGGTATGTTGTTCTGAGCTGTAGGATTGTTTTTCAATCCGAGATAATAGTGAAGTAGCCAATCTAGCATGGTGGTAGATCGGTGAGGTGAAGAGTGGACTTACCCAAGGTTGGGGAACCACTAAAATTTTTGGTGTCGTCTGTGGTTTGCTTGTTTATTTTTTGTGCATCTCCCGTATAATTTTTATTCTGCAAAAATACGTAGAACTCATATATTCACCCCCCTCTAAATGATTTATGTAGACAACTAAACATTATTAGTTGGTATCAGAGGGAGGTGAATATGTCAAGATAATGTTTAGTTGTCTACCTAAATCACATAGAGGGGGGTTAATAGGTGAGTTCTGTGACTTTTTGCGGAATAAAAATTATACGAGAGATGCACAAAAAATAAACAAGCAAACCATAAAAGGCAGCAAAAATTATAGTAGTTCCCCAACCTTAGGTATGTCCACTCTTCACCTCACCGATCTAGCACCACGCTAGATCAGCTACTTCACTATTATCTCGGATTGGAAAACAATCCTACAACTCGGAACATAGTTCCTATAACTCGGAGTAAAACCACTCCTACAACAACTCCTACAAAACTCGGAGAATAACCCCTAAAATCTCGGAGAATATCTCCTACAAGAATAAAATGAATTTACACTGAAAATACATAAACTTTATTCAGAAGTCTAGCTAAATCTCGGCTTCTTCCTTCTTGAGAAATTGTAAAGCTCTGTCAGAAAAGTCAAGGAAGAAATCAGAGTTTACTTAGATCTGAGAACGTATGATCACCACGATCAAGGAGAAGATTTACAGAAGATGAAAAGCTTGATCTATTTAATCCTTCGTGTCTGAATCTTTGAGATCAAGAGAATCGACGACGAAGAATACGTCTAGTCGTCAGCAGCATCTCTCGATTTGGAAGTAGAAAATGATTCAGAAATCTGTAATATTCTTCTTTTTGGTTTATCGATTCTGACAAGACCTTTTATATGCTAAACCTAACATTCTGATTTCATTAATTATCATCCACGTAGACCAATCAAGAATTAATTATATCTGAAATCGAATCCGTCTGGTACTTAGCAAAATTTCAGAATTCTGTACTTCATTTCTTGAGAGAGATAAGAATTACTCAAGAAGTGGTTTCTGTTTCACGAGAAGAGGGATTAAGTTCTCGAGAAGAAATACTTAAGGAAAATGGAGAAAATGAATTCTGGCTTCTCGAGAAAGAAGAGACTTTTCCTGAGAAAGAAATTATGTTACTCAAGAACAAGAAGCCAACTCGAGAAAGATGTTTTTGTCTCCCGAGTAAGAACATCTGGTTCTCGAGAACTACTTCGACCTACTCGATAAATAACCTTGGCCTTCTTGAGAAATAGCTTTGGCCTTCTTGAGAAAAAGACTTAGAAAAATTCTGAACTGAATTTGAGTTAACTCGAGAAAGAAACATTTTCTACTCGAGGACTGCATGGCTTTCTCGAAAACTAAACTATGGTTTCTCGAGAACAACTTCTGCTACTCGAATACCTGATTGAGCTGAATCAAGAAATAACTTCAATTCTACTCGAGTACCTATAAGCCTTACTCGAGAAAAACACTTAAAAAAATTTTGACTTTCTGAAAAACGATTTTCTTCAAGAAATTCAGCAACTAGTCTTTCTCCCATAACTTTAGTACTTTGAAAATGAAGTGTGTCCCAATAGAGAGGTTATATATGAGTCAACACCATGGATCACACAATGAGGGATTACATTGTATGGTCCTGTGTTTGGTGACCCATTGTAAACTGATATTGGTCTACACTTGGTAATTATACCCTGCAAACACTCAACTTAAACAAGGCATCAAATACAAACTTAATTCATCTTAGTTTGAGGGTGACTTTATACAAATATGGGTTATTGTGGATGCAATACCCAACAAGGAGCAACTATCTGCATGTATTTCGTTGTTCTATTCACCCTTTCAGTTTTCCCAACTATCTGCGGGTGAAAAGCAGTGCTGAAGTTCAACTTGGTGACCAACATCTGATGAATAAGCCTTAAATCATTAGACGTTTACCGACCGTCTCGCTCACTTACTATGCTCCGGGGCACACCCTGCAAATGAACTATAGTATCTACATAAAGCTTCGCCAGCTTTTCCACGGAATCATCCTTCCTATTGGGTATGAAATATGATACCTTTGTTAAACGATCAACGACCACCCAGATGGTGTCGTTTTCCCCCTTGCGCAATCTCGGCAAACCGTACACGAGGTCCATAGAGATGTCATCAAACTTCCACTTCGGTATAGGCAGGGACCTTTTAATCCACCTTGCTTCTGGCATTCGCCTTCACCAAGGTGCACGCTTGACACTTTTCCACATAGAGTGTTATGTCCTTTTTGAGTCCTGGCCACCAAAACAACTTTTTATTGGCTTTACACATACTCGTGCTCCCTGGGCAAATCGAGTACTTAGCATGATAAGTCTAGTACCTCAATTCCTCCTGTAGTTTACCCACACTTGGGAGGCATAGACGACTGTCCCTCCATAATAGTACATCCTTCACAATAAATTGGGAATTTGACCCATCCAAATCCTCATCCATGATCTACTTCATGACGTTATCCAATACCAGAGCTCGCAAAATCCTATCAGCGGGGTCGCACTGCACTTCTGTCAAGAACAATTGTGCTTTGGCACAAAACTTCGAGTCAGCTCAAGAGGTTTCCAAGGCCTCCAACGCACGAACCAAACGCATATCATGCATCGACAACCAACCCACCTGCACGCGAGCTCTGCGAATTAACGCATCTACAACCGCATTACCTTATCCTGGCATATAATGTACCTTGAAGGTGTAGTCCTCCAGGAACCTCATCCACCTCCATTGTCCCATGATTAAATCTTTTTATCCAAAATATACTTCAATCTCGTACGATCGGTATAGATATTGACCTTTACATCGTACACGTAATGCCTCCAAAATTTCAAGGCGAATATCACGGACGCTAACTCCAAGTCATGAGCCGGATAATTTCTCTCGTACACCTTAAGCTGGCGCAAGCCATACGCTATAACACTCCCATGCTTTGGCAGCACACAACCTAAGTCGTTGCCTGAGGCATCACTGAAAAAAATCAAAGCCTTCAAAAATATACGACGTACTAAAGACAGGTGTCGTGGTCAAACGATACTTTAGTTCTTCGAAAGCTTGTGCGCACTCAGGCGTCCAAACAAACTTCTAATCCTTCCTTGCCAAATCAGTGTTGGGCAATGCTATCTTTGAGAAGTTCTCCACGAAGCGCCTGTAATAGCCGGTAGGCCCCAGAAAATTCCGAACTTCCGCCATCGTAGACAACACATGCCACTCTCGTATAGGAACTACCTTTGTCGGATCTACCGCAATCCCTTCTCCACTAACTATATGACCAAGGAACACTGTTGAGGACAACCAAAACTCGCATTTGGAAAACTTGGCGTACAGTTGGTTCTTTCTCAATGTCTCCAACACAACATGCAGATGCTTGAAATGATCCTCCTTACACTGCGAGTACATTAGTATATCATCGATAAGGACTACCACGAACTAGTCCAAATATTCTCTGAATGTTCTGTTAATCAATTCCATAAACACGGATGGTATGTTCGTTAGCCCAAAAGGCATGATGGTGAACTCATAATGCCCATACCGTGTGCTAGAAGCCATCTTGGGGATGACACTTTCCCTTATCCACAACTAATAGTATCCGAATTTTAGGTTCAACTTTGAGTACATAGTCGATCCCACCAGCTGGTCGAACAGATCATCAATCCTTTGGATTTGATACTTATTCTTCTCTGTTAGCTTATTCAACTCCTGGTAATCAATACATAGACGTACGATTCCGTCCTTCTTCTTAACCAAGAGGTCTGGCGCGCTCTAGGGCGACAAACTTCGACACACATAACCTTGCTCCAACAGCTCTTGAAGCTGTATTTTCAGTTCCGCCATCTCCTTAGGCGCTAATCAATACAGAGAGTGTGATACATGCTTGGCACCACTCCGAACCGCCTTAACCACCTGGAGAGCAGACATCAACGTCTTGCTCAACCCCCTTCATGCCCGCAAATGTCATCTCACGATCAGTTCCAAATTTGACCTCCTTGCGGTTGCAATCAATGTATGCCCGTTGCTCTGAGAGCTAGTCCATTCCAAAGATCACTTCGAACTCCAATATAGGCAGTAGCGATGCTTGTAAGTCAAACCCTTGACTCCTAATCCGTATCTTTACGCAATAAAATCTATCCGTGTGCATTGAAAACCCATTAGGCAACAACACATCCAATTTGTTCGTTGGCATCGAAGAAGGTACTCCGATGCGTGATATAAATCCTTCGGACAAAAAGGAATGCCAAGCCCCTGTATCAGACGGTGCTCTCGCCGGATAATCGAAAATCCAAAAAATAACCTAACACAACCAGTCATAGGCTAACACGCATAGGGCAACACGTATTTAAAGCTAAACCGCTATAAATTAAACCATACCTGTCACCACGTCAATTTGCTTCATGGCCTCCTACTGGCCAAGGTTGTACACTTTAGGCTGGGTTGGGGCATAATGTGATGTGATTGCCTCCGACCCCTTGCCCTTCTCCTCGTAGGTTGATCCAGGTTTCTTTTCAGACTTCGGACGTCCGTTCCAACAATCTCGGGCAGAGTGTCCCGACTTTCCACAAGTATAACATAAATTTGGGTATCACCCAATGGCTGCTCCTGGTCCAGTCTTCTTTGCCACTGGAGTACCACTACTTTCTCTGGCAATAAGTCCTATAACTGCTCCCATCATGGATTTCGTTTCCTTCTGGCCATCACCACGACAATCTCGAGCATGGTGACCGAATTTACCACAATTAAAACAATTATATGGAGCCTGACTAGTAGATATTTTAGACTTCTTTTTCCTCCTCCTTTGGTATACAGACTTTTCAAAACCTGGAGATATTGGTACCCTGAACTCTGACATCTGGTTAACTTTTTCCAAATCTACTTCCAAAAATCTAGCCGACTCCACCAAGGCTCGGAATCCAAATAATTTTGGTCCTAGCAGTAGAACTCATAACTCGCCGTGTAGGCCGTTATAAAATCTATAGACCATAGACTGCTCGCTCTCCAATTCAAACCATGGGTAGCGCCTTATCATAAGAAATGCCTGTAAATATTCATCAACTGAGTGTGTACCCTTCACTAAAAGCATATTAAACTGCTGACCCAATGGTGTTCTAAATGCCATTTGCTCCATCACACCACCTGGTGTTGAAGCCACCTCAGGGACAAAGGGGTACACATTCCTTCCATGTTATGCATTAGTCACAGCAAACACCGCTTCAACTACCCTTCTTATGGTTTCAATAGAAGGAGGGGTCTTAGGCACATCACTGGGTGCACTACTTTCCTCAGAAAGAGGGCAATCTGACGACCCTGCGCCACTCCTGGTCACCTATAGTTGTACAAAACACCATTAAGTGACCAAACAAAATTTCAAAAAAACAATTATAGGAACACGCAGGTTACTCAAACACGTGTACTCTCATTCCTAAGTGGACATTCATGGGTTCTTTTTATGTTATAACGATGACGCACATACATGTGCTTAACACCCCTTAAAAAAATTCGCCCTCGAATTCAAATAAGCAAGACCGAAACCGGTAGTCTGATACCAAATTGTAACACCTTTATCTATTACATAACATATAGCAGTAGGTCTGGCTGGGGCCCTACGCCATGTACTATAGACAGACCGAAGGGTTATTGAATGATAGCATCCAACCAAGATAACACATCCTACACAGTGCATATTCTAGCGGAAGCATTTTAAAAGTTGAAGAGTAAAGAACCCAAACTACAACATGAATGTCCGCTAAACCAACATAGGAATGATAGAACAAATACACAAAATATTACTTGGCCTTATGGCCTTACAAGTGTTTACTTAAAAAAATGTCTTACATATATCGGCACGCAGGCCAGTCACACATGAGCATAAAAGTAAACACTCGTTTTGGCCTTCAAGGGTCGGCTCAGCAATAAGGGCTTCAGCCCGCTACTTGCCACTAGGCTCCGCATCACCTGCAATCAACATTCCACTGCAGCGGTGGAAAACAAAAGCAATGATCAGCTAAAGCTGACCAAATTATAACGACTCAACCCTTTACTTGGGGTGGTGGTGCTCCTTCCCTGCAATTTAGTAGCATAGCCAAACAATATAGTGAAAGTACAATAACAACACACTTCACCACAGGTCTATTCCGCAGTCCACCACCGCCCCCAGGTCGGCAAACAATGTTAGCAATAAATTCCTTTCAGCAGAAGACTATACTCGTTCTCCAAGCCATCTCTAACCGAACCACTTGGAGTGGATAAGGTTCCACCGACCCGTTGCTCACCTCGCCATGACCATTTAGCCATCGGTACGGGACAAGCTTCCCCAAATCCCAACGTATCGATCATACAACAGTATATAACTCGGCTATGTACAAGGCTGGCTCGCAGGCCACCAAAATGGCTGAACTTCGCTTCTACCCAGATTTTCGGGTACACCTTGGAGTTAATCCTCAAGGCTCCCTACTGCAATTTACCGCGTAGAAACTCGAAAAACATACGGCACGGAGTCTTCTCCGGCAATCCATGCATATTGAAAACATCACCGATCCAGACCAATTTGTCCGGGTAGGCTTCACACACCATGCCTATATCCGTACTTCGATTTCAGACTCTATATGCAAAATTACGGGGACTATTCATGTCCAACCAAAGGAAAACCTCACACTCACCGCACACTCGCGAGAGCGGGTTTCCTATGCAAAAAGGAAGAGGACTTCACATATCCAAGAAGAGAATCGTTACCCTAGTGGTTCGTTTTGGCCCCATGGAGAAGAGAAGAAACTAGACGGATGAAAAGCACCGCAACAGCCTCGCCTTCACGGATCTGGACTTAGCTCGTGATTTGGGGCTCCGAAGCTTCACCGGTGGCCGGATTCCTCATTCTTCTTCAACCTTGCTCTCCCTTCTCTCTAACACTTTTAGAAAGAGAATGGACAAAGTAAAATGAGGGTTAAACCCAACATTCCCGAATTTAACATGCCAGGGAGGATTCGATCATTTCCAAATACAACGAACGACCTCGATTAGCCCTTAAAAGAATTTCTTGGGGCCGAACACGGCTTATGATATGCCCGTGTCACAGGTTGTATCTCACGATCTCAACACGATCGTCGAACACAGAATAAGACATGACATCTGACACAGCTTGGGAAATGCCCATGTCAACCATGGACACGCCCGTGTCATAGACCGTGTGCCTTAATCGATGCTGAAACCATTGCGTCCTGAACATGACATGACCATGTGACATGCCCGTGTCACAGGCCGTGTGCCAGACACGGCTTGGGCACGCCCGTGTCCTAGGACGTGTAAATCTTTCGACACAGCCCGTCAAAACACAGAGCAGGACACGGCCCTTGACAAGCCCGTGTCACAGGCCGTGTGCCCGACCTGGCTTGACTCCGAGGATCGTCGAATGCATTTTTTCGACTACATAGAAAATTCGTCGAACTCCTACACGACACGGCCCTGGACACGCCCGTGTCACAGGCCGTATAAACCTAATCAGGCACCGACTTGGCCTTAAATTGCTATCTGTTCTTTGTTTGAGTTTTGGGGCATTACAAATGGCCCTAATGTGAAGTGCTCCAAGGAAGGTATTTGCTTAGCTTGTCAAAAGGGCAAGCAGACAAAAGTCTCCTACAAGGGTATTGGGACCAAAGACTCTGTGAGGTGCTTATACCTTTTGCACATGGACCTATTTGGTCCTATGCCAGTTCAAAGTCTTGGTAGGAAAGTCTACACCCTTGCGGTAGTTGATGACTATTCTAAGTTTACCTGGGTGTTCTTTCTTAAGAAAAAGAATGAGACCCTTGATGTCTTCATGAGGTTTGTCAAGCAAATTTAGAATAAGCTTGGTAGTTCTGAGGTCAAAATCAGAAGTGACCATGAGACTGAATTCGAGTATGATGACATGATAAGGTTTTGTGAAGAGCATGAGATTCATCAAGAATTCTCTTCTCCTAGAACACCCTAGCAAAATGGGATAGTTCAGAGGAAAAATAGAACTTTCATAGAGGCTGGTAGAACACTGTTGAGTGATACATCTCTTTCAGAATATTTCTGTGCTGAGGCAGTAAATACTTCATGTCATGTCCTCAATAGGTTCTCTATCACCAAAAGCCACAAGAAGACTCCCTATAAGATCTTGATGGAAAAAAACCAAATCTGGGCTATCTTAGAATCTTTGGTAGTAAGTGCTTTGTAATTCACAATGGAAAGTCCTGTGTGACTAAGTTTGATGCCAAGTCCTTTGATGGAATATTTGTTGGGTGCAATAATCATAACAAAGCCTATAGGATCTACAACATGAAAAGCCAAGTTGTAGAAGAATAAGTTCATGTAGTCTTTGATGAGTCTACTATGATTAATAGTGGGCTGCCTAGCTCCTCTTATAGTACTGCAGGTATAGAATAGATGATGGACAAACTGAGCATCAAAGAAGCTTCACCAGTTATACCAGATGAAGTGGATACTTAAAAAAATCTACCAGACACACTGGGAATGGGTGAAGATCAACAACAGGCTGCACCTGAAGCTGAAGCTGTTGCTGAAAGAAGAATTCCACCAGCAGTCATACACATAAGAGATCATCAAGCACACTAGATCATTGGTGAGGCAAGCCATGGAGTTACAACAAGGAGTAGAAGTCTGAACACAACCATGTACTCAAGCTTTCTGTCATAAGTAGAGCCCAAGAAGTTTGATGAGGCCAACATAGACCAGCATTAGATTGGAGCTATGTAGGAGGAACTGAACCAGTTCAAGAGGTGCAAGGTCTAGAAGCTGGTCCTAGACCACATGGTCATAATATCATTGGAGTCAAGTGGATCAGGAATAAGCTTGATAAAAATGTTAATATAGTTAAGAACAAAGCCAGAATAGTAGTTAAGGGGTATAGAAAAGAAGAAGGCATTGATTTTGATCAAACCTTTGCCCTTGTAGTAAGATTGGAGGCCATCAAATTATTCCTTGCATATGCTGCTCATAAGAGATTCAAGGTCTACCAGATGGATGTGAAGTCAACCTTCATGAATGGTGACTTAAAAGAAGAAGTCTATGTTGAGAAGTCTCCAGGTTTTGTAGTTCCTAACTCACCTGATTATATTTATAGACTTAGAAGAGCTCTATATGGGTTGAAGCAAACCCCTAGTGCATGGTATGAGAGTTTGTCTAGTTTCCTCATTGAGAACAAATTCTCTAGTGGGAAAATAGACAAGACCATTTTCCTAAGGGAATCAAAGGGTAAGATCATCCTAGTTCAGATCTTTATAGATGACATCATCATTGAATCTACTGATGACAACCTCTGTAAAAATCTTGTTAAACTTATGCATGGGAAGTTTGAGATGAGCAGTATGGGTGAACTTAAGTTCTTCTTGGGCCTCCAAGTAAGACAGATTGATGATGTCTTGTCCATATCCCAATCTGAGTTCACTAGGGAGTTGATAAAGAAATTTGTCATAGAGAACTCCTCCACCATGAGAACTCCCATAGGGTCAAGTATGCATGTAGGCAAAGATGAGGCAGGGAAACCTGTTGATGAAACTTTGTATAGAGGGATAATTGGATCCCTTCTATATCTGACTACAAGTAGGCCAAACATCATATATGCTATATGTGTTTATGCCAGGCTTGCCCTAAATAATCTCACTACTCCGCATCTAAGAGAATTTTGAGGTATCTTAAGGGCACTCCAGATCTTGGCCTATAGTACCCTAGGAATGGGAAGTTTGAACTAACAAGCTATTCAGATGCATATTTTGCAGGATGCAAAGAGGACAGGAAGAGCACATCTTGCACCTATGAGTTCTTGTGAGAGAGACTAGTATCTTGGAGCAGCAAGAAACAAACTATTGTTGCAATATCAACTGTAGAGTCAGAGCACATATCTACAGGTAGCTGCTATGCTCAGTTGTTGTGGATCCAACACCAGCTTCAAGACTACAACCTCTAGATAAGTAGAACTCCTCTATTCTGTGATTCTACAAGTTCAATCTCAATTGCTAGAAATCCTTTCTCCCATAGAAGGACTAAGCACATAGAGATTAGATATCATTTCATTAGGGAGCATGTGGAATGTGAAGACTTCACCCGTGAGTTTGTTCTAACAAATAAGCAAGTGGCTGACATCTTAACTAAGACACTAGATGAAGCTAAGTTTAACACCTTAAAATTTGAGTTGGGTATGTTAAACTTAGTATAGGTTCAGTTGCTCCTCATATGGTTGAAAGCTATTTGATATTTTGCAGATGGAACTGTTCTTTAAAGAAATTAAGATTCTACAATTGAGGGGGTGCATGTACAGCATAATTCCAACAATTCACTGTTGCCTAATTGATGGGGAGTAGATGATAAGATGATTAGATGGATCCTGCAAGCTATTTGCTGAAGTCAAAAAGGGGGAGGAAAAGATGATCAGATGATCAGATTTATGTTCAAGTGTGGTAACAACAATTTAGGGGAAGCAGGTGCAGTGATGTTTCACTCTACAGGCATGGAAGTGTGGTAACTATGGATCACTTCTTAATTATATAGTTTTCTTTTATTATGCTTATTGCTGCATGGTTTTGTGTATGTCATTGACTCACTTGCTTAAGAGTTTTGACTTCCTCAAATAGGGGGAGATTGTTGGGTCCATTGCCCACAATGTACTAGATTTGAGGAAGTCGATCATGTAAATAATATACATATATTAGTAGATGATAGTGATGAGAAAGGTAGCCTAGGTGGCTAAGATGTGAGTTGATAGAAAAGAAATTTGTCTAAGTCCACAGGTTTTGAGTGAAGGTGACTCACTCAATGCCAGATGACTTATAAAGCTGAGTGAAGCCTATAAGGTCAAAGCTAAAGCAGTGACAATCTGAGAAAATTGCTAAGTACACAGGCACTGAGTGAAGTTTACTCACTCAATTCCATACAGCAAAAAGCGGCGAGACAGGGTAAAAGCAGAAAAGTGCTAAGTCCACGGGCACTGAGTGAAGTCAACTCACTCAATTCCATGCAGCTAAAGGTAAATATATGGCTAAGTAGTTTGGCATTGAGTGTTGAAAACACACTCAATGACATACTAGAAAGAGTTGTGAGTTGAACTCAGTTCAAAATTCGTCGAACTGAGTTCAGAGTTCGTCGAGCTGAGCTCACCATTCGTCGAACTTAGTTCAGTTCGTCGAACTAAGTTCAGAAATTGGCTAAGGAAAAAAGCATTGAGTAAAGCGTGCTCATTCAATGGTCTCAATGCCTAAGTTACATAAAGCTTTTCTATGGAAAATAATGTTGAGTGATGAAGACACACTCAACACTCTTAACATCAAAGAAGCAGGAAGATTTTGCTAAGGCAAAAATCATTGAGTGAGGCTTGTTCACTCAACGCTCTCAAAGCCAAAATAGAAAGAAATCTGTCTAAGTGTTTTGGTATTGAGTTAAGAGTATTCACTCAACGCCAACACTTCTGATGCTCGGTTTTTGCTAAGTCCACAGGTGCTGACGTCAGCAAAATCGACAAAGTCAACTAAGTACAAATCAGGTATGGAGAAGATACAGAACACGACAAACTATGTCGTGAAGATACTGTACATCTTATTCGGTCAAAGCAAGGCACAACTGGAAGCTGCATGTTGGGCCCACCGATATCTAAGAGCCATTGATCGGCAAACTACAAAAGGTAAGAGATGGGCCAAGAAAGAGATAACTTTTAGGGCATTATCAACTTCAAAAGTGAGCAGCCGTCTTCATCTTCCTCTCCATTGATGAATGTAAAAAGCTTGAAACTCTCCAATAAGAAAAGTTCAGATAGTTGTGCAGTCTTCATCTGCCATAGTAAGATAAGAAATAGTTTTGAAGAAAGAAGAACATTCAACCTTTGGCTAGTTCAGTTAGCTGCTTGAAGACTCTAGATCAACAGATCTTTAGTATTCTACATCAAGTTCAAGAATAAGCTTCTGAGTTCTCCCAGCAAAGTTTTTCTCTGCTATAAGGAGAGTTAGAGCAAAAATTTCTCAGCTCTATTTAGAGCAGATCTGTGGTAGGGCTATCCTCCATAGCCTTTGTGGTAGTGTATAATTGCCTGAGGTAGGTGATATTTATATCACTAAGTGTAGACCCTTATGGCTAAGGTATAAGTCTTGGAGCATACTAAGAGATCCTGAGGGATCTGAGGTGTAAGCTCCTTTAGCATTATTTTGGAGAAGTGCCTTGACTAACAGAAATTTAGCAAGGTGGGAGGAGAGTGGATGTACCCATAATTTTGGGGAACCACTATAAAAATACTTGTGTGTTTTTTTGTGATTGTTTTTGGCTTGCAGGTACTTAAAAGCATTCAACTGATCACTAACAAAGTAACTTAAGAAGAATCAAAAAGAAAATCAAAAAGGCCTAGATAAACCAATTCAACCCTCCCATCTAGGTTGCTACCTTGAATATAAGAAATTTCACTAGCCGAGTTTGCATGCCCCCATATCTTTGGCTGAAACTCTCTCTAGTTCGGCTCGGAAATTTTAGAGGGAATCCATCAAATTCCCCCAAATTTTCATCGGTCATTTCTCATGAAGCATCAAGCCCACAAATTTTTAGTCTTGATCAATTGTCTTGGGAGTAACAGACATAGAATTGCCTATGTATGTGCGCTTCACAAGTTACTTTTGTTTGTGGTGTGAAATGTTCCCTTAGTTAGGCCATAGTGTGGGCGTGGAACATCCCGTATTTTCTTCGTGGGCTGAAGGTTTCATGAGGAATGCTTGGGAATTCTTGGCCCTTGCTTGCTGCATGACGCTTGTAGCACTTCGTGGAAACATTTTCCCACTTTGTGCTTTGCATGTGATAACTTTAGTTTTAGAATTATTTTTATATAATTTTATTTTAATAGTTGATTTTATTTTAATTACATTTTGTTTTAAATAGCCTCTAATTGATTTATTTTTGCAATTCAGGTTACTTTGGGCTGCAATTATTAAATTGGGGCACACTAGAGGAATTTATGCACCTTTGGATGATTTTTGTAAAAGTTGAAAATTACACGCCCTAATCCCTGGCATGGCCTGAGAGCATGACTAATCCCGCGTACCATGCTCATTCTCTAGTGCACCAAACAAGATGCCACGCCAGATTAAATTTACACACCCCTATCATGGGTGTGATAGGTGGGCATGCCCGGCAGAATAAGGGGTGTGTCTAGGCTTTTAATCCAACCATTCGCATCAGCGTGATGTTATAACAAACACGCCCTGGTCATGGGTATGACCAAGAGGTGTGATACCTTCCCAAACTGACAAATTAAATGCAAGTCGCGCCATTTCTCCTAATTTTCCAGACCATAAAGACATACCCTTGGTCACGAGCGTGACCTATGGGCATTACCCATCGAATAATAACTCTTGGCGATTTCTCTCCCATCGTTTCCCGTGGTTTTTATGGCGGCAGTTCTGTAATAGACACACTTTGGTCACGGGCATGACCAGGGGGCATGATTCCCCAACTCAAAATTCTATAAATAACAACAATGATCTTGAGTTGAGGAGGGAATTTTGTGGCTAAATTATTATAATTTTGGTTAGTTCAAGTTGTATTTCTCATTTCTAGTTATTAGTATAGCTTTTGTTTTTCCATTTGTAGTATAACTCTTTTCAATTTAAACTCTTTTGTACTTAGTAACTATGTCTCTCCCCATTTTTATGTGTAATTCCCCCATCATGATGAGTAGCTAAATTTCTCTTAGCACTTGATCATGATGAACTTTGGAATGAAATAAGTTTTACATTATCTCTTTTTAAATTAGTGAGCTCTCTACTTTCCTTCTCTTCGATTTATCTTTGATTAATTCACTTTGAATTCTTATTTCACGAACTCATTTTTGATCTAAGATCCACTTTCTAATATATCAAGAGTTTGTGAATGCGAGGAGATCATTAAAAGATAAATAGAACATGAATTAGGTTTTCGATTTAAGATCTGTATTATAGTTTACCTAGAGGTTGTGAATACAAGAAGATCGCTCGAAGATAAAAGAAGTTATGCTCGATCCTTAAGAAAGGGCGACATAGATCTTTCGGATTAGGGTTAAATCCAGTAGTGGGGTTCACCGCCTAAAGCAAGCTTAGGAGTTTTGACTAGCTGACAGGTCTTAATTGATTCACTTAAGGTAAGTCTGTAGTTTATTATCGAGAGAGACGCCTTCATAAATTGGGAACCTCCACAGTCGAAGTTGTTATTTTGAGAGTTGTAATTTAATCTTTCTATAAAGTCTATTTTATCCAAAGCGATTCAAGATTAAGTACTAGCTTTATTTCAACGTTTTCTTCTCAATATTTTCAATTGTTTTTTCTCTTAGTTTGTCAAATCAATCTTCCTTTTTGTTAGATAAAATAATCTCTTCCGTGTGAGCACAAGTACTCGACAGATCTGTGGAATATGACATTTGATTCTATACTCCAAATGATAGGTGCACTTGCCTTATCAGATTACGCTCTAATAGGAGTCTGAACTTTTTAGTAGTATACAAAAATTCCCATCAAGTTTTTGGCGCCATTGCCAGGGAGTTATTATTGTTGATATTTTGAAAACACGAATATTATTACTTTTATCATTCTCTTTCTCCGCCCCCATTTCTCTTTTTGATTTTTTGTTTCGAATTCCATTATATTGAGTAAAGGTTGCTTTATTTTCTTTCTAACAAAATATTATCACAATTGGCCACTAAAGGTGCAGAGTTTCAAAATAAAGTTAATCTTTTGAAAGGCGCACGAAAATGCCAAATTATTTATCAATATTGTGGTGCGCCTCATCAAAGTGAAGAATGTTATTTTTATTCGTATTCTCCAAATTTATATTATGAAAATGATTTTTCATAGTCTTAAGCAAATAATTTTGAAAAGTATTATCATCATAATTTTTCTCTTTTAATGAAAATAATTATTTTAAGTTTGATAAACATAAATTTTCTTGTTCTCATGCGAATGATTTGTCTTATTATAATAATTTTTCTTCTAACTCTAATGTAGATTATTCTTGGTTGTAAGACCACCCAGATAGTTTCCAGAGCGATGAAGATAATTCTTCAAATCTAAATATTTATTCTTCTTTTTGTGCACATCAAGCCTCTTCCACTAATTTTTGGGATTTTCACAATGTCAAATAGATCTTATCCCCCAGAATTTAGAAGAGAGCAATTTTTCTTCTCTTGAATTTTCCCTGTCTTCAGATAATTTAGCTACGGAGGAACATGATTTTTCATGTAATCCCATAATTTCTTATACTAAAGAGCAAGAAAATTTATTTTACCATGAATATATAAAGGTCATGGGCACACTAGACGAAATAGAGGAAGAAAAGTTTTGTCTCCTACTCAGCCCAAATCTTTTAATTTCTATCATGAATTTTCACAAAACCTGCCTATTTTTGATGAAAATGAAGTTCATGAAAATTTTGTGCCCGAAAATTTTATTTCTCTTGGTTCTTCACTAGAATTTTCTAATGAAAAAATTGTTTTAGAAAATGAACAACCAGAGCTTATTCATATGTTTCACAAGAACCTCCTCCTTGCGAAAATTTTTCTTATACTAAAGAGAGCAATTTTTCTTCTCTTGAATTTTCCCTGTCTTCAGATAATTTAGCTACGGAGGAACATGATTTTTCATGTAATCCCATAATTTCTTATACTAAAGAGCAAGAAAATTTATTTTACCAAGAATATATAAAGGTCAAGGGCAAACCAGACGAAATATAGGAAGAACAAGTTTTGTCTCCTACTCAGCCCAAATCTTTTAATTTCTATCATGAATTGTCACAAAACCCTCCTATTTTTGATGAAAATGAAGTTCATGAAAATTTTGTGCCCAAAAATTTTATTTCGCTTGGTTCTTTACTAGAATTTTCTAATGAAAAAATAGTTTTAGAAAATGAACAACTAGAGCTTATTCATATGTTTCACAAGAACCTCCTCCTTACGAAAATTTTTCTGGCACGTTTATTTTTTATTTTCTTGTACTAATAATTTTCATGTAGAAGATAAGCCGTTACAGTCAAACTTCATCAACGATCCATTTTCTGCTCATCTACAAAAATATAAATCACCTAAGGTATATATATGTGATTTGGATTTACATTTCAAGCCGACCGCCAAACGAAGAATCAAGAATCAAGCAGAGGAGTAGTCGGGGGACGGACTTCAATACATTCACCTAAGCGTGAATTAAAGGAGTTACCCAAACACTTTAATTTTTATTTTCCAATTAGCTAACCAAAACCATATAGCTTAAAGATGGGAAAAAGAAAGCACTCTTGGGAGGCACCCTTTTTCTTATTTTTTTATTGCAATTTCTTTGTATGCAATTTTCTTTCATTGTCCCCCCCCCCCCCCCCCCGCCTACTTGACTTTTAAACATTGGGGACAATATGTTTTTTAAGTATGAGAGTGTGATCTCTTATTATTGTTTTTATAAAAATTAAAAAACTTTTAAAAATATAAAAAATGTTTTTCTTTTCTTTGTTTTGCAAAAATTTTAAAACATTAAAAATATTTGTAGTTTTCTTTTATTTCAAAATTTGGTCTTATTGTCCATTTTATTCCAAACAAAAATAAAAAAATTATAAAACCCTTTTTGAAAATACAAAAAAATTAGAAAATAGAAAAATTAATTTCTTAGAAAAGGAGATTTTGGCTTTCATCTCATCATATCTCCTAGTACCATTGCAATCCCCTCATTGGGTAGAACTTGGAAAGTCTAGGAATTATCAAAACTTGGGGTATTAATTTTTCTTTTGAGAAATCATTATTTTTATATTTGCTCACTTGCAAAATTCTTAGTAAATTAGTCTTTTTATGGTATTTAGAAAGTTTTTTTGTTTTATTAGATTTTGAATTTTGAAGTAAAACTATTGGCTATGTTATGTTTCTAGTCAAACACACATGTTTATAGAATTTTATGTAGAATTAAATATTCAACATATGTTTAGTCGTATATTTTTCTAATTACGTATAGATGGTTTAAACTTGTATAATCCAAAAATAATTTAGGTGAGTTTATAAAAGTTTACTAGAGCGATATTACCCAAGTTAAGATGAGATAGTACTTTCTCGGTGTCTAGAACTTGCCCTGAGCTATTCACAAGACTTTGCATAAGTTAAACTTGTTAGCATGAAAAAGAGTTGGGCATTTTTGTTGGACTGTTCGAGTCTTTGCCCCCACACCTAACATTTTATCTTTGCAAACCAAAGTTGATCCTTATATTTTATCTTTTGTTTAAACTCCACCAAAATATAACCAAAGCCTAAATAACATCCTAATCCCACACCTAAGCCCGAGCTCGAAAAAGTTTGCTTGGATAGTGTATGGTTTAGAACTCATCTTGATATGATGGTTATATTCATAGTTCTTTATCCCCCATTTGTGAAATATTTTATATAAAAAATTCTTTCACAAGGGAGGGAAAAGGAAGAAAAAGAAAAAAGTGTGAAAAAAAGAAAGAAAAGTGGGAAATGTGAAATGAAAAGGTTCGATAATTTGGATTTGTGCTTGAAAATCATGGGTGTTAGTTTTGATTTATTTCTATGAGCTCATTTTTGGTTTAAGTGTGACTAGCCGTCGAGTTTATCTTTGTTTATCCACACTATTAACCTAAGCTTACATTTTAACCTAGCTATGTCCTAGTGATTTATGCTTATAAGTAGACTAGTGTCGTGGAGAGAATGTGAAAGGGCAAGACTATGACCATTATCATTGATGGATTTCGTTGGAGGATAGCCCGATTCTTGATATTGTGTAATACCAATCTTAGTAAACACGCTACTCTTTCCCTAAAAATAATTATGAGATTTACCGATATTTCTTTTTAAAGTGGCAATAATAAATCGAGACATTCTTTTGAAATCTATAAACTAAATGTGTATGCTGAGTAGGTCTTTTTGTTAAGATCTCTACGCATATAGGCGTAATACTTCGCCTTTTAATCTTTAGGTTCATAACTCTTTTATAGTTTTGAAAATTTTTCCACTCTCTATGGAAGGTTGTATGCTCGGGACTAACAAACGGGTAAGTATGGGGGTATTTGATAACTCTAATTTTAGAGCTATTTTTATATAATTTTATTAATAATTGGTTTTATTTTAATTATTTTTTTTGTTTTCAATAACATCTAATTTACTTATTTTTGCAATTGAAGTTATTTTGGGCTGTAATTATTAAGTCGAAGCTATCTAAAAGAATTTGTGCACTTTTGGAAGATTTTTGAAAAAGTTAAAAGTTATACGCCCTAAACACGGGCGTGACCAGGTGTGTGACTAAAACCGTGCACCATGCTCATTCTCTAGTGCACCAGATAAGATGCTACGTCAAATTAAATTTACACTCCCTTGTCACAGGCAAGATAGGGGGGCATGCCAGCTAGACCATTTGGCATGGCCAGGATTTCAATCAGCCCATTCACGTTTGGGTGACGTTATAGCAAACAAGCCCTGGTCACAGGCATTTTTAGGAGGCATGGCACCTTCCCAAACTGACATAATACTATAGATCGTGTCATTTCCAGTCATTTTCCCGACTCAATCAAGACATGCCCTTGGTCATGGGAGTGACCTAGGGGCGTGACTTGCCAGATAATGAATCTTGACAGTTTCTCTCACAACATTTCTCGAGGTTTTTATGATGACGATTCCGTATTTGACATGCCCTAGTCACATATGTTGTTGGGAATATTACCCTCAATATCCATAATTTTGAAGAAGCATCACCTATAATGGCAAGTGCATATTGTATTTGATGGTATATCTATTTCATGTCTATGCAGGATTATTGACTCTATAACAGGTTTAGAGTTAAGATGGGTAATACCATTGAGAAGTATACAAGTGTCAATTGTAACATTGATATACCGTTGAGTAGGTATATTAGAGACATATCACTGAGAATAAAATCTCATCTCAACGATACCGTAGAGAAGCCTCTTTATCTGGTTAACCGTTGAGTTGGTATATTGGAGATATATCACTGATAATAAGCTCAATTGGTGATGAGGATTGGTTTGAAGACTCTTTTTCAAGGGTGTTGCGGGTTTGAGACCCGGCCTCAACAACACGCCGTGGCTGAGAAACATGCGCGGAGAGTCTTTGGGGTACTGGGTTACATCCCAGATAATCTCAACACACTTCGCCCATGAGGGTCAGGCTTAGATCATTACAACAATCTCCTGCACATAGAGATCCTGAACAACATGTTCTTCTTCACTTTAAGAAGATAGGTCAGGATCAGGTATGGGTGTATTGTGACCTTCACTTTGACTTTATAAGCAAGATCTAGAAGAAATTTCTTCAATAGTCTTCTTTCCCTTAACCTTTATCTTGTCCTTTTTTGAACTGTTTGGCTCATGGGTAAGAACCTTGTGAGCCTTTCTAGAGTCTTTATATCCATTCTTTTCATATAATGGATCTTTACCCCTTGCTTCTTGGAGAAATTCTCGGGATAAGCATTGATTAGGTATATGGATAGGATCCTTCCTAGGTTTGGAACCTATAGGTAATCAATCAATTTTTGGAAGATTATAAGTTCCCAATTAGTCATCTTCTATAGGATCACCCTTGTGAATAGATCAAACATTGACTTTTAGATGCTGTCATGGGATCCTTTCTTGTATAGGATGGCAAACCCAATGATGTCAGCATGGAGTTTGTCTCTCTAGTTGAAGTATTTCCTCTTCAGTGAACAATATCTCTCTCTATTGAATTCACACCATTCCAGTGCTTGTTCAATTTCTTGGGAAGGGATTTCCTGATCCTCTTCAATATCTATTGAAGGAAGGTTTAATTCCTTGGCAATCTTTTTAGGGTTTAACTTTATCATTACATCCCCCACTTTGCTCTTGATGGTTTTCTTTGATGAGGAGAGCTTAGCATTTGAGTAAAGCACCAAAATTTCATCCTTTAGGATTGGTGACGATTCTGATAGAAGAAACTCTAGGCCAACGACTTCTATCATCCTTATTACTTCCTTAAATTTTTTATAGGCATACTGAAATCCATTTCTAAGCACTTCATATCCTTCTTGAAGAACCGTAGTGGATTTTGGTGTCATTGATTTAGAAATCCTAGTAGCTGAGAAGTTGAGATGGGAAATTTTCAACAGAATGAATTTGACGGCTTTCTTGGGTTTAGGTTTAATGTTTTTAATTAAACAGGGGAATTATATATATATTTATTTTAATTGGTTCCAAGAGGAATTGAAGAGCCATACTACAGATTGATCATAAGGAATAGATCCAACGACTGAGAATGATTGATTTTTAACACAGCTATCTGTCTCAACACTACAGTTGAGACAGGGAGATACATCATTGAGAATTTTCTCAGCGGTCTCCAAGACATAGCTGAGATTTTCTCAGCTAATCTTTTCGGCTAAAATTCTCAGCTAATCATTTCAGCTGAACTCTACCACCTATCTGTCAATTATATTGACAGAAAACAATTGAGAATTAGTTATTTGGCTTATGCTAATATGAGACAACAGCTATGGTTATCTACCTATTATGCTACTAAACATATATTTTCCAATAACTAACAAAAATGGGTTTATAGAGCAAAGTTCTAGTAACAATCAAGATTAGTTATTTAAGCCAAGTTACAGCCATTAACAGAGTTATATTCAGATAAGATTATTCTCAGCATGATTTTTAATAAACTATTAGTACACGTTTATCTAATTGATATCTCCTTCAGAAGAAGTGTAAGACAAAATACACTGCAGAATCACAAGTTTATCATTAATATGATTCACTACAAAATGTTGTTTTACACAATTATATAAGACTAGACATTTCTTTTCCTTTTCCTATTAACAAAACTCTAGTAATCTTGCTCATATTCATTTCCTCTTAGAGCTGCTCCCATTTACGCTCCTTGTATCACGATCCATAATTTTATGGATCATGAGTGCACCTCAAGAGGATGTAGATGCACCTCTTATTGGGAGTCCAGGCTAGAAGGCAGCATTATTATTCTTCTCCTCCTTACTATCGGCTTTAATCAATCTTCTAATTCGATCGACCCTGCAACCCTCTAAATGATGCTTGAGCGTGAGCGACAAGTTGTCCACTTTGTTTTTGAGCTCAAAGAGTTGAGCCAAGAATATGTCACGAACACCTTGATTTGCTTTATTAAGGAGAGACTCAATGTGATGCATCTGGCAGTAAGGATTGATCTCAGTTCATTGACATCAGCAAGTTGGATTGTTATAGTTCTAAACTTCTTTGATGACCCCCATTCAAAGGATTCAATACTTGCCGATTTTGTGACTGGAGTTTGTTTATAGGAGGAGGGTGAAATGAAACTTAGAGCAGCTTGATTTATAGGGATACTTAGTCTCTTAAAAAATAGTAGAAAATTCATAAAAGGCGTATCATCACGTGTTTTGATTTGTTGGATAATTTTTGTAAATTGATTAAGGGATGATATCTATTTATCCTGTTAGGATACGTATCTTTACATGAAAACTTTACTTTTTATTTCTTTTAAAGATTCAGAAGTTGAAGAGCCGCGTACCTTTAGTAGAGATAAATTTCAAGATCAGATGACTGAGAATTAACTTGAGATGAAATTGATTGTGATAATCTCGTCCCGATAATATTACTTTTATTGAATGGTAGATCAATCCCAACGATATTGTCGACATAACCTTAGCCAGTCCCTTTGCATAGATTTGAACCTCCAGAATATGTTTTCTTGTAGTTAATAGTGTCAATTAATGCCCTAGTTCTCACACTTTCTCCTATTTCAGAGATATAAGTCCAATGCAGAATTACTTTACCTTAGGAGCCCAATTGAATTTGGGTCCTAGGTTTTTGTTAGTAGTAAAAGACACACTTCTACCTACTGCTGCCTTAGCGAGAAAGCTTCTCTTTGCATTAAACACATTAGGGTTGTGCCAATAATCAATGGCAAAATGTCCAACTTTACCATAATACCAACATTCATGGGTGTTGTACCTTCTATTCCGAACACTTCTTAATGTAGATGGTCTATCTGAAAGCTTGTGTTCAGCTGAGAAGGAAGATACATTCTTCTTATTTCTCTCAACTAGAACATGGCAGCTTGCTCGATTGTAACCAATCGTACTCGACAGTACTGTCTTAACAATAACAAATGTCAGCTTTGTAGCTGACATGGTGTTGGTGGCATCTGGTATGGCCTTGTTAGAAATGATTACAGTCTTGCCATTAGCCAGCTTCTTTGTTGGAAGGTTTTAGGAAGATGCTACTTCCTTACCCTTGAGTGTGTGGGACTGGAGTACCCAACACAAATGGTTCATATTGACCCATTTGAATTTCCTTATGGGGAGCTTTCAAAGCACTTATCCCCATGCTCTTTACATAGTTAGGTGTAACTTGTCATTACTATAGGAACTTCCATTCTTCTAGTGACCATAGATGCTATCTTGGTCATACCTGTCAGAAGGAAGCAAGACCTTTTGAAAGGTGGTCTGAGGCTTAACTAGAGCCTTGCCCTTTCCTATATTCCATGCACCTGCTCCCCTTCCATTGAAGCCCAGTCCACTCTTATTTCTTTGGGAGGTGAAAGAGACAATGATGGGCAACACAAATTTTAGTTTAGAGAATTGAGCCACTAACTTCATCTCCTTAAGGAGATCATTCTCAATCTTCTTAATATGTTTTCATTTTGAAATCTTATTTTAGTGTGCTTGTCAATGATCTCCTTGAGATCAATTAAATTTGGGGTCATTTGATGGTACACCTCCATCTTTTCCACTAACTCAGCCTTAAGGTGTCTAAGAACCTTTAGTTCTTCAACTTGCTTCTTAGCAAGCTTCTTGGTTTTACCCAAAGGCCTTAAGGAGGGCATCATACTTGTCAATCAATTGATTGACCTTAAACTTAGAATCTGAACCAACCTCATCACCAGATGGAGATGATGTGTCAGCTTCTTAGCTCGTCTCATACTCTGAATAAGAAGAGGAAATGGCAAGAATAAGTACCTCATTAAGATCAGATTCATCCCGAGTTTCTGCTTCATTTATGGTCATTAAGCCACAACATCCTTCATCTTAATCTTCTTCCTCACTGTCACTCTCTTGATGTGATAGGGGAGCTCTTATTCTTATCCTGGTAGTAGGATAGTCGTCATCTTTAGTAGCAGTAAATAGCCCATTATAGGCTTATTCTTCCTCAAAATCAGAACAGTATGAGTCACTTTGACTCTAGATCTTCTCCTCATTCTTATCAATGAAAGTCTTCTCAGACTTATTGCCTTTGTGGTGGTACCTCATGTCACCATCATGCATCTTCTCCTTAGTACCCACATTTTTTTTCTTTTAACTGGGCCGTCAGCAATGACATGCCTAGGCTTGCTACAATAATATCAAATAATGTCAGAAGAAGTATGTTTGTTGTGAAAGGAGCCATACCTGTCCCCCTTGGTGTTTTTCTTATAATAAGAGGAGGAATAAGGCTTGATTTTCCAGTGCTTCTTATTGGACAACATCTTCTTGAACTGTCTTTAGAAGGTAGCAAACTCCCCATCAGACATATCACCATTTGATGTGCTAGGCTCAGAAGTTTCTGAGTTAGCTGATCTTTTGAGGGGAGAGGCAATCCTCTCTTTGTTCTTTTTTGAATCTCAGGCTTTGAGAGCCACTATCTTCTCCTTCTGATGAGACATGACAGCAATTTCCTCCACCATTCTCGCATTTAGCTACATCTCATAAGAGAGCAACTTCCTAAACAAAGTTTGGGGACGAATTTTTTTTCATGTTGCCTATCTCCTTGATGGCATATATCTTATTGTCCCAGTCTCTTGATACATACCTAAGAAACTTATCATTCAGTGGATAATCTGAGAAGACCCGATCATAAATCCTCAGCTCATTAACTATCTTGAAGAACCTTTCATAGCAATCAGCTATGTTTCCTTGCTGCTCTACCTGAGGACTTGTACTCTTGATTGAGTAGGGATTTCCTATCATACTTTATCTCCTCTGTCCCTTCCATATACACTATAAGTGTATCCCACATCTCTTTTGCTATCTAGCAATATAAAATATTTTGGAAGATGGAATCATTAATTACACTGACTATGATATTCTTAGCTCTCTTATCCATAGTGGCTAGCACAATCTCATCCTTAGTCATTTCAGAATACTTCCTAGGAACTTGCAGGTTTGGATTAATGGTGGAGGCCTTCATGGGAATGAAGGGCCCCTCTTCTACTGTGATATAGATCCTTGGATCAGAGGCTTCCATAAACAGCTTCAATCTCTGCTTCCATATGCTAAAGGTTTCCTTTTTGCAAATGGGCAGTTTCATTGAGCTCATTTCCTTATGAGGCTCACTGGAAGACATGTTGAATAGCTTAGACAGCCCTTATATGATTCTAGTCAGATTGTTAAGTCCTTTTTGACCAACATGTCTCTGATAACACTTGATAGTTTATTGTTAGTGGTAGTCTTACTCACCTAAAGGGAGGGTGAATAGGTGGCTTGCACTTTAATTATATTATTTTTAGCTTTTAGCAGATTGTAAGCAAAGTGAGAATAAAAAGTAAGCATATAGTAAGTACAAAATGATTTATAGTGGTTCATTAAGATTTGGGTACATCGACTTTCCCTCTACACCAATCTAGCAAGGAGCTAGACTAGGCAAACTCCACCAAATGCTCAGCTCCTTGAGCTTACAACTCAAATATCTCGGGATCTCTCGGATCTTGCCTAGATCATACCTCAGACTTATTAAGAAGTCCTACCTAGCCCTACAACTCAGAGTATTCTAACTCCAATAGCTCAAAAACCCTTCTGGGTTCCTACCTCAAACTTATCCCCAAGTCCTACCTCAAATTTACCTAGAAATCCTACCACTCAGGCTGGTTTCACATACCTATAACTCAGGCACAAAGGCTTTATAGCTCAGGTACAAAGGCCCTACAACTCAGGCACAAAATCCCTACAACTCATACTTAAAGGCCTACAACTCAGGCATAAAGGCCCTATAGAAGATATAATTAAGTATTAGAACATAATTTTAAAAAGAATAGACCTTAAAGCTTTAACACTTATATTTTTCTTGCTTTGATGGCAAGATCTGGAGCAAGTCCCTGAACAGATAAATCTTCAGGTTGCACAGGTTAGAGCTTGCTCCACTTTGATCTTCATCTCCAGTAGATGGAAGAAGATTTATTGTGAGCCTAATGAATGACTCTCCTTATCCTTCTGAAACAATTCAGCAAGAATTATCTTCTTCTTTTCTCAAAGTGTTGTTGAAGTTCTCTAGGTTTTTCACTTTGTGTCACGGTACTGTTCCATTGCTTTAGAACTTCCTCTTTATACTATGGTAATCTGTAATGGCCTCAGGAAACATCTTATCAACAACAAGGACATGAATATAATAGTCTACCCTAAATTTATGTGTCACCACCAAATTTGAATCTCGTTAGTCTGTGCAGGATCAACGGTGACATTTTGAATCTTCTCCATGGTAGAATTAAGTAGAAACTTCATTCTCAACATTATCTGCCTTGGCACATAATATTGCGGCTTTCGGTAGCTTCTCCACGATATCTCTTAGATGAGACTTTATTCTCACTGATTTGTCTCTAATATACCTACTCAGTTATATATCAAAGTTACAGTTGACACTTATATACCTTCTCAGCAGTATAACCCATCTTAGCTCTAAACCTATTATAAAGTCAATAATCATGCATAGACATGAAATAGATATACCATCAAATATAATATGCACTTGCTATTAAAGGTGATGCTTCTTCAAAACTAGAAATATTGATGGTAATATTCCTTACGTCTGTGACTAGGGCGTGTCTAATACGGAACTGCCATCATAAAACCCCCGAGAAATATTGGGAGAGAAGCTATCAAGAATCATTATCCGGTGGGTCATTCCAATGACCATGGGCGTGTCTTGACCGAGTCTAGAAAACTTTGGGAAATTATGCAATCTACAGTAATCCATCAGTTTGGGAAGGTATCACACCTCCTAGTCACGCCCATGACCAGGGAGTATTTGTTGTAACATTATCCCAATCCGAATGGCTAGATTGAAAGCCTGGCCATGCCCCTTAGTTTGTTGGATGCGCCCTCCTGTCACGCCTGTGATAGGGGAGTGTAAATTTAATTTGATGTAGCATCTTGTCTGGTGCACTAGTGAATGAGCATGGTGCGCAGTATTAGTCATGCCCCCTTGTCACTCCCATGACTAGGGCATGCAACTTTCAACTTTTTCAAAAACCTTCAAAAAAGTGCCCAAATTCTTTCAATGGGCTTCGATTAAAAAATTGCAGCCCAAAATAACATAAGTTGAAAAAATAAGTCAATTAGATGTTATTGAACACAAAATGTAATTAAATTAAAACCAATTATTAAAATAAAATTATATAAAAATAACTCTAAAATTAGAGTTATCAAATACCCCCATACTTATTTGCTAGTCCCGAGCATACAACCTTCCATAGAGAATAAAACATTTTCAAAACTATAAAAGAGTTATGAACCTAAGGAGTAAAATGTGAAGTATTATGCTTATGTGTGTAGAGATCTTAGCATAGAGACCTACTCAGCATACACATGTAGTTTATAGGTTTCAAAAGAATGTCTCGATTTATTATTGCCACTTTAAAAAGAAATACCGATAAATGCTAGAATTATTTTTAGGGAAAGAGTAGCGTGTTTACTAAGATTGGTATAACACAATATCAAGAATCGATCTATCCTCCAAAAATATCCATCAATGATAATGGTCAGAGGCTCGCCCTTTCACATTCTCACCACGACACTAGTCTACTCATAAGCATAAATCATTAGGACTTAGCTAGGTTAAAATATAGGCTTAAGTTAATGGTTTGGATAAACAAAGATAAACTCAATGACTAGTTACACTTAAACCAAAAATGAGCTCGTAGAAATAAGTCAAAACTAACACCCTTGATTTTCAAGCACAAATCCAAATTGTCGAACCTTTTCGTTTCACATTTCCCACTTTTCTTTCTTTTTTCACACTTTTTTCTTATTTCTTTCTTTTCCCTTCCTTGTGAAAGATGTTTTTTTATTAAAAAATATTTCACAAATTGGAGATAAGGAACTATGAATATAACTATCATATCAAGATGAGTTCTAAACCATACACAACACCAAGCAATCTTTTTCAAGCTCGGGCAGGTGTGCGATTAGGATGTTATTTAGGCTTTGGTTATATTTTGATAGAGTTTAAACAAAAGATAAAATATAAGGCTCAACATTGGTTAGAAAAGGTAAAATGTTAGGTGTGGGTGCGCGCAAAGACTCGAACGTGCTAATAGAAATGCCTATCTCTTTATCATGCTAATAAGTTTAACTTATACTAACTCTTGTGAATAGTTTGTGGAGAGTTCTAAACACCGAGAAAGTAATATCTCTTCTTAACTTCGGTAATATCGCTCTAGTAAACTTCTACAAACTCACCTAAATTATTTTAGAATTATACAAGTTTAAAATTAAAAGTAAAATAATCCATCTATACGTAATTAAAAAAATATAAGGCTAAAAGTATGTTGAATATTTAGTTCTACATAAAATTCTACAAACATGTGCGCTTGACTAGAAAAACAACATGATAACAGTTTTACTCCAAAATTTAAAATCTAATAAAGTAAGAAATTTTTCTAAACACTATGAAAAGGCTAATTTGCTAAGAATTTTGCAAGTGAGCAAATATAGAAATAATGATTTCTCTAAAGAAAAATTAATCTCAAAGTTTTGATAATTCCTAGACTTCCCAAGTTTTACCCTGTGAGGGGCTTGCAATGGTACTAGGAGATATGATGAGATGAAAGCCCAAATCTCTTTTTCTAAGAAATTAAATTTTTTATTTTCTAAATTTTTGTATTTTCAAAAAGGATTTATAATTTTTTGTATCTTTGTTTGGAATAAAATGGACAATAAGATAGAATTTTGAAATTAAAGAAAACAACATAAATATTTTTAATATTTTAAAATTTTCCAAAACAAAGAAAAGAAAAACATTTTTTGTATTTTTGAAATCTTTTTAATTTTTTGAATTTTTCATAAAAACAACAATAAGAGTTCCCACTCTCATACTTAAAAATAAATATTGTCATCAATGTTTAAAAGTCAAGTGGGAGGGGAAAAACAAGGAAAGAAAACTGCATAAAAAGAAATTATAATAAAAATAAGATAAGGGGTGCCTCCCAAAAGCGCTTTCTTTTTCTTGTCTTTAAGCCAGATGGTTTTGGTTAGCTAAATAAAAAATAAAAATTAAATTGTATGGGTAACTCCTTTAATTCACGCTTAGGTGAATATACTAAAGTCCGTCCCCTGGCTACTCCTCTGCTTGATTCTTGATTCTTCTTTTGGCGTTCAACTTTAAAATGTAAATCCAAATCACTTATACATACCTTAGGTGATTTAAATTTTTGTAGATGAGAAGGAAATGGATCGTTGACAAAGTACGATTGTAACGGCTTATTTTCTACATGAAAATCGTTAGTATAAGAAAAATAACAAATAAACATGTCAGAAATCTTTTCTCAAGGAGGAGGTTCTTGCAAAACTATATGAATAAGCTCTAGTTGTTCATTTTCTAGAACTAAATTTTATTTTGAAAATTCTAGCGAAGAACCAAGCGAAATAAAATTTTCGGGCACAAAATATTCATGAACTTCATTTTTAGCAAACATAGGAGGATTTTGTGAAAATTCATGACAGAAATTAAAAGATCGGGCGGAGTAGGAGAAAAAACTTGTTCTTTCTCTACTTCGTCTAGTATACCTATAACCATTATATATTCTTGGTAAAATAAATTTTCTTGCTTTTCGGCATAAGAAACTATGTGATTACATGAAAAATCAAGTTCCTCTGTAGCTAAATTATCCAAAGATAGGGAAAATTCAAGAGAAGAAAAACTGCTCTCTTCTATATTTTGGGGGATAAGATCTATTTGACTTTGTGAAAATCCCCAAAATTAGTGGAAGAGGATTGTTGTGCACAAAAAGAAGAAAAAATATTTGGATCTGAAGAATTATCTGCATCACTCCAGAAATTATTCGGGTTATCTTGCCACCAAGAATAATCTATATTGAAGTTAGAAGAAAACTTATTATAATAAGAAAAATCATTTGCATGAAAACTAGAAAAATTATGTTCATCAAACTTAAAATAATTATTTTCATTAAAAAAGAAAAAAAATTGATGATAATAATTTTCAAAATTATTTGCATAAGGCAAACAAAAATCATTTTCATAATATAAATTTTGAGAATAAGAATAAAAATAACATTCTTCACTTTGATGAGGCGCACAACAATATTGACAAATAATTTGGCACTTTCGCTCGGCTTCCAAAAGATTAACTTTATTTTGAAACTCTATAACTTTAGTGGCCAATTGCGATAACATTTTGTTAGAAAGAAAATAAAACAACATTTACTCAATAGAATTGAATTCAAAACAAAAAATGAAAAAGAGAAATGGGGGTGGAGAAAGAGAATGATAAAAGTAATAATATTCGCGCTTTCAAAATATCAATAATAATAACTCCCTAACAATGGCGCAAAAACATGATGGGTATTTTTGTATACTACTAAAAAGTTTCGACTCTTATTAGAGCATAACCTGATAAGGCAAGCACACCTATCATTTGAAATATAGAATCAAGTGTCTTGTTCCACGGATCTGTGGAGTACTTATACTCACACGGAAACACAATTATTTATCTAACAAAAGGGAAGATTGATTTGACAACCTAAGAGAAAAAATAATTGAAAATACTGAGAAGAAAACGATGTGATTAAGGCTAGCACTTGATCTAGAATCTTTTTGGATAAAATAGACTTACTGAAAGATTAAATTGCAACTCTTAAAATAACAACTTCGACTGTGGAGGTTCCCAATTTATGAAAGTGCCTCTCTCGAGAATACACTACAAAGTTACCATAGGTGAATCGATTAATACCCCTCAGCTAGTCGAAACCCTTAAGCTTGATTTAGGCGATGAACCCCGCTATTGGATTTAACCCTAATCCGGAAGATCTATGTCACACTTTCTTGAGGATCACACATAACTCCTTTTATCTTCGAGCGATCTTCTCGTATTCAAAACCTCTCGGTAAAATAGAATATATATCTAAAAATGAAAAGCTAATTCACGTTCTATTTTTCTTTAAATGATCTCCTCGCATTCATAAACTCTCGGTAAATTTGAAATTTGATCTTAGATCGAAAAATGAGTTCGTGGAATAAGAATTCAAAGTGAATTAATCAAAGATAAATCAAAGAGAAGGAAAGTAGAGAGCTCACTAATTTAAAAAGAGATAATGTAAAATTTATGTTATTCCAAAGTTCATCATGATCAAGTACTAAGGGAAATTTAGTTACTCATCATGATGGGGGAATTACACATAAATATGGGGAGAGACATGGTTACTAAGTACAAAAGAGCTTAAATTGAAAAGATTTATACTACAAATGGAAATACAAAACCTATACTAATAATTAGAAATGAGAAATATAACTTGAACTAACCAGAATTACAACAATTCAGCCTCAAAATCTCCCTCCTCAGCTCAAGAATATTATTGTTATTGATAGAATTTTGAGTTGGGGAATCATTCCCCCTGGTCAACCCCGTGGCCAGGGCATGTATAAAATGGAACTACCGCCTTAAAAACCCTGGGAAATGCTAGGAGAGAAACTTCCAAGAGTCATTATTTGGAGGGTAACGCCCCTAGGTTGCGCTCATGACTAAGGGCATATCTTGACTGAGTCTGGAAAACGATGGGAAATGACGTGATCTGCAGTTAATTTATCAGTTTAGGAAGGTGTCACGCCTCCTGGTTGTTGGATTATGAGATGCCCTTAGAGGGGGGGGGGTGAATAAGGGTTAATAATATTTTTATTTTTTCACTTAATAATTGCTTGAAGAAATAATTGCAGAAATAAAAACTAATTTTTCATAATTAAGAATAAACACTTAGTAAATCACAAGAATGTAAATGATGATAATTTATTTCACAAGTGTAAAATAGAATAAAATGAATTTCTATGAAGCTAGAGATCAAGGCTATGAAAAATTATAAACTTCTTCTGATTTCACCGGTCCTTCTAACAAGAACCGGCTAGCTATATCGTATCTCTTCCTAGATCTAGCTACTAGCCTCCCCTAGATCACAACATGATCTAGTCACTGCACACATGGTGGCGAGAACTCCTTAAGTCACACAAGGACCTAGACGCCACTCTCAAGGCAGCGATTCACTCCTAAGCCACGTAAGGACTTAAATGCTACGGGCAAGGTGACAATTTTTTCTATCAATTACAAATAAGAAAATAAGAATTACACAGTAAATTTTAGAATGAAAAATACCTCAAAATGTAGCACCGAGGATGCCGACGAATCCTTGCTAAGGTTGCTTCACATGCCGTGTACGAATCGGTTCTCTTTCACGCCTGAACCTTCTTAGAAAATGGAGTTTTCTTATTGCTAGAGCTCTCTTGAACAGTTGTACAGGAAGGAACACTCCAACTTCTGTAATTAATGATCTCCACAGAAAATGAGTTGTTTTTATATTTTAGCGATATCGCCTGGCGATACAAGGTATCGCCTGCAAGCGATATCCTCACAGGCTGCCACGTGTCCCATGATTCGAAACTTCTACAGGCTGAATCTGTCATGGCCAATCATGCGTTATCGATTGGACGATATCGATATCGCCAACCTATATCGACTATAACTTTACGTCGTGCGGAGATAATGTTGTAACTGTTCAGTCCACTATCGCCTGGTGGCGATACTAGATATCACCTGGCGATATCTCCTTAGCTCCTCTATTCAAACCCAAATCCAAGCCCAAATAATATTAGTGTTAGACCTGTGACATATGCACATCATAAACACCTAATGATCAAATACAAACGAGATTTGTTTTTAGCAAACCAGTAAGCATGGAATGCATGCTCCAACAATCTCCCCCTTTTGTTAATAACAAATCCACTTATAAAGAAATCATGAATGACCTATAAAGTGTTAGAAAATATGATTTGCAGGACTAAGCAATTGTATGTGTACAAACTCCTCTTTGGATGTACTCCCCATACATGTGTACTCCCCCTAGATAGAAGCAAATGGAACCATTGAATTTTAAGTTTTAAAAATTAATGTAATCCTAATGAAGTAATCCGAAGGAATGATTCCTCAAAAAATTATCCCCCTTTTGGTATTATCAAAAGAAACAGCAGAGTGGTTGGGAAGCAAAATAGGAAAACCACAAATTAAAAATCAAGTTTAGAGCATGTGAACCAATGTATAGTAATGATGAAAGTGAGTGAATACGTAACATTGGCAAATTCATCTAGTTATATCATAGACACATACTCTAGTGAAGATAATTTAGAATTATTTGCAGTCCAATTCTCATGAGAAGAAATGTTAGAGATGATAATGTTGTTTACAGTGAGAGTTAGATGAAAATATATATGTAGAACTTTAAAAGTACATGAACACATGAAATGTAAAAAAACATAACATAGAAATATGCACAACTAGCTGTATATGTACCCAAGAATTCTGTGCATAAATATTAAATGAATAGCCATAAAAAGTTTTCACAAGTCACTTTACAATTCTTTCCAAGGTACTCAACCTCACAATGCTTATGAAACTTATCAGGAGGGTAAGTAGTGCTTGGTGGAGGTTCCTTATCATCCCCCTTAATTTTTTTATAAACACAACAACAAAGATGTTGAATGAATAATGCCCTTTTTATTTATTTTTCTTGGAACCATAATTTTCTCATTTTTCTTGTGACAAAGGACTCCGAATTCACTTGTGTTGCAATATAGGATAATTAACGATGAGTTGTGCAAAGTAAATAAGGATAATGTAATGGTTTAATCATGATATTCTAGTGATTATGTCAGAATATCCATAATTCACATATGTATTAAAGGTGAATTCGTATGTTGAGTTTCACAAATGTGTGTGTGAGTGCATTATCATAACTAAAATATTTCTCATACTTAGAGGCATGCGTAAACAAGTTCACAAGTATAATACACTATGAGAGTTGTATATAGAAAATGATTTACAAAGTTTGAATAAGTGAACAATGTTATAGATAACTCAAAATTTTAGAAATCACATTGTACAATGCCTAAATGAGATACAAAAGAAACTATATGGTGTAAAAGAGTGTTTATATTCATATCAATCTAGATCAGAGACCCCATGGCTTTTTGTAATTTTCGGATGTCGTCGTGCGATATCGGATATCTCCGATTGGCGATATCACGGAAATATAAAAGCTGCCTGATCTGAGTCGAAGGCATCGTTTGGAGCATTATTTCCTGAAGACCTAGAGTGGATTACAAACCTGACGGCACCGAAAGCTCAAATCAAGGTATTTTCATGGAAATTTTTGTCTCTTTCTTTAGGATTTTTTACTTAAATGTATTAGGGGAGCTTTCATGAAGTTTTATGTAAGAAAATTTCAGAATTGTTTTTGATTTTTCTAGGTTTAGGGATGAACTTAACAAAATTGAATTTTTGAGAGAATAAGTCATAGATCCAAGGGTTTGAAGAAATGTAAACATAGATCTAGGACTTTTAAGTAACCTAAACTCAGATCTAGAGTATGACAAGGAGATTTTTCAAAAACAAATTCATGGTTTTAGGGAAAAAGATGAGGAATAGTGGTTTTGAAATTTTTCTTGAATTTGTTTAGGTAAATCGGGAAGAACCTAATTTTTTAAGATCTTGTATGTAGGGATGTTGAATATTGAAATAGCACGGTGAAGCCGTAATATTTTTCATTTTCTCTATCGCCGACGACAGTGAGTATCGCCTGGCGATATTGATAATTTCTGAAAACATTCGTGTTGTACTGTGTTCAGATATGGCTTCCAGTTCTAAGGCTAAGAGAAGCACTGGAAGTGACACTCACTCAGCATACCATACATATCCAGGAATCGAGAGAGCAAACATTGGTGTTGGAAAAGTGATAGAGTTCGACCCAGTTCTCCATACACACATACACGATCTTCTTGCAATGGCAGGTATAATGTCTATCATAATACCAGACACATTTTCTTCAGTGTTGATTAGGGAGTTTTATAATCATTTAAAGTGTTGGAACACCCTATTACTAATTTGGGTAAGGATCACTATGCGTGTCTTAGGAATCCCAGTTGACCTAGTTGTATAGTTGAGAAGGTCAATTTTAGAATGAGTCTAGGGCTTAGAACTTAGGTTTGGAGCTGCCCCCAGGACCATTCCAAGATCAAGGTTGAAGAGCTAAGTCTAAGGCAATTTTCGTCGAGCTCAGGTCGACGAATCGTCGAACTCCGTTCGACGCTCTCTGAGCTCATCTTCAATAAATCGTCGAACCCCGGTCGATGATCTTTGAGCTCAGATCGACTATCTGCTTTTGGCTAGCGTCTGCTTGGTCGTCGAACTCCCCTCGACTATCTTTTAGCTCAGTTCGATGATCCCTCCTTCAAGTTATTTCTTGGGTCGCTGAGCTCGGTTTGACGATCTTCGAGCTCAGATCGACGTTTTCTGTCTGCTTGTCTCATTTCATCTCTGAGCTCAGTTCGACGATCGTAGAGCTCAGGTCGACGTTTTTTTTGGAGAGATCGACGCTTTCAGGATTTCAAATGCTGCTGTTCTTTGGAATGTTTTTGAATATTATCAGCATTTATGTCAGAAGATCTCCCAGCCGTTTGTCTTTATTCTGGAGCAAGTTTCAAGGAATTATTCAGAGAATGTTTGCTGGACTTTCCTCTAGAAGACAAGATTATTTTTGAAAGACATTTATGACTCCCAAAGGCTAATTTTGGACAAGGAAACGTCAGAAAGTTTTAATTCCTCTCTCCTGTGTTTTAAGATATACAGAATACACAAGAGAAAATACATATACACAGATTGACAAAAAGAAAGACAACACACAGAATAGAGAATACTGATAGCAGAAGAACAACAGAAGAACTGTGATTCCAATAATCTTCTTGCTGACTGAAAAGTGTTCACAATCTCATCTCAGAACTCCAGACACCTCATTTTTCAGCCTTCTTGCTGAAACCATCCTTTGCTGGAGATCAAAGCTCTGAAGACCTATCACCCTAGAGCAAAGATTCTTTTCCTGAACCTTTCTACATCTCAGGGGGAGCTTTGACATCATCAATCCACTTGTGCTTCTCTCATTTGATTGAGAACAGAGAAGACTCCCTTCACTCTTATTTTTCTTTTCCTGCTGTAAAAGGGTTCTTGAACTCCCTTCAAAAGTTCTGTCTGGTTCTGAGAGCCTTGTCAAAACTCAATGGTGGCAAGACACCTTATCAAAAAATCTAGTTCTGGTTTTTGGGCACCTTATCAAAAGCTCATTGGTGTCAGGACACCTGATCAACTCATCCTGAGTGGATTCCTACCAAGGGTGGTAGAAGAGTGGATGTACCCAGGTTTTTGGGGAACCACTATAATTCCTTGTGTCTTCTGGTTTGTTTGTGTGATTTGTATGCTGTGTGCTGTGCTCTTTACTTCTTGGTTTTTAACCTCTTGCTAGCACTCTACACTATATCATAAATTGAATTTTATATGTGCTGTTTATTTCAACTGTGAAAATTATTTTAAAATACTCTATTCACCCCCCCTCTAGAGTTGAGATAGATCTTAGCCTCACTTTCAATTGGTATCAGAGGCAGGTTAGTTGCTCATACAGGCTAACACCTGAACCAAAAGATCCTTGATAAGATCAATCTCTTAAGGGGATTATTTTCTATACATCTACCTATTTATTTAAGACATGGCACAGAACAAAGATTATGCAAGCACCAGACCACTAGTGTGCAACCTTTCCAAGTTTGCACTCTGGAAGGCAAGGATTAGATTATACATGAATTCTATTGATGAGGATATTTTTAATTCTGTCTTGACAGTGTGTCCAACTCCACCAGCAAGCTCAAGTACAAGTGCTGTTCCACCTCCTTCTGGAACAGATGCAGATATAAAGAAGTGGAAGACTGCAGATGCTAAGGCTATGAACATCTTAGCCCAAACAATGTCTGATGAAATCTTTCAGAAGGTAGCTGAATGCCACTCAGCCAAAGAAATCTGGGACAAACTCTCTGAAATTGTCTCAGGATCTGCTGATGAAAGGAAAGATAGAAGATCTCATCTGATAAGCCAATATGAGAACTTCAAAAAGGGAGAAGCTGAATCAGTAGCTGACATGTACAATAGACTAAGTCTAATTGTCAATGAGCTAAAAACCCTAGACAAAGAAATCTCACTGACTGAGCTAAATGACAAAATCCTGATGTGCTTCCCCAGCACTTGGGATTCAAGAATCTGGCCAATCAAGGATGCCAGAAGCTTAAATGAGATTACTACTGAAGCTCTCCTGGGCAAGCTCAAATCCTATGAGCTGCTCATTAAAAATAGAGAAGAAGAACAAAAGGCTATCTCTCCAGCTACAAGGAAAGAAAAGACCATAGCCTTCAAAGCTGCAGAAGAGGAGCCTGAAGATAAAGCTACAGGAAATGTTGAGCTCATCAGTCTACTTGCCAAAAGATTCTACAAGATGGCCAGAAAAGACTTCAGAAAGAGACCATACAAGGGTCATGATAAACCAAGGTATGATAAATCAAATAACAATAAAGAAATCATATGCTTTGGTTGCAGGAAACTAGGCCATATTGTGCCTGACTGTCCAGAAAACAAGAATAAGGACAAAAGGGAAAGAAGAGAAAGAAGAAAAGAAAAGGATTACAAGAAGAACAGCTCAGACAAAGCCTCCTCCAGCAAGAACAAACATACAAGGAAGGGCTTTGTTGCTGAGACATGGAGTGAGACTGAAGAGGAATCTGAAGCCTCATCCAGCTCCAGTGATGATGAGGATGATGCAGATGAAAAAGAATTTTACATGATGGCTATCAATGCATCACAGCAAAACTCTGATGAAGAATCAGATTCAGATTCAGAAAGTCAACCAAATGAGGATCAGGTAATCAACTCTTTTGATTTTAATTCTGAGGACTTCAAAGAGGAATTTAAGACACTGTGTTTAGATCTATTAAAATCTGAGAAGGAGATAATCTCTCTCAGGAATCAATTATCTGAGCATAGTGTCCTAAACTCAAAGAACCTCAAACTCTCTGAGGAGTTAGAATGCTGCAGGGAGGAGATAGCCTCACTGAAAAGTGAACTATCAAAGGCCAAAAGTTTGAAGAATCCCTAAATGGGAGAAGTATCAGACTGATGGACATTACAAGCACAGTGAACTCTAGATTTAATAACACACTGGGCTTGGGTGCCTCATCCAGCCAACCTATAATTTTGACAACTCCAATCAAGTTTGTCTCTGACAAAGGAAAGGGAGTAATAGAGATACCCAGGAAGAATGCAGATCTGTCAGAGAAAAATTCAGTTCAATATATGGCGTCGAGTAGAGCTCGACGATCGTCGAACAGAGCTCGACGATCTAACTACAGATCGTCGACCTCAGCTCGACGATATCCAAACTCTGAACCCCAGCGCTATCGATCTTCGAACGGAGATCGACGATCTGACCCAAGATCGTCGACCTCAGTTCGACGATCATCGAACAGAGTTCAGGCTTGTGAACACACCTTCAATGGCACATTCAGATTCAATCCTAGAAGGTCCACATCCCAAGGCTTTAATCCCTATACTGAATGGATAGTACCTCCTAGGAGATACCATCCTGAAGGTTATAAGGACCAACCTGGGATGTCTTTTATTTCAGAATTCAAGGGATATCAACCTAGGCCCAAGGTTAGCTGGGTCAAAAACAAATAAGCTGTTTTTGTGCAGGTGAAGACCTATCCAGCATCAAACCATCAATGGTATCTGGATAGTGGGTGCTCAAAGCACATGACAGGGGACAAGGACAACTTCACCTCCTTCAAACCCAAGCTTGGACCCAGAGTAATTTTTGGAGACTCAAGCTTTGGAACTACAAAGGGATATGGTGCAGTCCAAATTGGCTCAGTCACTTTCAAGAAGGTGGCATATGTTGAAGGACTCAAGCACAACTTGATAAGTATCAGTCAACTGTGTGATGAAGGATATCAGGTGACTTTCAACAAAGCCATATGCAAAGTCAAGTCAGAGGACAACACAACTGTGTTGACAGGTAACAGAAGAGGTAACATTTACTTAGTGGATTTTCATTCACCTATAGTAGATATTTGCCTGTTCAACTCCATTTCAAAATCTAAAATTTTATGGCATAAGAGACTAGGGCATATTAACCTTAGAACCATTGCTAAGCTATCTAAAGACAACCTTATTAAAGGACTACCTTCTGGTCCCTACAAGAAGGAAGGACTTTGCAAGGCTTGTCAATTAGGCAAGCAAACTAAAAGTAGTTTTAAATCAATTAATAAGAGTGATTCACCTAGGATTTTGTACCTGTTGCACATGGATCTTTTTGGACCCATATCAGTGCAAAGCCTAGGAGGGAAGTCCTATACTTTAGTGGTTGTAGATGACTTCTCAAGATTCACTTGGGTATTCTTTCTGAGGAAGAAGTCTGATAACTTCAAGTGTTTGACAGATTTTCTCAAATGCATTCAGATTGAGTTCAACACTCACATTGCCCTGATCAGAAGTGATCATGGGACAGAGTTTGATTCTCTTCTCATGCAAGAGTTCTGTCAGAGTGAAGGGATCAGGCACACTTTCTCAGCTCCTAGAACTCCTCAACAAAATGGGGTAGCTGAAAGGAAAAAATAGAACACTCATTGAATCTGCAACTACATTATTGGGAGATGCTCACCTACCTCTATCCTTTTGGGCTGAGGCAGTGAACACCTCCAACTATGTGTTGAACAGAAGCCTGATACACAAACTGAAGGGAAAGACTCCCTATGAATTGCTCAAAGGGAAGAAACCTAAAGTAAACTATTTTAAAGTTTTTGGTTGTATCTGTTTTATTCATAATAATGACAAGAAATATCTAGCAAAATTCCAAGCTAAAGCTGATGAAGGAGTGTTTCTGGGATACTCCATGATCAGCAAGGCCTATAGGGTTTATAATAAATCTTCCTGTAAAATTGAAGAATCTGTTCATATTATTTTTGATGAAGCTAACATGTCTTTCAAGGAGAAGAATGCTTCTACCATAGAACCTCT
This sequence comes from Platanthera zijinensis, assembly GCA_039513925.1. Lineage (NCBI taxonomy): Eukaryota > Viridiplantae > Streptophyta > Magnoliopsida > Asparagales > Orchidaceae > Platanthera > Platanthera zijinensis. The sequence continues at coordinate 88,126,103 of CM077078.1, forward strand.
ACAGGTACATTCTCTAGCTGAAGACTTGAATAAACTGCAAGTTGCTGAAAAGAATGAGAGCAGTGATGATGAAGAAGAAGTTCAACATCTTGAAGGAAATAATCCTGAAGAGCCAGTTGCTGCTCCACTAGAGGAGACAACAACACAGGCTGGTGAACAATCAACACTCCCTGTTGATTTAGTAACAACAAGAGATCATCCAATCACCCAAGTAATTGGAGAGATCTCAGCTGGTGTGCAAACTAGAAATCAGGTCAACTAGAACCTGATGCACACTTGCTTCCTATCTCAAATTGAGCCTCAATCCATTCAAGATGCAGAGCAAGATCCACACTGGATCATTGCAATGCAAGAGAAGTTGCATCAGTTTGAAAGGAACAAGGTTTGGGAACTAGTGCCTAAGCCAAAGGATCATCCCATTGTTGGAACAAAGTGGGTATTCAGGAACAAGCTGGATGATCAAGGAGTTATAGTCAGAAACAAGGCAAGGCTAGTTGCTCAAGGGTACTCTCAACAAGAAGGAATAGACTATGATCAGACCTTTGCACCAGTTGCAAGGTTAGAAGCCATCAGAATATTCCTAGCCTATGCTGCTCACAAAGGTTTCAAAGTGTATCAAATGGATGTAAAGAGTGCATTCCTCAATGGGGACATCAAAGAGGAAGTCTATGTTAGACAACCTCCAGGTTTTATCTCTCTAACTCACCCTGATTATGTATTCAAATTGCATAAAGCATTATATGGTGTCAAGCAAGCTCCTAGAGCATGGTATGAGACCCTAGCATGCTTTCTTCTGGAAAATGATTTTGTTAGGGGGAGAGTAGACCAAACTCTTTTTATTAGAACCCATAAGTCCCATACCCTACTAGTGCAAATTTATGTTGATGACATTATCTTTGGGTCTACTGATTCAAAATTATGCAAAAAGTTTTCCAAGCTTATGCATTCTAAATTTGAAATGAGTAGCATGGGTGAACTGTCCTTCTTCTTAGGACTGCAAGTCAAGCAACATGCTGAAGGCATATTTATTTCTCAAACCAAGTATGCAAAAGAATTGGTTAAGAAATTTGGTATGTCTGATGCATCATGTATGAAAACACCCATGCCCTCAAATGCTGTAGTAGATGCTGATGAACATGGGAAACCTGTTGATCAAACAACATATAGAGCAATAATTGGTTCTTTATTGTACCTTACAGCTAGTAGGCCTGATATAATGTTCGCCACATGTATTTGTGCTAGATTCCAAGTTAGCCCTAGAGAGTCACATTTAATCTTAGTTAAAAGAATTCTTAGGTATGTTAAAATTTGTCCAAATCTAGGTCTTTGGTATCCAAAAGATTCAGCATTTGATTTAACTGGATTCTCAGATGCTGATTACGCTGGATGCAGAATAGACAGGAAAAGCACCAGTGGAACATGTCAGTTCCTTGGTGACAGACTTGTCTCCTGGTTCTGTAAGAAGCAAACATCTGTGTCAACCTCAACTGCTGAAGCTGAGTATATGGCTGCAGGCAGTTGCTGTTCACAAATATTGTGGATACAGAATCAGCTCTTAGACTATGGCTACAACTTAGAGAAGTCCAAAATTTTCTGTGATAATACTAGTGCTATCTCTATAGCACAAAATCCAGTCCTCCATAGTAGGACAAAACACATAGAAATTAGGCATCATTTTCTAAGAGATAATGTAGAGAAAAATAAAATTGAACTTCAATATATTCCTACTGATTTGCAAAGGGGAGATATTTTCACCAAACCTTTGGATGAAAAGAAACACAGTTTCTTCCTAAATCAGTTAGGCATGTTAGATGGAGGAAGCCTTAATTAAATTACAAGATTTTGAAAAGCTAAAACAGACCAAGACTAGGCTAAAAAATCCTTCTTTTTGTGTCTGTAGAATAAGTTTAGACTCTGAACTGCGCTCGACGTTTTCCCCAAAATCGTCGAACAGAGATCGACGATTTTCCAAAAATCGTCGAACCGAGATCGACGCTTTTTCAGTCGTCGATCTGAGTTCAGAGTCCTCGCTAGAACTAGGCTTTCTCTCTTTCTGATCAGAGGGCGTCGAGCTGAGCTCGACGTTTTTCAACATCGTCGAACTAAGATCGCCGATTTTGAAGACTCTTCAGATTCCCTCTGTAGCCCAAATCGTCGAGCTAAGCTCGACGTTTCGTCGAGCTAAGCTCAACGATCTTCCTTTTCGCCGTCGAACCCTAATATAAAATCATTCTTTCCGCCGTCGTTCTCCTTTTGCGCTTTCATAATCTGCAACTTTCTTTCTTTTCCCTCCAAATTCTCTACGCTTGGTCGTTTTTGGTTTTCTGTTGCAGGTGAATATGGCTGCATCAAGTGCTGCTATTGCTAAGATGAAGTTCGACACAGGCTTTGACATCGACATAAACTCCTTCGACGGAAGCGACCAGCACTTCAAGGACATCCTAAACTTATTCAGAGAACAACAGCTGACTCCAATAATGACTAAAAGGATGAAGAACGCCTCAGAAGAAATTAAAGAGTGGTGTTTTACCGCAACAGACGAGACTGAGAAATTCTGTTGTCGGCACCATTAAGGGGACTCAGGTATTTCTATCCCCAGCTCTTTTAACAGAAGTTTTTCAACTCAGTACTGGAGAAGACTCCATTGAACTGTCTGGAGAGGAGTATGACTCCATGCTGGATAGGATGGGTCACAATGCAGTCAACCCTAATAAGCTCCTGAAGAAAAATCTGGCTATAGAATTTCAATTCCTGGCAGATGTAGTTGGGAAGGTGCTGTTGGCCAAACATTCAGCCCATGACACCATTTCCAGATATCAGTTCTGCCTGATGGGAGCTTTATTAGATAAGAAACACCTGGACTGGGGCTCCATCTTCTTCACTCTGATTAAGAAGAAGATCAACAAGAATGCAATTAGTTATGGGAGAATCTTAGGGGTCTTTCTGCACAACAGGTGCCCTGACCTTTTGACCTCCTCTGGGATGTTTATCAATGCATCCAAGAGGCTTTCCTGTGCCCTCTTCAGTAAATGGGACAGGCAGATCATAAACCCCTCCAGGGCTGCTGCACCACTTCATTCAGGCACAAGGACTATCTCAGTCACTCCTCCAGCAGAAGAGATGCCTGCTTCTTCCCCTCATCCAGCCATATCCACCCAAGCCGTCACCTCCTCACCACCTGTCACCACCATTATCATCTCATCCCCTATTACCACTTCCTCACCTATGTCATCCCCTCCTCTATCCACCTCAGAGGAATTCCATCCTCTCTTTTCCTATTCAACCTTCACCCTACCATCCTTCTCACTCATTGATGATTCCTTCATGGATGATTCACCCTCTACTCCTCCTGAGCCACCCTCAACTTCCTCCTTTCAACAAATGCTCCATGACATTCTTTCTCAACCCTCCTTCACACCATCTCTTACTTCCCCTATCTCCACCTCAACCTTCTCTATCTCCATAATCCCATCTTCTAAACCAACCATTCCCTCTCCACCCTTCTCCACATTTTCAGTTTCAGCCTCCATCCCTCCCTCCACCTTTGCCTCTACCTCTGCTCATGCCCCACTTGAGCATGTGGATCTTCCTAGTTTGGCAGACAGGCTGTATGAGTTGCTAGCTCCCAAGCTGACATCTCTACTGGAGTCTTCCCTGGCTCCACTCCTGAAGCAAGTACAGGAGCTGTCCACCAAGCTTGCCTTCCTTTCCTCCTCCCTGGCTATCCCATCTTCTGTGTGCCTTGATTCACCTCTCTCTGAACCAAGGCAGGGGGAGATGCCTTATGAAGAAGTGGTTGTGCCAGCTGCTGATATTATGTTTGCTCCAGCTCCAGCTCTTGGATGTGCTTTTGCACTGAATCTGTAGAGGCTGCTATCTATATTTGTTACAGTCCATTTCAGCTGTCTGCCTGCAATTCCTGCTGAAGATTTGTCTAAGGCCATTGTGCCTGTATCTATCTGTGATCCCAGCCTTATTGATTCCTACATCAAGTCCTGGAAGGCTGTGGATATCTCTAATGCTGCTACTAAGGCCACTGTGCCTCTTTCTGTTGAATTTGTTGCTGCTGCTACTGCTGACATAGAGATGATTCCAGCAACTGATGCTGATGAAATTGCTATTGAGACTGCTGATGAAGAGCTTGCCTCATATTTAGTAGATCCCTCTCCTGCTTCTCCTGCTCTAGTGTCTGCTCCTGTTTCTGCCTGCTCTGCTGCTGCTTTCTCTTCTCCCGCTCCTACTGTTTTTTGCAAAACCTAAAGCTCAAGAAGAGCTTATCAGAAGAATTGATGATCTGTATGATCAACCTCAAAGTTCTGAGAGTGATCAGTACAGGACTGATTCTGATGATTCTGCTAGCACTATTGCCAAGAAGAGAAAAGCCAGAAGTAAAGCAATGATGTCAGTCCCTCCTGCCAAAGCCAGAGACTCCAATGATATTCCATACTACATCCTGCATGACTGCCCCATCTCTGAGCCTTGGATGCAATACTCCAAGAACCAACTGAAAGCTATGAAGAAGAAGAGGAAGCTTGACAAATATGAAAAAGGATCTTCTCAATATCAGCCTCCTCCTCCTCCTCCTCCAGATTCTGGATCAGGCTCAGCTCCTCAAGCTCCAGCTTCAAGACAAAGCTCCTCTCAATCCTATCCTAGATATTACCAAAGGGGACAACATCAAAGAGGATATCAACCCAGAAGGGGTAATTACAGAGGAAATCAAAGAGGACAAAGATCCTATCAAAGGGAAGGGTATCAAAGGGAAGGACAAGGCCACTCTGACTCTTCTTCAGGTCCTTTCCCTTATAAGCTGAAAGACACAATTGTCTCCAGGACTCATTCTACTGATTCTGAAATCGTCAACAGATATGAACCTCCTATTCCTTTTGAAGATCCTGAGAACAACCCTGTGTCCTGGACAGCCAGAATGAAAGAATTGGCTGCCCTTGATCAAATAAAAAAGGCCAGAGAACAAGGTAAGGATACTTCAAACATAACTACCTTATCAGAGCAGAGAAAGAAAGAACTGGAAAGATATGCTTCAAGGAAATTTTTCAATCCAGAAGATTACATGAAGCTGCACCCAGAGGCTGTTGTTCCAAGGCCCAAATCTCAAACTTCTCTAGGTGCAGAGGATGACAGAAGGTCAAAGAAAGAAAGTCAGAATCCAAATAGAGAAATTTTATTTAAAAGGGGATCTGAAAGGAAGTGAACTGTGTAAGCTAAACATTTCATCCACCTTTGGATATCTGCTGCTATTTATCTGTGATCTGTTTTGTTCTGTAATTTTGTATTAGCTTATGTATTGTTGTATGCTTTTCATTTCCTATGATTGTCTGTAAATAGTAATCCTAACCCAAATTGGGGGAGATTGTTGGAACACCCTATTACTAATTTGGGTAAGGATCACTATGCGTGTTTTAGGAATCCCAGTTGACCTAGTTGTATAGTTGAGAAGGTCAATTTTAGAATGAGTCTAGGGCTTAGAACTTAGGTTTGGAGCTGCCCCCAGGACCATTCCAAGATCAAGGTTGAAGAGCTAAGTCTAAGGCAATTTTCGTCGAGCTCAGGTCGACGAATCGTCGAACTCCGTTCGACGCTCTCTGAGCTCATCTTCAATAAATCGTCGAACCCCGGTCGACGATCTTTGAGCTCAGATCGACTATCTGCTTTTGGCTAGCGTCTGCTTGGTTGTCGAACTCCCCTCGACTATCTTTTAGCTCAGTTCGATGATCCCTCCTTCAAGTTATTTCTTGGGTCGCTGAGCTCGGTTTGACGATCTTCGAGCTCAGATCGACGTTTTCTGTCTGCTTGTCTCATTTCATCTCTGAGCTCAGTTCGACGATCGTAGAGCTCAGGTCGACGTTTTTTTTTTTGGAGAGATCGATGCTTTCAGGATTTCAAATGCTGCTGTTCTTTGGAATGTTTTTGAATATTATCAGCATTTATGTCAGAAGATCTCCCAGCCGTTTGTCTTTATTCTGGAGCAAGTTTCAAGGAATTATTCAGAGAATGTTTGCTGGACTTTCCTCTAGAAGACAAGATTATTTTTGGAAGACATTTATGACTCCCAAAGGCTAATTTTGGACAAGGAAACGTCAGAAAATTTTAATTCCTCTCTCCTGTGTTTTAAGATATACAGAATACACAAGAGAAAATACATATACACAGATTGACAAAAAGAAAGACAACACACAGAATAGAGAATACTGATAGCAGAAGAACAACAGAAGAACTGTGATTCCAATAATCTTCTTGCTGACTGAAAAGTGTTCACAATCTCATCTCAGAACTCCAGACACCTCATTTTTCAGCCTTCTTGCTGAAACCATCCTTTGCTGGAGATCAAAGCTCTGAAGACCTATCACCCTAGAGCAAAGCTTCTTTTCCTGAACCTTTCTACATCTCAGGGGGAGCTTTGACATCATCAATCCACTTGTGCTTCTCTCATTTGATTGAGAACAGAGAAGACTCCCTTCACTCTTATTTTTCTTTTCCTGCTGTAAAAGGGTTCTTGAACTCCCTTCAAAAGTTCTATCTGGTTCTGAGAGCCTTGTCAAAACTCAGTGGTGGCAAGACACCTTATCAAAAAATCTAGTTCTGGTTTTTGGGCACCTTATCAAAAGCTCATTGGTGTCAGGACACCTGATCAACTCATCCTGAGTGGATTCCTACCAAGGGTGGTAGAAGAGTGGATGTACCCAGGTTTTTGGGGAACCACTATAATTCCTTGTGTCTTCTGGTTTGTTTGTGTGATTTGTATGCTGTGTGCTGTGCTCTTTACTTCTTGGTTTTTAACCTCTTGCTAGCACTCTACACTATATCATAAATTGAATTTTATATGTGCTGTTTATTTCAACTGTGAAAATTATTTTAAAATACTCTATTCACCCCCCCCCCTCTAGAGTTGAGATAGATCTTAGCCTCACTTTCATAAAGGACCCTAATTTCACTAAATTGAATGGTGGAGTTAGATATCGAGTTCAAGGACAAACAGTAGAGATAACACACTATGATTTGAGAGAAGAATTTGGCTTAATTGAGCGCAAACACATTTTGGACATTGTGGAGAATTATAGAAAGGACATGGATTCAACTTTATTGAATATGGTTTTACATGGAAATTCCATGAAAAACCTAATTCAGTCCATGACCACGCTCACCCCAGATGCACGATTAGTGCAAGACATTTTGAGACATTCAATCTTGCTCAAGTCCGGGGATACGAGAAAGATAACGGCTTAATTGAGCTACGTGACTTATATGATCTTGGAGAGGGAGCCTTTTGATATGCCAGATTTTATTTTATTTATAATACGGTACACTTTTTAGACTTTAGACTCCAATGTGGAAGAAGCTTAACACTCTACCGATGGGGAAGGTAATCCAACGTATCCTACATAAGAAGTACAGTTGGATTGACCATGAATTCTATTTTGATGATTGTGAACCTTTTATATTCTCTATGTGTGGTATACACACTAGTGGTCGTTCATCACGAGCTGGTTCCACATGTAGTAGTGAACCTATATCAACGATCAGAAACCCACCACTCTCAAGAGGTGGATCACTACATGAAGGATTGGATGACTTGCGAGAGTCGTTCGAGGAACACAAAAGAGAGGTGAAGAAACATCATACAGGAATGCAAAAATTTATTAAATTTCTGACTAATAGCCTCAAAATAAAACCAACTCTGGCTGAGGCAGTAGAATGGGTGAATCCAGTAGTGGAGCCTCAACGACAGTCTTTGCGCCGACCTCGTCAGACACGAAGCAGTGGTCAAAGATCCACTGAAGAATAAGAGGATACCAGTGCTGGGGATATCAGAAATTTCTGAGGTTCAGACAGGAAAAAAGGCTTCTAGAGATATCGTCGGGTGATAGCCAGTAATGCCATGCCATAATACTTTTTAGTTTATTTCTTTTTCTATGAGCATTAAGCATTGTAATATTTTTAGTGAACTATATTGTGTGTACTATTATGGATGTTGTTTCGTACATTATGTCTTAATATGGTGGTTATTTTAATTTAATTATAAATTTTTGTATTGTTTTTAAATTTTTTTGTTTAATTATTATGTCAATTCATTACCTTGATATGGCCAGGATTCCTAACTCTAGTCTCAATAAAGAAAAACGAGAATCTGGAAGTGGTTTTGCGAAAATATCGAAAAGTTGTGAATCTGTTCCTATAAAATTAACTTTTACTGTTTTTTGTTTAATGTGGTCTCTAATGAAATGATGGCGTATATCTATAAGTTTGGAGCTAGAGTGATGAACTGGATTGTTGGTTAAATCAATTGCACTTTTATTATCGCATTTTAGTTCAACGGTGTTGTGGTTTATTCCAAAGTTTTCTAAAGTCTATTTTATCCATAGAGCTTGTGCACAACAACTACCTAGGGCAATATATTCGGTCTCGGTGATGGATAAGACAACAAAATTTTGTTTCCTACTCGACCATGAAATGAGTGATGGGCCTAGAAAGTGAGAAGTGCCACTTATGCTCTTACAATCTAATGAACAGCCATATTGGAACCCTGGTTTGGATTTGTGCTAAGTTCACTCTTAGTATGTTTTGACCCCCAATGTATAGCTAGGGTATTGGTCTAGTCTAAGTTAGGTCCTTTTAGGTCAAGCTTGTGCAGACCAGCATTGCAGTAGACTCAGATTTAGACTCAGAAAGTTTGTGGATTTTCTATATCAGTTCGACGATAGTCGAACTCAGCTCGACGATCGTCGATCTCCCATCGAAGATCTCTGAGTCTTGTACTCTGAACTGAGCTCGACGATCTATGAGCTCAGGTTGACGATTTGATTCTCTTAGTAGTAATCTCCATTTTACGATAGCTGTTCTCAGGTTGACGATCTCTGGACTAAGCTCTACGATTTCATGCTGCTTTCAGTTGTGAGTTTTTCAGATCATTCAGAAGAATTTGTTTCTTATTTAGAAGGCTTATATATTCTGATAATTGATGCTATTTCCAAGGCTGATAGCCGTTTCATGAAGCATTAATTATGATTTTCAAAGAATATTTCTTTAGCATATTTTATGAAGGCAAATATGGAAGTGCATTTATGTTGCCAGCATTTCTAGCCGTTTGGGCTCCTAAAGTATTGCAGAATATTATGCATTGTCCAGGGAATTCAAATTTATGCCTTTTATTATTCTGACTGCATTTATAAATCAGAAAAAAATAGTGAAGAATAAAGATATACAAGAGAACAATCAGACAGACAGTAAAATGGATATATATAGAAAATCTTCTTTAGTTGTATTGACTGATCATTATTCTAACTCTCAAGGATTGTTGCTCTGCTGTAATAAGGAATAAGGAGAACCTTTCAAAACTCTCTTGAGTCTTCTTCATTCCTTAGGTTTTAAGGATTCAAAAAGAGCTCAAATCTTCTTCAATCTTCAGATCTAAGAAAGCTCTACTACAGTTCTTCTTAAAGACCTACACCCAGGGCCAAGTTCCTTCTTCCTGAATCAATTCTACATCTCAGGGGGAGCTTGGACATTTTTCTTCAATCCACAATTTATTATCACCTTATTGAGATAGAGAAGATTTCTTTTAATTTCTCTTTTTAACTCCATCTGTACAGGGTTATCTCTCCCTTCAAAAGTGAACTCTTGGTGATAGGGCACCTGAACAAAAACCTATTGGATTTTGGGCTCCAGATCAAAAGCTTAAAGGGTCTCTTGATTTACTTGAAAGAGATCTTGTGGTGGCAGGGCACCTGAACAAAAACCTGTAGTGGATTCCTACCTGGGTGGTAGAAGAGTGGATGTACCCAGATTTGGGGAACCACTATAAATTTTCTTGTGTCGTCTGGATGCTTTTTGTTTTCTGTTTGGGCTATGCTGTGACTGTTTGTTATTTCTCTTCTAAGATATTAGTATCATTAACTTAATTCCTCACTAAATCTAAACAAATTTTAATACTCTATTCACCCCCCTCTAGAATAAAGTCTGTCTATCCCTTCTTTCAATTGGTATCAGAGGGTGTGTTTTTTTAAGGTTATACAGGCTAACACCTGAACCTAAAGATCTCTGATAGATATTATCTTTACTGTACTATTTTTCTATTGTACCATGGCACAACACAAGGATTTTGCAAGCACCAGAACTCCAGTTTGCAACTTGCAAAAGTTTGGAATCTAGAAGGCAAGAATCAGACTTTATATGAATTCTATTGATGAAGATATTTATGCTTCTATCTTAACAGGAGTACCTTCACTAGCTGCCCCACCAAGTACTTCCATAGACATGACTGCAGTGCCTCCTCCAGACTATAATGATGCATACAAGAAAGAAAAAATTGCTGATGCAAAAGCCATGAACATATTGGCTCAAACAATGTCTGATGACATATTTCAGAAGGTAGCTGAATGTGAATTAGCTAAGGCTATCTGGGATTCCTTAAACTTGATGGTTGGAGGATCAGCAAATGAAAGGAAGGACAGGAGAGCTCATCTCATCTCCCAGTATGAAAATTTTAAAAAGGAAGAAACTGAACAAGTTTCTGAGATGTACAACAGACTCAACATCATTATTAATGAGCTGAAAACTTTTGACAAAGACATCTCAGTCATAGAATTGAATGACAAGATTCTCATGTGCTTCCCCAGCTCATGGGACTCTAAAATCTGGCCTATCAGAGAGACCAGAAGCACTTATGAAATGACCACAGAATCTTTCTTAGGAAAACTGAAATCCTATGAACAACTGCTAAAGATAAGAGAAGCTGAACAATAGAAGATTATTACACCAACAAGAAAGGAGCAGAATATTACTTTCAAGGCTTCAGATGAATCAGGAACTTCTCCATCAAATGAGGAGATGATGAGTCTCTTTGCAAAGAGATTCGTCAAGATGGGGAGAAAAGAATTCAGAATAAAATGATCAAGAAGATGATAAACCAAGGTACGACAAAACCCCTTCTAAAGAGGTTATTGTTTTGATTGCAAGAAACCTGTATATATTCTCCCAGAATGTGCAGAAAACAAGCACAAAGAAAGAAGAAAATAAAAAGACTCCAAGAAGAACTCCAGCAAACCATCTTCTTACAAGCACAAGAAGAAGGAGAAAGGGATTGTTGCAGAAACATGGAGTGACACTGAAGAATCAACTTCCTCCAGTTCTAGTGAAGATGAAGAAAAAGCAAAGGCTAAAGAAATCTGCATGATGTCCATCAATTCTTCAGGACATGTTTTAGAAGAAGGAGAATCTAAAGAATGTTCAGACTGTGATCAGGTATTGGAAGACCTTGATTTTACCTCTGAAGAATTTAAACATGATTTTAAATCTATGTGTAGTGATCTAATTAGATCTTAGAAGGAAATCAACCTTCTCAGAGATAAACAACTTAACAATGATAGTTTAGTATCTGAAAATCTCAAATTGAACAATGAAATAAATCTATGTAATGAACAAATCAACTTTCTGAAAATTGAATTAAGTAAAGCAAAACACCTAGAGGAATCACTGAATGGTAGAAGTAAACAACTAGTAGAAATTACCAGTACACTTAATGCTAGACTTAATGGAAGTAAGTTAGGATTAGGTGCATCATCCAGTGAACCACCTATTATTCAGAAAAACCATCTTTCACAACCTATAAAATTTATTTCAGATAAAGGTAAGAAAAATACAGAACAAATTTAAATAGTAAACAAGATGTTAAAACAAGTTAAGATAAATAAAGAAAAACAAAAAGCTAAGTCAGAACAAAAATCGTAGAACCAAGATCGACGATCTCAGCATTATTCGTCGAGCAGAGATCGACGATCGTGGAACCCAGATAATAGCCACTATTATTCTGAGAACCAAGATCGACGATATCAATGCTAGTCATCGAATGATGATCGACGATCTCAACATAAATCGTCGAACCAAGTACAATTTTATCAAAATTATAATTTCAACAGAAATTTTTACAAGAACTTTAACTACAAACCTTCCATCCCTTAACTAACTGGATAATCCCACCTAGGATATTTCATCCCTTAGGCTATAAAGTCAACCTGAATATTCTTATATTTCAAGCTTTAAGTATGAAAAGAAGCCAGGACCCAAGGTTACCTGGGTCCAAAATATATGAGTTGTTGTTTTGCAGGTAAAGACCTATCCTATCATACAGGATAAGTGGTATCTTGATAGTGGATGCTCCAAGCACATGATAGGAAACAAGGCAAATCTGAGTAACTTCAAGGCAAAGCTAGGTCCAAAAGTCATTTTTGGAGACTCAAGCTTTGGTCAGACAGAAGGATATGCAGAATTTACACTTGGAGCTATCACATTTAGGAAAGTGGCATATGTATCAGGTAAGGAAATATTTACTTAGTTGATTTCAACTCTGCCTATTCAGAAATTTGCTTATTCAACCAGGTTAGCAATAACAATACCTTGTGGCACAAAAGGCTAGGTCATGTAAATCTTAGAAACATTGCTAGGTTATCTAGGGACAACCTTGTTAGAGGATTGCCCTTTTGCCCCTACAAGAAGGAAAGCCTTTGCAAGGCTTGTCAAGAAGGCAAGAAAACTAAAAATAGTTTTAAATTAGTTAATAAGAGTGATTCACCAAGGATTTTGTATCTGCTTCACTTGGATCTCTTTGGACAAATTGTTGTTAAAAGCTTGGGAGGGAAGTTCTATACTTTAGTTGTTGTAGATGACTTTTCTAGGTTCACTTGGGTTTTTTTCTTTAGAAACAAGTCTGATAACTTCAAAGTTCTTACAGATTTTCTAAAATGCATAAATATTGAGTACTCTACTCCAGTTACATTGATCAGAAGTGATCATGACACTGATTTTGCATCTCTTCCTATGCAAGCATTTTGTAAGAAGGAAGGTATTAGGCATTGCTTCTCTGCTCCCAGAACTCATCAACAAAATGGGGTAGTTGAAAGGAAAAATAGAACACTCATTGAAACTGCATGCACATTGCTTGCTGATGCTCACGTGCCTCTATCATATTGGGTAGAAGCTATAAGCGCAGCAAATTATGTCCTGAATAGAAGTTTGATACACAAACTTAAGGGCAAGACTCCCTATGAATTACTCAAAGGGAAGAAACCTAAAAAAGATTACTTTAGAATTTTTGGTTGTATCTGTTATATACATAATAATAAAAAAGATTATCTTATAAAGTTTGAAGCCAAAGCTACAATGGGGATCTTTCTAGGATATTTCGAAGTTAGCAAGGCATATAGGGTTTTCAACAAATCATCTTTGAAAATAGAAGAATCCATACATATTATATTTGATGAAGCTAATATGTTTTACAAGGAGAAGGAAGCTTCTACCAGTAACTACCTGCAGGTACCAAACCTATGTAAAAAGCTGGATAATCTAAATCTCACTCAAAAGGTGATATCTCATCCATCTCCACAAATTGATGAAGATAGCGAAGAAGAATCTCTAGAAATTGCTGAAGCCCCTCTATCAGCAAACTTAATTCCACAAGAGGAATTAGTTCATAATACTGATGGTGATGAACAAACTCCACCTCCTGACTATGTTACACTTAGAGATCATCCCATATCTCAAGTGATAGGAGACATGATAGTGGGTGTGCAGACTAGGCATCAACTTAACCAAGATGTGATGCACGCCTTCTTTCTTTCTCAAATAGAGCCCTCATCCATTAAAGATGCTGTGCAAGATCCTTACTGGATTATTACAATACAAGAGGAGCTAAATCAGTTTGAGAGATGTAAAGTTTGGAACTTGGTTCCTAGACCTAAAGGACATCTAGTTATTGGAACTAAATGGGTCTTCAGGAATAAATTGGATACTTAAGGAATAGTTGTCAGGAATAAAGCAAGACTAGGGGAACAAGGCTACAGGCAAGAAGAAGGTATTGACTATGATCAGATCTTTACACCTGTTACAAGGCTTGAAGCTATCAAAATTTTCTTGGCTTTTGCTGCTCACAAAAAATTCAAGGTATATCAAATGGATGTCAAAAGTGCTTTTCTCAATGGGGAACTCAAGGAAGAAGTATATGTGGAACATCCACAGGGTTTTATCTCTTCAACCCATCCCTCTTATGTTTTCAAGCTGCATAAGGCTCTCCATGGTCTAAAGCAAGCTCCAAGAGATTGGTATGAAACCCTAGCAAGCTTTTTTTTAGAACATAAATTTTCAAGAGGCATTGTAGATAGGACTCTGTTTATAATACATCATCATGATAAGATTCCGTTAGTTCAAATATATGTTGATGATATTATATTTGGATATACTGATTCCAAACTTTGCAAAAGGTTTTCTGACCTGATGCACTCCAAGTTTGAAATGAGTTGCATGGGTGAACTCTCTTATTTCCTTGGTCTTCAAGTGAAACAAGCTCTTTTTGGTATCTTCATATCTCAGTCCAAGTATGCTAAGGAATTAGTAAAAAGGTTTGGGATGGCTGATGCCTTAGCTATGAAGACACCCATGGCTCCAATGCAGTAATTGATTCTGATGAAAAGGGTAAACCTGTTGATCAGAAAAATTATAGGGCCATTATTGGGTCCCTATTATATCTTACTGTAAGTAGACCTGATATAATGTTTGTAATATGTCTCTATGCTAGATTTCAAGTCAACCCTAAAGAATCTCATTTAATTCTCCTCAAGAGAATTTTAAGATATTTAAAGGGTTGTCCTAATCTAGGACTTTGGTATCATACAGAGTCAGAATTTGAATTATCTGGATATTCTGATGCTAACTATGCAGGATGTACAGTTGACAAAAAAAGCACTTTAGGAACTTGTCAATTCCTGGGTGATAGGTTAGTATCCTGTTTTTGCAAGAAACAATCTTCCGTGTCTACATCAACTGCAAAAGCTGAATATATAGCAGCTAGTAGTTGCTACTCACAGATCTTGTGGATTCAAAATTAGATACTGGATTATGGTTACTCTCTCAAAAATACCACCATATTTTGTGACAGTACCAGTGTCATATCAATTGCACAAAATCTAGTCCTACATTCTAGGACCAAACATATAGAAATAAGGCATCAATTTCTTAGAGATTGTGTAGACAAGAACAAGATTAATCTAAAGTTTATACCCACTGATTTTCAAAGAGGAGATATTTTTACCAAGCCTTTGGATGTGCAAAAACTTCTATTCTTTTTGAATCAGCTTGGAATGATAAATGGAATGGATTAAAATTGAATTTTTCTTTGTAAATATTTTATCAACGATCGTTGAACAGAGATCGACGATCTTCGAACTCATCTTGAGCTCAATCGTCAACCTGAGCTCGACGATAGCTCCGCATGAAGACAAAAATCATCGACCGGAGTTCGAAGACTTTGCTTCAGTAAATTAATCGTTGACCTAAGCTCGACTATCAATTTATGCTACTGAAATCTGAGACCAACGATACTATTTATTTCCAAATTAATCATTGATCTAAGATCGACGTCTGTGATTTTGTCATCAGACAGAGATCGTCTTTTCATATTCAAAAAACCTATATGTAGGTTTCTCTTCGATCTCTGTCTCGCGTTTTCATAATTTCCTCTTGCTCGTGATCTCTTCTCTCTTCAGTCTACGGGATTTCCATGGCGATTTCTCCAGCAGTTCTTTCAGCGATGAACTTCGACACTGGCTTCGATATCGACTTCGACTCCTTCAATCACTGTGATCCTATTTTTCAAGAAATGATACAGTTATGTGATGATCAGGGCTTGAAGAAGCTCATGACTACAAGGATAAAGTTATCTGTTGTAGAAATCAAAGAATGGGTTTTCTCCTCCTCAACTGATGACGGTTCAATGATCGGATCCATCTCTAGACAGCAAGTGACTCTAAACCCTGCGATTCTTGCTGAAATTTTTTAGTTAAAGAATGGATCAGATGACCTGGAACAAGATAGTTGAGAATATAGAAGGATGCTATTAGAGAGGGTCATGCCAAGGGCATCCCATCTAAGTTATTAAAGAAAAATTTATCCGTAGGTTTTAAGTTCCTTGCGGATATCATGGGAAAGGTTCTGCTGGGCAAGCATTCAGCCCATGACAACATCAATAGGCAACAGTTTGCCATCATGTCTGCTCTGGTACATAAGAAGGCCATTGATTGGGCCAGCTTGTTCTTTGATTTGATTAAGAGAAAGAACAGTAAGAAGGAAGTTTGTCTAGGAAGGATTCTGGGAATCTTTCTTCAGAAGAAGGCTCTAGAGCTGTTGGTTTCTATAATAATAGCCATCAATGCCAGCAAGAGGTTTGACTCCTCTTTGTTTGGGAAGTGGGAGAGGACAATTCAAAAGCATTCCAAGGCTGGAACCTTCTCAAACTTATCTGAGGACATAAGTGCAGTAACAACCACTCCTCACCCTAATGAAGAAGTTCCTCCTCCTCCTCCTCTAGCTTCCCCAGTCATCTCCAGAGTCTCTTCCATTTCTACCACTGTGATTCAAACCTCTACTTCCTCACAAGCTATCATCTCATCTCCTACTCAGTCACCACTTCCCCACCATCCACTTGAATCTCAAAACCTCCAGACCATAACCTTTCTAAATTTTGACCTACTCTCACCTCACTCATCCCCTTCCCGTCCAAATGATTCACACATCAATATTGAAGCCACTCAACCAAATTCACCTTTCAACTCTCCAACAAACTCACCTATTCAGGATGAAATCATGTCTGATTTCACTCCTCCTCCCTCTTTTCATTCTATCTCAACTCAGACTCCAACTGAGTTTCATCCTCTTGATCCCTCTTTTCTTTCTCATCTTTTGGAGCTCATCACTCCAACTCTCAAAACCTTAATAGCAGTGGCTATTTCACCTCTTGCTCTCTCTATATCTACTTTATCTGCTTCCCTTGATGCTTCCTCTGTCCCTTCTTTATCTAGGGGCATTGCTCCAGTTTGTACTGAAACCAGGTAGGGGAGATGTCAAATGAAGATGCAGGAGGTTCAGTCTCAGCAGAACTTCAGGCTAAGTCTCCTCTAGCAGTGCATGAAGATACAGTAGGTTCAGTCTCAAAAGAGCTTCATGCTCAGTCTCCTCTAGCTGAGCAGGAAGAAGAAGTGTTTCAGAAATTTTGTGCAGACATAGTTCTTTACTCAGATCTGCTAATGTCAGATGAAGACACTGATGTGTCAATTCCTGAGATCTCCAGTGGTTACTGTGTTATTAATCCCTCCATTAATTTACAAATTCTTTTACATTCATTCTCTCTGTTTAGATCAGTTTTGTTTTCAGATGAGATAAATTCTTCCAGAGCCATGGTTTGTTATACCAGACCCATGAGTCCTTCTATTGTAAAACAACTTATGTAGATTCAATCAGCACCAGTTTATATAGATATTCCATCAGTTACATTGTGTACAGATATGTCATCCCCTTTGGATGTTGAGCCTATGCTTTTGTTAGAAGAAAAGAATGAGTTTAATGCTCTCTTAATTGTTGATGAAATTATTCATCTAGTGGCTGCCAGAAATTTGAGTTCAGACCTAGATACAAGTGTAATAAACTTTTGTGAGCTAAGTGCTCCTATTACTGAAATTTCCTCTATGGACATTGATCTAGTTCCAAGTCCTATTGGACCCTCATATCCAATAGATGACAATCCTCTTCCATCTCTTGATGACATTATTATACTTGATATTCAGGAAGAAGCCAAAGAAAAGGCTGCCAAAAAGATTGCTGACAAACAGATACAAGAAATAGATATATTATATGACAATCCTCCTGATTCATCTAATGATGATGAGGATGATGATTCAGAGGACTCTGATCCCAGGAAAAAGAAATTGTCAAAGAAAAGAAAGGCTGCTCCTAAGGTTGCACCCAAGCCAGGCAATATAAATGACACTCCTTATTACATTCTGAAAGGAATCATACCATATCCATGCATGGAAAGCTGGATGTAGTTATCTAAGAATGAGCAAAAAGCAAGGAAGAAGAGTAGGAGATATTCACCTCCTCCTCCTCAGAAGTTCAGAAGAGGTCCTCCTCCTTCTCCTGCTGCTGCTGGTGCTTCTGGGATTGCTCCTCAAGCTTCTGATGCATCTTCCAAGCCTTCCTCCTTCACTAGGACATATCAAAGGAAGGATAGATCATCTAGATTTCAGCCCAAAGGAAACATTCAACAGCATAGAAACCAAAGTTCCACAGAACAAGTTAAATAAGTTATTTATCAGAAACCCTCCTTCTCTCCTCCTCAACAACATAAAGTACTACCCAAAGTTAAAAACACAGCTACCTATCAGTCTAGAAGACATGATGAGTCTCACAAGCCCAAGGGAAAGTATAGTGAGGCTGCTCCTCCAAGATCCCTTTATTCTCAAAGTGATGATCAGCATACTACTACAAGCTTTCAGGCTCAATTCACTCAATTCAAAGCAGTTTCAGTATTGCCTCCTCAAGATGATTAGCTGAGAGACGGTTAGTTGTCTACCTAAATCACCTAGAGGGGGGGGGGGGGTGAATAGGTGAGATGTGCGCCTATTTGCAGAATAAAAAATTAAGGAACTAACACAGCACAATACCAAGCAATCACAGACGACAAAAGATTTATAGTGGTTCCCCAACCTTGGGTACATCCACTTTCACCTCACCAATCTAGTAAACCACTAGACTTGGCTACTCCACTATCTAGGATCCAAACGATCCTACAACTCGGAACAACGTTCCTACAAAACTCGATCCCAACTGGATCTACACTCGGAAGAAAACCTTCCTACAAATCTCGATCCAAACCGGATCTACATAACTCGGAGTCAAGACTCCTACAAGAATAAAAGATGTATACAAAAATATACAAACAGAGATATTCAGATCTGGATCTCCAATCCTTTCTTCCTTCTTCAGAGTTAGGGCTCGGCAGAAAATAGATCGAGGAAGACAAAGCGAAATCTCTTGGATCTGAAAAACTAGAATCAGCAAGATCAAGAGTTGGATCTGTCGATTGAGAATAGCTTGATCTTCTGAAACTTCTTGTCTGAATCCTTGGATCGGAGAAGACCGGCGACGAAGAAGATGAACAGTGTCGGCGTGAACTTGACGGCTTCCCGATGCGAGCGATAGAAATTAGATTAAGAAATACTTCTTAGGGTTTGATGTTTTGACAAGACCTATTTATAGGATCTCTATAACGGTCAAATCCAACCTTAATCATGAACACGTGGACCAATCATATTAGAGGATTTGAAATAATCCCATATAATCTGGACTTGGAAAATAATCTGTGAAAAACCAGACTACTCGAGTATGGTATAAACTACTCGAGTATCCTGAGTAACCTACTCGAGTATCTGGAAGAACTGACTCGAGTATCTGGTAAATACATACTTGAGTATATCAGCTGAACTACTCGAGTAAGTCGATCCACTCGAGTATATAAATTTAACTACTCGAGTACTTGACTTTGGTCTACTCGAGTATATTAGTTTAACTACTCGAGTATATAGATAACCACTCGTGTATGAACACTTAGGCAAAATTCCGAGAGAGGAAAAACTAGATACTCGAGTAAGTGAAAGCATCTACTCGTGTATCATAGTATCTACTCAGGTATGTTCTTTGGACTACTCGAGTATATCCTTTGAACTTCTCGAGTATCATAGTATCTACTCGAGTATGTTCTTTGGACTACTCGAGTATATCCTTTGAACTACTCGAGTATATGACTTGGAATAATTTCTCCCTTGGAAATCCATTTCTCCTACTAATGATCAGCAACACTTCAAGGTCCCATGAGTTCAAATGTTTGTGAAGTGAAGTGTATCCCAATAGAGAGGCTACACATGGGTCAACACCATGGATCACACAATGAGGGATTACATTGTATGGTCCTGTGCTAGGTGACCCACTGTAGAATGACATTGGTTTACACTTGACAATAGAGTCCTGCAAGCACATCTAAACAAGTACATCAAATACAACAGCAATTCATTTTAGTTTTAGGAGGACTTCTTCAAATTAAGGTCATTGTGGAAACAAGACCCAACAATCTCCCCCTATTTGAAGAAGTCAGAACACCATCTACTAAATTGAATTGCCAGAGATATTAAAACAATATGACGTAAAAGAGAATGCATTGACTTACATTTCTTAACTAGAATTGCTTTGCATTTCTCCCACTTACTGAAATCTTCATTTGGATTTGCATTTTCTTTTCCTTTATCATCTCTATAAACCATTTCCTTTTGCTCTCCCCCTTTCTGACCTCTTCAAATAGGGGACTACTAGAAACTCCCCCTTAATCTTCTAGTTCCAAGAATTTTCTGGAACAACTACTTGTCCAATTGCCAGATAAGAATTTTATTGGCCTATGGACATACCTGCATAAACAAGATTAGAATCCCTTAGGAGCCCAAACAAGATTGGGTCCTAGGTCTTTTGTTAGTATCCTCCCCCTATGAGAGTTAACATTATGAGTGGTCTTTCTCACATTATCAACTTGAGGAGTTAAAACATGGCTGAGATTAAACCAGCAATCTATGGCGAAGTGACCAACCTTGCCACAACACCAACAGTTAAACCTGTTGTACCTTCTCTTGTTCTCTTGCTTTACCTTATGGATGGGGGGTCTAGCAAGAGCAACTGACTTGGAGGAGGAAGCCTCATGATTGCAACAGGTACATGGCTTCCTTGTCTCCTTGTCCTTTGTTACACCAGTTTTAGCTTTCGGTGTCTTCTTCTTATTTAGCCCATGATTGTAAGGATCATATTTCAGTAAGGCAACGGTTTGGCTTGGGAAGGCCTTGCCTTTACCTTTGGCTGATTTATCTCCTATACTGCTATTTTTCCCAAAGGTGGTTTCTCCATTAGTGATTGGAAGCACAGTTGTAGGCATGGTGAGAGTTTCAACCAGCTTTCGTTCAATGACTAGCTTTGCTTCCAATTCATCCAGGAGAAAATCTTTATGATTTACTAATTCAGTAAAGTCTTTGATTTCCTTCTTCAAAGATTGAACTTCATCTCTGAGAGGGGTCATTTGGTCAATCTCCTCCCTCAGATTTGATTCCACCTCTTTGAGGGATGCAATCTCTTTTGATTGCGATTTGACTACCTTCCGGCATTTATCAAATGCAGTCAATAAGACTTGATACTGATTTACCAATTCAAAATCATCCTCCCCAGAAGAGTAGCCATCATGACCATTTGAGTCAGTATCTGAGGCAGAAAGAGGTGTGTGAGAATTTACCTTCCCGGTATATGAGGAGTTACCGTTGTCTTTGTCCTCTTGGTCAGAAAAAGCCATAAGCCCGAAGTAGGCTTCTTCATCCGCACTTGACTCAGATGAGTCAGAGTCACTGAGGGTCTTTGGCTTTTTGGCAATGAAGCTTCTTTCTTTCTTCCTTTTCCCTTGAGGGGAATTCTTTTTTATGCCTCTTCCTTCTTTCTTCTTCAGAGGGCACTCAGTGCTTATATGCCCTGGCTTACTGCAGGAATAACAAACAACGTTAGAGGAAACATGTTTGTTCGGTTTAGATTTATACCTGTCATGTCTGCTGTGACGATCACCATCAGGACGTGATCTTCTGGACGAGGAATCATTTTCTCTCATTTGTTTCTTATTGCTAAGAAACTTCTTGAATTGTCGGGAGAGAAGATGAAACTCTTCATCTGATGAATCTGAGCCTGAGGTGCTTGGCTCGGACTCTTCTTCTTCATAGTCTCCTTGAGTGGAAGCAGCTTTGGCCTTCCTTGAGCTGTCTGCCCTTAGAGCAACTGACATATCTTGGGATGAGGGCCTGTTGCACTCTTCTTTAGCTTTTCTATTATTGATTTGAAGCTCATATGACATAAGCTTTCCGAAGAGGTTCTGAGGGTCAGTCTCTGCTAATCTTCCAAACTCTCTGATGGCACATATCTTGTTGTCCCAATCCTTTGTCAAGGATCTTAGGAACTTGTCATTTAGTTCACCATCAGTGAACACTCTGCCATAGTTCCTCAATCCATTGACAATCTTGAAGAAATTTTCATATGTGTCAGCAATAGCTTCCTTTGGTCCTTGCTTGAAGGCTTCATACTTCTGATTTAGAAGGGATCTTCTATCGTCCCTTACTTCTTCTGTACCTTCCATCAAGATAATTAGAGATCTCCACATTTCCTTGGCAGATTGGCAGTGACGTTCTTGGCTTTCTTGTCTAAGGAGACAAGTGCAATCTCATTCTTATCAAGATCCATCAACTTCTTTGGCACCTCCTTTGTAGGATCACTGGTGGAGGCAATCATAGGGATATAAGGGCCTTCCTCCACTATCATGAATAAACGGGGGTCAACAGCTTCCATGTAAAGTTTTATTCTCTCTTTCCACATGGGAAAGTTTGCCTTATTGCACACTAGGAGCTTAGAAAAATCCTTGGCTCTGTCCATGCTTGATAAACTCAGAAAGACAACTAGGAGGGATCAGATCAAGGTGTTAACCTTTTAAAGATCAACCTCCCTCTGATACCAATTGAGAGATGGTTAGTTGTCTACCTAAATCACCTAGAGGGGGGGGGGGTGAATAGGTGAGATGTGCGCCTATTTGCGGAATAAAAAATTAAGGAACTAGCACAGCATAATACCAAGCAATCACAGACGACAAAAGATTTATAGTGGTTCCCCAACCTTGGGTACATCCACTTTCACCTCACCAATCTAGTAAACCACTAGACTTGGCTACTCCACTATCTCGGATCCAAACGATCCTACAACTCGGAACAACGTTCCTATAAAACTCGATCCCAATTGGATCTACACTCGGAAGAAAACCTTCCTACAAATCTCGATCCAAACCGGATCTACAGAACTCGGAGTCAAGACTCCTACAAGAATAAAAGATGTATACAAAAATATACAAACAGAGATATTCAGATCTGGATCTCCAATCCTTTCTTCCTTCTTCAGAGTTAGGGCTCGGTAGAAAATAGATCGAGGAAGACAAAGCGAAATCTCTTGGATCTGAAAACTAGAATCAGCAAGATCAAGAGTTGGATCTGTCGATTGAGAATAGCTTGATCTTCTAAAACTTCTTGTCTGAATCCTTGGATCGGAGAAGACCGGCGACGAAGAAGATGAATAGTGTCGGCGTGAACTTGATGGCTTCCCGATGCGAGCGATAGAAATTAGATTCAGAAATACTTCTTAGGGTTTGACGTTTTGACAAGACCTATTTATAGGATCTCTATAACGGTCAAATCCAACCTTAATCATGAACACGTGGACCAATCATATTAGAGGATTTGAAATAATCCCGTATAATCTGAACTTGGAAAATAATCTGTGAAAAACCAGACTACTCGAGTATGGTATAAACTACTCGTGTATCCTGAGTAACCTACTCGAGTATCTGGAAGAACTGACTCGAGTATCTGGTAAATACATACTCGAGTATATCAGCTGAACTACTCGAGTAAGTCGATCCACTCGAGTATATTAATTTAACTACTCGAGTACTTGACTTTGGTCTACTCGAGTATATTAGTTTAACTACTCGAGTATATAGATAACCACTCGTGTATGAACACTTAGGCAAAATTCCGAGAGAGGAAAAACTAGATACTCGAGTAAGTGAAAGCATCTACTCGTGTATCATAGTATCTACTCGGGTATGTTCTTTGGACTACTCGAGTATATCCTTTGAACTACTCGAGTATCATAGTATCTACTCGAGTATGTTCTTTGGACTACTCGAGTATATCCTTTGAACTACTCGAGTATATGACTTGGAATAATTTCTCCCTTGGAAATCCATTTCTCCTACTAATGATCAGCAACACTTCAAGGTCCCATGAGTTCAAATGTTTGTGAAGTGAAATGTATCCCAATAGAGAGGCTACACATGGGTCAACACCATGGATCACACAATGAGGGATTACATTGTATGGTCCTGTGCTAGGTGACCCACTGTAGACTGACATTGGTTTACACTTGACAATAGAGTCCTGCAAGCACATCTAAACAAGTACATCAAATACAACAGCAATTCATTTTAGTTTTAGGAGGACTTCTTCAAATTAATGTCATTGTGGAAACAAGACCCAACATCAGCCAACCATTGAACATGGAGATGATCCCGACTTTAGGATGACCAGGCTTCAAGAATTGATTGGCCTTTCTCTGATCAGAAAAGCTGTAGAATAAGGAGAAGATCCATCTAGGTTCACTACAATGTCCTCCTACAAAGAAAAAGAGTTGGACAAACTCCAAGTTAGCAAGAAGGTTTTCAATTAAGCTGATTATATGGCATTGCATCCAGGAGCAATTGTGCCCAGGACAAGCACTCAGACATCTCTTGGTGGACAAGACCTGATGACTTCTAAGAAGGATGTACCAGATCTTGACAGAAAGATAATCTTCTCTAAACCCTCATCTGGTCTTTCTGATAAATTGTAGTTTATATTTTGTTATGTCTCATTGCTTAAATTGAGTATGTACAATGCATTACTATAACATATCTGCTGATGTTATTTCATCCCTATAGATATTTATGGTTTTTGTATTTCCTTTGCTTTTCAGTTTTGTTCTTGAGTGACCTCACACAAATAGGGGGAGATTGTTGGAACCCTGGTTTGAATTTGTGCTAGGTTCACTCTTAGGATGTTTTGACCCCCAATGTATAGTCAAGGTATTGGTATAGTCTAAGTTAGGTCCTTTTAGGTCAAGCTTGTGCATACCAGCATTGCAGTAGACTTAGTTTTAGACTCAAAAAGTTTATGGATTTTCTATGTCAGTTCGACGATAGTCGAACTCAGCTCGACGATCGTCGATATCACATCGACGATCTCAGAGTCTTGTACTCTGAACTGAGCTCGACAATCTACGTGCTCAGGTCGACGATTTGATTCTCTTAGCAGTAATCTCCATTCTACGATAGCTATTCTCAGGTCGACGATCTCTGGACTAAGCTCTACGATTTCATGCTGCTTTCAGTTATGAGTTTTTCAAATCAGTCAGAAGAATTTGTTTCTTATTTAGAAGGCTTATATATTCTGATAATTGATGCTATTTCTAAGGCTGATAACCGTTTCATGAAGCATTAATTATGGTTTTCACAGAATATTTCTTTAGCATATTTTATGAAGGCAGATATAGAAGTGCATTTATGTTGCCAGCGTTTTTAGTCGTTTAGGCTCCTAAAGTATTAAAGAATATTATGTATTGTCCAGGGAATTCAAATTTATGCCTTTTCTTATTTTGACTGCATTTATAACTCAGAATATAATAGTGAAGAATAAAGATATACAAGAGAACAATCAGACAGACAGTAAAAAGGATATATATATATACAGAAAATCTTCTTTAGCTGTATTGACTGATCATTATTCAAACTCTCAAGGATTGTTGCTCTGCTGTAATTAGGAAGAAGGAGAACCTTTCAAAACTCTCTTGAGTCTTCTTCATTCCTTAGGTTTCAAGGATTCAAAAAGAGCTCAAATCTTCTTAAATCTTCAGATCTAAGAAAGCTCTACTATAGTTCTTCTTGAAGACCTACACCCAGGGCCAAGTTCCTTCTTCCGGAATCAATTCTACATCTCAGGGGGAGCTTGGACATTTTTATTCAATCCATATTGTCTTCTCACTTGATTGAGACAGAGAAGATTTCTTTTAATTTCTCTTTTTAACTCTATCTATACAGGGTTATCTCTCCCTTCAAAAGTGAACTCTTGGTGATAGGGCACCTGAACAAAAACCTATTGGATGTTGGGCTCTTGATCAAAAGCTCAAAGGGTCTCTTGATCTACCTGAAAGAGATCTTGTGGTGGCAGGGCACCTTAATAAAAACCTATAGTTGATTCTTACCTGGGTGGTAGAAGAGTGGATGTACCCAAATTTGGGGAACCACTATAAATTTTCTTGTGTCATCTGGATGCTTTGTGTTTTGTGTTTGGGCTGTGCTGTGACTGTTTGTTATTTCTCTTCTAATATATTAGTATCATTAACTTAATTCCACACTAATTCTAAATAAAATTTTAATGCTCTATTCAACCCCCCCCCCCTCTAGAGTAAAGTTTGTCTATCCCTCTCTTTCAAGCCAGCATAATCAGAATCTAAGTAACCATGTAAAATAAAGTTATCATTATGTGGATACTACAAACCTAGCTTAGATGTACCAATAAGATCTTTAAAAATACATTTAATCACTTTTAAATGTGATTCTTTGGGATTAGCCTGAAATCTAGCACATAAATAGACTACAAACGTAATATCAGGTCTAGATGTGGTTAAATACAAAAGTGATCATATTATCCCTCTATATAATGTTTGATCTATAGAAATTCCACTTTCATCTTTTCCTAATTTCAAATAGACACTCATATGGGTATTAGCTTATTTTAGATTTTCAAATCCAAATCTTTTTAAAACATCATGAATATATTTAGATTGACAAATACAAATCCATCACGCCTTTATGTAATTTGTAAACCAAGAAAATAAGTAAGTTCTCCTACCATGCTCATTTCAAATTCATTTTTTATAATTTCTACCACATTATCACATAATTCTTCATTGGTGGATCCAAAAATAATGTCATCAACGTAAATTTGTAAAACTATTATATCATCATGAACATGTTTAATGAAAAGTGTATAATCTGCACTGCCTATTTTGTAATCATTCTTTAATAAAACACAGTCAATCTATCATACCATGCCCGGGGTGCTTGTTTTAAACCATAAAGGGCTTTTTTAATTTAAAAACATGATCAGGAAATTTATCATGAACAAAGCCTGGAGGTGCTATACATAAACCTCTTCCTTAATATACCCATTAAGAAAAGTATTTTTTTACATCCATTAGCAATAGTTTAAATCTTTTAAAGCTAGCAAATGCAAGAAAAATTCTAACTGCTTTTAAACGTGTCACGGGTGCAAAAGTTTCATCAAAATCTATTCCTTCAATTTGTGAATATCCTTTTACTACAAGTCTAGCTTTGTTTCTAGTGACCCTAGATTCACTATCCATTTTATTTTTAAAGATCCACTTTACACCTACAATATGAGGATTTGAAGGTATTTCAACTAGTTTCCAAACCTTATTGAATTCAAATTGACTAAGCTCTTCATTCATAGCTAAAAACCAAGAATCATCATTTAAAGTGGTTTGCATATCTTTTGGTTCTATATCAGATATAAAGCATAGGTTTGAAAATAAATCATGTAAAGATGAACTAATACTTAACCCTCTTGATGGTTCTCCAATAACCAAATCTTATGGATGATCTTTTGAAAATCTCAGTACACTTGGAGGCACATATTCTTGCACTTCTTCTTCTTTTCTTTGTCTCCAAGTATTTTATCATCTTCCGACCTTAGTGGAGGGAAGGACTCTTCATCATTACCTGTAGGATTAGTTTCTACACACGCGAGAAGTTCATCAAATTTAACATGAATTGATTCTTCAACTATTTTTGTCTTTTTATTATAAACTCTATAAGCTTTACTAGTTGAAGAATTAACCAATAAATATGCTTTCAGTACATTTTTCATCAAACTTTCCTAAATTGTCTTTAGTGTACAAAATGAAACATTTACATCCAAAAACTTTAAAATAAGATACATTCGATTTATTTTGAAAGTATAATTCATAAGGTGTTAATTTCAAGAAAGGTCAAGGCATAACACGATTAATAACATAACATGCAATACTTATAGCTTCAACCCAAAATGATCTAGTTAATTTTTATTCAGATAGCATAGTATGTGCTAGTTCTCGAAGAGTTCTATTTTTCCTCTCTACCACACCATTTTGTTGTTGTGTGCAAGGAGCGGAAAATTCATGCTTAATTCCTAACTCAGTACAAAAAGATACAAATTTATCATTATCAAATTAACCTCCATGATCTTAACGAATGCATTTTATTTTTAAATCAAGTTCATTTTGAATGCATATACATAATTTAAAAATTTTAAGAATGCATCATATTTTGACGATAAAAAAATTGTCCAACAAAAAAGAGAATAATTATCAATAAAAACAAAAGTATATTTTCTGCCTCCTAGACTTTATGTAGTCGATGTACCAAACAAATATATATGAATCAACTATAAAGGTCTGGTAGTAGAAATAAAATTTTTGATTTTGAATGAAGACTTTGAAAATTTACCTTTTTGACATAGTGAACATAAAGAAGATAAATTTCCATGTAAAATAGGTAAACCTTTAATTAATTTATCTCGTGATAATTTTAAGATTAACTTGGAACTTGAATGTCCAAGTCGCCAATGCCATAAATCTAACTCTTCATTTTTAGACAAAATATTTTAATGATGAATGTGATAAATCATTAAATTTTATCATGTAAACATTTTGATATATAGAAGCAGTAAGAACAATATCATTTGTTTTGGAATCAAAAATTTTGCAAAGGTTTGAAGATGAGTCAAATAATACATTTAAACCAATATCGCATAATTGACTTATAGAAATTAAGTTATGTTTTAAACCTTTCGCATACAAAACATTTGATATAGTAAAAGAATTGTTACCTACTACTCCAATATCGATGATAATTCCTTTCCCATTGTCTCCAAAAGTAACTACTCCTCCTTTCTTCATCTCCAGGCTAAGGAACTTTTACTTGTTGCCCATCATGTGCTTTGGACATCCTAAGTCCAAGTACCACACATCTTCCTTGTCCTTAGCCTGCCAACATATCTAAAAAGAGGATAAGAGTAAAGATCTGGTTACCCAAGTGGTTCCTCCCATAGTGTAGGTGGAAGCCTTAGGTACCCAAACTTGTTAACAGAACAATGTTCTGTCTTCATAAAAGTGTGAGTGGTGTGACCAAACTTATTACATTTGGCACACTTGATAAAGGAAGTTGAAGGATTTTTCAAAACATCTTGTGAATTCTTGCTGGAAGTAGAAGTGACAACAAATTTATTGTTTTTATTTGAAAAGGGCGAATTTTTGAACATTTTGCTATCGCTGGCGATAGTGGGTATCATCGGGCGATAGTGTCAAGAAGTGTATCCGATTCCAAATTTTGTTGAACCATTGCATTGGTTCGCCAAAATCATATTCAGAGATTTTCGGCCCACTCCAAACTTTTTAATGGCCACTTCTAAATCATGAACTTGGGCCTTCAAGGCGGTATTTTCTGCAATTATTGTACCGCATCGGTTTGCAAAAGCCTTCTTACTCCCTTCTACTTGGGATTGAGAGAATTTTAGAGATCTTTCTAAGGTCCCTTTTCCATTGTAAGAGAATCAACTTGAGACCGAGACTTAGAAAGATCCTTTTCAAATTCTAGTATCCTTGTCAAAGAGGGACAATCATCTAAATAAGTTACTTTCTCCTTCCCAAGTACTTTTAACTCAGTGGTTAATTTTTTGCTTTCTTTTGATAACATTTTAATTTTAGATTTAAGTAATTTAATTTCAGTTAAGCTTTGTCAAAATGTTTACAAGTTATTAAGAATTCAGAATATAAATTGTCATAAGTCGGAGGAGTTATCTCAGTGTCACTCTGGACACTGCACTTGTCATCAAATGATTATATGCTCTTTCCATCAAGCACATGTTGGCCTCCTCTTCAGTTTATGAACTTGAACTTCTCGACTCCTCAGAAGTGACGTCTTCCTAGGTTTAAACCTTCAAAACTTTCTTCTTCTCCTTCTTCTTGTGCCTCTTCTCTTTCAGCTCTTTCAAATATTTTTTTCACTTGCTCCTGATATATCCGACTCTTCTGCAATGGTAACACTCAGGTGATTGACTCTCTTTATCATCCTCTCCATCAGCTTTTCCTTTTACTTTCTTTTACTCATACCCTTTCTTGTTGAAAAACTTTCTGAAAGAATTTCTTCTTTCGGGGTTTCTCATGAATCTTTTGAACTTCTTTATAAACAAGCTTTCTTCTTCTTCCTTATCCTCATCAGACTCACTCTCAACATCCTTCCTGGACATCAATACAAATGATTTCTTTCTCAGCTCCACATTGTACTCATATTGTTGAATCCTCAGTTCCACTTTATGAGTTTTCAGGTTTCCTATAAGATTCTCAATTTTAAGAGTCTTTAGATCGTATGAATCCGAGATGGCAGTCGCTTTTGGATTATACTTTGGGGGAAGCGATCTTAGAATATTCCTCACTAAATCTCTGTTTGATAAGCTTTTTCCAACAATCTTCGAGTCATTCACGATTTTGTTGAACCTCGTGTACATGGAGTCTACATCTTCATCGACCTCCATCTTGAACTTTTCAAATTCTGACTCTAATTGGAAAAGCTTTGAGTCCTTCACCTGTGATGCACCTTCATGAGTAACTTCAAGTTCCAAATATCACACGCAGTTTCACATATATATACATGATTAAATTCAGTTCTATCTAATGTGCAGAATAAAGTATTCATTGCCTAGCGTTATTTTTACATCGAAGCTTATTTGTTTCATCCCAGTTGTCTTTGGGTTTTTCCATGCTAACACTTCCAACTACCGTTGTAGGTGGAGTGTAGCATGTTTCTTTCATGCCCATTCTTCGATATCTAAAGCAATTAGAAAGCATCACATTCGAGCTTTCCAATAGTTATAATATGTGTCAGTGAATAAGGGATGTCTACTTAACCCTTGCCCCTCGGAAAACACGTGATTATTTTACACCATTACTCCCGGTGGTGAAACCAATTTGGAGTAACCTTGCTCTGATATCAATTGTTGGATCATGAGATGCCCTTAGAGTGGGGGGGGGGGTGAATAAGGGTTAACAATATTTTTATTTTTTCACTTAATAATTGCTTGAAGAAATAATTGTAGGAACAAAAACAAATTTTTCATAATCAAGAATAAACACTTAGTAAATCACAAGAATAGAAATGATGATAATTTATTTCATAAGTGTTGAACAGAATAAAATGAATCTCTATGAAGCTAGAGATCAAGGCTATGAAAAATTACAAACTTCTTTTGATTTCACCGGTCCATCTAACAAGAACCGGCTGGTTATAGTGTATCTCTTCCTAGATCTAGCTACTAGCCTTTCTTAGATCAGAACACGATCTAGTCGTTGCACACAAGGCAGCGAGAACTCCCTAAGTCGCACAAGGACCTAGGCGCCATGCACAAGACAATGATTCTCTCCTAAGCCACACAAAGACTTAGATGCCATGCACAAAGTGATGATTTCCTCTATCAATTACAAATAAGAAAGTAAGAATTACACAAAAAATTTCAGAATGAAAACTCCCTAAAAATGTAGCGCTGAAGATACGGACGAATCCTTGCCAAGATTGCTTCAGATGCCGTGTACGAATCGTCGCTATTTTGCGCCTGAACCTTCTTGGGAGAATTGAGTTTTTTGGTTGCTGGAGCTCTCTGGAACAGTTGTACGGGAAGGAACACTCAAACTTCTGTAATTTGTGATCTCCAAAGAAAAATGAGTTGTTTTTATATTTTAGCAATATCGCCCTCTGATACTTGGTATCGCCTGCAAGCGATATCCTCACAAGCTGCCATGTGTTCCATGATTCGAAACTTCTGCGGGCTGAATCTGTCGTGGCCAATCGTGCGCTATCCCCTGGGCGATATCGATATTTCCAGGCGATATCGACTGTAACTATATACCGCATGGAGATAATGATGTAACTATTCAGTCCACTATCGCTTGGTGGCGATACTAGATATCACTTGGCGATATCACCTTAGCTCCTCTAATCAAACCCGAATCCAAGCCCAAATGATATTAGTGTTAGACATGTGATATCTGCATATCATAAACACCCAATAATCAAATACAAATGAGATTTGTTATTAATAAACCAAGAAGCATGGAACGCATGCTCCAACACTGGTCACACCCGTGACCAGGGCGTGTTTGCTGTAACGTCACGCCGAAGTAAACAGTTGGATTGAAAGCCTGGCTATGCCCCTTGTTCTGCTAGACAAGCCCTCCTATCATGCCCGTGATAGGGGCATGTAAATTTAATCTGACGTGGCATCTTGTCTTTTACGCTGGAGAATGAGAATGGTGCGCAGGATTAGTCAAGCTCCATGGTCATGCATGTGACCAGGGCGCGTAATTTTAAACTTTTTCAAAAATCTTCCAAAAGTGCCTAAATTCCTCCAGTGTGCCCCAATTTAATAATTGCAGCCCAAAGTAACCTAAATTGTAAAAAGAAGTCAAATACAGTTTATTTAAAACAAAGAGTAATTAAAATAAAACCAATAATTAAAATAAAATTATTTTAAAAAATTCTAAAATTAGAGTTATCACATGCAAAGCATAAAGTGGGAAAATGTTTCCACGAAGCGTTACAGGCGCCGTGCAGCAAGCAAGGGCCAAGAGCTTCCAAGAATTCCTCACGAAACCTTCAGCCCATGAAGCAGACACGGGATGTTCCGTGCCCACACCAAGGCCTAACCAAGGGAACATTACACATCACAAACAAAAGTAACTTGTGACATGCACATACTTAGGTAATTCTAAGTATGTGACTCCCAAGGCAAGCGATCAAGACTAAAAAATTACCGTCTCGATCTACGCGAGTAATGACCCATGAAAATTTGGGGGAATTTGATGGAGTTCCCCCGAAAATTTCTGAGCCAAACCGGAGAGGGTTTCAGCCAAAGAAATAGGGGGGCAAGAAAATCTGGCTAGAGCCACGCGCCAAAATCCATGCTCACCAAAAAGGCCCAAAAACACCCGAGAAGGGGACAAAACTGTACGCACTCCTGCTAGAGTGTCGAGACAGCGTGCGTTGAGAAGCGCCCCGCACAGCCGGCATGCACACGCGGCCTGCACCTGTGCAGCTGACTCACACAAGGCCGTACGGCCAGGCAAGGCCACGTAGGGTCGGGCACCACGCAGCCGGGAAAGTCCGCGCAGGGCCGCACACCACGCGGTCTAGAAAGGCTGCGCAGGGCCGCGCACCACGCAGGCGTACTGCGCAAAGTTGCTCACAGCAACAATGCAAAGTCGTGCAGCGTACGGCCTCTCCCTACACACAGTCATGACTGCGCCCCCCACACGGTCACGACAGTTCCCCGCACGGCCGCACACCGCGCGGCCCCGCACCGCCCAACTGGACCCCGTGCGCACACCGTGATCGCGCGTGCGCAAGCTGGCAGTGGTCGTCGTCACCTCCAGCAACCCCCACCATCTCGCCACCTCTGGGCACCTTGCCCGAGCCTCCTGGAGAGCACTCCCATCATTTCGTCAAAATTGGTGATCTAGATGATTGGAATAGAGCGATTTCATTCCCCAGCACAAATTTCTCCCAAGCGCAATTACCACCATAACCCTCTAGAAAGCTATAAATAGGTCATCAAGCCTTCATTTGAAGACAAACAACTCTAGGGGCAAGAGAGAGCTCTGAGATTTACCAGCGAGATCGTGGACTTAGGCCGATTCTCCGCTCAGGAATTCACTCTGCTCTTCTCTTTGCGCTAAGACTTCAATACTCTCTAAGTCTCATCAACCGTCTCCACGAGAGCGCTCTCATTAAGGGTCCAATTCAAGAAGATCACTGCACCAAAAACTTCATTAACTTAGAGAATTATCCAGCCAGAATTCTCCTACCCAGGTTCCGCAAGCTCAACAACTTTCCACGGTCAAAGCGCTTCAATTGAGGATCCGAGGACTTGGCTGTTTTTTCTCATTTTCTGTACCTGTAATGGAGTAGCGGCCTGTCGCCCTCTAAGATCAAACCAAACTCCGTAAAACTCCGAGAAGCTAGTGGATTTTGGCTCAGACACAGTTAGCTACGTGATTTTTCAGCCTTTTCAGGCTTTCCACATAAAAAATCATCTCTTATCATTTGTTAAGGTTCAATTTAACTGTTTGCGCGCTCGATCTGATTCTGAGTTAAGGCGGTCCAATTTCTCCAAACCGAGGAAATATCATGTGACCCGCAACAATAATATATATATAATATTATATTATATAGTTTTTGTATAAAGTGAAATTTAATTATAAATAGAAATTAAGAAAATTCATTTATGTATGATCTAAAATTGAAATAATTAAAACTACATAATATTTGGGGGCGGGCGAAGCCTGCCACGGGCGGGTCGAGTACTGTTCCCTTTGCTTGTCGGGGGCGAGTCGAGTACTGTCCCGATGTGCACGCATTTGAGTGAGCTCTGCCCGCATAGGAGCAGGATGTGCCCACCTATAAGCAGTATGCACTCACATATGAGCAGCCTAAGGACGCATATGATTAAATATTCCAAAAATACAACTTTTGTAATTTTTAAATCAATTTCAATATGTTTTAACAATGCAATTGTATTTTTACAACATTCATTCAAAACATATATGAGTACTAAAATTGACAGAAAAAAATATGAATTAATATTTCAATTTTTCATTTTGTAAATATGAAAGTGAGGGTCAGATCTAATATACTCTAGAGGGGGGGGGGGGTGAATAGAGTATTACTGATTAATTAAAATCTTTTACTGAATAGTATAACTTATTTTTAAACTCAGATGCTATATCACAGCACATCAGATTAGACTAATAAAAATCAGAGAATCCTAACTATCACAGCTACAGCAAGAACAAAAGAAAAAGGCAACCAAACAACACAAGAATTTTATAGTGATTCCCCAACCTGGGTACATCCACTCTTCTACCACCCTGGTAGGAATCCACTCAGGTTTTTGTTCAGGTGACTGCCACCAATGAGCTTTTGGTAAGGTGCTCAAAAACCAAACCTCAAGACTTTTGGTTAGGAGACTTGCAACCAGGAATCACTTTTGAAGGGAATAGAGAACCCTTTTTACAGAGGGGGTGAGAGAGTGAAGATGTCTTCTCTTTCTCAAGTATTCAACTGAGAAGTCTCTATGGATTTGATGGTGGCAAAAGCTCCCCCTGAAATACTGAATTTATTCAGGGTGAATGGAACTTTGCTTCAGGGTGATAGGCCTTCAAGCTTTAAACTTCAACAAGAAGAACTTCAGGAACTCTTTGACAGATGCAGTAGTTGTTGTCCTTTGAAAGTTCCTGAGAGGATGACAAAAGAAGAAGACTCTTGATTTAAATTGTTGTTCTTCTTCTTCTGAAAGCTATTCTTCTTCTAGTCTACCAATTCTTTCTTTGTAGCGCTTTGTTGTCAAGAGAGAGCAAGATCAGAGAGAATCCTTATTGCGAGACGATGTTATTCTACTCTTCCTGACTGGTTTTCTGTGTGTCTGTATCAGTTGTGTATCATGGAAGCAAAAAAATCCATCTCTTTTATTTTCTATGTAAGACATCTTTTTGAATTTCGAAATCCTTTCTGCATTTAATACTGATGGCTAGAGAATATTTTGCATTGATTGATTTCCCCAACTGTCCCTTTGGAAAATGGCATGCAATAATCCTGATGAAGACCATAATTAATGCTCTTGTCCAACGGTAATATTCAGTGAATATTAGAGAATTAATTACTCATGAATCATTTCAATATAATAGGAACAAAAGAGCGAAACAACCAAGTTTGGATTTATCAACCTGAGTCCATAGTTCGTCGATCTGAGGTCAAGGTTCATCGACCTCTGAATTGCTGACTTCTGCTTGACAACTTTCCTATTCTGTGCACCAAGTTCGTCAATTTGATGTCCAAGATCGTCGACCTGAAACCTGAGAACTGAGTTCGTCTAGTTGAGGGAAAAGATCGTCGACCTGAGTTTTTATTCTGGACTTATACTGTTTTTTGGTGCAGAGTGCTGAAATATCATTTTGGCGTTGAGTGTGATGTTCTCTGGCTTTGAGTGTTCAATCATCATTTTGGCGTTGAGTGTGATGTTCTCTGGCATTGAGTGTTGAATAATCATTCTAGCATTGAGTGTGATGTTCTCTAGCGTTGAGTATTGAATCATCATTCTGGCTTTGAGTGTGATGTTCTCTGGTGTTGAGTGTTGAATCATCATTCTGGCATTGAGTGTGATGTTCTCTGGTGTTGAGTGTTGAAACATCTGATCCAGAATTAGTCGATCTGGGATCAGATAAAAGAGTTCGTCTAGCTTATGTTCTAAGTTTTTCGACCGAAGTTTGACTTAGAAATGTTGTCACTTTATCAAGAGTTCGTCGATCTGAGAATCAAGTTCGTCAAGCTCAACTCAGAGAATTGTCTCAGAGTTTATCGAGCTTAGCACGACTTTTGTCGACCTGTGATTGACGAACATAGGGCTATTTTTTTAAGTCTTGAATTTTCTCTAAGTCTTGAGTCTAGCAGAGTTGGAGGCTGGTCCCTGGCATTGTTGACTCTAGGAATAGACCTAGACTTTAGGACACAACCATGACTCTGGCTATACATATTGGGTCATATCCTAACTTAGTGAACCTAGCCCAAATCTTACTAGGGATCCAACAATCTCCCCCTATTTTGGTGAGGTCACTAATTACAGACTCAATGATAAAAGGAAATGTACAAAGTAAGAAAATATATATCTGGCAGAGAATGAAATAATATATATGCAGCAGATATATTTACACAGTTAGCCTTGTATCATGGAGCACAATTTTTCAAAAGTATACCATACACATAGGAGTTCAGGTTCTATTTCTTCTGTTTCTCAGCTCCTTTACTCTTATCTCCAAGCTGAGTCAAGATGATTTCCCTGTCAGGATTAGCAGCTTCTTTCTTTGACATGTACATATTTACTGCTCCAATCACTATCAGGGTGGAGGTTCTGGGTACTACAGCCTCTGGGTGTATTGTCATGTACTCTGCAGGATCAAACACTTTCTTGCTCACTTGAAGTTTATCCAGTTCTTTTTCTTTGTATGATGACATAGTTGTGAACTTTGTTGGATCTTCACCCTCTTCTATAGCCTTCTTTATTTGTGATAGACCAATAACCTCTTGGAGCCTAGCCATCCTGAAGTTGGGATCAATATCCTTACTAATAGATGATTGATCATCTTGTGGGGGTAGCATGGTATCAGACTTGAATTGAGTGGATTGTGCTTGGAAATTTGTTACTTTTTGGGTTTCATCACTCTGAGTATATAGAGACTTTGGAGGAGCAGTCTCAATATATTTTCTTTTGGGCTTGTGGGATTCCGTGTGCCTTCTTTATTGAGCTTAATGTCTGGGATGTGAGAACTCTGGTTTATGATAAACTACCTCCATTATTGTCTTTGTATTACTGATATTCCTTTGCTGGCTTCTTCTTTGAGAATGATGTTTAGATGGCCTTTCCTGTCTTTAATATGTTTTTATGAAGGATGTAGACATGGAAGGTGCATCTGTCCCTTGAGAAGTAGTTCCTGAGGCACTAGCAGGAGGAGGAGGAGGAGGAAAAGGACCTCTGTTAAATTTCTATGGGGGAGGAGAATATCTTCTGCTCTTCTTCCTTGCCTTTTGTTCATTTTTGGACAGCCACAACCAAGCTGGCATACCCTTGTATGGAGTTATGTTCTGCAGAATGTAATAGGGTGTGTCATTTTCTGGATTGGGTTTAGGGGCATGAGGTGG
Organism: Platanthera zijinensis; assembly: GCA_039513925.1. Classification (NCBI taxonomy): domain Eukaryota; kingdom Viridiplantae; phylum Streptophyta; class Magnoliopsida; order Asparagales; family Orchidaceae; genus Platanthera; species Platanthera zijinensis. The sequence continues at coordinate 88,163,451 of CM077078.1, forward strand.
AGGAGCTTTCCTTTTCTTTGAAACTTTCTTCTTCTTTGGGTCCTCATCAGAATCATCATCATCATCATCAGAAGGCTGAAGATTATCATACATGGCATCAATATCTCTCAATGTGTTATCAAAAGTTGTTGTATTTTCTGTCTTTGAAGGAACTGGGGGCATAACTGAAGAACTATGTACATTAGTGCTTTGAGAAGCTAATTTATTTTCTTCCTCAATATCAGCCATGACCAATGCATCTAGGTCAGGCATTGGAGAATCATCCATAATATACACTGGTGTTATAGGGGATGAGATGGTGGGGGAAGCAACTCTGGGAAGATGCTCAGGAGCTACAAAAGTGGACTTGAGCCAAATTGGTGTGGTATATGGAATTATAGCCATAGATGGCTTAGTGTTGTCTGTTGGTACATCTTCTGCCATAACTTCTTTTTGTACTTCTTCTGCTATTTCTTCTTCTGTTGCTACATCTTTTGCTACAACTGCTGTGTCCATATTCTTATCATCTGATTCTGCTGGTACTACATCTTCATCAAGTATCTCCCCCTGCCTGGTTTCAAGAGGAACTGAAGAGAGGCCCCCAACTGAAGAGGGAGATGTAGTTAAGGCAGTAATTTGAGTAGCTAGAGAGGTGATGGAGGTAGCAAGAGGAGAGATTGCCTCTGCTATTAGTGTTTTTAGGAGGGGTGTGAGGAGGGTAATGAGTGGGGAGACAAGGGATGTATCCAAGTGTGGAGAGGTAGATGTTGTGGCAGTGGTTGGTGGAGTGGATATGGTAGGTGCTGGGGGAGTTAGAGGTGGAGGAGGAGGTGGGATTTGAGTGTCTAGGAGAGAGTCATTTGGAGGAGAGAGAGTGTTTAGTGGGAATGATAATAGGTTGAAGGATAGGAGGAATGATAAGTTGGTTTGGGGGATATCATCAAGATGATGTGGAAGAGGAGATTGGGGTGGTAAGGGTACAGATGTATCAGGCTAGGGGGATGGAGTATTAGAGAGAATGTTTGTTGGAGAGGTCGGAAGTTGGGATGCAGGAGGTGTAGAGGTAGGGACTGTAATGGTAGTGGAAGGTTGGGTTGGTTGTATTGCTGGTTGGGATATAACCTGAGTAGCTGGAGGTGGTTGAGGGGTGGAAGGGATATCTTCAATGGGGTGGGGAGTGGCTGGTACAGCCCTGGTACTTTCAGAAGTTCTGGTGGAAGAGGAGGGAGCCTTGGTTGGATTAGTGATTGACTTCTCCCACTTGCTAAATAGAGAACAAGTGAGTCTCTTGCTAGCATTAATGAATATGGTTGGGGAGACCAGTGATTCAGCAGCCTTCTCCTTGAGGAAGATCCCTAAAATCCTTCCAAAGCAAACCTCCTTTTTATTGTTCTTCTTTCTAATCAGATCAAATAAGATATGTGCCCAGTTCACTGTCATTTTATTCACTATGTCACAAATGACCAGGAACTGATGCCTGGTGATATAGTCATGTGCAGTGTGCTTCCCTAGCAGCACCTTCCACACAATGTTGGCAAGAAACTTGTACTCTGCAGACAAATATTTCTTGAGCAATTTATTGGGGGTTTGTCCCGAATACCCCATCATGCTAAGCATCATATCAAATTCCTTCGAATTTATATCTAATTCTTCATCAACATTTCTCAATCCAAAAATTTCAGTTAAAACATCGGGGGTAAGAGAAACAGTAGTACCCGCGATTGTTCCAGTCATCGTATTTTCCTCTGTAAAAGCTATGTAAACCCATTCCCTGATCTTTGTTCCTGATATCTTCATGCGAGTGGAGAGCATAGTCTTTAACTATTGGTCTTCAAGTAACTATAGAATATTTAGGAAGATGGGATCTGAGTACTGGAAGGATTCGAAGTCCAAGTCGAATCCAGTATCAAACTTCATCGCCCCTAGAGTTCCTGCCGGAATCGCCATGAGAGCACCTGCAAGAGAAAATGAGGATCAAGTGCAAGATAACTGAAAGCGCGGGACAGAGGTCGAATAAAACCTAAATGTAAGGTTTTCCGGAATATGAATCGACAGACTCCGTTCCTCGAGAAAGAAATAGATCTTCGATCTGAGATCGATGAAATAATTTGTAGTTAAACAATTTGTCGATCTCAGCCTGAGGGGTTGAAGACATTTCACCGAGCTCCGTTCAATGAAAGTTTTCTGAAGTAGGTTCGTCGATCTCAGGTTGACGAAACTAACTTTACTAACGAGGAGTTCGTCGATCTCAGGTCGATGAAGTCTGAAGAGTTCTTCAATTGTAGACAAAAACTAAGCTAAGTCTTCTCCATTGATCTTTCCAAGCTGATTTACAAAGAATAAGTGATTTCTTTCATCCAAGGGCATGGTGAAAATATCAGCTCTTTGGAAATTAGTGTAGATATAGACAAGTTTAATTTTGTTTTTGTCTACACACTATCTAATGAAATGATGTCTAATGTCTATATGTTTGGTCCTACTGTGATGGACTAGATTTTGTGTTATAGCAATAGCACTTGTGCTATCACATAGTAGAGTTATATTATTTAAGTTGAACCCATAGTCCAGGAGTTTGTTTTGAATCCACAGCATCTGGGAATAACAATTGCAAGCTGCAATATATTCTGCTTCAGCAGTTGATGTAGACACAGATGATTGCTTCTTGCAAAACTAGGACACTAATCTCATACCAAGGAACTGACAGGTTCCTGAGGTACTCTTTCTGTCCACTCTTCATCCAGCAAAGTCAGCATCTGAGTATCTAGTTAACTCAAACTCTGACTCAGTAGGATACCAGAGACCTAGACTAGGACAACCCTTTATATATCTTAAAATCCTTTTTAGAAAAATTAGATGAGATTCTTTAGTGTTCACCTGGAACTTAGCACAAAGGCATGTGGCGAACATGATATCAGGTCTGCTAGGTGTAAGATATAGTAGGGATCCAACAATACCCCTATATAATTTCTAATCCACGGGTTTCCCTTGTGTATCAGAGTCTATTACAGTATTTGTAGCCATAGGTGTTTTCTTTGCTGATGCATCATCCATTCCAAACTTCTTAATAAGCTCTTTAGCATATTTAGCCTGGGAAATGAAGATGCCATCAGGGAGCTGCTTCACTTGGAGACCAAGGAAGTAGGAGAGCTCACCCATGCTACTCATCTCAAATTTTGAATGCATGAGGTCAGAGAACCTCTTGCATAATTTGGGATCAGTAGACCCAAATATAATGTCATCCACACATATTTGTACTAATAAGGTTTGATCCTTATGATGTCTATTGAACAAGGTTTTATCTACAATGCCTCTAATGAATTTATGCTCTATCAAAAAGCTAGCTAAAGTCTCATACCGAGCTCTTGGAGCTTGCTTTAAACCATAGAGGGCTTTATGCAGTTTAAAAACATGATAAGGATGAGTTGGAGAGATGAAACCTGGAGGTTGTTTAAAATAAACCTCTTCCTTTAGCACTCCATTCAGAAAGGCACTCTTCACATCAATCTGATAGACTTTGAACTTCTTGTAGGCAGTATATGCAAGAAATATTCTGATTGCCTCCAATCTTGCAACTGGTGCAAATGTTTGGTCATAGTCTATTCTCTCTTCTTACATATAACCTTGAGAAACAAGTCTAGCCTTGTTTCTCATAATTACACCTTGGGCATCCAGTTTGTTTCTATATACCCATCTGGTTCCAATAACTGGGTAGTCTTGGGTCTTGGAACCAAATCCCAAACTCAACATCTCTCAAACTGGTTGAGTTCCTCTTGCATAGCCATGATCCATTGGGGATCTTGCTCAACATTTTTTATGGTTTGAGGTTAAACTTGAGAGAGAAAAAATGCTTGCATCAAGTCTTGGTTGAGTTGATGCCTTGTCTGTACACCTGTTGTTATGTCTCCAATCACTGGGGATCTAGGGTGATCTCTAAGTGTGATAAGATCATTAGGTGGAGTCGGTTCAGCACCAGTTATTGGATTTAATTCCTCTCGTGGAATTACATTAATTATTGAAGGATGTTGAACTGCTTCCACAGTTTCTTCATCACTATCAGCTTCTGCTACTGATATTGGAGGAGGATGTGTTTTAGTCTTTGGGCTAAGGTCTAGATCATCCAAATTCTCACACAAATTTGATACCTGCAAAGTAATATTGGTAGAAATGTTTTTCTCCTTGTAAAACATGTTAGCTTCATCTAATGTAACATGAACTGATTCCTTAATTTTCAGTGATGATTTATTAAATACCCTATAAACTTTGCTTACTTGGGAATATCCTAGAAAAATTCCCACTTCAGTCTTAGCTTCAAACTTTCTAATATATCTCTTGTCATTATTATGTATATAACATACACAGCCAAATACTTTAAAATAAGTGATTTTAGATTTCTTCCCTTTAAGTAATTCATAGGGAGTCCTATTCTTTAGTTTATGTATCAGACTTCTGTTCAGTACATAGTTTGTTGTGCTTACAGCCTCTGCCCAAAAGGATAAGGGCATGTAAGCATCTGCAAGTAATGTTCATGCAGCTTCAATCAGTGTCCTATTTTTCCTTTCAGCTACCCATTTTGTTGGGGAGTTCTAGGAGCTGAGAAGCAGTGTCTGATACCTTCCTTCTCACAGAACTCATGCATAAGAAGAGACTCAAATTTTATAACATGATCACTTCTGATCAATGCAATATGAGTAGAGTACGTAATCTGTATGGTCTTGAGAAAATCTGTAAGAACCTTAAAGGTATCTGACTTAGATCTCAGAAAGAACACTCAAGTGAACCTTGAGAAGTCATCCACTATGACTAAGGTGTAGGATTTCCCTCCCAAGCTTTGTACAGCTATGGGTCCAAAGAGATCCATGTGTAGCAAGTACAATATCCTAGGTGAATCACTTTTATTTACTGATTTAAAACTAGAATTAATTTACTTGCCTAGTTGACAAGCCCTGCTGAGGCCTTCCTTCTTGTAGGGGCTAAAAGGTAAACCTCATAAGGTTGTCTTTAGATAGCCTAGTAATGTTTTTCATATTAACATGCCCTAGTCTTTTATGCCATAAATCATTCTGATTACTTATAATGTTAAGTAAGCAGATATCTGAATTGGCAGATATAAAATTAACTATGTATATGTTTCCTTATCTATTCCCCATTAAAATAGTTTGTTTTTTCTTTATTAGAAATAATACATGCAGTTGAGTTGAAGTGTACCTGATAACCTTCATCAAATAATTGACTTATGGAGATGAGGTTATGCTTGAGTCCTGTTACATAGCTTATCTTATTGAATGTGACTTCTCCAATCCTTATTTGTCTATAGCCTTCAGATTGCCCACAGTTTGAGTCTCCAAAGATTACCTTTGGTCCAAGCTTGGACTTGTAGTTGAGTAGAATTTCCTTGTTCCCAGTCATATGCTTGGAGCAACCACTGTCCAGGTACCATACTTGATTTACACCTGGACAACTCTTCATCTGTAGACAAAACAGTTAGTTGTTCCTTACCCAGGTAACCTTGGGTCCTGGTTGATTTACATAACTGTAACTGGAAATATAAGAGCATTCTGGTTGATTTTTGAAACCTTTAGGATGATATCTTCTTGGTGGTATTATCCATTGACTAAAAGGATTAATGTTACATTTAGAATTTAGGTTTCTGTTGTTAGGATCTGTGATCGACGATTTCTGCTGTGATTGTCGACCTGAGCTCAACGATGTTGGATGAGATCGTCGATCTCTGCTCGAAGAATGAAGGTATTCATTCTTTGGGCACCAAGATTGTCGATCTATGGTCGACAAACCATATTGATATCATTGATCGTAGATCGAAGGTTGATTATTACTGAAATTTGCGTTTAGAGATCATCTTTCTGAGGTCGACGATCTGTTCATGTATCCTCGATCTGAGTTCGACGATAACTACTGAACATTGTTTTTTTTTCTTATTCTTCTATTTACTAAGTTTGTTCTGAGTTTCAATTTGTTAAAGGACTTCATTAACCTTATTGACATGTTCAATGTTTTTCTTTCCTTTATCAAAAACAAAATTTACAGGTTTGGAAAGATGGTTCTTTTAGATTAGTATTAGTTCACTGGATGAAGCTCCTTATCCTAGTTTGCAGTAATTAGTTCTAGCATTTAGTGTTCTTGTTATATCTAGCAATTGTAAGCTTCTGCCATTTAATGATTCTTTTAACATTTTGCCTTTGCTAAGTTCAGATTTCAGAAAAATAATTTATTCATTTGCAGATTTTAATTCATTAGATAGATTTGCATTTTCAGAAGTGAGCTTATCTAGAGAATTTAATTTTTCTCTGAGAAGTTTGATTTCCCTCTCAGAGCTTATCAAATCTAAGCATAAATTTTTAAATTCAAATTTGAATTCATCAGAATAAAAATCAAAACAAGCTAATACCTGATCTTCAACTGACAGGCTTTCTTCATTATCAGATTCATCTGTATTTGATCTGCTGTTGCTTACATAAATTGCCATGAGGATAACTTCCTTTGCCTTTACCTCCTCTTCTTCTTCACTGGAACTTGAAGATGAAGATTCATCTTCTGTTTCACTCCAGCTTTCAGCCACAAACCCTATTTCCTTCTTTTTGTGCTTGCTGGAAGATGGCTTATTGTAATGCTTGCTCCTGGAGTCCTTCTCTCTTCTATTCTCCTTCTTCTGATTCTCTGGACATTCTGAGAGGAAATGTCCAGGTTTCTTGAAGCCAAAACATACCACCTCTTTAGTAGGGGTTTTATCATACCTGGGCTTATCATCCTTCCTAGATGACTTCCTTTTGAAATCGTTCCTTATCATCTTGTAGAATCTTTTGGCAAGCAAGCTCATCAGATCTTCATTTATAGATGGAGTCTCAGTCTCCTCAGCAGTCTTGAATGCAAGGCTGTGTTCCTTCCTTGCTGGTGGAGGTGTTCTTTGCTCAGCTGCTTCCCTAGACTTGATCAACTGTTCATATGACTTTAACTTTCCTAAAAGAGATTTAGTGGAAATCTCATTGAGGCTCCTAGCCTCCTTGATGGGCCAGATCCTTGAATCCTATGAGCTTGGGAAGCACATGAGGATTTTGTCATTCACCTCTGTGAGGGTGATGTCTTTGTCTAAGGTCTTTAGCTCATTGATGATTGAACTTAACCTGTTGTACATATACGATGTTGTTTCAGCTTCCTCCTTCTTGAAGTTCTCATATTGAGATATGAGGTTTGATCTTCTTTCTTTTCTCTCAACAACAGATCCATCCACCATTTGATTCAGGGAATCCCAAATGGCCTTGGCTGATGTGCATTCAGCCACCTTCTGGAAAATGTCATCTAACATTGTTTGGGATAATATGTTTATTGCCTTGGCATCAGTAATTTTGGCCTTCTTTTGAGCCTCAGTCCACTCAGGTGGTGGAACGGTATTAGTTCTGGATGATGCTGCTGTTGTAAGTGCTGCAGGAGGACCTATCAAAATGGAATTGTAAATATCTTCATCAATGGAGTTCATATATAACTTTATTCTTGCCTTCCCGATGGCAAACTTGTTCAGGTTGCACACTGGAGGTCTAGTGCTTGCATAATCTTTGTTTTGGGCCATGCTGTCTATATGAATCTACTAGAAATATATATAGATCTAACTTAGGATCTTTGGTTCAAGGGTTAACTTGTACTACCAAAAGAACTCCCCTCTAATACCAATTGAAAGTGAGGGTCAGATCTAATATACTCTAGAGGGGGGGGGGTGGTGAATAGAGTATTATTGATTAATTAAAATCTTTTGCTGAATAGTATAACTTTTTTCTAAACTCAAATGCTATATCACAACACAACAGAATAGACTAATAAAAATCAGAGAATCCTAATTATCACAGCCACAGCAAGAACAAAATAAAAAGGCAACCAAACAACATAAGAATTTTATAGTGGTTTCCCAACCTGGGTACATCCACTCTTCTACCACCCTGGTAGGAATCCACTTAGGTTTTTGTTCACGTGACTGCCACCAATGAGCTTTTCGTAAGGTGCTCAAAAACGAAACCTCAAGTCTTTTGGTTAGGAGACTTGCAACCAGGAATCAATTTTGAAGGTAGTAGAGAACCCTTTTAACAGAGGGGGTGAGAGAGTGATGATGTCTTCTCTTTCTCAAGTATTCAACTGAGAAGACTCTGTGGATTTGATGGTGGCAAAAGCTCCCCATGAAATACTGAATTTATTCAGGGTGAAAGGAACTTTTCTTCAGGGTGATAGGCCTTCAAGCTTTCAACTTCAACCAGAAGAACTTCAAGAACTCTTTGACAGATGCAGTAGTTGTTGTCCTTTGAAAGTTCCTGAGAGGATGACAAAAGAAGAAGACTGTTGATTTAAATGGTTGTTTTTCTTCTTATGAAAGCTATTCTTCTTCTGGTCTAGTAGTTCTTTTTTTGTAGCGCTTTGATGTCAAGAGAGAGCAAGAGCTGAGAGAATCCTTATTGCGAGACGATGGTATTCTACTCTTCCTGACTAGTTTTGTGTGTGTCTGTATCAGTTGTGTATCATGAAAGCAGAAAAATCCATCTCTTTTATTTTCTATGTAAGACATCCTTTTGAATTTCGAAATCCTTTCTGCATTCAATGCTGACGGCCAGAGAATATTTTGCCTCTATTGATTTCCCCAACTGTCCCTTTGGAAAATGGCAGGCAATAATCCTGATGAAGACCATAATTAATGTTCTTGTCTAACGGTAATATTCAGAGAAATTAGAGCATTAATTACTCAGGAATCATTGCAATATAATAGGAACAGAAGAGGGAAACAACCAAGTCCTGATTCGTCCACCTGAGTCCATAGTTCGTCGATCTGAGGTCCAAGTTCATCGACCTCTTAATGGCTGACTGTTGCTTGACAACTTTTCTATTCTGTGCACCAAGTTCGTCGATCTGATGTCCAGGATCGTCGACCTGAAACCTAAGAACTGAGTTCGTCTAGCTGAGGTCCAAGATCGTCGACCTGAGTTTTGATTCTGGACTTAGACTATTTTCTTGTGCAGAGTGTTGAAATATAATTTTAGCGTTGAGTGTGATGTTCTCTAGCGTTGAGTGTTGAATCATCATTCTGGCGTTGAGTGTGATGTTCTCTAGCATTGAGTGTTGAATCTTCATTCTGGCGTTGAGTGTGATGTTCTCTAGCGTTGAGTGTTGAATCATCATTCTGGCGTTGAGTGTGATGTTCTCTGGCGTTGAGTGGTGAATCATCATTCTGGCATTGAGTGTGATGTTCTCTAGCATTGAGTGTTGAATCATAATTCTGGCGTTGAGTGTGATGTTCTCTGGTGTTGAGTGTTGAAACATCTGATCCAGATTTAGTCGATCTGGGATCAGAGAACAGAGTTCGTCTAGCTGATGTTCTAAGTTTGTCGACCGAAGTTTGACTTAGAAGTGTTGTCACTTTGTCTAGAGTTCATTGATCTGAGAACCAAGTTCGTCGAGCTCAACTCAGAGAATTGTCTCTGAGTTCGTTGAGCTGAGCACGACTTTCGTCGACCTGAGATCGACGAACATAGAGCTCTTTTTCTAAATCTTGAATTTTCTCTAAGTCTTCAGTCTGGCCGAGTTGGAGGCTTGTCTCTGGCATTGTCGACTCTAAGGACTAGACCAAGACTTTAGTACACAGCCATGACCCTGGCTATATATGTTGGGTCATATCCTAACTTAGTGAACCTAGGCCAAATCCAACTAGAGATCCAACAAAATATATATTTTTACTTAAAATATCAATTTATCTCTTCCTCTCTCTCAACCTCTCTCTCTCTCTCTCTTTCTTCCTATCCCTCTCTCTCTCACACAGTCACACATTTAGGGATAACATAGTTATAAAGATTCTCCCCCTCCCCCTCTCTCCTCACTTTTCTTTCTCTCTCTCCATTGAGTGACTGAAATTAAAAGTTTGACATATATTAGAAGGCTAAAATTTACTCATCTAATCCAAGCTATTATTTTAATATAATAAAATATATACATATTATTTAAAGTGATGTCCATAGTCTACAGCTAACTCATTCAATTGAAATAATAGCCTTTGACCGATATCTATGTTTCTGACCACATCTTCAAAATCGTGACCAGTCTTCCAAACATTTATAGCCTTAACATTGATAGCAAATTAATAAATGGAATATACAAGTCAAACAACTTGTTTTATTAATAATTAATAAAGTATAAGTATAGCCTATTAAGAAATAACTGATTTAGTAGATTCCATTAAATAATTTTCTTTCAAAGTCCTCAGAGTATCCTTAAATCAAATAAACTGAAGTCGATGTATGCATAAAATCGGTGCAACTTTTAATTTTGTCCATTATATACTCTTGTAAAAATGGATAAAAAAAAATCATCTTTACTCACATTTAATAATTTATTAAAATAATATTTGCATCTCTCTGGGGCTTATATATTTATTAATATGTTATTATCTTCATTTTTGATATACCAAAGTTGATCAAAAAATATCGATGTCTTTCATGTCTCTCTCTATATAAATAAACATCTAAAAAAATTTCTTATCAATGTTAGTAGTACTCAAACCTCAACAAAATATTTCTTTTTCTTACTAACTTTCAATTATCATCATTGGACCACTATATATTCTTTAATTTATACACTTCTAAAGTCACATGGCTTAGAACATCTTTGAATGGAGATCTCTATATTTAGAGATCATCATTATATCATGTTCTTCAAATACGAAAAACATGAAAAAAGCAATTTCAATCGTATTTTTCATATTTGGAGAACATGATATGTATATATGTATAGATGTATTTTATATGTATATAATATTTATATGATATGTATATATCTATATCTATACTATTATACGAAAACAAATCTTTGGTGAAACATTGCAAATATCCCTATATTGCCCTTATAGATGTATTCATAATTATATAATTATACAAAATTTTATATTAGTATATTATAAAGAAATATCCGTTTAGGTAATTACACAACTTTACAATATAAAAATAAAAACACTAGATATCCTAAACCTATTGTCTCTAGCTAGGAATTATAAGAGAAGTGTTAATGTTTTAACGTTAAAATATAATTTGTTTTACAAAATAAAAATTGTATTCTTGATTTATATATTTTTACGGTCATTTTAAGTACTTATATATATATGTTGCGGGTCGGGCGGAGCCAGCTACGGACGGGCGAAGCCCTCCGGGAGCGAGCAAAGCCCGCCATCGCCGGTTGAATAATGTCGCGCGAGGTCATAGGGGAGGAGCCCCATGTCGGGCACTCGTTATATTATAAAGGAAAAGTTGCACCAATCTGATTATATTTATATATATATATCAATCTGTTTTCCTAGCAGGAGGACGGGGAAGTTTAAGCGTGACATCTGTTCCACGATGGCGGTTGATTTCCTGAACAGAAAATTGAAAATTTATCCGCAGAGCACGTGGAGCAACATGGGATATATATATATATACCATATATATACCATATATATATATATATCTACCACTATAATAGAAATATCAAACTCATGAATTTTAAATACATTGGAGTGATTTGAACCGTCCGATATGTTCCACTATTTCAGCGGCCAAATGATCAAATCAATCCCCTCTCTCCACTTTTTCGTAGGGGCCCTAAACCTACTAAAGGGCTCCTAAACCTATGCGAAATAACACCAAAATCAGGTTAGCAAAACTAACCCATTAAGCCCGCCGGCCAGCAGGCTGACCCGTCAGACCGCCAACACGAAATTTTGCTAACCCATTAAGCCCGCCCGCCAGCCCGCTGACCCAGGAGACCGCCAACCCGCAATACTACTAACAAGCTGAATTCACACACGGGAATCACTATTTAAATCCGAAAATCTACATATTGTTGGCGGTGTGGGACTAAAACAGGTGGGTGAATAGTGTTCGGGCCACTGTTCACCCACCTGTTATAATTATACCACATGTTATATTATATATTATATATATAATTATAATAAGTATAACGCCTGTTATGAATATACCGCCTGTTATATTATAATAAGTATTATATTATATATAGATTATAGAAAGCAGGCGGGTGAACAGTGCTCATGCCACTGTTCACTTGCCTGCAAAGGTGGTAATTAATTTATTATTTTTTGTTTATTTTTAATTTATTTTCTTTTTTGATTAATTTTTGTTTACATTTTAGGTTGTTGTCGCGGGCGAAGCCCGGCCGGTGGCGGGCGAAGCTTGCCTTCGCCGGCCGGGTACTGTGGCGCGTGGCCATCGGGCCGGAGGCCCGTGCCTATCACTCGTGTGTATATATATCTATATATCATATTTGTATGAGCTCTGGGAGTGGGAGAAGCCCGGGGGTGTGGGAAAAGCCAGCCGGGTGTGGGTGAAGCCCGCCGAGGGTGGGCAAAGCCCGTCACCATGGCTGGGTACTGTAGCGCGAGCTGAGGCACTAGGGTCGGAGGCCTGTGTTTGTCACTCGTATATATTTATATGTAAATTATATTTATATGTATAAATAAATAAATATATTTATATAATATTTATAATTATAAATTATTATTAATAATAATAATTATATTATTTTATTTTATTTTATTTTATTAATTTTTAAAGCTTTTTTTATTATAAATTTAATAACTAAAATACAATAAACATTAAATAATTCAAAATAAAAATATTACATTTGGAATTAAAACTAAAATTCTGGGAGGTCATCACTGGGTTTGCTATGATTTTCGCGGACGCTTTCCCAGTTTTGTTCAATCTCCTTCATACACTGGTATACTATAGTCGCTTCCACCACACTAGCTTCCTCCGTGATGATCTCCTCCTAACTGAGGTGGAGCAAGCATTTGGAGTTTTTTAATCATGGTTTGCAATTTGTAAGGGGTCATGTCGTTCATGGAATAAACATGTGATATATGATATTATGACAGCTTGTATTATAAAGCATAATATGAATGTTGAATATGAGCGAGATGAAAATAAATTTGTCGCTATTTTTATGTCATCACTCACTCAGAATGTTGAAGAGATGGACGCAAGTGAAACCGAAAGATTTTATCAGTTCCTAAATCGACATAAAAAAATCAAAGACAGAGATCCACATTTTGCTCTTCGAGATGCACTGATTGAACATTTATGGGCACGACATGACAATGCAGCAATATAATATTGAAAATTTATGCATATTAGCATGAATATATTTTGATTTTTGTGCAAATTTAATTAAAAAATTATCTTCTCTTGCACTATGAAAAATAATAGTTAGAAGATATTCAATTTTAGGCTAGTTTTGTAGGTCTCAAAAAGATGATTTTATTGATATATTATATGTCATAATTGCAAAATTATATTAGAAATATATTAAAACTAGCCTATACGGATCCCAAGCCCGGATGAAAAATGGTGAGGGTTGTGTTAGGTCGATGACCAGCGTAAAATTTAGTTACCCTTATGAATATGAATCATTTGAGAAATTATGCAAAAGTTAAGTTGTTCCCCTTAAGGAACGCGTCGCATGGTACGAATGCGGCATCTTGGCAATGACCGTTGCATCTTTAGGACTTGGCTATAGTGTTAAATTTGCAAGAGTCCTCGTCGTATGATCCGAATGTGGAGTCTTGGCAAGGAATGCTATACCTCTAAGAGGACTTGAGTGTAGTGTTAAATGGGCAAGAGTCCTCACATATTTGACGTCATATGGTAATATATCGTAGAAATTATGATCAACTTAGATTTGGAAGTATGAATATAGGTATGCTAACGTGGAAAGTGATGTAATTAGTGCATATAATGATTAGGAGAAGGATAAATATTTTATACTTGCAAGAGACTTGAAGGGTGGGTAGAAAGGCTAAATTTTTAGATAATTTAGGTTATAAATTATGATACATAGGAAAAAAATAAAACAAGTAATAGAGTATGTATTATTGTGGATACTACTTGGAAGGATGAAGTTGTTGGGGTAAGTAGAAAAGGTGATCGAATCTACACTCATAAATTGGTCATAAGAAAGGAAACTATTATTATGATCAGTGCTTATGCGCCACAAGTAGGATTAAGTGAAGCTATTAAAGTATAATTTTGGAAAGGCTTAGATGAATTAGTAAGAGAAATCAACAAAAAGAGAAGATTTTCATAGGAGGATACTTAAATGGATATATATGGAAGGAAAATGTAGATTACATGTAACGGCTTAAAACTCAAAAAGGAATGGATAATGTTTTAAGACCAATTTGGTGTCTGGTTAGGTTCACACGGCCTGTGACACGGGCGTGTCCAGGGCCGTGTCCTGCTCTGTGTTGGCAGGGCGGTGTCGAGTAAGGTACACAGTCTGGGACACGGGCGTGTATGAAGCCGTGTCAGGCACACGGTCTAGGACACGGGCGTGTACAGAACTGTGTCCTTCTCTGTGTTTGCATGACCAGTGTCAATTGTTGAACACGGGCTGGGACACATGAGTGTCCAAAGCTGTGTCCTGGTCGGGATACGATGACATCCTGTGTCGCTTGAGGAACACGCCCTATGACACGGGAATGTTAGAAGCTGACACGAGCGTGTCAGAAGCTGACGCGAGCATGTCAAGCAGTGACACGAGCATGTCTGAGCCCGTGTCCTATTCTGTGCTCGACGACCGTGTTCAGATCGTGGAACACGGCCTGTGACACGAGCATGTCATATGGGCGTGTCACAAGCCGTGTTTAGCCCTAAGAATTTCTTTTAAGGGCTAATCGAGGTCGTTCGTTCTATTTGGAAATGATCCGACGGCTCGAAATCCTCCCTAGCATGTTAAGTTCAGGAATGTAGGGTTTATTCCTCATTTTACATTGGTCATTCTCTTTCTAAAGAGTTAGAGAGAGGGGAGAGCAAGGAAGAAGAAGGAGGAGGAATCCGGCCGCCGGTGGAGCTTCGGAGACCCAAATCGCAAGCCGAGTCCAGATCTGTAGAGGCAAGGCCGTTGCGGTGCTTTTCATCCATCTAGTTTCTTCTCTTCTTCATGGAGCCAAAGCAATCCGCTAGGGTAACAATTCTCTTCTTGGACATGTGAAGTCCTCTTCCTTTTTGCATCGAAAACCCGATCTCGCGAGTGTGCGGTGAGTGTGAGGTATTCCTTCAGGTAGATATGGTTTATCCCCGTCATTTTACATATAGAGTCCGGAATCGAAGTACAAACATAGGCATGGTGTGTGAATCCTACCCGGACAAGTTGGTCTGGATTGGTGATGTTTCATTATGTATGGATTGCCGGAGAAGACTCCTGTTGGGTATTGTATCCATAATGTACCTGATTTGAAGAAGCCCCTGAACAAGCTAAGTTGAATTTACAATGTATTTGATGATTTTCTATCAAGTTGTGCATACAGCTATTCCATGCTAAGTACACACCAATGTCAGGGTGCAGTGGGTCAATATACACGGGTCTGCGCAACGTAATCCCTCGTTGAGCAGATCAGTGTGTTGACTCACGTGTGCTCTCTCTATTGGAGTGTACTTATTTTCAAGTATAGGGTCAAGATTGATCAAGAGCAGAAGAGGAGCAAAGATGGGTCAAAGAGCAAGTTCATGGAAAGGGAGAGAAAAATCATCTAAGTTATAATCAGCGAGAATCACTAAGTCATTCCCGCCGACTTCGACGGGAGTCACTTGTGATTCTCGCCGATTCGACGGGAATAAGGCTTCATTCCCGCCGACCTCTTCCGGATGACTGTTTTCCTATCAGAAATTCTGCTAAGGCAGAATCGAAGGGAATCACCAAGTGATTCTCGCCGACTTCGACGGGAATCGTTCTGATTCCCGCTGATTTGACGAGAATCAGGTTGCATTCCCGCCGATTCCCTCAGGCTGACTAGTTTTTCAACTAGAAATTGGCCAAGGCAGAATCGACGGGAATCGTGAGAGATTCCCGCCGAATTCGACGGGAATCGTGAGAGATTCCCGCCGAATTCGACGGGAATCACCAACGATTCTCGCTGATTTTGCCTTAGGCAATTTTCGCCTGTTCGCTGGGCCGAACCAAGAAGCCGTGCGCTGTTTTGGCCGGGGCTAGGGTTTTTCCTTGTGGGCCCCACAACGGTCATTAGGGTTGGCTCGGGTATATATACATGCTTATTTCGAACATCTACAGAAACTATTCACGCGAAATCAAGAAGCCGACGCCGTGCCCTAGCAGATCGCGAAAATTGCCGATCGCTATCGCCGCTCGCAAGCTCGTCGCCGCCGCAGATCTCAGAGATTCTTTGATATTCCGTCAACAGGACCGAGGCTAGCAGTATGTCTCACACTTCTCTATTGAGATCTCTTGTCTCTCGAATCATTGAACGAAGTTAGTTCTTCATTCCGAATCGATCGAGACGACTGATCAAACTGAGATCGTTTGTAGACCTTGCTTGCTTCGCCAAGAAAATTGGATTCACAAAGCATCGCCGCCGCAACCTCTTGCCACCGCCGATCTTGTCAAGATCCTATCCAAAAGAGTACTCCGGTCGTGGACTCTTTGTCTCTTTCAAGAAAGCATCAACGAACGAAGAGTGACATCGGATTCTCCACAAGTCTGTTTGTATTTCTTGTACATTCAATTTTTGTTTTGTTGTAAAGGAATTTTTATTCCTACTTGTAAGGGTTGGGTGCAACCCGTGGTGGAGGAGTAGTGACTCCTTTGGTTGGAAGGGTTCCTTCCGTAGTGTGAGGATTGGATTTCAATCTGGTTGGTGAAGTGATCGAGTCATCCCTTGGTGGGAGATAGGTCGAAGGGGGAGAGTTGACGTACCCAAATCGGGGAACCACTATAATTGCTTGTGTGCTTTTCTGTGCTGTGTTTGTTTATTTGTGCAGGTAATTTAAATTCCGCAAAAGACTGCAATACACCTATTCCCCCCCCCCCCCATAGGTGGATTTAGTTGATACTAGATACTTTCAAGTGGTATCAGAGGGAATTTACTCAGCAATAAGGATAACACCTTGAGTAAGATCCCGTGTCTAGTGTCAAGAAGATCTCAGAAATGGACAAACTCAAGTATGCAGGAAAGATCCCAGTGTGCACCAAGATTAACTTTCCTATCTGGTAGGAAAGGTGGTTGAGACGACGACCCCCAAGTTGTTGATGACGGCACACTAACGGACGACCCTCCTTCGTCTCCAACAAAGGACTCGCGTCGCCATGACGTTCGTATGGAGTAGCGCTACAATCTCCACCCTTGGCGCAAGACAAATAACTAGTTGAACTTCTTCTATTTTTAGCTTGAGAGCATTTTTCTTTTTAGCATGTTTTACTTGTTCATTTGGAGTATGTTATTTTATTTGGGCTGCATGTAGCCATGGAGTGTGTTATTTTAATTTGGGCTACATATAGCCAAGACTTGGAGTTAAGCCTATATAGGCATGTAGTGTTTTGTTTAAGCTTAGTTGAATGAAGAAAATCCTAAACCCTAATCTTTCCTAAAATTCTCTCTCTACCTTTCTTAGCCGCCCCCTCATTCTCTCTCTCCCTCTCACCATTCGGCCAACCCACTCCCTCCCCTTCCTCTTCCAAACCGCCACCACCCTCCTCTACATTCCCAAATCCGGCCGCCCTTCTCCACCCTGTCCCTTGGCCGCCTACTCTCCTCCATCTCCACAACCCGAGCCCCACTTCCCATAGCCGGCCGACCACCAAAGCTCCACCACCCGAGCACCACCTTGAAGAACAAAGAAGCCGACCACTCATCTTCTCTTGGAGTGTTATCCGAGAAAAGGTTTCCTTCTCCGATGAGGGATCTAGGTATCAGTGTGTAGCATCCAAGGCAGACGATCTATCTCTCCCTCCGGCGCAACTCCGGTGGAACCGCGGAAGAGTGATCCTTTGAAGGTAGTCGGAATCATCTATTCTGACTTGGGTAACGAACCTCTCCACTCAAGTGTGATTCCCTCTTGGTATTCTAGTGGCTGGAACGATTTTTGCGTTGGATTTGAATCGTTAGATTCTTCGTGGTTTCCTTATATTTGCATCTCTCTTAATCACGTTGTTTTCCGGAAGGGTTTGGCGAACCCCGTAGTTTTGTTGGGAGAGAACTACCATTTCTCGATCGCATTTTTTTGGTAGACTCTTTTGGTACAACCTCGCTTGTCCGGACCGGGTGGGTCCCTTTGGCTTGGGAGAACATCGACCAATAGTCGTTTGTTCAACCGTTCAGCGGTGTGGCTACCGTACGTTGGTAAACTGCGATATTTTGTTTGCGAGTGCGCTGCGGTTAAAGCTTGTGTGAGTGTAATAGTGGAGTTAGAGAGGCGTCCGCTTTATTCCCCTAGTCCTTAGTGCGTATGCGGTAGAGGCCTACATCATTTTGGTATCAGAGGTAGTTCTTGTAAATATTTTAATTGGCACCCTCCCCTGTTATTATTGAACGTTTGCCCGCACTTCTGTGTGCACGTTTGTTGTCAAAAATCGCAAAAAAAAAATATTTCTGGTCTGCCAATAGCGGTGTAGATTTCTGATTTTTCAGCAAAAAAATCCAATTTTTTTTAATAATCCTCATTTTATTTCCAGTAAGGAAAAAAAAATTATTTTCGTATAATCGTCAAGCGGGATTAAATCCTTCTGTGGTCTGTCTAAGTCGGTTATCTTCACTTGTGCATGCACACTAGGCTAGGTACGGAATATCCTCCGTCATCTTCTAATATGGATGATGACCGGGGTGAGGGTCATGCCCTCACTGAGATTGAGGAACTCCGTCAGGATTTCACGGAGCAAATGACAGCTATTATGGAGGCACTTCATGGAATGGGATTACAATAAGGGGCACCCCGTAATCAACCCGCTCACCAATGGGTGGGAGAAAATCACAATCCTTACCTCCACCCTCCTAATGAGCACGCTCCACGAGCACCTTACGAGTTTGATCTTACTTGGGCCGTTCGAGTCAAGCCTCCATCCTACGATGGATTGGGAAATCCCCAAGTCTTCCAGGACTGGGTCATGGAAATCGAATGTTATTTCGAGTGGTATACTCTGAACGACGCGAATAAGGTGCGAGTAGCAAGGATGAAGTTGCTAGGGCGTGCTAAATTTTTTTGGCTAAATGAGGAATGACGTTTGAGAGTCGAGAACGGTGCGTTGCCCATTGGTTGGGATGACATGAAGGCTAGGCTTACAGAGCAGTATGTTTCCCGTACCACCGAACACAGATGTTCGATGATTTAGCTACCCTTAAGCAAGGGACCAGGTCGGTTTCTGAGTACATGAGTCTGCTGAAGGACATGATGGTTAGGTGTGACGTGAAATAGATGCCCGAGGTCACCCTCTCCAGGTTTCGTAAGGGACTAAACCCCGACATCCAAGGAAAGCTTCTGCGTTACGGTCACACCGACTTGCACATCACTTTCAACGCTACCTTAGACATAGAGAAGCATAATGTGCTTAAGGGTAAGACTCGCTCGTTCCAAAAGGGCAAGTCCATCTTAGGACCGCCACCCACCTCCACCTATAAGGACAAAGGAAAATATCAGTCCCCCGACTCGACCTCCATAGTTGTAACAGCTAGGAATAATAGAAACCCCTCTGGTGAGAAAGTCCCAGTGGGTAGGGTCAACAGAATGAATGTCACCTATTTCGCTTGCGGGATCCAAGGACACTATGCTAGTGATTGTCCTACTAAACCCAAACCATTAGCCCTATTAGATTCCACTGGCGGGTCAGACGACCTTACTTACGAGGCGGGAGAAGAGAGCGAGTCGGACAAAGTGCCAAGTGATATGGAGGATGACTCCCATATGATGGTTATGAGGTGTATCCTGGCGACCCCACGAGCATTAGACGACTGGAATAGGACGAACATTTTCACATTGAATTTTAAGAGTGGTGAAAAATGGTGTAGGTTGATCATCGATAGCGGTAGTTGCATGAGCGTTATTTCTGTAGCCGCGGTGAAGCATATGTCACTTGCTGCCGAGCCACACCCTCACCCTTATAAGGTGGCATGGGTAAACAAGTCGTCCCTCCCTGTGTCGAAGCGATGCTTGGTACCCCTTACCATCAAAGCTTATTCTGAACAGATTTGGTGTGACGTCATCCCTATGGATGCTTGTCACGTCTTGCTGGGTCGCCCTTGGTTGCATGATCATGACGTTACCCACTTTGGTCGAGCCAACACTTACGAGTTTAAATTTAATGGCCGAACCATTATCTTTAAACCCGCTCCGCCAAAGGATCTTTCGGCCCCCTCCAAGGATACGGTCGTCCCGGTCGAGAAGAAAATGTATAGTCTGATTGGGAAGAAAGAATTGAGGCGTACTACCTTTGTAGACGGTGTCCTCTATGCTTTAGTGTGTCTGCAAGTTAAGGAAGATGCGGCAACATTTGAGAATTTGCCGCCGGCACTGAGAAAACTCTTGGATGAGTTTGTGGATGTGTACCTGGACGAGCTACCGTCTGAGTTACCCCCCATGCGGGATATCCAGCATGCCATTGATTTCATTCCGGGCTCCTCATTGCCAAACCTCCCGCATTATCGTCTAAACCCCTCTGCACACTTAGAGTTACAAACACAGATTTCAGGCTTATTGCAAAAGGGTTTTATCCGCCACAGCATGAGTCTGTGTGCCGTACCCGCCTTACTTGCCCCCAAGAAAGATAGCTCTTGGAGGATGTGTGTGGATAGTAGAGCCATAAATAAGATCTCTATTAAGTACCAGTTTCCCATCCCTCGCTTGGATGATATATTGGACATGCTAGCCGGTGCCACGATCTTCTCGAAATTGGACCTTAGGAGTGGCTACCATCAGATCCGAATTAGGGAAGGGGACGAGTGGAAAACCGCATTTAAGTCTAAGGAAGGGCTCTACGAGTGGTTAGTTATGCCGTTTGGGCTTTCCAATGCGCCGAGCACGTTCTCGAGGATGATGACCCACGTCTTCCAACCCTATATGGGAAAATTCATCGTGGTATATTTTGACGATATTTTGGTTTTTAGCACCTCCACGATCGATCATGAGTCACATTTAAAAATCATCCTTACCACGCTGAGGTCGGAGAAATTGTTCGTGAATATAAAGAAGTGTACTTTCCATGTGTCATCGGTTGAGTTCCTCGGTTATATCGTTAGTTCGAAGGGGATTTATGTAGATCCCAAGAAGGTGCAAGCCATTAGAGATTGGCCCGAGCCCGCCAATATTCGGGATGTTAGGAGTTTTCACGGGCTCGCTACATTCTATCGAAGATTTATTAAGGATTTTAGCAGCATTATGGCCCCCATCACTAAGTGCATGAAAAAGGGTGAATTTACATTGACGAACTCAGCTGCTAGAGCGTTCCAATTAATAAAAGCGCGCATGTCGGAAGCCCCCCTCTTGCGACTACCAGATTTTACCAAAGATTTCGAATTGTCATGTGATGCATCAGGAGTGGGAATTGGCAGAGTATTAAGTCAGGAAGGCCACCCTGTGGGGTATTTTAGTGAAAAACTGGCGGGTCCAAAATTAAATTATTCCAATTATGATCGGGAGTTTTACGCGGTCATTAGATGCCTCCAACATTGGCATCATTATTTACTTCCTAAGGAGTTTGTCATCCTATCCGATCATGAAGCGCTAATATTTATTAACTCTCAAACTAAGGTTAGTCCTAGGCATGCCAAGTGGGTCTCCTATCTTTAGGAGTACACTTTTATTATCAAGCACATAAATGAAACGCTTACCACTCAATACGCATCATATCAAGTTAATGCCAACGCACATAAGAGAGTGTCTCCCTTGAAAGTTGGTGATTTAGTCATGGTGCGTCTCATCCCTGAATGGTTGCCTACGGGCACCTTAAAAAAGTTAGCGGATCGGCGAGCGGGACCTTTTCGGATTTTAAAGAGGTTAGGAGACAATGCATTTCTTTTGGAATTACCAACTGATTGGGGTATTTCCCCTGTTTTTAATGTTTCGGATTTAACGCCATATATTGCTCCGCCACTAGAATTATCTTCCTGTCCGTTTAGTTCCACTACAGATTCTCATGGGTATGGGGTTGAGTGGGGTAAGGGATCGCTCTCTCCATCGGTATCCAACAGAGGTACGCTAAATGTTGATTATATAGATTTTCCCCCTTTGCTGGCTAATGCTTTTCCCAGGTTTGCTAGGACAGTGTTTTTGCCAGACAGGATTCTTCGGGATGATGTGTTTCCCACTGCAGATGGAGATGTGTGCCGCTACTTGATTCGTTGGCGTGATCGCCCCGCCTCTGATGACTCTTGGCTCCCAGAAGCGGAGGTCGCTCTGTTGGATGGTGTTCTTCTACGACGGTATCTTCAAGCCAACTCATCGGTGATGAGTCCTTTCAAGCGGGAAAGGATTGGTGGAGATGACGGCCCCCATGTTGTTGATGACGTCATGCTAACGGATGACCCTCCTTTGTCTCCAACAAAGGACTCGCGTCGCTATGGCGTTCGTATGGAGCAGCGCTACAATCTCCGCCCTCGGCGCAAGACAAATAACTAGTTGAACTTCTTCTATTTTTAGCTTGAGAGCATTTTTATTTTTAGCATGTTTTACTTGTTCATTTGGAGTTTGTTATTTTATTTGGGCTTCATGTAGCCTTGGAGTGTTATTTTAATTTGGGCTACATATAGCAAATACTTGGAGTTAAGCTAATATATAGGCATGTAGTGTTTTGTTTAAGCTTAGTTGAATGAAGAAAATCCTAAACCCTAATCTTTCCTAAAATTCTCTCTCTACCTCTCTTAGCCGCCCCCTCATTCTCTCTCTCCCTCTCACCATTCGGCCAACCCACTCCCTCCCCTTCCTCTTCTAAACTGCCACCACCCTCCTCTACATTCCCAAATCCGGCCGCCCTTCTCCACCCTCTCCCTTGGCCTCCTACTCTCCTCCATCTCCACAACCCGAGCCCCACTTCCCATAGCCAGCCGACCACCAAAGCTCCACCACCCGAGCACCACCTTGAAGAACAAAGAAGCCGACCACTCATCTTCTCTTGGAGTGTTATCCGAGAAAAGGTTTCCTTCTCCGACGAGGGATCTGGGTATCAGGGTGTAGCGGCCAAGGCGAACGATCTATCTCTCCATCCGGCTCAACTCCGGCGGAACCGCGGAAGAGTGATCCTTTGAAGGTAGTCGGAATCATCTATTCCGACTTGGGTAACGAACCTCTCCACTCAAGTGTGATTCCCTCTTGGTATTCTAGTGGATGGAACAATTTTTGCGTTGGATTTGAATCGTTAGATTCTGCGTGGTTTCCTTTTGATTTGCATCTCTCTTAATCGCGTTGTTTTCCTAAAGGTTTGGCGAACCCCATAGTTTTGTTGGGAGAGAACTGCCATTTCTCGATCGCATTTTTTTGGTAGACTCTTTTGGTACAACCTCGCTTGTCCGGACCGGGTGGGTCCCTTTTGCTTGGGAGAACATCGACAAATAGTCGTTTGTTCAACCTTTCAGTGGTGTGGCTACTGTACGTTGGTAAACTGCGATATTTTGTTTGCGAGTGCGCTGCGGTTAAAGCTTGTGTGAGTGTAATAGTAGAGTTAGAGAGGCGTCTGCTTTATTCCCCTAGTCTTTAGTGCGTCTGCGGTAGAGGCCTACATCAAAAGGATCAGGTTCTACATGGAAGCAGTCGACCCTTGACTCTTCATGGTAGTGGAGGAGGGACCTTATATCCCCACTAAGGCCTCCACCATTGATCCGACCAAGATGATACCGAAGAAGCTCTCCGAAATGGACAAGGATGAGATGGTACTAGTCGGTCTTGACAAGAAGGCTCAGAACATTCTTGTCAGCGCCGTCGATGACTCCATGATGCAGAACTTCAGCAACTGCAGGACTACTAAAGACATCTGGTAGTGCCTAATCATCCTGATGGAAGGAACAGATGAAGTAAGGGATGATCGAAGATCCCTTCTGAACCAAAAGTATGAGGTCTTCAGTCGAGGTCCCAAGGAAGAGATCGGAGTAACTTTCGAGAACTTCCTGAAGATCGTCAATGCCCCGAAGGGCTATGGCAGAATATTCACCGATGGTGAATTAAATGACAAATTCCTTAGATCCCTTACTAAGGAATGGGACACCAAGATCCGCGCCATCAGAGAATTTGGCAAGCTGGCAGAAACTGATCCCCAGATTCTGTTTGGGAAGCTTATGCCCTATGAGCTTCAGCTGAACACCAGAAAAGCTGAAGAAGAAGCCGACAAAGCCGCTGCCAAAGAAAAGACTGTAGCCCTGAAAGCCAATCACTCAAGGAAAGGCAAGGGTGCAACCTCGTCCCGCTCTTGGAAAAGGGATGAGGAAGAAGACTCTAAGCCATGCTCTTCCGGCTCAGAGCTATCTGAAGAAGAATTCTCCCTCATCACTCGAGAATTCAAGAAGTTCCTCAAGATGAGGAATCAAAGAAAGAGAGATGGCTCCTCCTCCAGACATCAGAAGAAGAATTACTCTTCTGACAGGTATGAACCTAAACAGAACAAACATCGCTCTGCTGACATTATTTTCTTTGGATGCAATAAGCCAGGTCACGTCGTTGCTGACTGCCACCAAAGCAATAAAGACAAGGGGAAGGGAGAGGAACACAAGTCCTCTAGAGATAAGAAGAAGGAGAGGAGCTACATTGCCAAAAAGATAAAGACACTGAGTGAGTCTGATTCGTCAGACTCCAGTGATGATGAGGAAGCCTACTTCGGGCTAATGGGTCGCTCTGACTTAGAAGGAGACTGCCCCCCATTTACTGGGAAGGTAAAAGATCATACCCCCCTCTCTGACTCTGACTCTGAGT
Source organism: Platanthera zijinensis (assembly GCA_039513925.1). Taxonomy (NCBI): domain Eukaryota; kingdom Viridiplantae; phylum Streptophyta; class Magnoliopsida; order Asparagales; family Orchidaceae; genus Platanthera; species Platanthera zijinensis. The sequence continues at coordinate 88,188,140 of CM077078.1, forward strand.
CTCCTGATGATGATCTCGAGGACAGTCCATCTGCCCGTGAAGCTGAGCTCCTCGAAAAATATGTGCTTCTGCTCAATACCTTTGAGGAATGCCGCAAGAGGTTGAGAGCTCAGAAAAAGGAAGTCAAATTCCTTAAGGCTGAGGGTGTGTCCCTAAGAGAAGAGATCACTAACTTGATTTCTCTCCGACAGGAACACCTGGACCTGACTTTTGAGCACTCAGAGTCTGGTAAATCATCCAGGAGAAATCAACAAGTTGGAAGAACAACTAGCGGCTGAAAGGAAGATTGTCAAAAGCTTCTCCATGCCCAAGACCGTTCTTCCTTTGGTTGATGAATTCTCTGCTCAGGCTAAAGGGGCTGGCTTAGGGCATTTGAGTGTGTCTGGTAAATCATCCAGGAGAAACATAAAACAGAGGAAAAATAAGGTTGCTAAGAAGGCCTCTGCTGCATAAAAGGGAAAGGCCCCACTCGATCCTATTCTATTCAGAAAGCCTGGCTTTCCTTGCAATGAGCAGGACTTTGAGTCAACCTATAGCCACTTCTTCCGGCCCTCAGTTGAAAAGCCCAAGAGCCAGTATGATGGTTGGGCCTTCCCCCATAACTACGGTAAGAGTGTCTTCAAGGCATCTTATGAGGAAATCAAAGTGGAGAATTATGGCCACTTCTCAAGCGGCCATAATAGGAAGCAGACACCAAAGGCCAAGCTTATTATACTAAAGGAACAGGAAGTGAAGAAATCGTGTTACTACTGTCATCATGATGCCTCCACCTCCAGATCAAAGGCCCCAGCTAGACCCACCATTCCAAGGGTGAAGCTGGATCCTAGGAAGCGGTACAACAGGTTTTACTGTTGGTGCTGTGGCAAAGTTTGTCACTTTGCCGTGGATTGCTGGTTTAACTCAAGATTCAACGAGACTCCTCATGTTAGCAATGCAAGGCCAACCACTCGTAGGGTTAACCACCCAAGGGGGAGTGTGCTAACAAGGAATCTAAGACCCAAGTTCGATTGGGTTCCTAAGGGAAATTAATTCTGTTTTGCAGGTATGTCCAAAGGCCACCAAAACGCCAATATAGTACTTGGACAGTGGATGCTCCCGACATATGAACGGGACTAGAAGCCTGTTGTGTGATTACTCCCCAGTCGAAAATGGACCCAAAGTCATCTTTGGAGGATCTGATCGAGGAGTCACTAGGGGTTATGGTATGATTTCCAACGGTATATTCTCTATCACTGACGTGGCCTATGTTGAAGGGTTAAACCACAACCTGATCAATGTAAGACAATTATGTGATAAAGGATACGACATTAAGTTCTGCAAGGATAAGTGCTTGATAATATCGTGTGCCTCTTCGGAGACGGTATTAACTGGCATTAGGAGCAGAAATATCTTTTGCTTAGATTTTCTTAACTTAGATTCTTCTACCCTCGTGTGCCTAGTAGCAAAAGGCAGTGCATCTCTTTGTGAACAATGGCACAAGAGATTAGCACATATTAATTTCAAGAAAATTAATATATATATTTTCCAAGAACTTAGTAAGGGATGCCCCTACTATTAAGTGCATCAAAGATAGCCCTTGTCCTGCATGCCAGAAGGGCAAACAGACTCGGGATACCTTTAAGAGAATTGCAGACAAAGACTCCTCTAGATGTCCTTATCTTCTGCATATGGACTTGTTCGGTCCAGTGCAAGTTCATAGATTAGGAGGCAAATCGTATACGCTAGTGATTGTTGATGATCACTCTCGGTTTACGTGGGTGTTCTTCTTGAAACAAAATCAGATACGTTTGACATCTTCACTAATTTAGTCAAGCAGATTCAGAACGAACTTAACTGCTCCGTGGTCAAGATCAGAAGTGACCATGGAACAGAATTCGAGTCTGGTGCTATGACAGAATTCTGTGAAGAACATGGTATCTTTCATGAGTTTTCCCGCGTACTCTTCAGCAAAACGGAGTTGTAGAGAGGAGAAATAGAACGCTCATTGAAGCATGTATGACAATGTTGAATGATGCTTCTCTTCCAGAGTACTTCTGGGCAGAGGCTGTCAATATGTCTTGTCATGTGCAGAACCGAGCATTGATCAACAAGAATCATCGTAAGATGCCTTATGAGCTATTGAAAGGCAGGAAACTGACCATGTCCTATTTAAGGATTTTTGGCTGCAGATGCTATTACTCAATAATGGGAAGTACCCACGTACTAAATTCGGAGAAAAATGCTTCGAAGGCATCTTCAAGGGCTATAATAGCCATAGTCAGGCATATAGGGTCTTCAATAAGAAAACCCTAGTGGTAGAGGAGTCCATTAATATTGTATTTGATGAAGGAAGCTTGCTTCATAGCAATTCTTCCAGTGACATTCTTGAAGATGCAGGTGCAAGGCTCGAACAGTTAAGTCTCAATGAGACAACAAAAGATGCAACTCCCAAGTACATCAAGGTTTCCACCTTAACGCCAACTGGAGAAGATGACGATCAGGATGGAGCAACTCTCCCAGAAGAAGGAGAAGCCCAAGAAGCTGTTAGAGCTCTAGATGCCAGACTCTTGGAGCTCCGATATGTGAGGGATCATCCCAGAGATCAGATCATAGGAGATCCTCATGACGGTGTAAGAACTCGGAGAGGTACAATTAACGAGATTCTGCACCTTAGTTTTCTGTCACAGGTTGAGCCAAAGAAGTTCGACGAAGCGAACAAGGATGCATCATGGATATTGGCCATTCAAGATGAACTACATCAATTCGAACGATGCAACGTCTTGACGCTTGTTACCAAACCAAAGAAACAGAATGTGATCGGCACTAAGTGGATCTTTAGAAATAAGCTGGATGAACACGGTGTCATCATCAAGAATAAGGAAAGACTAGTTGCATAAGGTTACAGACATGAGGAGGGGATTGACTTCGACCAAACCTTTGCACCGGTTGCAAGGCTCGAGGCAATCAGATTGTTCCTAGCATATGCCTCTCACAAGGGATTCACGGTCTATCAGATGGGCGTGAAATCTGCGTTCCTAAATGGAAATTTGAAAGAGGAAGTATATGTCGCGCAACCCCCAGGTTTTGTTAGTCCATCACTTCCTAATCATGTTTATTTTCTTAATAAAGCATTATATGGCTTAAAACAAGCTCCTCGAGCTTGGTATGAGACTCTGTCTAGTTTTCTTCTTGAGAACAAGTTCTCGAGAGGAAAAATAGATAAGACATTGTTTCTTAGGGAAGTTAAAGGCAAGATTTTACTTGTGCAAATCTATGTCGATGGCATAATATTCGGCTCAACGGACAACAATCTTTGCAATAAGTTTTCTAAACTTATGCAAGGAAGTTTGAAATGAGCAGCATGGGAGAGCTAAAGTATTTCTTGGGACTTCAAGTGAAATAGTTTGAGGATGGAATTTTCATCTCTCAGACGAAGTTCACAAATGAACTCCTCAAGAAATTCGGAATGGAGAATGCAACCTCTATGAGGACTCCAATGGGATCCACTATGTCTCTAGACAAGGATGAGAAAGGGAAACCTTTTGATGAAACCAAATACAGAAGCATAATTGGATCCCTGCTCTACCTTACTGCTAGTCGACAGGATATTATGTTTTCCACATGCATTTGTGCCAGATATCAGGTGAACACTAAGGAATCTCATTATGTCGTTCCAAAGCGAATTCTTAGATACCTTAAAGGTACACCAAATCTTAGCTTGTGGTACCCAAGAAACAATGATGTCGAGCTAATAGGCTTTTCAGATGCTGACTTTGCAGGAAGCAGGGATGATAGGAAAAGCACTTCTGGGACGTGCCAATTCCTCGGAAGAAGGCGTATTTCATGAAACAGTAAAAAACATTATTGTGTCGTAACCTCTACGGCTGAATCTGAGTACATCTCAGCAGGCATCTGTTGCGCACAACTTCTATGGATTAGAAATCAACTCAAAGATTATGACTTGCAGTTCAGAGAAGTTCCTATGTTTTGCGACTCCTCGAGCGCAATAGCAATTGCGAACAATCCAGTGTCGCACAGCAGAACAAAGCATATTGAAGTGCGCTACCACTTCATTCGGGAGCATGTGGAAAATAAAGATATCTCTCTCTGCTATGTCCCCACGGATAAGAAGATTGCAGATATTTTCACAAAGCCCCTAGACGAGGCCAAGTTCAGTCTCTTCAAAACTGAACTCGGCATGCTGAACTATGAAGATTGAAGGGCTCAAGGTTCTTGGATCAAGGGGGAGCATCAGTAAGGAACTCAAGATTGAGCATAGATGTAAGAGCTGAGGGGGGCATTTGGCTCCAAGTGAAGTCCCAGATTTGTAGAAGCCGAAAAGGGGGAGATTACCCTCTCGGCTAAGGCTAAGGTGGCTGCTAATGTTAAGTATGCTCTCAGGAAAAGGGTAATGAATTTCACTCTCAGCTGAATTTTCATTTTATGATTTTCATTCTTATCTGTTCTATTCACCTTAGCTTGTAGGGTTTAGGCTTCTTCAAATAGGGGGAGATTGTTGGGTATTGTATCCACAATGTACCTGATTTGAAGAAGCCCCTGAACAAGCTAAGTTGAATTGATAATGTATTTGATGATTTTCTATCAAGTTGTGCTTGCAGCTATTCCATGCTAAGTGCACACCAATATCAGGATGCAGTGGGTAAATATACACGGGTCTTCGCAACGTAATCCCTCGTTGAGCAGATCAGTGTGTTGAATCACGTGTGCTCTCTCTATTGGAGTGTAATTATTTTCAAGTACAGGGTCAAGATTGATCAAGAGCAAAAGAGGAGCAAAGATGGGTCAAAGACCAAGTTCATAGAAAGGGAGAGAAAAATCGTCTAAGTTATAATCGGCGAGAATCATTAAGTCATTCCCGCCGACTTCGATGGGAGTCACTTGTGATTCTCGCCGATTCGACGGGAATAAGGCATCATTACCGCCGACCTCTTCCGGATGATTGTTTTCCTATCAGAAATTCTGCTAAGGTAGAATCGACGGGAATCACCAAGTGATTCTCGCCGACTTCAACGGGAATCGTTCTGATTCCCGCCGATTAGACGAGAATCAGGTTGCATTCCTGCCGATTCCCTCAGGCTCACTAATTTTTCAACTGGAAATCGGCCAAGGCAGAATCGATGGGAATTATGAGAGATTCCCGCCAAATTCGACGGGAATCATCAACGATTCTCGCCGATTTTTCCTTAGGCAATTTTCGCCTGTTCGCTGGGCCGAACCAAGAAGCCGTGCGCTGTTTCGGCCATGTATAGGGTTTTTCCTTGTGGGCCCCACAACGGTCATTAGGGTTGGCTCGGGTATATATACATGCTTATTTCGAACATCTACAGAAACTATTCACGCAAAATTAATAAGCCGACGTCGTGCCCTAGCAGATCGCGAAAATCGTCGATCGCTGTCGCCGCTCGCAAGCTTGTCATTGCCGCAGATCTCAGAGATTCTTTGATCTTCCGTCGACAGGACCGAGGCTAGCAGTGTGTCTCACACTTCTCTCTTGAGATCTCTTGTCTCTCGAATCGTTGAACGAAGTTAGTTCTTCATTCCGATTCGATCGAGACGACTGATCTAACTGAGATCGTTCGTAGACCTTGCTTGCTTCGCCAAGAAGATTGGATTCACAAAGCATCGCCGCTGCAACCTCTTGCCGCCGCCGATCTTGTCAAGATCCTCTCCAAGAGAGTACTCCGGTCGTGGACTCTTCATCTCTTTCAAGAAAGCATCAACGAACGAAGAGCGACATCGGATTCTCCACAAGTTTGTTTGTATTTCTTGTACATTCAATTTTTGTTTTATTGTAAAGGAATTTTTATTCCTACTTGTAAGGGTTGGGTGCAACCCGTGGTGGAGTAGTGACTCCTTTGGTTGGAAGGGTATCTTCCGTAGTGTGAGGATTGGATTTCAATCCGGTTGGTGAAGTGACCGAGTCGTCCCTTGGTGGGAGATAGGTCAAAGGGGGAGAGTGGACGTACCCAAATCGGGGAACCACAATAATTGCTTGTGTGCTTTTCTGTGTTGTGTTAGTTTATTTGTGCAGGTAATTTAAATTCCGCAAAAGACTGCATACACCTATTCCCCCCCCCATAGGTGGATTTAGTTCACACTAAATACTTTCAACTCCGTGCTGATGGTTATTTTTGTTTTCGGGTTTTATACGTGGTAGATTGCAATAGGGAGCCTTGGGAATTAACTCCAAGGTACACCCGAAAATCTGGGCAGAAGCAAAGTTCTGACATTTTGGGTGCCTTGGAACCAACCTTGTGCATAACTGGGTTATGTGCTTTTGTATGATCGATAAATCGGGATTCGGGGAAGCTTAACTCGCGTCGATGACTTGAATTGTTGTGGCGATGTGAGAAACGGGTTGAGTGAAACCGTACCCGATCTATGTGGTTCAGTTTAAGAGGACTACCGATGGCATAGAGGGAGGGTCTTAGGCTTCTGCTGAAAAAGACTATTAGCTCATGTTATTGTCGTCCTAGGGGCGACGGTGGACCGAGTTCACCGAGAATGTGCCCTGAGAGCACAGGGTATATGGCCGTAAGTGCCTACTTATGTGGTGAAGTATAGTCTAGCATTATTGTATGTAGTGAAAGAGTAGTGGAATTGCTCCTGTTCGATACCAACCTGTCTCCAGAGAGTGGCGTTGAGCCATGATCGCGAGCAGTATGAACCGGAAGCCAGATTAGGAGAGGATGTTTGGATTATACTAATGAAATGCAGGGAAAGAGCACCGCCGCCCCAAATAAGGGGTGGGGTCATTATAATTTGGTCAGCTTTAGCTGATTGTTACTTTTGTTTGCCACCGCTGCGGTGGAATGTTGATTGCAGGTACTGTGAAGCCTAGTGGCAAGTAGTTGGCTGAAGCCCTTGTTGTTGAGTCGGCCCTTGAAAGCCAAAGCAAATTTTTTACTTTTATGCTCATGTGTGACCGACCTGCGTGTCGTGGTATGGAAGACATAATTTGTTTTAAGTAAACACTTGTAAGGCAATAAGGCCAAGTACTATATGGTGTATTTGTTCTGTCATTCCTAAATTGGGTTTTAGTGGACATTTATGTTGTGGTTTGGGTTCTTTACTTTTCAACCTTTAAAATGCTTCTGCTAGAATATGCTCTGTGTAGGACATGTTATATTGGTCGGATAGTTTCATTCTGTAACCCTTCGGTCTATCTGTAGTTTATGGTGTCGGGCCCCGACTGGACCTATTACTATATGCCATGTGACAGATAAGGGTGTTACAATTTGGTATCAAACTACCAGTTTCGGTCATGCTTATTTGAATTCGTAGGCGAATTCTTTTAAGGGGTGGTGAGCACATGTATGTGCGCCATCGTTATAACATAAAAAAGAACCTATGAATGTCCACTTAGGAATAAAAATACACATGTTTGAGGAACTTGCATATTCCTATAATTACAGTTTGCAATTTTGTTTGGTCACTTAATGGTGTTTTGTATGACTATAGGTTACTAGGAGTGGCGCAGGGCCGTCAGAACACCCGCATTCTGAGGCAAGTAGTGCACCTAATGATGTGCCTGCAACACCTCCTTCGGCAGAAACTGTAAGGCTCGTGGCTGAGGTAGTGTTTGTAATGATAAACGCCAAGCTAGGAAGGCAAGTGTAGTAGCCTGCCCCTGTAGGGGAGCAGGTACCGCTTCAAGCGGCAGAACCTAGAAGGGTTGAACAAGTGGTGGTAAAGCTGTTGATACCTAGAAGATCGACAGAGAAGCAGCTCAAACAAGTGATGAGCTTTAACCCTCCGGTGTTTTCGGGTACTAGAACCCCATCCTAGGCCGAGGATTGGCTCTCTCGTGTGAAGAGAGTCTTGACAGCTATATAAATGGAGGAGTGGCAGAAGACCACCATAGCCTCCTTCTTGTTGGATGGTGAGGCGAGGTTGTGGTGAGAAGAGTTAGAGCTTCATCACTTGGGTGGAAGGCAATTCGCGGATGTCTTGATGGAGGAGTTCTCGAGGTTGTTCTTGGCAAGATACCTCCCCTTGGCTCAATGGATCGCTATGGAGAACGAGTTCTAGAGGTTTGCTCTGGGAGATAGTAGCGTGGATGAGTACCTCCATGAGTTCACACGGTTAGGTTGCTATACTAGCTCTATTTTGGTTGATGAGGAGCGTAAGACCAACCGGTTTTACAAGGGTCTGCGTGATGAGCTAAGGCTACTACTCTCGGGTCCTATGACTCAGGTCTTCCTAACCGTGGTCACTACGACCCGATCACTGGAGAAAGATATTAAAAGAGTACAAGCGAAAAAGGACTCTATTTCAAAGAAGATGGAGTTCAAAGTGCCGAACTCCTCAAAATCTGTGTTTTGTAAATGGAATAAGAAGGCTAGGACTTTGGGTCCAGCCCCTTCTTCTGGGTCTTCTGGGGCAACTATAGGCCGAACCCCGGGCGCATGCTATAACTCTGGGAAGCCAGGGCACTATGCCTGAGATTGTTAGAGCGGACGTACAAAGTCCAAGAAGAAGCCTGAAGCCACTTATGATGAGAAGGGCAAGGCAGTGGAGTCAACCACATCACATTATGCCCTAGCCCAACCTAGAGTGTACAACTTGGGCTAGTAGGAGGCCATGAAGCAGGCTGACGTTGTGACAGGTATGGTTTAATTTATAGCAGTTTAGCTTTAAATACGTGCTCCCTTGCGCATGTTAGCTTATTACTGGTTGTGCTAGGCTTTTTTTTGATTTTCAATTATCCGACAAGAGCACTGCTCGATACGGGAGCTTCGCATTCCTTTTTGTCCGAAGGATTTGTATCGCACATCTGAGTACCTTCTTCGATGACAATGGACAAATTGGATGTGTTGTTGCCTAATGGGTGTTCAATGCGTGCGAATCGAGTTTGTTGCGTAAAGATACAGATTGGGAGTCAAGAGTTTGACTTATAAGCGTCGCTACTACTGATAGTGGAGTTCGATGTGACCTTTGGAATGTACTGGCTCTCGGAGAAACGAGCATACATTGATTGCAACCGCAAGGAGGTCAAATTGGGAACTAATCGTGAGACGACATTTGTGGGCATGAAAGGGTCGAGCATGACTTTGATGTCTGCTCTTCAGGTTGTTAAGGCAGTTCAGGCTAGTGCAGAGCTATTTTTCACACTAGTGGAGGATTTGAAGCCTAACCCTAGTTTGGACTGTATCCTAGTTGTATCTGAATATCCTGACGTGTTCCCTAACGATCTCCCTGGGCCCCACCTCAGCGAGAGATCGACTTCATTATTGAGCTAGTGCTAGGTGCCAAACCTATGTCACGCTCTCCGTATCGGTTAGCGCCTAAGGATATGACAAAACTGAAAGTTCAACTTCAAGAGCTGTTGGAATAGGGTTATGTGCGTCCAAGTTCATCGTCTTGGAGAGCATCAGTCCTCTTTTTAAAGAAGAAGGACATAAGCTTACGACTCTGCATTGATTACCGAGAGATGAATAAGCTAACCAAAAATAATAAGTATCAGATCCCAAGGATTGATGATCTGTTCGATCAGTTAGTCGGGTCAATGAGGTACTCAAAATTGGATCTTAAATCTGAATACTATCAGTTGAAGATAAGAGAAAGTGACATCCCCAAGAAAGCTTTCAGCACGCGGTATGGGCATTATGAGTTCACCGTCATGCCGTTTGGGCGGACTAATGCGCCATCCGTGTTTATGGATTTAATGAATAGAACATTCAGAGAGTACCTGGACCACTTCGTGATAGTCTTTTCGACGATATATTGGTGTACTCGCAGTGCGAGGAGGATCATTTCAAGCATCTGCATATGGTGTTGGTGTAACGCCCCCGATTTTTCTGCGATTATTTAATTTTTTCTTGGCGTTACGTAGACGCGTTTTCTTGGCTTGTGCCATCTGTGGAGTGTGGTCTTAACTCCTTAGAACTGAGTGGCCTATTTTGTAGTCTATTGGAAAGATCTCCCTAGCAAGCCGGGTCGTTTTGGGTGACCCGGTGTGGCCTCTCGGGGGATGCTTGTGTATTGGCTTCGGGTGGGTATAACTAGAGTTCTGTTCGTTGAAAGTTAATTTCGACTTTGCCGTTGAGTTTGTAGCATGGATATTTAGCTACGGTACGAATTTCGTCGAATTCCGAGGAAGTTCGGTTTTCGCGTCGTTTTGTATTTTATGAAAAAAATTAAACTATTTAATAAATATTATATTAATTATTAGTTTGAAAGGGTGCGGGTGCTTGGTGATTTTGGCCTTGTCTTATCATGCCTTAATTAATTGATTAGCTAGTTAAGATTAAGAGGATGTTATATATATAGGATAGTTTAGACTTAATAAGTAAAACCGCTCCTGTTCATCTTCCCGAAAACCAAACCAATCTGCGCCTGTTCGTGAAAAGAAGCAGAGAAACCGCCGGAAGTGCTACCTTCGGACGCCGATTTCGGGAGCATTTGTGGACGGAATTCGATTACGAAAGCGGATTTGGATTGCTCTCGCCTAGACCTTCATTCCTACGGTAAGAAATTCAGTTTTCGTGGTATTTCTAGGGGTCTCGAAATCCTTGGGTTGACCGTTCCCGCCATTAAAGCTCCAGATTTCTGCTTTAGGTGTCATTGCTGCTGGTGCCGAGTGAGAGTAAGGGAGGCCGACCAAGCTTTGCTGGAGATCGAGGTAAGTGGTGTTGTTGCCCTTGCCATATAGTTTTTCCTGTTCATTTGGTTCCTTATTGTTAATGGTTTTCCAAATTTCTCTTGCTAAAAGGTCCAATTTCATTTTGATTATGACCAAGTTTTGCTTAAGCATGTAGATAGTTTCTTGTACAGATTTTATTTTTTTCCGAAATCAGCCTTGCTATAAATTTTTTTCCTTCCTGCTGTTAAGTTGGCTAGTTCTCGGGTTGGGAGTAGAGAAATGATTGCTGGTTCAAGCATTGGAGATTTTAGGGCTTGGCGTTGAGTGTGGTGCACACACTCAATGCCGGGTCTATTTAAGCTTGACATTGAGTGTGGTGCACACACTCAATGCCGGGTCTGCTTGGCCTTGGCGTTGAGTTTGGTGCACACACTCAATGCCGGGTCTGCTTGGACTTGGCGTTGAGTGTGGTGCACACACTCAACGCCATTGCCCTTGATCTATTCTTTTGCGGCTAAGTACTTTGGCGTTGAGTGAGTCGACCTCACTCAACGCCAAAGCTATTTTATCGTTGAGAGTGATGGACAAAATTAATGTCGCAGTCTGTTCTTTTGCGGCTAAGTAGTGTGGAGTTGAGTGAGAAAATTCTTCTAAGTCAAAATCGATGGGAATCACAAAGTGATTCTCGCCAACTTCGACGAGAATCGTTAGTGATTCCCACCGATTCGGCGAGAATCAATATGCATTCCCGCCGACCTCTTCCGGATGGCGTTGAGTGAGTGGGCCTCACTCAACGCCATGACGGTTTAGGCGCTGAGTGAGGCGGGCTCACTCAACGCCGCAGCCCTTTCTTGCGGGTAAGTACTTTGGCGTTGAGTGAGTTGACCTCACTAAACCCCAAAGCTGTTTTATCGTTGAGAATGGTGGACGCACTCAAGGCCACAGTTTTTTTTGCGGCTTAGTACTTTTGCATTGAGTGAGTCAACCTCACTCAACGCCAAAGCTGTTTTGGCATTGAGAGAGGTGGACTCACTCAACGCCACAGTTGGGTTTTGCGGTTAAGTGCTAAGGCGTTGAGGGAGTGGGCCTCACTCAACGCCATAGCTTTTTTGGCGTTGAGTGAGGTTAGCTCACTCAACGCCACAGCCTGTGTTTCTGAAGGCGTTGAGGGAGTGGACCTCACTCAACGCCATAGCTGTTTTGGCATTGAGCGAGGTTAGCTCACTCAATGCAACAACCTGCTTTGCTAAAGGCATTGAGGGAGTGGATCTCACTCAACTCCATAGCTGTTTTGGCATTGAGTGAGGTTAGCTCACTCAACGCCACATCCAGTGTTGCAGAAGGCGTTGAGTGAGTGAACCTCACTCAACGCCATTACTGTTTTGGCGTTGAGTGAGGCTAGCTCACTCAACGCCACCGTCTGTTCAGGCTTTTAGTGAGTGGGGCTCACTCAACGTCATGTCGTGTTGAGTCATCTCAACGCTTTTCCCTTACCTATATTTTCTCCCCTTAGTGAATTCCTTTATTTTGAGGTTCCTTGTCGGCTATTTTCTTTTTTTTTTTCCAAAAAGGCCGAATCGTGGGTCGTGGTTAGTAGTGGTGGTTTGAAGCTCTTAATGGAGGAGGTGTTGTGTAATTTAGCTAAGGCCACCCTTTTTCTTTTATCTTGCTCCAGGTACGGGCTGGTCAAGGGGGTGGGATGTCCCTATTGCTTTCACATGTAGACCCCTGAGCTTTGTTTCTACGAAATGGTGGTTGGGGGGCTGAGTTTGCCTCCAACCCGGATCCGCGTTTTTTTTGCTACTACCATCTCTCACAGCTTAGGGTGTTAGATGTTTCTTCCTTTGTAAATTTACAACGTTTGGGCTCATGGTGGCCTAGTAAACTCTGCAGGATTTATTTTTGGGCAGGGTTATTGTTGTTTCCTCGCACTTAGTGTTTTTCTTTCTGTCTTACCTTGGACAGTGGTGCTTGTTTTCGTTTTACTTACTCTTCTTGCTTACCTTATAACCTAAATTTTCCGTACAGCTTACTTGTTTAGCTTGCTGAGGTATTCTTTTCTTCTTTGAATGCCTCAGGTTCTGGTTAGTAGCCGATTAGGCAGCTAGTTGTGTTGTGTTGTTGCTGGTGGTCTCTCGTTCTGTGGAGATTAGTTCCTTGGTCTTGTGAGGTAGTTTTACTATTTTTCTTGCAGACATACATATTTGCCAGTGGGTTTGTGTCAATTTGTTGGCGCCCACTGGTAGTTTTACCTTGATACTAGATGTGTTACTTTTTGCTGCTACCTTTCTGGAGTTAGTCGTCTTGCTCTTGGGATGATTTATGCTAGGTTGCTAGTTACTTTTAAACCTAAAATCACTATTATAAGTATACCTCATGATCAACATGTTTTATAAAACTCATCACTATTTTCCAAATAACGTAAAAAGATCATTTTCCTATATATATATATATAGTATAAATCAAAAGTAGGGTCCTGCATAGTATAAGTTGTCCTCTAGGGAAACTTATGCACTCTTTTAGGATGTTGAACCTGAATAAAGTATTTTCCGCAGCGTATAAGTATAGTTTTTTAATTGTGGACTAGGTGATCAACCGAGCCGAGGGATACGACCTTTAAAAATATAACTGATTTTCTAATCATATAACTTATGAATTTTCTTAAAGTATAGTTGATAGTGGTTTGCCTGAGCGTCGGCTGTTATCCCCTGCTCGACGTGGCATCATGACGCGTGTTTTCTCCTACTCTGATAATCCATTTTCCTCGGAGAAAATGCGGGTTATGACAGTTGGTATCAGAGGGAGGTTTCTTGACAAGTTAGTCGGGCAACCTTCCCTTTTGATTGCATTAGTAGTTCAACATCATGTCATTCAAACACCGATATGTCATCAACACGTCTTGATAATAGCACGAACACTACACTCATAGCATAACACGAAGTATACATGGCATGTTATGTAGTATGGGATGCATAACCTCACCACATGGCTGCGACTAGCTTGATTTCTTTTTCGTTGCATGAGGATGTTATGTAGTATGGGATGCATAACATTTTCATGTGTATGCCACTCATAACATGCATTAGGGCTTTTTTTAGAATGCATAGCACAAACATGCATAGCATTACATTGCATAAGCACTACGTGCCAAGTTAAAGACTGGCAGGATTATATATGTACACACATAAGTTTTCGAGTCAAAAATAATATAAAGTCATGCATTCCCGATCTAGGCACAAGAGTTAGTATGGTGGTGGTTAACCATCCTAGGTTAAGGCATAACATCAATTCTTATAAAAAAATAAACTCCCAGAGCAAGTTTAGCAGCTTTAAGTTCATATTTATGTATGTATTATCTGTACTTGTAGTTAGTTGCAGCTGTCGTACTAGGATCTGGCTAATGTTGCTATGATTTTAGGATGGCGAGATGCCCTTCGACTAGATCAACCCCCTATATAAGGGTGAGTCATCGGGAGCGCATAATGATGCGGTAATTGAGAGCCTGCGACAGAGTAGTGATTCCTTGAGCAAATAGATGGTGGAGGTGCGAGACTAGATCCAGTCTTTGGTGGCAGTTGTGGCAGGACAGACTCAGGGAGTGCAAGGCCCTACAAGAGGGTTAGCTGTTCCTCCTCCTCTTACACCCCTGAGACCTCCAATGGTAGTGCAAGCAGAGATGGCATTTATCTCACAGTTTCAGAGACTTAACCCTCCTACTTATGATGGGAAGGCAGATTTCATGATCATAGACGATTGGCTTATCTCCATGGAGGAGATGTTCTCATACTCCGGTATTATAGATGATCAGAGGGTGATGATAGTCGCCTATCAGCTCAAGGGTTTGGCTAAGAGTTGGTGGCTTAGAGAAAAGGAGAGCTTGGTAGCTGGTTGCTCTTGGGAAGTATTCAAGGAAATGCTGCTGAGGAAGTTCTTGCCTTCGGTCGTGCGTGACCGTCTTATGAATGACTTCCTCCACGTGAAGCAAAGGCAACTCACGGTCGGTGAGTATGAGATAGAGTTCAGCAAGTTGAGCCAATTTGCTCCTGGGTTGGTGAGTGTTGAGGCTGATCGAGTCAAGCGATTCCTTGGTGGCTTGAGGAGCGAGGTGCAGCAGTTTACCAGTGCTTATGGATTAAAGACTTATGCAGGGGTAATGGAGGCTTCTCTGAAGGTGGAGGCTATCAAGACCGCAAAGAGCAGAGGCCAACAAATGAGGAAGGACAAGCAAAAGTCTGTTGAGGAGAAGAAACCCAAGGTACCCAGTACTGCTTCGGGAAAGAAGAGCAAGGTGGTGTGTAGCTTCTGTGGTCGGTCAGGCCACCCTGTTGAGAGGTGTTTCAAAAAGGCAGCAGCTCAGAAGAAGGAGCAAGTTCATGCTATTCAGGGTGCTCATATGAGGGATGTTTCCTGTTCTATTTGCAAGCGACCCGGGCATGATGTTGCCCAGTGTTGGTCTAAGGATAAAGTCTGCTATCAGTGCGGGCAGAAGGGTCACATCAAGTCTAGGTGTCCTCAGGTCAAGCCTGATCTTCATGTAGTTCCACTTCAGGCACTACCTTCGCCTCAGCGTGTGGATAAGGGTAAAGGAAAGCTGAACGTGATCTCTTCCGAGGAGGCTTAAGCTTCGACTCAGGTCATCTCAAGTTAGTTGTTTCTTTTTCCAGCTTGAAAGTTTTATTTGTTAGAATGGTTACAGTTGGGTTTTGGTAGATCCTTAGTTGTATATACTCTAATAGGGAAATTTAAGGTGAAGAACTGCTGGGCGCATGTTCTATTCGACTCCGGTGCTACCCACTCATTTGTGACTAGAGCCTTTGTAGAGCGACATCGGTTGACTCTAGATCGAGTTCGTGATACCTTCCGCGCCAAGTTCCCTTCTAGCGAATCTGTGTTATCAGATTTGGGCATTCTAGATTGCCCTGTTTTGTTGGGGGACTTTCTTGTGAAGGCAGACTTGAAGATGATTTATCTGGAGGTCTTCGATGTTATTCTGGGCATGGACTGGCAGTCTAGGTATGATGCGGTCATTCAATGCAAAGGGAAGCGCTTGGACTTCATCAAGGACAATGGTAAGCAGGGAAGCGTGTATGCTGATCTGTGCCAAGGTTCTCCTGTCTTTTCTTCGGTATGTGCTCAGAAGTTGTTCTTTCTGATTGTTTTGCTTGTTTAGTCTCGGTGGTTGGGACTGCTGTTAGTGTACCGCGCTTAGAGGAGATTCCCGTTGTTCGTGGTTTCGCTGATGTTTTTCCTGATGAACTTCCTGGTCTTCCTCCCGATCAAGATGTCGAATTTGTGATTGATTTGGAACCGGGTACGCGTCCTATTTCTAAGGCGCCGTACCAGATGGCCCCCAGTGTGCTAGAGGAGTTGCGAGTCCAGTTAGATGAGTTGTTGGCAAAAGGGTTTATCAGGCAGAGTTCGTCTCCTTGGGGTGCTCCTGTTTTGTTTGTTAAGAAGAAGGATGGGTCGATGCGGCTTTGCATCGACTACAGGGAGTTGAACAAAGTCACTATTAAGAACAGGTACCCTCTGCCGAGGATCGATGACTTATTTGATCAGTTGCGCGGTAGCACAGTGTTCTCCAAGATCGATCTTCGTTCTGGCTATCATCAGCTTAGGATCCGTGAGGAAAATATTCCACGGACTGCTTTTAGATCGAGGCATGGACATTTTTAGTTCCTGGTTATGTCGTTTGGTCTGACCAACGCACCATCAACTTTTATGGATATGATTAACCTGGTGTTCAAGGATTTCCTAGACAAGTTCATTGTGGTTTTCATCGATCACGTGTTGGTCTATTCCCGCAACGCGGAGGAGCATGAACAACATCTGCGCTTGGTTCTATCGGAGTTGAGGAATCACAAGTTATTTGCCAAGTTGAGCAAGTGCGAATTTTGGTTGCCTCAGGTCTTGTTTCTGGGCCACGTAGTGAACAAGGATGGGATCTCGGTCGACCTAGAGAAGATCGCAGTAGTGATGGATTGGAGCAGGCCGGGCACGCCCAAGGAGATCAGAAGCTTCCTAGCATTGGCCGGCTATTACAGGAGGTTCGTGGAGGGTTTCTCTACCCTGGCTGCACCTTTGACCAGGTTGACTCAGAAGAACGCGGCCTTTGTTTGGAGCGATAAGTGCGAAGAAGCCTTCCTGGAGCTAAAGAATAGATTGTGCTCTACTCCCGTCCTGACCCTACCTGCTGAGGGTGTGGAGTATGATGTGTATGTGGATACTTCGTATGTTGGTCTGGGTTGCGTGTTGATGCAGGTTGGAAAAGTGATTGCGTATGGGTCAAGGCAATTAAAGACTCACGAGAGAAATTACCCTACGCATGACCTTGAGTTTGCAGCGGTAATTTATGTGTTGAAGCTGTGGAGGCATCTACTTTATGACGCTCAGTGCAAGATCTTCACTGATCACAAGAGCCTGAAGTACGTGTTCACACAAAAGGAGTTGAATCTGCGCCAGCGGCGGTGGCTAGAGTATGTGGCCGATTATGATGTAGAGATCCAGTATCATCCAGGAAAGGCCAATGTGGTGGTCGATGCCCTGAGCCGGAAAATGGGGAAGATCTTTAATCTCTCCGCCGATCGTTTAGTGGAAGAGTTCCTCCTTATGGATATCTCGGTGGGATGCTATGGAATGCAGAGTAGTTTAGCAGTGGCAAAGCCATCTTGGATTTCCCTTACTAGGTTTCACCAAAAGGATGATCCGGACCTTCTGCACTTATACCTCAGGACTGAGAGAGGGGAGTTTCCGGATTTTTCCATCGATGATGCGGGTACTTTGAATTACCACGGCAGATTTTGCATCCCTGCTGTTGGAGACATCAGAGGTATGTTATGTAGAGAGGCTCATGGATCTAGTGTTGCCTACCATCCGGGATCAACAAAGATGTATCATGATTTGAAGCAAATTGCCTAGTGGTATGAGATGAAGAGTGATATAGCCCGATTTATTGCTGAGTGCCACACTTGCAAGCGTGTGAAGGCCGATCACAGAAGGCCTCATTGCAAGTTGACTCCACTAGAGATCCCGACTTGGAAGTGGAAAAGTATTTCTATGGACTTCATCACGGGCTTACCGAAATCTCCAAGGGGATTTGATTCTATTTGGGTCATAGTGGATAGACTGACGAAGTGTGCTCACTTCGTGCCGTATAAGATTTACTATCCGATGAAGAAGATTGCAGAGTTGTACTTGAATGAGGTCATCAGATTGCACGATGTGCCTGTTAGCATCATTTCTGATCGAGACTCCCGGATTACTTCTCGTTTTTGGCAGAGTCTGCAGGAGGGTTTGGGTACAGATCTGAGGTATTATACTGCTTACCACCCACAGACCAATTGGCAGACGGAGCGGGTGAACCAGATAGTTGAGAATATGATCAGATGATACATTCTAGACCACGGTGGAGCGTGGGATGAGCGATTCAGACTTATGGAGTTTGCATACAATAACAGTTATAAAGAAAGTTTGCAAATGGCTCAGTTTGAAGCTTTGTATGGGTGGCACTGCAGAACCCCCCCCCCCCCCCTATTTTGGGCTGAGGCAGGTGAGAGACCCTTGTTGGGTCCGGATGCGCTCGAGGAGATGGAAGTCGCGATGAAGCTTATTCGATAAAAGCTTCGTATAGCTCAGGAGAGATATGAAAAGAACGCCAATCGGCGTAGGTCTTACTTGGAGTTTTCTGTAGGGGACCTTGTGTTTCTAAAGGCTTCCCCGATGGTTGGTGTTAAGAGGTTCGGTAAGAACCGGAAATTTGACCCGAGGTATGTGGGCCCATTTAAGATTGTTTAACGGATTAGCGTGTCAGCTTATAAGTTGGAATTGCCAGCAAACTTCCCAAGTGTTTATAATGTATTTCACGTATGCCAATTGCGGAAGTGTGTGCGCAGTAGTGGGCAAGTCTTGGATGTTGTGCCCCAGTTTGAGCCTAATCTCTCTTTTATTGAAGTGTCGGTCCACATTTTGGATACTCAAGATCGGGTGCTGCGGAGGAAGTCCATCCCGATGGTAAAAGTTCTATAGAAGAATATGGGTTTGGAAAGCGCGACTTGGGAGTTAGAGTAGGCTATGAGGGAGGCTCGCCCTCAACTGTTCCCCTGATTGGATTGGTATGTTTTCTTATTGTAATATTTGGCTTGTTACGTTTCCTTCTATAGTAGAACTGTTGTGCGTAAAGTTTCGGGACGAAACTTTCTTTTAGGGGGAGTTACTATAACGCCCCCGATTTTTCTACGATTATTTAATTCTTGCTTGGCGTTATGTCGACGCGTTTTCTTGGCTTGTGCTATCTGTGGAGTGTGTTCTTAACTCCTTAGAACTGAGTGGCCTATTTTGTAGTCTATTGGCAAGATCTCCCTAGCAAGCCGGGTCGTTTTGGGTGACCCAGTGTGGCCTCTCGGGAGATACTTGTGTATTGACTTCGGGTGGGTATGACTCGAGTTCTTTTTGTCGAAAGTTAATTTTGACTTCGTCGTTGAGTTCGTAGCGTGGATATTTAGCTACGGTGCGAATTTCGTTGAATTCCGAGGATGTTCGGTTTTTGCGTCGTTTTGTATTTTATGAAAAAAATATAACTATTTAATAAATATTATATTAATTATTAGTTTGAAAGGGTGCGGGTGCTTGGCGGTTTTGGCCTTGTCTTATCATGCCTTAATTAATTGATTAGCTAGTTAAGATTAAGAGGATGCTATATATAGGATAGTTTAGACTTAATAAGTAAAACCGCTCCTGTTCATCTTCCCGAAAACTAAACAAGTCTGTGCCTGTTTGCGAAAAGAAGCAGAGAAACCGCCGGAACCGCTACCTTCGGATGCCGATTTCGGGAGAATTTGTGGATGGAATTCGATTCCGAAAGCGGATTTGGATTGCTCTCGCCTAGACCTTCATTCCTACGGTAAGAAATTCAGTTTTCGTGGTATTTCTAGGGTTCTCGAAATCCTTGGGTTGCCCGTTTCCGCCATTAAAGCTCCATATTTTTGCTTTAGGTGTCGGTTCTGCTGGTGTCGAGTGAGAGTAAGGGAGGCCGACCAAGCTTCACTGGAGATCGAGGAAAGTGGTGCTCTTGCCCTTGCCATGTAGTTTTTCCTATTCATTTGGTTCCTTACTGTTAATGGTTTTCAAAATTTCTCTTGCTAAAAGGTCAAATTTCCTTTTGATTATGACCAAGTTTTTCTTAAGCCTGTAGATAGTTTCCTGTACAGATTTTATTTTTCCGAAATCAGACTTGCTATAAAATTTTTTTTCCTTCCTGTTGTTAAGTTGGCTAGTTCTCGGGTTGGGAGTAGAGAAATGATTGTTGGTTCAAGCATTGGAGATTTCAGGGCTTGGCGGTGAGTGTGGTGCACACACTCAATGCCGGGTCTATTTGGGCTTGGTGTTGAGTGTGGTGCACACACTCAATGTCGGGTCTGCTTGGTCTTGGCGTTGAGTGTGGTGCTCACACTCAACGCCGGGTCTGCTTGGACTTGGCGTTGAGTGTGGTGCACACACTCAACGCCATTGCCCTTGATCTGTTCTTTTACGGCTAAGTACTTTGGCGTTGAGTGAGTCGACCTCACTCAACGCCAAAGCTATTTTATCGTTGAGAGTGGTGGACACACTCAACGCCGCAGTCTGTTCTTTTGCGGCTAAGTAGTGTGGCGTTGAGTGAGAAAATTCTTCTAAGTCAAAATCGACGGGAATCACTAAGTAATTCTCGCCGACTTCGATAAAATCGTTAGTGATTCCCGCCAATTCAGCGAGAATCAATCTGCATTCCCGCCGACCTCTTCAGGATGGCGTTGTGTGAGTGGGCCTCACTCAATGCCATGGCAGTTTAGGCGCTGAGTGAGGCGGGCTCACTCAATTTCGCAGCCCTTTCCTGCGGGTAAGTACTTTGGCATTGAGTGAGTTGACCTCACTCAACGCCAAAGCTGCTTTATCGTTGAGAATGGTGGACGCACTCAACGCCGCAGTTTGTTTTCGCGGCTAAGTACTTTGGCGTTGAGTGAGTCGACCTCACTCAACGCTAAAGCTGTTTTGGCGTTGAGAGAGGTGTACTCACTGAATGCCACAGTTGGGTTTTGCGGTTAAGTGATAAGGCGTTGAGGGAGTGGACCTCACTCAATGCCATCGCTGTTTTGGCATTGAGTAAGGTTAGCTCACTCAACGCCATAGCCTGTGTTGCTGAAGGCATTGAGGGAGTGGACCTCACTACACGCCATAGCTATTTTGGCGTTAAGCGAGGTTAGCTCACTCAACGCCACAACCTGCTTTGCTGAAGGCGTTGAGGGAGTGGACCTCACTCAATGCCATAGCTGTTTTGGCATTGAGTGAGGTTAGCTCACTAAACGCCACAGCCAGTGTTGCAGAAGGCATTGAGTGAGTGAACCTAACTCAACGCCATTGCTGTTTTGGCATTGAGTGAGGCTAGCTCACTCAACGCCACCGTCTATTTAGGCGTTGAGTGAGTGGGGCTCACTCAATGCCATGCCGTGTTGAGTCATCTCTACGCTTTTCCCTTACCTTGATTTTCTCCCCTGAGTGAATTCCTTGATTTTGAGGTTCCTTGTCGGCTATTTTCTCTTTTTTTTTCCAAAAAGGCCGAATCGTGGGTCGTGGTTAGTAGTGGTGGTTTGAAGCTCTTAATGGGGGAGGTGTTGTGTAATTTAGCAGAGGCCACCCTTTTTCTTTTATCTTGCTCTAGTACGGGTTGGGCAAGGGGGTGGGATGTCCCTAGTGCTTTCACATGTAGACTCCTGAGCTTTGTTTCTTGGAAATGGTGGTTGGGGGGCTGAGTTTGCCTCCAACCCGGATCCGCGTTGTTTTTGCTACTACCATCTCTCAAAGCTTAGGGTGTTAGACGTTTCTTCCTTTATAAATTTGCAATGTTTGGGCTCATGGTAGCCTGGTAAACTCTGCAGGATTTATTTTTGGGCAGGGTTGTTGTTGTTTCCTCGCACTTAGTGTTTTTCTTTCTGTCTTGCCTTGGACAGTGGTGCTTGTTTTCGATTTACTTACTCTTCTTGCTTACCTTATAACCTAACTTTTCCGTACAGCTTACTTGTTTAACTTGCTGAGGTATTCTTTTCTTATTTGAATGCCTCAGGTTCTGGTTAGTAGCCGATTAGGCGGCTAGTTGTGTTATGCTGTTGTTGGTGGTCTCTCATTCTATGGAGATTAGTTCCTTGGTCTTGTGAGGTAGTTTTACTTTTTTTTTCTTACAGACATACATATTTGCCAGTGGGTTCGTGTCAGTTTGTTGGCGCCCACTGGTAGTTTTACCTTGATACTAGATATGTTACTTTTTGCTGCTACCTTTCTGGAGTTAGTCTACTTGCTCTTGGGATGATTTATACTAGGTTGCTAGTTACTTTTTAACCTAAAAACACTATTATAAGTATACCTCATGATCAGCATGTTTTATAAAACTCATCACTATTTTCCAAATAATGTAAAAAGATCATTTTCCTATATATATATATAGTATAAATCAAAAGTAGGGTCCTGCATAGTATAAGTTGTCCTCTAGGGACACTTATGAACTCTTTTAGGATGTCGAACCTGAATAAAGTATTTTTCGCAGCGTATAAGTATAGTTTTTGAATTGTGGACTAGGTGATCCACCGAGCCGAGGGATATGGCCTTTAAAAATATAACTGATTTTCTAATCATATAACTTTTGAATTTTCTTAAAGTATAGTTGATAATGGTTTGCCTGAGCATCGTCAGTTATCCCCTGCTCGACGTGGCATCATGACGCGTGTTTTCTCCTACTCTTATAATCCGTTTTCCTCGGAGAAAATGCAGGTTGTGACAGTTGGAGACATTGAGGAGGAATCAAATTTATTCCAAATTCTCCAAATGCGAATTCTTGTTATCCTTGGTTTCATTCCTTGGTCATATAGTTAGTGGAGAAGGCATTGCGGTAGATCTAGTGAAGATAGTTGAATACGGGAGTGGCCTGTGTTATCTACAGTAGCAGAAGTTCGGAGTTTCCTGGGACTTGTCGGCTACTACAGGTGCTTCGTAGAGAACTTCTCGCGGATAGCATTAGCCCTCCCGACTTTGATGAGAAAAGATCAAAAGTTTGTGTGGTCGCTGGAGTGCGCGCAAGATTTCGAAGAACTGAAAAGTCGCTTGACTATGACGCCTATTCTATGTTCTCCGAATGAGACTAAAGGATTTGAGATTTATAGTGATGCTTCGGGCAGTGGCTTAGGCTGTGTTCTACTGCAGCATGGGAGATTAATAGCTTATGGCTCGCGTCAGCTGAAGGTACACAAGAGGAGTTATCCGGTCCATGACTTGGAGTTAGTGGTCGTAATATTTGCCCTGAAGCTATGGAGGCATTACCTGTACGGTGTGAAGGTCGATATCTATACTGATCATAAGACCCTGAAGTACTTGTTGGATCAAAAGGACCTAAACATATGATAACGGAGGTGGGTGGAGTTCCTGGGTGACTACACCTTCAAGATACATTATGTGCCCGGGAAAGGCAATGCTATGGCGGATGTGTTGAATCGTAGGGCTCCCGCGCAGGCCAACTGGTTATCGATACATGATGAGTGTTTAGTTCGTGATTTGGAGGCATTAAAGATCTCTTGTGTTGACAAGCAGTCTAGTGCCAAGGCGCAATTGAACTGGACAGAGGTGCAGTATGACTTTGCTGATAGGATTTGGCAAGCTCTGGATGGGGATAACAGCATGAAGCAGATCATGGATGAGGCTTTGGATGGGACAAATTCCCAATTTATTGTTAAAGATGGACTGTTATAGAGGTACAGTCGTCTGTGTGTCCCTAGTGTGGGAAAACTGTGGGAGGAATTGATGTACGAGGCTCATCATACAAAGTACTCGATTCACCCGGGGAGCACAAAGATGTTTAGAAATTTGAAAAAGTTGTTCTGGTGGTCAAGACTTAAAAAGGACGTAGCACTTTATGTGGCGAAGTGTCAAACGTGCGCCTTGGTGAAGGCAGAGTGCAAGAAGCCTGGAGGTTTCTTGAAGTCCTTACCATCCAGGAGTGGAAGTTTGACAATATTTCAATAGATTTCATGCATGGGTTGCCAAGGTCGCAGAAGGGAAACGATGCAATCTGGGTGATCGTAGATAAATTGACGAAGGAGTCGCACATCATTCCGAATAGAAAGGATGATTCAGTGGATAAACGTGCAAAACTTAACGTAGATAACATTGTTCGACTGCACGGTGTGCCTCACAGCATCGTGAGTGACCGAGATGGGCGCTTCACGTCCAACGAATAGAGGTTAGTGCATCAAATGTTGGGAACCAAGCTAAGTTTCACCACGACCATTCATCTGCAGATGGATGGTCAGACAGAGAGGGTCAACAGGATGATGGAGGACATGCTTCGCATGTGTGTCCTGGATTTCGAAAAGCTGTGGGAAGATCACCTGTACTTGGTGGAGTTTGCTTATAACAACAGCACCAAGTGAGTATTTAATTGGCGCCCTTTGAGGCCCTATACGGTAGAAAATGTCACACACCATTGTCATGGTTAGAAATGGGTGAGTCGAAGTTGTACAAACGACAAGAAGTGGAAGACGGCACTTCATTGGTACGAATTATAAGAGAACAATTGTTGATCACTCGGGACAAGCAGGCTAAATACTATAATGTCAAGCATAGGAACATTGAGTTCGCTATTGGCAACTGGTTATATTTGAAAATTAAGTCATTCAAGGGTGTTTCTCGGGTAAGATGCTTGAAGAAGCTGAGTCTGAGGTACCTTGGACCGTTTGAGATACTAGAGCAAATTGGTGAAACAGCTTATCGACTGAAGTTATCAGTGGAATTGAGTGGTCAACACGATGTATTCCATATATCGGTGTTGCGGAAGGCGGTGCAAGAGCCTTCGTAAGTGATTACGGTCGATCAAGTACTCATTGATAATAGGTTTACGACGAAGGTAAAGCCCGTTCGCATTGAGTACTTTGAAGTCAAGCGACTTCGAAACAAAGACATCAGGATGGTCAAATTCCATTTGTACAATTGCGGTCGGGAGGAGCTTTTGTGGGAGCGAGAGCAGACCATGCTTGAGGAGTATCCCGAGATATTCCGCTCAGGTACCATTTAATTTTGTGTATCTTTCCATTCTATAATTTCATGACGAAATTCATTTAAGGGGGATAATTGTAACACCCCAAAACTCAAAAAGGAATGGATAACGTTTTAAGACCAATTTGGTGCCTGGTTAGGTTCACACGGCATGTGACACAGGCTTGTCCAGGGCCGTGTCCTGCTCTGTATTGGCAGGGCAGTGTTGAGTAAGGTACACGGTCTGGGACACAGGCGTGTCTGAAGCCGTGTCAGGCACACAGTCTGTGACACGAGCGTGTCTAGAGCCGTGTACTTCGCTGTGTTTGCACGACCTGTATCAATTGTTGAACACAGACTTGGACACGGGCATATTCGAAGCCGTGTCCTGGTCGAAATGCGACGGTTTCCCGTGTCGCTTGAGGAACACGCCTTGTGACATGGGCATATAAAAAGATGACACGGACGTGTCAAGCAGTGACACGGGCGTATCTGAGACCGTGTCCTATTCTATGCTCGACGATCGTGTTCAGATCGTGGGACACGACCTGTGACACGGGCGTTTCACAAGCCATGTTCGGCCCTAGTAATTTCTTTTAAGGGTTAATCGAGTCCGTTCATTCTATTTGGAAATGATCTGACGGCCCAGAATCCTCCTTGGCCTGTTAAGTTCGGGAATGTTGGGTTTATTCCTCATTTTACTTTGGCCATTCTCTTTCTAAAGATTTAGAGAGAGGGGAGAGCAAGGAAGAAAAAGAAGGAGGAATCCGGCCGCCGGTGGAGCTTAGGAGCCCCAAATCACGAGCCGAGTCCAGATCCATGGAGGCAAGGCCATTGCGGTGCTTTTCATCCGTTTAGTTTCTTCTCTTCTTCATGGCGCCAAAGCGAACCGCTAGGGTAACGATTGTCTTCTTGGACATGTGAAGTCCACTTCCTTTTTGCATAGGAAACTCGCTCTCGCGAGTGTGAGGTATTCCTTCGGGTAGATATGGTTTATCCCCGTCATTTGCAAATAGAGTCCGGAATCAAAGTATGGACATAGGCATGGTGTGTGAAGCCTACCCGGACAAGTTGGTCTAGATCGGTGATGTTTCATTATGCATGGATTGCAGGAGAAGACTCTGTGCTGATGGTTGTTTTTGTTTTCGGGTTTTCTACGTGGTAGATTGCAATAGAGAGCCTTGGAGATTAACTCCAAGGTGTACCCGGAAATCTTGGTAGAAGCAAAGTCTTGTCATTTTAGTGGCCTGGGAGCCAACCTTGTGCATAACCGGGTTATGTACTTTTGTATGATCGATAAATCGGGATTCGGGGAATCTTAACTCACGCCGATGACTTCAATTGTTTTGGCGATGTGAGCAACGGGTTGAGTGGAACCGTACCCACTCTATGTGGTTCGGTTTAAGAGGCCTACCAATGGCATAGAGGGAGGGTCTTAGGCTTCGGCTGAAAAAGACTATTAGCTCACGTTATTAACGTCCTAGGGGCGGAGGTGGACTTAGTTCACCGAGAATGTTCTCTGAGAGCACGGGGTGTGTGGTCGTAAGGTCCTACGCCTATGATGAAGTGTGCTTAAGTTGTACTTTCACTATCGTGTTTGGATTTTACTAATGAAATGCAGGGAAGGAGCACCGCTGCCCCGAATAAGGGGTGGGGTCGTTATAATTTGGTCAGCTTTAGCTGACTATTACTTTTGTTTGCCACCGCTGTGGTGGAATGTTGATTGCAAGTGCTGCGGGGCCTAGTGGCAAGTAGCGGGCTGAAGCCCTTGTTGCTGAGCCGGCCCTTAAAGGAGAAAGCTAATTTTTACTTTTGTGCTCATGTGTGACCGACCTACGTATCGTTGTATGGAAGACATTTATTATTTTTAGTAAACACTTGTAAGGCCATAAGTCCAAGTACTATATGGTTTATTTGTTCTGTCATTCCTAAATTGGGTTTTAGTGGACATTCATGATGTGGTTTGGGTTCTTTACTTTTCAACCTTTAAAATACTTCCGCTAGAATATGCTCTGTGTAGGACGTATTATATTCGGTCTGTCTGTAGTATATGGCGTCGGGCCCCAGCTGGACCTACTTCTATATGCCATGTGACGGATAGGGGCGTTACATTACACAACCGTTCATGAAGGATATGGATATGGAGAAATGAATGAATAAGGACGAACCATTTTAGACTTTGTCGTAGTACATGAGCTAATTGTATCAAATACATTTTTCATAAAGAGGGAGGACCGTTTAATTAAGTTTAAAAGTGGGCCAAGTAAATTACAAATTGATTATTTTATGACTCGCAAAATAGATAAAATGATTTTTAAGGATTGCAAAGTCATACTAGGAGAAAGTTTGACAACACAACATAGGTTAGTGGTGTTAGATGTACAAATTAAATATAATAAATTTAAGATAAGAACAAAAATGTTGCAAAAACATCAGTGGTGAAACTTGAAGATGAAAAAGTAGGTTGCTTTCAAGTAGGCAATTATGGAACAACTAGTTGATGACCCTTATGTTGATCCTAAAGTCTTATGGGATGTTATGTCTTCACATTTAAGGATAAGTGGAAAGAACGTACTTAGAGTATCAAAAAGTTTTGCGCCCCCAAATAAAGAATCTTGGTAGTGGAAAGAGGCAGTGCAAGACAAAGTGAGGGCAAAGAGGGTCAGCTATAAATCACTCTACCCGTATAGGAATGATGAAAACTTAGCCAGATATAAAGTCGCCAAAAAAAAGCTAAACAGGTAGTAAGTAAAACAAGACGTTAAGCTTATGAAGAAATTTATAAGCGATTAGGTACCAAAGATGGAGAGCGTGACATATATAAAATTCCTCGAGCTAGAGAAAAAAAGACAAAACATTTAAGTCAAATAAAATGCATAAAGGATGAGACAAATAAAGTTTTGATGGTTGATGTGGATATTAAAGAGCGAAGAAAAAGATACTTTTCGATCAACTCTATAATGAAACAACCAACAATGAATTGAATTTGGAAGAGTTAAGTAGATTAGAGAAGTATCAAAACATAACGGTTTATCATAAAATTCAAGTATTAGAGGTAAAAGATGTTCTAAATAAGATGAACAATGGAATGGCAGTTGAGCAGATGATATATCCGTTGAAGTATGGAAATGTTTAGAAAATGAAGGAATTTTATTGCTTACATGTTTTTTCAATAAGATACTGAAGTCAAAGAGGGTGTCAGACCAATGGAGAGAATGTATTTTGGTATCATTGTATAAGAATAAATATGATATACAAAATTGTGTGAATTACAAAGGAATTAAAATGATGAGTCATACCATGAAACTATGGGAATGAGTAACATAAATAAGATTAAGACGAGAGTCTAACATCTCGGAGAATAATTTTGGATTCATGCCAGGGAGGTCAACCATGGAAGCTATACATCTCTTGAGGAGACTCATTGATAACTATTGAGAAAGTAAACAAGATTAGCTTATGTTGTTTATGTATCTTGAGAAGGCTTATGATAGAGTTCCAAGAGAGATCTTATGGAGAGTCTTAGAAAAGAAAGGTGTAAATATATCATATATTGACATAATCAAAGATATGTATACAAATTCAGTGACAAGGTGAGGACATCTGGAGGATTAACACATGAATTCCCTATCACTTTTGACTTACATCAAGGTTCAGCTTTAAGTCCTTATCTCTTTACCCTTATCTTAGATGAACTCGCCAGACATATCTAACAAGCAATACCTTGGTGTTTATTGTTTGCGGATGATATCATTTGGTTGATGAGACGCGCGAGGGTGTAAATGCAAAACTTGAATCTTGGAGAGTGTCAGGTCCATTGATCCCAATGTCCTAGATTTGTAAGAAGTCAAACGGGTCAATGGTATACACATAGTTGTATTTGATGTATATTTAACTTCATGCATATAGGTTGGTCTTTGTCACAATGATTGGACATATAGTTCAAGAGACAATGATAGGTGGACTCAAAGTGATAGGCTGGAAATTCAGTAAAATGCCTAAGTCTAGAAGCGTTGAGTGAGGCAAGCTCACTCAACGCCATACAGCTAATAGCGCTGAGAGAAGGCTAGCAGTCAAAGCTTACAATATTGAAAAGGCAGAAATTTGGCTAAGTCCACAGGCGTTGAGTGTGCTCAACTCACTCAACACCATTTGTCTAGAATCATTGAGTCAAGGATATCATGTCAAAGCCTAATCAGTAGAAGCCAAAAAATCGACTATGTCTAGAAGCGTTGAGTAAAGCTTCATCACTCAATGCCATGCTGAGTTTGTCAACGCCAAACTTCAGTAAGAAGGCAAGATTGCAGAAAATCTTGCTAAGAATAAAAGAGTTGTGGGAAGCTTATAGACTCAATGCTCAACGCCATCAGGCAGAAAGTTGAAGAATATGGCTAAGGCAAAAAAGCATTGAGTGAGACATATACACTAAACGCTCTCAATCCCTAGTAGAGCTGAAATATTTCTAAGTCCAGATTCGTTGAGTATGGCCTCTTCACTCAATGCCACTCAACGCCTAGCTCAGTTTAAGAAAATTCAAAGTATAGAATCATTGAGTATTGCTTATCCACTTTTTGTCGAGCTGAGCCTTGAATTTGTTAAACTAAGTTCAGAATTCATCGAATGTAGCTTTCACTTGTTCGTCGACCTTAGGATTTATGGAATGTTGCTTGATTTCATCGAGCTAAGCTTTGAGTTTGTCGAACTAAGTTCAGAGTTCGTCAAACTCAGCTTTCACTTCTTCGTCGACCTGAGGATTTCTAGAATAATGCTTAATTTCGTCGAGCCAAACTCTGGGTTTGTTGAACTGATTTTTGAGTTCGTCGAACTGAGGATTTATGAAATAATGCTTGATTTTGCTAAGTCCAGAATGATGTTGACGTCAGCAAAGTCAACAAGTCAACGAATTTCAGATTCATTATTTAAATGTTGTTAATCGACATTAACGTCGCTGACAGTCTACAATGTATCTCAATTTGATTAAGATGAGGTTTTAACCACCATTAAAACTGGGACACATGTCAATCATCCCACAAATCGACGGGATTATAAATAGCAACTGAGATAGAGATCGAATGAACTTTTAAACTTTGATTAACATTTTGAAAATGAGAAGTAGGAGTTCGTTGTCTTCATCCGCCATTATTACAGAACCAAGAACTTCAATTGATAAATATGAAGCGTTCTTGAGTTTGTTGGTGCAATCAACATCTGCTACAACAAGTATAGAGGATCACTCTGAGGAAGACAAATCAGTCTAGGCAAGCCCTAGCTAAAGTTGATTCACGATCCAAGCCAAACCAAATCTGAAGATCTTCTCTAGATAGAAGAAGAGGTAGAGCGATTTATTTCCTACCAATAAAGGTTAGCTTATTGAATACATTCATTCTTAATTTTCCCCCTTAATCAGCAAGAACAGGATCAAGGTCCTGAGAAACTTCCAGCACAAGTTGTAGATAGTTAAAGATTGCTATTCTTGTTGCTGGGAAGCAGATAGGGCTGAAATTTTCTTAGCCTAAGAAGAAATTTACTCCGAGAATAATTTCTCTTGAGTCAAATCAACAACTCCTTCAAATTCAATGGATCTGTGATATATTTGTGTTGAGGTCTAAATGGATTAGGCTGTGTGAGAGATCTGTGAGATCTTATTACAAAGCCTAAATTATAAAGGCTGTGCGAAGGATCTGTGAGATCTATGTTAGGGCCGTGGGCCTGTGATTGGATCCCTATGTGGATCTGTGTGGGGATATTTCTCCCATCCTGTGTAAAGGGCATTTGTGCATGTGTTTGGTTGTTAGGTGATTACTATATGGAGGGTTGTGAGCCAGTTTTGTAAGTCTCAGTGGAAACTAATTGATTTGGTGGGATCGTGCTGTAATCTTTGAGGAGCCATAGTTTTTGGATAATAGCCTTATCTAACATGCTGTTAAAAAGGCGGAGAGGGAGAGTGGATGTACCCATATACTGGGAAATCACTATAAAAATCTGGTGTGCTGTGTCTTATACTTTGCTGTGCTGAGGATTGTGTTCTTGAAAGTAAAATTAAGTATACACAGTAGGACATAAGTTATAAAATATTTTAAAGAACCTTAAAAGACTACAATAACCTATTCACCCCCCCCCCCCTCCAGGTGATTAGCTACCCTTATAATCAAAGACTTTCAAGTGGTATTAGAGGGAGGTTACTCAAGAAAAGACTTAACAGTCTGTGGAGATCTCCAGGGTAGCTGTCAGAAGGTTAAGATGGGTTTAGGAGAGAATCACAAAGAGCTTGGATCCAAGAAACTTCCTCTCTACAGGAAGGAGAATTTTGGCATATGGAAGGAAAGGGTCAGATTGTTCATGGAAGCATCTGATCATAGGATCTATATCATAGTTCAAGAAGGACACTTCATCCCAATGAAGACATTTGTCCTTGATGCAAATCTTTAGACTCCAAAGAAGTACACTGAAATGACTAAGGATGAAGTCATCTTAGCAACAATGGATAAGAGGGCACAAAACATCATAGTTAGTGTCATAGATGACTCCACCTTTCAAAACCTGGTGCACTGCAAGACCTCAAAGGAAATATGGGAAACTTTGTTAGTGTATATGGAAGGTACTAGGGAAGTGAGAGATGATAGAAAGTTAATGTTAAATCAAGAGTATGAAGCTTTCAGACATATCAGCGAGGAGACCATAACTAGCTATTATGAAAGGTTCTTCAGAACCGTTAATAAGCTAAAGACCTATGGAAGGGACTTTAGTAATTATGAGCTAAATGATAAGTTTCTTAGGCCTCTTACTAGAGACTGGGATGCTAAGATATGTGCCATTAGATAAGTGGCTAAGCTGGTAGATAATCCACCATCCATAATGCTTGGTAAGCTGCTTTCATATGAGATGTAGCTGACAACAAGGAAGGATGAAGAGAAAACTAGCAGAGGCCAGGCCAAAGAAACTATTGTCCCTAGTGAGCTTAAATTTAGCAGTACAAGAAGGATAGATGACTTCGTTATTAAGTCAGGTGATCAAGATATTTCCCATAGTGAGTGTTTTAAATATCTTGAATCGATAGTTCAAAAAGACGGAGGTATTGATAAATATGTGACACATAAAATCCAAGCGTGTTGGTTGAAATGAAGAGGCGCATCAGGGATATTTTGTGATCGTAAAGTACCACTAAAACTTAAGGCCAAGTTTTACCGTACTGCAAATAGACCTACGATGCTCTATGGTTCTGAGTGTTGGGCAGTGAATTGTGTACATGAGCGAAAAATGGGAGTTGCCGAGATGAGAATGCTTAGGTGGATGTGTGGACACACGAGATTAGAAAAAAATTTGGAATGAAAGTATCAGGGATAAGATAGAGGTAGCACCAATTGAAGAGAAGATGCGATAAGCTCATCTAAGATGGTTTGGACACGTACAAAGGAGACCATTATATGCACCTGTTAGGTGTTGTGAGAGACTAGTCACTAGGAATATTAAATGAGGGATGGGTAGACCAATAAAGACTTGGAATGAAACTGTAAGGATAGACATGATGCACTTAGGCATTAGTCAGATTAGGACAAAAGATAGGGCGCATTGGCGACAAAGGATCCATATAGCCGACCCCACTATAGTGGGATAAAGGCTAGAATGTTGTTGTTTTTATATAGAATATAGATTAACACAGATGTTTCTTAAATACACTAGTTTAGTAATTAAAAAAACAAATTAAAATGGATGTGTGCACATAAAAATCAATGTGTTCACATCAACTTTAAGAAGAATGACCTTAAACTTTTTGGTGTGCCTTTATCATTGGCGTGAACATATATATTATAGAAATTCAATATTATGCTATTTTGTAAGTCTCAAAGAGACAATTTTTTGATATATTATATGTTATAATTGGAAAAATATTATAGCGGCTAAGAAGATTATAGATTTATACATAACTTTTGAAAATCAAAAAATTAAGTAATAATAAAAAATACAAAAAAATGATGGGCGATATTTCCTCTGCCCCTCTGAATTTAGAGGAGAAGAGAGAGGATCGACATTTTTACCGACCATAATGCCGATCGATTTGAGCATTTCCAACCAGCAAAAATGGATATTTCAGGGAAATACAAGCCGGTTAGAGATGCTATTAAGCTCCGTTTGACATAGTGGTAACAGTTATAAACATGGGTGTTAAATTATATTTCGTTAACGTCCACCTAATGAACTTCTTCCACTTTTATGTTCAGACGAATGATGATTGTTAGGTGATCCCTAATGAATGACAGTTTAACTCGTGCATTTACGACCACCACTATTAAGAATATTGCCCTCAATGTTCCCTAGATTTGAAGAGGCATCGCCATCAACATTAAGAGCATATTTGTATTTGATGTTATTTAAGTTCATCATGTGCAGGATGTTCCATGGAATAAGTTTATACAGGTTGTCAAAGTGTTTGTGATAAGTGGTCACAAGGTAGAGAGGTGGAGAGACAAAAATCTGTCTAAGTCTACAGTCATTGAGTGAAGCCAGTTCACTCAATGCCAGATGCCAAGGAATGTTGCTTGAAATACTGAAAATCATCTAAGTCTACAGGCATTGAGTGAAGCTAGATCACTCAACGGAAGATGCCAAAAAGCACTAGTTAAAGAAGGGATAGTCAAAGCTCAATAGTTTGCAATGCAGATTTGCGGCTAAGTCCACATGCGTTGAGCGAAGACAGTTCAATCAAAGCTATATAACAAGAGGCGTAGAGTACAATACAGTCTGTCAATCCATAACATTGGCAAGGAAGATATTTGACTAAGTCTAGATGTATCAAGTGAAGATAACTTACTCGACGCCTGAAGAAAGAAGCGTTAAGTGAGGAAATCTCACTCAACGCCCCAAAGAAGAAGGCTTCGATAGAGAAATGATCAGTCAAATCCTAAGCAGAGATAGACAAAAAATTTGTTAAAGTCTAGATGCATTGAGTGAGGACAACTCACTCAACGCAAGATCATCAAGAAGATTGGCTAAGTACAGAAGCGTTGAGTGAAGCCAGTTCACTCAACGCCTCATAAGAAAGACATGCAAAGGTAGAAGCATTGAGTGATGAAAGCTCACTCAACGCATTCATAATGAAAGATGTGGTTAAGTATAGAAGCATTGATTGAAGCCAGTTCACTCAACGCTTCAGCATGAAGACAGATAGTCAGTGTAGTGGCTAAGTCAAAAGGTGTTGAGTGATGAAGGTTCACTAAACGAACTAAACGCCTAGCAGGGCAGAAGTATTGGCTGTCAAGTTGGCGTTGAGTGATGAAGGGTCACTCAATGCACACAACGCCTAAACAGCAGAAAGATTGTCCAAGGATAAAAGCGTTGAGTGAAGGCTATTCACTCAACGCACTCAACACCTAGAAGTGTAGAATAGTTGACTAAGGGTTTTTGCGTTGAGTGAAGGCTATTCACTCAATGTACTCAATGCATGGGATGAAACTGATAAATTGGCTAAGTCCACAGATGCTGACGTCAGCATGAGTTAGCAAAGTTTCAAATTATTGCGGGAAAGCTACAGTACACAAAAATGGAACCGCAGGCCTACTGTATGACTTTTACTGATTAAGATAAGTTACAGCTGTCAACAAAGGCGGGTCCCACTTCTCTAAGAATCGTTGGATAGCGAAAGATAAAGGGCTTGAGATCGGAGGAGAAAACTTAACAATTGGGAAGACAACTTTTAGGGTTTATCATTTCACAATTCACAAAGAGGCGGAACTTCATAATCTTCTCCCTCGCCATTATTGCTTAGCTTGAAGCTGAAGTTCAAACCTGCTGGACTAAAAGTTCTTCCAGTTAGTTGTAGCAATTTTCACCAGCTACAGCAAGTTCAGAAAAGCTTTTTGAGAAAGAAGACTATGTAGAGCCTTAAAATTTCTACAGTCAAGGTTAGATGATTGAAGATCATATATAACTGCCAAATATGTCTTCAATAGCAAGTTCAGAGGCCTTGTTTCTGAGATACTTCCAGCACAAGCAGTAGTTTATTAAAGATCAACTTTCTTGTTACTGAGAAGAAGTTAGGGCTTAGTTAACTCAGCACAGGAAGTAGTAGACTCAGAGAACTTCTCTGTAGTCAAAACAATAACAATAAAACTCTTTCTTCTATAGGATCTTAATAGATCTGAGTGTAGGCCTATTTCATAAAGGCAGAGGTTGGATCCAATTGTGGATCTGAGTTGTAAGGCCTATGTGCCTGAGTTAGGGCATTTGGCCTGAGGTAGGATCTGGTTTATATTTGAGTTGTATGAGAGTTTTACTCTCTGAGTGTAGGGCTATCCTCCTAGCCTGAGTGTAGGACTATTGATTTAGTCTGAGGTAGATGATCTGCTGATCACTGAGCTATAGGAGCAGCTTGCTCTAAGGTAGGGCCTTCTGCCTGAGGTAAGTCTTAAAGGAGACTGAGAGATCCTACAGGATCTTTGTTGTAAGCTCTTTGGAGCCAAGATTTTGAGAAGTGCCTTACCTAACAAGTTTTTTGAAAGGTGGGATAGACAGTGTATGAACCCATAATCTAGGGAACCATTATAAATCTTGTGTGTGCTTTGTGTGATTGTCTTGAAAGAAACATATAACTAAATCCCAACACACCAAAAGAAAAGATAGTCATAAATGACTAAGAAACCTATTCACCCCCCCTCTAGTTGTTAGCTATCCTTAAAATTAAAGAATTTCAAGTGATATCAGAGGGAGGTTGCTCAAGAAGGACTTAATAGTCCGAGTAGATCTCAAAGGGTAGCTAAAAGTATAGTACGTAAGGGTTCAGGAGATAACAATAAGGAGTGGAGCTCAATGAAGCTTCAAGTTTGAGAAAGGAAAACATTGGGATTTGGAAAGAGAGGGTCAGGATGTTCATGGAAGCCTCTGATCCTAGGATCTCTACTACTGTTCAAGAAGGACCCTTCATCCCCATGAAGGTCTCTGTCTTAAATATAAATGTCCAAATTCTAAATAGTTATGTTGAAATTACTAAGGATGAAGTCATCTTGGCAACTGTGGACAAGAGGGTACAAAACATCATTTTTAGTGCCATAAATGACTCAACCTTCCAGAACTTGTTCCTATAAGACCCCCCTCCCGGAACACAAGACATGGCTGAGGGGATTCTTATTCCCAGAATAGCCGCCTTGCGATAGCATTAACACAAGGGCTAACCTGTACTACAAGATGCCTATCATGTCGGCTACAATCAATATCATTCATTGCCAACCCAACCAAGAATATTAAATAGAAGTCAAATCCACACATATGTAAAATAGTACAAAAGAAAGTACATCAAATAAAAGAAGCATCAACAAGCTTCTATAATATCAGAGTATATGTACAAAATTTCCCAAAGGCTATAATTGAAATCTCTCAAAGACTCACATCAGTAACAGATGACAGTGATGGTACCGTCACATCACGCCCTATCGTCCTGGCCTGGCTGCCCTGCTGCATAACCTGCTGCGACTCTATCTGCGGGCCGGGGTTTCCTCCTAAAAAGGAAGACGTAGCAACTGTTAGTCATAAAGACTAAGTGGCTATCATATTCGCTCCCCCGATGACACCTCAGCACCGGCGGGGAAAAGGATAAGGTATTATATATATATATATATATATATATATATATATATATATATATATATATATGCAGTAGTACAAACAGGCGGTATAGAGTTAGTCAATATCAGTGAGTATTAGAGTAAATACAACAGATGAGTAAACAATCTACTCTAGCAGTTCTACCATCAACAACAGTATATATCGTAAATCTATGGCAAGAAATAACTTAACTTATATGAATTCCCATACAAACATATAAGTTAAGGATCAGTTCAATAGTAAAGTAACTCATCGTATAAGAGTGCCCATACAAACTTATACGATGGGGATCTTTTGTATATAATATATGTAATGATATGAATATAATGCAATGACTCACCCATGATCATGCACATGCAACTGCTATGTCGACAACGACTTGTAGTTCCCACTTTTAGAGCAGGTAGCTAACCTCTCAGACATCATCCGTCGTAGCCAAACGGTGACAGTAGAGCGGGCATCTCCACTACTAGGTCGGCATCCACCCTACCTGGCCTAGGCCTCTGTATGCCTCAATGCTAAGAACACAACAGCGAAGCTCACATGCGTACTAAGGCTCAGAGGGGTGTTGGGTAGATGTTCACCAAGAACAAAACCCAAACTAGCCTATATCGTGGCATAGAGAGGGTCTTCGGGAATGAACACCGAAGAACATAGCCAAACCTACCACTAGCATGGAGAGGGTCTTCGGGAATGAGCACCAAAGAACACAGCCAAACTTTCTAAGTCTATCTGTCAACTCCCGTCGGTGTGACAACTGACGAGCCCGTAGACCTGTCACACTATCCTTAACCCAAGATTATGACACTATGTATCAACTAACACTGCATGCATTTCACATACAGGGTGTAAAGACCCTATCCGTTAAATAACATATAATAGAAGGTCCGGCCAGGGCCCCACACTATATGCTACAAACAGGCGGCGAGGTCATAGGTTAATACCAAAACAGGTATGCATACTAACACAGAGCATACTGGCGGAAGATTTTAACGCTAAACTGAACTTAAAACATGAATGTCCACTATATATAAACAACCACAATTATATATACTCACGAAGGAATGTACAACAAATACTCAAGAGTTTGGCCTTAAGGCCTTACAATTACGCTTTACAAGTGTGGATTACAAACATCGGCGCGCAGGCTGGACACACATGAACATTACAAAAGTCTTTGCTCAGCCTTCGAGGGCCAGCATTAGCAGTAGTAGGGGCTTAAGCCCTTAATTTCCCGCTCGGCTCTCCAGTACCTACATAGGGACAACCCACCATTTTGGTGACAACCAAAGCAACGGTCAGCATTCAGCTGACAAATTTAAAACGACCCTACCCCTTTCCCGGGGCAGTTGTATTCTTTCCCTGCAGGTGTAGCTTTTCACAAGTAGATATATCATACAATATGCACTCGCGCACAATCAACATATCACAACCGTCGGCCATGCAGCCCCACGATCCGTGCACTCAGGGCACATTCTTGGTGTACCGGAAATACTAGGGTCCCACCACCGTTCATGGTCTGAAACACAACGGTAAATTGAGCAATTAATCTTAATGGCGCACAGGCCTAAGACTCTCATTATGCGACCGACGAAAGCCTAATGCCTTGGCACTCCCTTGTCAACTCGACATAACGCAGGTATGGATCAGCCACCCCCCATTACTCAAGTCGCCATGCCATCATCAAATACCGAAGTACTCATAGCCAATTTACACACACGGGTCGGTTTCACCTTTCCTGTGCGACACTAAGCCTTTTTAAGAGCACACAACTCACAATAGCCACACTATCCTCCAAGGACTGGCTTCACAATCCAAAATGGGGAGTTAATGCCAGCATCCCTCATGATCACTTGGCGGGTTCAGCAGAACTCTCTTTCTGTACCCAAACCCTGCAGGATCCTGCAGTGCCAGAAACCTGGTCTTTCATAGTATTTAGCACAAGAATCACGGGGGTATTTTTCTTGAATTCCACTCTAGTACTTCCAGTTACTACCCTTCTCAGGCACAACCCATCGACTCCACAACATACACATTTATACGCGAAGTCTTCTTTGGTGCGCAAATGAAACATCACCAATCC
The DNA here is from genome assembly GCA_039513925.1 of Platanthera zijinensis. Lineage (NCBI taxonomy): Eukaryota > Viridiplantae > Streptophyta > Magnoliopsida > Asparagales > Orchidaceae > Platanthera > Platanthera zijinensis. The sequence continues at coordinate 88,226,449 of CM077078.1, forward strand.
AGACCAACCAGTCCAGATGGGCTTCACACAGCATGTCTATTCCGTACTACACATTTCCGGATCTATATGCAAGACTGGGGATTTCAAGAATCAACCCAAGGAAATCCCTCAAAAGCCACCCTTTGGTTGGGGAAATCCATGCACATGCCAAAGAAGGACTTCACATGTCCAAGGAAGAAAGATCGTTACCCATGACGATCTCTTTGGAGTCATGGAAATCTAGCCGGTTGGAAAGTACCGCAGCGGCCTTTCCTCCACAAATCTGGCCTCCGATCTCGATTTGAAACTCTGAAGCTCCACCGGCGGCCGGATCCTCTTCTCCTCCTCCTTCCTTGCTCTCCCTTATCTCTACTTGTTTAGAAAGAGGATGGACAAAATTGAATGATAGATCTCTCTCAAATCCTGGACTTAACACAACAGGGAGAAGCTTGGGCCATTAGATCCCAGGTGAAGGAAATGAACGACCACAAATCACCCAGAAAACTCTATTTTCGGGCTAACAAGGCTTGTGACACGCCCGTGTCAAAGGCCGTGTACCTTAAGCGCCACACAAAGCGACTTATCCCGAAAAGGACACGGCCATGTGACACGCCCGTGTCATAGGCCTGGTACCCTGACATGGCTTCAGACACGCCCATGTCTAGCCCGTATCCATCAAGCCTCATTGCCCTGGCCAAATCAAGTGAAGGACACGACCATGCGACACGCCCTTGTCACAGGCCGTGTGCCCAACTCAACTTGCCTCTCGAGGGGTGTCAAGTGCATTTAGTCGTGTGCTCGAGACAACACAGAGCAGGACACGGCTTGGGACATGCCCGTATCCTAGGCCGTGTGCCTCACTCGATACATACTCGAGAGCCACTCGAGGCCGCCCTTCTCCACACTCGAGTACAAAGAGTAGGACACGACCTTGGAAACGCCCATGTCATTGGCCGTGTGCCTCACTAGAGACTCACTTAAGATCCACTCGAGTACACAGAGCAGGACACAGCTTGGGACAAGCCTATGTCCCAACCCGTGTTGCAAACCCTAAACTCAATTTTAGGATTTGGGGTGTTACAACCCTCCCCTCCTTACATGAAATTTCATCCCGAAATTTAGATTCAGTAAGGAAACTAGCAATCAAGATGTTATAACTTTACAAAAGTTTGATACAACTTGACATGCACTGTACAACAGTTTACACAAACAACTCGGGAAACTCAGCGCATATGGTCTGCTCTTGTTCCCATGTTAGCTCCTCACCGCCACAGTTGTCTCATCGGACCTTGACCATCCTGATTGTCTTGTTCCACAACTGTTTATCAGCTCTATCCTCGATCCAAATGGGCCTAACCTTCGTCATTAGCCCAAATTCGACGGGTACACGATCATTTGCAGTCACTTGAGCTGGATCTTTCAAGGCTTTTCGAAGCACTGATACGTGGAACACATCATGCAATGCACTCAATTCTGCTGAAAGAGCTAGCCGATAGGCAGCTTCCCCAACTCGTCCCACTACTTCAAACGAACAAAGATATCTCGGACTTAACTTTTTCAAACGTCGAATCCTGAACACACCTTTGAAGGGCTTGATCTTCAAATATACCCAATCTCCCACCGCAAACTCCACATTCCGGTGCTTGGCATTGTAGTACTTTGCTTGTTGATCCTGGGCTATCATAAGCCTCTCCCGAATAGATCGTATCGTCAAGTTAGCTTCTTCGACTTCTTGACGCTTATAAAGCTTTGATTCGCCTGCTTCTGCCCAAGCTAAAGAAGTACGGCATTTCCGACCATACAAAGCTTCAAACGATGCCATACTGATACTCGCATGGTAGCTATTATTATAGGCAAACTTTGTAATATAGAGACGATCTTCCCATCACTTTCCAAAATCCAAGGAACACATTCGGAGCATGTCCTCCATCGTTTTGTTGGTCCTCTCAGTTTGGCCATTAGTTTGGGGATGAAAGGCCATACTGAAAGTTGACTTTGAACCCAACAATTGATAGATTAGCCTCCAATCATTTGACGTGAAGCGCCCATCACGGTCACTTACGATGCTACCGGTAACACTGTGTAATCGTACAATATGCCAAACATAAAGTTTTGCCAAGATTTCCACTAAATTTTACCTCTTATTCGGAATAAAGTGAGCCAATTTAGTCAACCAGTCTACGATTACCCAAACCGAATCATTCCCCTATTGAGATCTCAGCAAACAGTGCACGAAATCCATCGAAATATCGTCAAAATTCCTTTCCGGAATAGGTAACGACTTCAAGAAACCTCCAGGTTTCTGGCATTCCGCTTTCACCAAAGCACATGTTTGACATTTAGCCACATAATGTGCTACGTCTTTCTTTAACCCTAGCCACCAGAATAACTTTTTCATGTCCTTGTACATCTTTGTGCCCCCTGGGTGAATTGATTATTTTATAAAGTGAGCCTCATATATCAATTCTTTCCTCAACTTACCCATACTTGGGATGCACAAACGACCCTCTTTCCTCAATAGGCCATCATCCCAGGAGAATTGGCCATCTAACCCATCCGTTGCACAGCGTTTGAGACTTTCATCAACTACTGTTGCTCTCCGAACCCTGTCCGCAAGGTCATACTGTACCTCCTTCTTGTTCAAGAATGCATTGGTTGTGGAATCCTTGTCAACACAAGAAATCTCTAATGCTTCCAATTCCTGGATCAAACGCTCATCATGCATCCACAACCAATTTTCCCTTGTTGGAGTCTTATGACTCAAGGCATCTACGACAACATTTCCCTTCCCGGGAGTATAATGAATATCAAAGGTGTAGTCCTCGAGGAACTCAATCCACCTTCGTTGTCGCATATTAAGATCCTTCTGATCCAACAGGTACTTTAGGCTCTTATAATCTGTAAAGATATCCACTTTTACACCATATAAATAGTGCAGCCACAATTTTAGTGCAAAGATCACCGCCTCTAACTCCAAGTCGTGGACGGAATAATTCCGCTCATGCACTTTCAACTAGCGTGAGCCATAAACAATCACCTTTCCAAACTGCAGAAGAACGCAGCCTAAGCTGCTCCCTGAAGCGTTACTATAAATCTCTTAGGATATTTGGATGATTTTTTGGCGTATCACCTTTCATGCACATCATGTATCTCATTAGGTCTGCACGTAATAAAACTATAGAAATAAGGTAACATGTAGGCCTTTGTATGGGAAGGTGAGATAGTTGGTATACCTGGTTTAGTTGAGAATGAATAAGGTCACCAATGGAAAGTAGGTTGTGAGAGCCTGGTTGACAAGGGGCAAGGTTATGCTCGGGATCGACGATGGATCGTCCTTCCCTTGGAGAAAGACTAAATACACTAAAGGTTAGATCAAGTGTAAGATCTGTAGATTTGGGATATGGGTAGATACCAATAATAGTAAGTGCCTTGCAAAAGGAAACAATGGGATTCAGCTACCATTATAGTTCCTAGTGCCCTCGAGAGCCCTTTACAGGGAATACCCTGGGTAGTCCAAGGTTAACCTTAAACCGTAAGACAAAAATGGTAAAGAAAAATTAGTAACTACTAGTACTTCACATTCACTCATCCCGATGACTTGGGAGTTTAGCTTGGTTGGGTTATCTGAGCGGGAGACTCAGTGGTTGTGGAAATGGGCAAGTTAGCCCGGCAAGCCGAAGGCTCGGAAGGTAGTTGTAACAGACAGGTTAGTCCGAGGAGCAAATGGCACGAGATCTCATAATTGCATGTGCAAAAAGGTGGTGAGTCTTCAGTATTAGACAGTCGATCGCACCGACGTCGATACGTTGACTCGGTGAAGTGTGGTTCTCACTTAGCCAAGGAAAAGACTGGCTATTTTGCCAGCGGAGTACGCTAGAGCTCCGCTGTTGTGTTCTTCATGTTGAGGGGTATGTAAGGGCTAGGCCTGGTAGTGAGGTTACCCATCTAGGAGTGGGGTGTCCCAAACCACTGTCTCCATTGGCCACTACTGAGGCTCCTGGGAGTGAAGCTAGCTTCCAAAATGGGGGGAATTAAAGGTCTGTGCGTATAGATTCGTGTGTGTATGTTGCACTTGCATGAATCATGACATAACATATCACTACACACATATCTGCATATAACCTGACACTCTATCGTATAAACTAGTATGGGATAGGTTATACGATGGGAGACTTGCAAAAGACCCCTTAACTTATAAGTTTGTATGGGCATTCTTATAAGTTAATGTTACTTATTCCATAACATACTTTACTTGTACTTTCATTACATATAGTGTAGCAAGTACTTACTGCTCTATCTTTACCTTGTTTACATTACTAAAAGATATTACTTAAAGGTTAACTAATCACCTAGAGGGGAGGGGGGTAAATAGGTCTTTGAAATTACTTAAGCCTTTTTGATGTTTATAAGTTTGGTGATCTAGAGCTTGTCCTAATTACCTGCAATACAAGAAAGAAACAAGCAACACAACAAGCACACAAGTATTTATAGTGGTTCCCCAATTGGGTACATCCACTTTACCTCCCACCTATCCAACTGATTTGTTGGACTAGGCATAAACTCCACCAATATGCTCCTCAGAGCTTATACCTCAGGCCCTCAGCCTTACACACAAATTCTTTTCAGAATCCAAACTCAAAACAACAAGGGCTCCTACCTCAAAGCCCTACAGTGCTCTTAAAAATCAGTGGTCCAAAAACTACCTACCTCAGCTTTATTTCTAAGGCCTATAGCTCATGCTTCTCAGTCCTACAACTTTAGGCACAAAACCCTACTCTCAGAGTGCTACAACACTCCTACAGCTAAGTACCTATCCAGGTACCTACCTCAGTGCCCTTTTAGGCACCTATAACTCAACCTCCTCAAAGGACTATAACTCAGTGACACACTTGTCACATATAACTCAGTGACTCACAAGTACCTTACCTAAGGTACTATGCCCTACACTCAGTCTAGGAGGATAGCCCTACCTCAGATCCATACGTGTATCCTACCTTAGAGAGCAACACTCTCCTACCTCAGGCACTTAAGCTCTATAGCTCAGATCCACACTTGGATCCTACCTCAGTACCCCAGCAGGAACCTTACCTCAGTGACAAATTAGTCACCTACTACTCAGGCACAAAGTGCCCTACACTCAGATTCTGATAAATTGAATCCTATAGGAAATAATCAAGTAAAATTGAAATACTGACTCAGAGATAAATCTTCGAGTCTAACTTACTCGACTCAACAGATATCAGTCCAACCCACTTGCTATAGAAGGGATGAGTCTTCTTCTACAACCAACTACTTCTTTGATGCACATGTGAGCATCTATCTGCTGTTGAAGGCTTACACCCCTTCCCACAGTTATCTTTTCTTGCTGATAGATTGAATCAGCCAATTTGTTCTCCAAGGAACACTCATGCTGAACTGGAAGAAGCTTTGGCAAACTTTGCCTTCTGGCTTTCACTGCTGGACTTTGCTTTCAAGTTTGTCGAAGAAGATGAAGTCCAGCCGGCCCTTTTTTGTTTTCTACTTCCATTCTTTAACCCTAATCTTCTTTTTTTCTCTTCCTTTTATATCTGTTTATTTTAATCAACGACACAATTTGAATGTGGGCCCAGTCAAGTATGTTGAGCGTCACCTCCCTCCGAAGAAGACAAATAGTAGCTTTCAGCGCTATTGTTGCTTTCCCATAATTGCATGAAGTATTTTGATTGGGCTCGAAGATCGTCGATCTGAGATCGACGAACTCTGTGCTGAGCTCGACGAACTTCAGAATCTTCAACTTTAACTTGAGCTCGACGAAATGTGGGCTCAGGTCGATAAACTCTAAATCTTCAACCTTTAACCTGAGCTCGATGATTTGTGAGCTGAGCTCGACAAACGCTGAATCTTCAACCTTCAACTTGAGCTTGACGATCAGTGAGCTAAGCTCGACGAACTCTGAATCTTCAACCTTCAGCTTGAGCTCGACGAAAGGCGGGCTCAGGTTGATGAACTCTGAATCTTTAACCTTTAACCTGAGCTTGATAATCTGTGAGCTGAGCTCGACAAACTCCGCTTTCTGTACTTAGAAGATTTCTGCTGGCTTTATCTCAGCGGTTCCTTCTCAACTATCTCAGCAGTTTCCTCTTCATAGCTGAGACTCTTCTGTCTCAGCGGCTCCTTATCAACTGTCTCAGCGGTTTCTTCTTCATGGCTGAGACAGTCTTCTGTCTCAACAGTTTAGCTGAGACCAACACTTCTCTCAACGATATGTGTTGAGCTTCTCAGCTATCTCAGTGGTTCTGCTGAGACATTCTTCTCAGCTCTCTCAGCTATCTCAGCGGTTATGCCTTAGTAAAATTTTCTGACTTCCAGCTTCCTCTTCCTATTCACCTATCCAATCAAGGATAACCCGCATGCAATAACTCAAGCATACATCAAATACATTATATGTGCATGTCATTAACCAGTTTGACTTCTTTCAAATCTGGAACTTTGGGGTCAATGGACCCAACAATCTCACCCTATTTGAAGAAGTCAAAATCTTGCTTGATCAATAATACAGGTCATTGACATACACAATATTTTTAACATAAAAACTGACACTTGTGTAACATCATTAGGAGTTTGAAAATATGTTACCTATTGCTGTATGGAAATCGGACGGTCTGGAGGTTTGGCATTAGCAGATTAGAGACCGGGCGGTCTGGCAGTTTGTCTCCAGTGGCTTGGTAGCTGGACTATTGCTATTTTGTTTCCGGGCGATCTGAAAGTTTGTCTCAGGCGACTTGGAGACTGGGCAGTCTGGCGGTCTCCTATGGCGGCTTGTTCTCTCCTTATGGTGGTTGCAGGGCGTTTGCCTATTCGTGTAACCGCGCGGCCTGTTCGGCTTGTTTCTATAAAACCTGTAATTATTTAGTCCCATATTGCTTATTTGTAATCTCTCCCATCTCCTCCATTCTATCAAAGGGAGGTCATATCTTTGTAATACTCATCTTTTGGATAAAAAAATTTCTGTTATTCCAATTTTCGATTTCTACTTGTCTGTTCTCACATGGTATCAGAGGACTCGATTTTTTCCACCTGATTCGGTGCCTTTTTCTGACTGCGCGGTTTGCCTTCTTCCTGCAGTCTGTTCGTGTGGCTTCACTTCTCTTTATCGCTGCCCTTTCTGCATGTGACCTCTCTTTTCTTCTACCCGCGACCTATTTTCACGGTTTCTCTACTTCTTTTCTCCCCGCGTTCTCCTTTGATTCACCCGATTCATTTCTGTTCGTGCAATCTCTTCTCAATTCGCACGACCTGCTTACCTTTCTCGCAAACTCCTTCCAGTTCGCGCGGTCCTCTCTATCTCCTGATTGTGCGGCCTTCTCTCTAGCCGTGCGACTTCTTTCCCTTTTTTTTGATCTGCTTCTTTGTTGTGGCCTTCCTTGCTGCTGGTGTGTTCACACCGTGACCACTACAGAATCTTTTCTTTGTCTATTGCGGCCTTCCTAGCCGCACGTCCTGCTTGGTGTTCGCGCGGCTTATTGTTCCTTCTAAAAGGATTTCTTGTCTATTCTTTATCCGTTGCGGCCTTCCTAGCTGCACTTCCTGCTCACTATTCGCGCGGTTTGTTGCTTCTTCTCTCACAGCTTATTGTCTTCCCTCCATGGCTCTATCCAGTACCTAAACCACCACCACTACTCCCGTGGCCAATCCGCCTACTCCTTCCGGGAATCTTGGCACCGTCTCCAAACTCATCGGTTCCAACTACTCAGATTGGAGTGTCTCCTTCACCTTTCTGCTCCGCTCACAACGCAAACACCACCATCTCATTGATGACCCACCCCCTCTAAATTCCGCTGAGTTTGACGACTGGGATGCTAGCGATGCGCTTGTGCGCACTTGGCTAGCTAACAGCCTTTCAAATGAATGTCGTCCCGTAATCCATCATGATGAGACGATCATGATGGCTTGGCTTCATCTTGCTTCTCTGTACTCGAAGGGGGCTCAGACGTCCCACATATATACTTTATATGCGGGCCTCTTTTCCCGACCTTCCATGTCTTCTGTTGTCGCTTATCAACAGGTTCAAGCTTTCGGGGCTGAGATTCTTCAGAATCTCCCCTTCTATACGGATTTGGCCGAGCAGCACAAGCACTTCCAGGAAGTTCTGGTTGTATGCTATCTTCTGTGACTTTCTGAGTCTTATGACATGATCCGCCCGCAAATTCTGGATGAGGCAGACTCTCCTACCTTGGATGCCACTATTGCATGCATTGCCGCAGTTACCTCTCTACTTCAGCATCCCATTCTGTCCTCTCCTTCACCACCGGACAACTATGCTCACCAGACTCAACAGAGTGGCTCTGGTAGCAACAATCACCATTCCGGCGGGCATGTCCCTTCCCGCTTCCTCTGCTCTCACTGTGGCCACATCGGGCATACCATAGAATGGTTCTGGATGAAACATCTGCATCTTGTCCCCTCTAGTGACTCCTCCACCTCTTCCTCGAAGTCATCCTCCGCGGTGGTCACATCATCAGGTAGTGCCTACGTGGTTACTCAAGGTAAATGGTTGATAGACTCTGGTGCGACCAATCACATGACGGGCAATCCTCAGTGCTTTTCTATCCTATAAAAACATGATCGGTTACCCCCGGTTCTCATTGTTGACGGCTCTCCCTCCCCGATCTATGGAATGGAAGTAGTTAATATCACTCCATCTCTTCGCTTGGAGGACACTCTCTATATTCCAAAGTTTTCCTGCAATTTATTATCAGTTACCTCATTATGCAAGCAACTCCAATGCTCCGTCACATTCACTCCAACTCCTTATTCTTTTTAGGATCCGAGCTCCCAACGGACGATTGCTAGTGGGACTGAGTGCGGCGGCCTTTACTTCCTCGACAATATTTCTGCTCTGTCTGCCTTCTCCTAATCCTCTACAGATCTTCTACAGTGGAACCTCCGCCTTGGTCATCCTCCACCACAGCTTCTTCGTTAACTTCTGCCCACCTCCCTCCGCACAGTTCTCCTCTCAACTGCGATGTCTGTAAGCTTGGCAAGCATCACCATTCCTCCTTCCCTCCGAAGCAAGGTCATGGCTCTACCTGTCTATTTGATCTCATTCACTCTGATATCTGGTGCCCTACTCCTACCCTCACCATTGGTTGGGGTAGTTCTTATTTTGTAACCTTTATTGATGACTTTTCTAGATGTACTTGGGTGTATCTCTTACGAGATCGCTTTGAATTATTCAATGTATGGACATCCTTTTATAATTTAATTCAAAATTAGTTTGGTGTTTCAATTAAAGTCTTTCGCTCTGATAACGCGAAAGAGTATATTAGTCAAGTTTTTTCTTATTTCTGTATGCAACATGGGATTCTCCATCAAATGTGTTGTGTCTATACCTCAAAATAAAATGGAGTGGCGGAATGCAAAAACCGTCACCTCCTTGATGTCGCTCACACTCTAATGATGCAGATGCAGGTCCCTCTCTCCTATTGGGGCTATGCGGTTCTCATTTCCTGCTATCTCATTAATCACATTCCCTCCACGGTTCCCCACGGTCAAACACCATTATCTATTCTCTATCCAGGCAGGGAACCTTTTTCTCTCCCTCATAGTATCTTTGGGTGCACAACCTTTGTGCACGCTCCCTCCGCCACCCGTGATAAACTCTCCCCTTGCTCCACCAAATGTGTCTTTCTGGGGTACTTTACCACCATAAGGGCTATTGTTGTTTTGACCCCGTTCTCCGCAAGCAGTTCTTCTCCGCTGACATTACCTTCTTCGAGAATGCTTTATATTTCTTTGACGACTCCTCTCCTCTTCCTAAGGCTTCTGATTCTCCTATTATTCCCTCCAACCCATCGACCCCTACTGAGGTTTTTCCACCTCCACAATCTCCATCAACTCTTCCTCTCTCTTCTCCTCCGGTATGTCCCTCTTCTCTACCACCATCGCTCTCTACTCCCGGGCCAGCTCTCTCTGCCACGGACGCTCTGAATACAGAGGAACCCACTGACCTGGATCTTCCCATTGCTCTTTGCAAAGGGGTTCGGGCATGTACCCAGCACTCTCTTGCTGCTGTTATTTCCTATGATCTTCTTACCCCTTCTTGCAGGGCTTTTGCATTGGCTATCTCTGCCACTGCCACCCCCCGTTCCTACTAGGAGGCCCTTACTGTTCCTCATTGGAAGGCTGCCATGGATGAGGAAATTGCTACTCTCACTGAATGGGGTATGCAGACATTTATTCCTCCTCCCTTCGACATAGATGTTGTTTGCTATCGCTGGGTCTTTGTGGTGAAGTTTAGTCCAGACGGCAGTGTGGATCATTACAAGTCCCGCCTTTTTGCCAAAGGCTTTACCCAGACTTATGGTGTTGACTATTTTGATACCCTCTCTCCAATTGCTCGTCTCAGAACTCTCAGGTTGTTCCTCTCTGTGGTTGTCAACAGGGATTGGCCCATTTCCCAACTAGATGACAAGAATGCCTTTCAATATGGGGATCTTCAGGAGGATGTCTACATGAAGCAACCTCCAGGGTATGTTGCTCAGGGGAGATACAGGTATGCAAGCTGAAAAAGGTTATATATGTCCTAAAGCAAATCCCTCGGGCTTGGTTTGACAAGTTTATCGGGATTATGACAGTCGTGGGATTTACGAGAAGTTCTGCGGATCACTCTTTGTTCGTTTGTAAAACCTCCCTGGGTCTGGTAGTTCTTGTAATTTATGTGGATGATATTCTTCTCACTTGAGATGACCAGGCTAGGATAACCTTGACAAAGAAGCATCTTCATCAACACCTGTTCACAAAGGATATGGGCTCTCCAAAATACTTTCTGGGCATAGAGATCTCTCGGAAGCTCAATTACTTAGTCCTCTCCCAATGCAAGTATGGTCTTGATTTGCTAAAAGAGGCATGGTTGACTGGGGCTAAACCTGCCCGATGCCCCATTGCGATTGGAGAAGATAAAACCTGGACGGATGACGCTCCTCCTCTTTCAGATGTTATGAGGTAAAGACGTCTAGTTGGTAAACTCATATATCTCACGGTGATGAGACCCGACATCTCCTATGTTGTAGGCAAGGTTAGCCAGTTCATGCAAGCTCCAAGGGAGTGCCATCTATAGTCTGTCCTGAGGATATTAGAGTATGTTAAATCAGCGCCTGTGAATGGACTACCCTTTCAGAAGAATGGTCATTTGAGGGTTGAAGCGTACTCATATTCGAGTTATGCTGATTACAAAGGAGACCGCAAGTCAACATCGGGCTTTTGCACCTTTGTGGGGGGAAACCTTGTTAGCTGGAAGAGCAAGAAAAAGTCTGTAGTCTCCAGGTCTAGTGCAGAAGCAGAATATCGAAGTATAGCATCGACCACATATGAGTTGAAGTGGTTACGGTCTCTCATGCTTGACCTAGGAGAGGTCTACAACCATCCTATACCTATGTTTTGTGATAACAAGGTCGCTATATACGTCTCCAAAAATCTGGTCTTTGATAAGAGAATAAAGCATATTGAAGTCGGCTGCCATTTTATTCGGGAAGAGATTTTGAAGGAACAAATTTGTACTCCGTTCGTCACCTCCGATAAAAAGTTGGCTGATATTTTCACCAAGCCAGTGCCCGCCTCCTTTCTACACATTTGCGACAAGCTGGGCATGATCAATATATATGCTCCATCTTGAGGGGGAGTGTTGTTGTATGGAGACCGGGTGCTCGGAGGTCTGGCACTAGCGGATTAGAGACCGGGCGGTCTGGCGGTTTGTCTCCAACAGATTGGTAGCCGGACTATTGTTGTTCGGTGTTCGGGCATTCTGACGGTTTGTCTCAGGCGACTTGGAGACCGGACGGTTTGGCAGTCTGATGAATACTTTTAGTTATTCCTTTTTTGGGGTAGTTTAGTATGATAAATGCCTAAGTTTATTTATATTTTATGCTTGTTATGTTTTTATTTCATGTTTTAATGTCTTTTTTATAATATCTTAATTCCTAGTTTAATTATGTGTTTTATGCATTTTTATGTTTAATTTTATGTTCTATGCTTACTTGTGTTTTGTTATGAATATAACTATTATTATGTTATGTTTAGTTTAGTTTTAATAACTAATATTATGTTACTTATTTGTGTTATGTTTTGTTATATAACTAATGTTATTTTGTTTTATTTTCTTGTAGGTACATGCTACTTGATGCAGCCCACATGCAACCTATTGGAGCAGCCCACCTACCCTACCCGAGCCCACAAAGCTTCTCTCTAAGCCCAAACCCGAGCCCCCTCTTCAAGTCAAAACAGCCCACTCACATGCATGGTCGGCCACCTCATGCCCTCTCTCTCCCTCATTAATCCATATGCATGCACTTTGCCACCTTTGCATGGTCGGCCCTCCTCATTCATCTTCCCTCTCTCCGCTTTTATTTCTTTCTCCCCTCTTTTTTTCTTATTCATTCTCCCTCTCTATTTTATATTTTCTATTTTCATTCCCTTAAACACCATACATTGCATTTAGCCTATTCTCTCTCCCTCATTAAATGAAATTCATGCACCCTCTTCACCATGCATGGCCGGCCACCACCTTGTCCCCTAATATCCTTCTTCATCTAGAATCTTCTCCCTCGCCTATAAAAGGACCCCTTGCCTCTTGTTTGGAGAGAAAATTCTTTGTGTTAGAAAGTTTTTGAAGTTAAGTTTTAGTTGTAGAAAATAGAGTGCTAATGTAGAGAGTTAGAGAGCAAGCTTCAATTTCAAGTATTTGTATTTTCTTGTTATTTTTCCATTTCTCCAAGTAATAGTTTAGTATTTTTCATCTTGTTATGTACTCTTATTCCTAGTTTAATGAAAATACAAGTTTCTTTTCTTTTGTTTTCTTCCTCTATTATGTTTAGCTAATTATATTTTGTGCCCGATCGCGATGAGCTTTGCGATAAAATAACACATCTTTAATTTTATGTTTGCATTTGTATTTTTTTTCTATTTTTGATCCTTCTTTGATTTTTATCGTGTCGACTCCGTATTCCGGTATACGGTAGTAGGCAATTGATCTCATTTCATAGAAGTCGAGAGACTCATTTATTTGAAAGATCACTCAAAGAAGTAAGGAGTTGCACGCAACCCGAGAGATAGGATGACGTAAATCCTCCGGATTGGAGTAAAATCCAATAGTACGGGTCACTTCGGTAATGCGACTTTAGGCCATTTTGACTTGTAAAGAGATTTCGGCCAAAACGTCTATAAGTTTGGGGATTTAATGCTCTAGCCAGATTACTTCCTCATATCGGATCCGTCACGGTCTTAATAGAATTGCAAATGTTAAACTAATTTATTTCGTTATTTTATTTCAAAGTGAATCGTCAATCGAGCACTCTTTTGCAATAGTTTATTTCTCTTTTAACGAAGTTTAGTTTATTTTACTTTCAAAACCCAACAATCGTTCGGTAGGATAATAGAGTCGTTGTGAGTAATAGTACTTGCCTGCCCCGAGTTTTTATACGACCTTGATTTATTTATATCACTATACTATAAAACGATAGGTACACTTGTCTATTTCGATTGTAGTCCGTGAGACGATTTTCAGCCATAGAGTTTTTGGGGCGTTGCCGGGGAGTATTTTTTGGCAATATTATGAAAGCACCGAGTTTATTACTTCTACTAAAATTCAAAAAAAAAACCAAAAAAAAAATCAAACAAATTAAATTTTCTCTTTCTTTTTTGTAACAGTTTATTTTTTTTATGGAATCATCATCTTTTTGCGCTTTTTACGGGTCGCTCGACCATTTTAATTTTGCATGTCTTTCGTGAACCCTCCCTCTTTTGATTTCAATTTTTCTAGAGCAGGTCAAATTGGCCAATTTGACTCTTACTCCAATTTTTATCCTACTTGGGAGATGGGGGAACCCATCTTATTTTTCTTATGATTTTGCCCCGCAAAGCGTCGTACCTCTAAATTTTAATTCAATCAATAATGGGTATTTTGAATTGCAAACTTCTCTTGATAATATTAATTCGCATTTCAAAACTATTATGGATTATTTTTCTCGTGTGGCTGCTTTGTTTTCTTCGTTTTCTTCTCCGTCTCCTCTAATTTCATCGTGTAATGAGTCACCGGATATCCTTGCTTGTCTTTTCCTCTCGAGGATGATAACTATTTGGATATTCCGGATTGTTTCCTTCCTCCTAAGGATTACACCCCTATGGATACTCTGGTGTGCTTCTTACCTTTTGAGGATGACAAAACGTCTCATCATTCTCTTTCTTTTTCTGAAGATGTTTGTGATTCCATTTCGCTTCAAACTTTAACTGTTTCAACTTTTTCTAGTTTTAGCGAGTCTTTTTTTTCTTCGTCTTTTATTTTAGATAATTTTTCTTTAGTCCTCTCTACCTCTTCTTCTCCCAAAATTTCACAAGTCTCTCCTTCTCCATGTGAAATTTCCGTTGATGAAATTTCTTTTTCTACTTCTTTTATTCCTCTTTCTATTTCTTCTTTTTTTTTCTTCTTCTTTTGACGACCCCTTCTTTCCCATTTTACATACTGTGGAGTTCTTCTATAACTCCATCCGTTCATTTTCGGGCGTCATTCCATTGAAGATTCCATCGCATGTCAGTGCGATTCTTCAATTTTTCTTTTTTTTGATTTACTCTCCTAAGCGCATACTTAGGGAGTTACCTATTCACTTTAGTTTTTTTTTCATTTAGCTAACCAATAATGTCGGGCTCAGACGACGTTAAACAAAGAGCGCTCTTGGGAGGCACCCCTTGCTTATCAATTTTTGTTCTTTCTTTTTCTTTTTGTTTGCTTCTTTTGTTTTGCAGGAATAATACCCCCGGCGGTTCGTTTGACTCCATTCTTTCCTCTCTTCCTTAGGCCTGAGCCGGTTTCCAGCTCAAGCATGGGGGAGCGACATCTGCATTCAGCCTTACAAATCCAGGAAAGTCATTTTCTTTTTAAGTATTTACTTTCTTGCATCCCCCTCCCATTTCTTCTTCCTTTTTATTTCTTGTTTTTATTTTTCATTGAGGACAATGCAAAATTTAAGCATGAGGGAGGGTTTAGTTGTTTTCTTTCTTCTTTCTTTTCAAAAAAAATGTTTTAAATTTCTACAACAACAAAAAATTAGTATAGTTTTATTAAGCTTCTTTAGTACTACTTTTTCTTTAACTAAAGCAAAACAAAAAAATCAAAAATTCAAAAAAAAAAACAGATTTCAAAATTTTTAAAAAATAAAAAAAAATCAAAAAATTTAATAAACCCCTTGCTTAGTCTTTTTGTTGTTTTCAGAAACATAGTTTGAGTTTGTTTATAAGCATTTTTTTTATTATTTTTTATTTGCTAATCTTTTATTTCATCATATTTAGTTAAATCTAATATTTAGTAATTTAGTTTTGAGGATAATCATATGATTTTAATTTGCTTAGAGTAATTTATTTAGCACTTTTTCTCTTTATTTTAAATAGTCTCAATTTTATAGTAATTTTTCTTAACAATTTTGGATTATAATTATTATTACCTCATGCTTGTTAGATTCTTAGAAATCTCAATCTACTAGTAGTTGCTCTCTAGTGTTTTAGTTTATTTTCTAAAATTTTGTTTAACCCCTTTCTTTTTCTTTTTATTGTTAGATAATATGTCATGAGAATAAGGAGATGTTAGTTCCTTATTCTCTGGTACACATATGCAATCCTGATGAAGAGAGGAATAAAAAGTTCATATATGCCGTGGAAAGTAATAGAATGTTAGTCTATCATTTTCTGGTATTACATATATATTTTATATAAAAAAAATTTGTGGGGTGTGAAAAAAAAATAATGATGATCACCTCCAATCAAAGACCTCTTCATGTTGATTTCCTCCCTAAACCCCTTAGCCAATATTATTGTCTTAGTTTTTAAATTAAAATATTGGGAGAGCATAAGTAGTAGGTTGCATTTTTTCCTTAAGTTTCTTTTAAGTTATGGTTTTTATAATTTCAATCTAACCTTGTTTGCAATTTACTCAATTTTGAGTGCTAGTTAATTTATTAGAAATTTTTTTGGCTAAATATTTCTCTCTTTTCATTTTAATTCCATAATTTCGAACGTAATTCGTAAGTCCCTAAATTTTATTTTTGGCTTAATTTTGGTGTAAATAAATTTTTAGTTTAATTGAAAATTTTATAAATGTCTTATAAATATTTCTCATACTTTTGCTCTAGAATAGCAAAAGCTCAAGCATGGGGTAATTTGATGACTACTTTTAGTTATCCCTTTCTGGGATAGTTTAGTATGCAAAATACCGTAGTTTATTTATATTTTATGCTTGTTATGTTTTTATTTAATTTTTTAATGTCTTTTTTATAATATTTTAATTCCTAGTTTAATTATGTGTTTTATGCATTTTTATGTTTAATTTTATGTTCTATGTTTACTTGTGTTTTGTTATGAATATAACTATTATTATGTTATGTTTAATTTAGTTTTAATAACTCATATTATGTTACTTATTTGTGTTATGTTTTGTTATATAACTAATGTTATTTTGTTTTATTTTCTTGTAGGTACATGCTACTTGATGCAACCCACATGCAGCCTATTGGAGCAGCCCACCTACCCTACCCGAACCCACAAAGCTACTCTCCAAGCCCAAACCTAAGCCCCTTCTTCAAGTCAAAATAGCCCACTCACATGCATGGCCGACCACCTCATGCCTGTTGGAACACCCTATTACTAATTTGGGCAAGGATCACTATGTTTTTAGGAAATCAGTTTGACCTAGATGTATAGTTGAAAAGATCAAGTTAGAATGAGTCTAGGGCTTAGAACTTAGGTTTGAAGCTGCCCCCAGGACCATTCATTGTTCAAGACTTAGAGCTGAGGCAAAGACAGTTTTTGTCGAGCTCAGGTCGACGAAACGTCAAACTCTGTTCGACGCTCTCTGAGCTCAACTCTGCCAAGTCATCGAACTCCGGTCGACGATCTTCGAGCTCAGATCGACGATCTGCCTTCAGCTTGTTTCCAAGTCGCTGAGCTCAGTTCGACGATCGTAGAGCTCAGGTCGACGTTTTCTTTCTGATGTTAAATCCAATCTCTGAGCTCAGGTCGACGATCGTAGAGCTCAGATCGTCATTTTTCTTAGAGATCGACGACTTTGAGGATTCAAATTCAGTCAGCTTTTGGAATGTTTTTCAAATTCTCTCAACATTTATTTTAAGAGATTTCTAGCCGTTTTCATTTATTCTAGAGCAAGTTTCAAGGGATTTCTCAGAGAATGTCAATTGGACTTTCCTCCTGAAGACAAAACATTTATGGAAGACATTTATTGACTGCTAACGGCTATCTTGGACAAAGGATCATCAGAGAATAAAACATCCTACAGCAGGTCAAGAGAAAGATAATCTATCTATCACTGAATACAGACATACACAGATAGTCAGAAAAACTCAGAGGAAAATCAAGTGATCAATCCTGAAGAGTTTGATTGAAAATTAGCATACTGTAAAGTGTTCATAGCTTCATCATCAAAGACTCCAGACAACTCACATTTCAGCCTCTGCTGAAATCATCTTCTGCTGGAGATCTGAAACTTCTAGCAAAGCTCTCATCTCTGAACCATCTACATCTCAGGGGGAGCTTTGACAACACAATCAATCCACTAAGTCTTCTCTCAGTGATTGAGACAGAGAAGACAACTTCACCTCTTCCTTTTTCTTTTCCTGCTATAAAAGGGTTATCAAGACTCCCTTCAAAAGTTTTGATTCTAGTTCTGAGAGCCTTGTCAAAACTCAGTGGTGGCAAGACACCTGATCAAAAAATCTAATTTGGTTTTTGAGATCCTTATCAAAAGCTCATTGGTGCCCAGGACACCTGAGTAACTCATCCTGTAGTGGATTCCTACCAAGGGTGGTAGAAGAGTAGATGTACCCAGGTTTTTGGGGAACCACTATAGCTCCTTGTGTCTTCTGGTTTCTTGTGCATATTCTTTGCTGTGTGCTGTGGTTTTTATTTTACTGCTTTAGTTTTATTTCTACATCAAAGCACCTTACACCTATACATAAATTAAGCCTTTACTGCTGTGCAATTTTAAATTGTAAATTTACTTTAAAATACTCTATTCACCCCCCCCCCTCTAGAGTTAAGATAGATCTTACCCTCACTTTCAATTGGTATCAGAGCCAGGTTAGTTGTTCATACAGGCTAACACTTGAACCAAAAGATCCTTGATAAGATCAATCTTTTAAGAGGGTTATTTTCATTATATTTAATTTTATATAAAGACATGGCACAGAACAAAGATTATTTAAGCACAAGGCCTCCAGTATGCAATCTATCCAAGTTTGCATTTTGGAAAGCAAGGATTAGACTTTATATGAATTCTATTGATGAAGACATATTTAATTCTGTTTTGACAGTGTGCCCAAGTCCACCAGCAAACATAAGTACAAGTGTTGTTCCACCTCCTTCTGGAACAGATGCTGAAATAAAGAAGTGGAAGACTGCAGATGCCAAGGCCATAAATATCTTAGCTCAGACAATGTCTGATGAGATATTTCAGAAGGTAGCTGAATGCAACTCAGCCAAAGAAATTTGGGACAAACTTTCTGAGATTGTCTCAGGATCTGCTGATGAGAGAAAAGACAGAAGATCCCATCTCATATCCCAATATGAGAACTTCAAGAAAGGAAAAGCTGAGTCAGTTGCAGACATGTACAACAGACTAAGTCTGATTGTCAATGAGTTAAAGACTCTGGATAAAGAAATCTCATTGACTGAGCTGAATAACAAAATCCTAATGTGCTTCCCCAGCACTTGGGATTCAAGAATCTGGCCAATCAAAGATGCCAGAAGTCTAAATGAGATTACAACTGAAGCTCTCCTGGGCAAGCTCAAATCTTATGAGCTGCTCATTAAAAATCGAGAAGAAGAACAAAAGGCTACTTCTCCAGTCATCAGAAAGGAGAAGACCATAGCCTTCAAAGCTATAGAAGAGGAGCCTGAAGATAAAGATATAGGAAATGATGAACTCCTAAGTCTACTAGCCAAAAGATTCTACAAAATGGCCAGAAAAGACTTCAGAAAGAGATCATACAAGGGACATGATAAGCCAAGGTATGATAAATCAAATAACAACAAAGAAATTATATGTTTTGGTTACAGGAAACCAGGCCATATTGTGCCTGACTGTCTAGAAAACACAAATAAGGACAAGAAAGATAGAAGAGAAAGAAGAAAGGAGAAAGACTTCAAGAAAAATACCTCAGACAAACCCTCCTACAACAAGAACACACATACAAGGAAGGGATTTGTTGCTGAGACATGGAGTGAAACTGAAGAGGATTCTGAAGCCTCATCCAGCTCCAGTGATGATGAGGATGATGCTGATGAAAAGGAATTTTGCATGATGGCTATCAATGCCTCTCAAACAGATTCAGAAGCAGAAGAGTCAGAATCAGATTCAGAAGTTCAACTAGAAGAAGATCAGGTAATCAATTCATTTGATTTCAGTTCTGAGGACTTTAGACATGAGTTTAAAGTACTATGCCTAGATTTGTTGGAGTCTGAGAAGGAAATCACATCCCTTAGAAAACAACTGTCTGAGTATAGTACTTTAAAATCAGAGAACCTCAAACTCTCTGAAGAGTTAGAATGTTATAGGGAGGAGATAGCTTCACTGAAGAGTGAACTCTCCAAGGCCAAGCAGTTTGAAGAATCCCTTAATGGGAGAAGCATCAAACTGATGGATATCACAAGCACAGTGAACTCTAGACTTAATAGTACACTGGGCTTGGGAGCTTCATCCAGCCAGCTTATAGTTCTGACAACTCCAATCAAATTTATCTCTGATAAAGGGAAGGAAGTTGTAGAGGTAGCTAGGAAGAATGAAGATTTGCCAAAGAAAGATATAGTTCAACAGAATGCATCGAATAGAGCTCGATGATCGTCGAACGGCGCTCGACGATCTAAGAAACGATTGTCGAACTCAGCTCGACAACACCTGAACTCTGAACTCCAGGACAGTCGATCTTCGAACAGAGATCGATGATCTGACCCAAGATCGTCGACTACAGCTCGACGATCGTCGAACAGAGATCAGGACTTTGAACAATCCTTCAAAGGTACATCTAGATTCAATCCTAGAAGTCGTACAACCCAAGGTTTCAACCCCTATACTGAATTGATAGTACCTCCTAGGAGATACCATCTTGAAGGTTATAAGAGTCAACCTGGGATGTCTTTCATTTCTGAATTTAAGGGATATCAACCTAGGCCCAAGGTAAACTGGGTCAAAAACATATAAGTTGTTTATGTGCAGGTGAAGACCTATCCAACATCAAACCAGCCATGGTATCTGGATAGTGGGTACTCAAAACACATGACAGGGAACAAGGACAACTTCACATCCTTTAAAGCCAAGCTTGGACCCAAAGTAATATTTGGTGATTCAAACTTTGGAACAACAAAAGGATATGGTGCAGTCCAAATTTGAACAGTCACTTTCAAGAAAGTAGCTTATGTTGAAGGACTCAAGCACAACTTGATAAGTATCAGTCAACTTTATTATGAAGGATATCAAGTGACTTTCAACAAAGCTATATGCAAGGTCAAGTCAGAGGACAACACAACTATGTTGACAGGTAACAGAAAAGGTAACATTTACTTAGTAGATTTTCATTCATCTAAAGTAGATATTTGCCTGTTCAATTCCATATCTAGACCTAATATTCTATGGCATAAGAGACTAGGACATATTAACCTTAGAACCATTTCTAGGCTATCCAAGGACAACCTTGTTAGAGGACTACCTTCTGGCCCCTACAAGAAGGAAGGACTTTGCAAGGCTTGTCAATTAGGCAAGCAAACTAAAAATAGTTTTAAGTCACTTAACAAGAGTGATTCACCTAGGATTTTGTATCTGTTACACATGGATCTTTTTGGACCCATTACAGTACAAAGCCTAGGAGGGAAATCCTACACTTTAGTGGTTGTAGATGACTTCTCAAGATTCACATGAGTGTTCTTTCTGAGGAAGAAGTCTAATAACTTCAAATGTTTGACGGAGTTTCTCAAATGTATACAGAGTGAGTTCAACACTCATATTGCCCTGATAAGAAGTGATCATGGGACAGAGTTTGATTCTCTTTTTATGCAAGAGTTCTATCAGAGTAAAGGGATCAGGCATACATTCTCAGCTCCTAGAACTCCTCAACAAAATGGGGTAGCAGAAAGGAAAAATAGAACCCTAATTGAATCTGCAACTACATTGTTGTCAGATGCTCACCTTCCTCTATCCTTTTGGGCTGAGGCAGTGAACACCTCCAACTATGTACTGAATAGAAGTTTGATACATAAACTAAAGGGAAAGACTCCATATGAATTACTCAAAGGGAAGAAACCTAAAGTAGATTAATTCAAAATCTTTGGTTGCATTTGTTATATTCACAACAATGACAAGAGATATATAGCAAAATTTCAAGCAAAAGCTGATGAAGGAGTGTTTCTGGGATACTCCATGATCAGTAAAGTTTATAGGGTTTATAATAAAACTACTCTAAAAATAGAAGAATCTGTTCATATTTCTTTTGATGAAACTAATATGTCTTTCAAGGAGAAGAATGCTTCTACCATAGAACATTTGCAGGTACATTCTCTAACTGAAGACTTGGACAGATTGTAAGTTACTAAAAAGGATGAAAGTAGTGAAGATGAAGAAGCTGCTCAACATCTGGAAGAAAATCTTCTTGAAGAGCCAGTTGCTGTTCCACAAGAGGAAACAGCAGCACAGGTTGGTGAACAATCAACACCCCCTATTGATTTAGTAACATCAAGAGATCATCCAATCTCCCAAGTGATTGGAAACATCTCAGCTGGTGTACAAACCAGAAATCAGGTCAACCAAAACCTGATGCACACTTGCTTTCTCTCTTAAATTGAACATCAATCCATTCAAGATGCAGAGCATGATCCACACTGGATCATTGCTATGCAAGAGGAGTTGCATCAATTTGAAAGAAACAAAGTCTGGGAACTAGTGCCTAAGCCAAAGGATCATTCCATTGTTGGAACAAAATGGGTGTTCATAAACAAATTGGATGATTAAGGAATTATTGTAAGGAACAAGGAAAGGCTAGTTGCTCAAGAATATTCTCAAGAAGAGGGGATAGACTATGACCAGACCTTTGCACCAGTTGCAAGGTTAGAGGCCATAAGAATCTTCCTGGCTTATGCTGCTCACAAGGGATTCAAAGTCTACCAAATGGATGTGAAGAGTGCTTTTCTCAATGGGGAGATCAAAGAAGAAGTCTATGTCAAACAACCCCCAGGTTTTGTCTCTCCAACTCATCCTGATTATGTTTTCAAACTGCATAAAGCATTATATGGTCTAAAGCAAGCTCCTAGAGCATGGTATGAGACCCTAGCATGCTTTCTTCTAGAAAATGTTTTTATTAGGGGGAGAGTAGACCAAACTCTTTTTATTAGAACCCATAAGTCCCATACCCTACTAGTACAAATTTATGTAGATGATATTATATTTGGCTCTACTAATTCAAACTTGTGCAAAAAGTTTTCCAAGCTTATGCACTCTAAATTTGAAATGAGTAACATGGGTGAGCTATCCTTCTTCTTAGGATTGCAAGTCAAACAACATGCTGAAGGCATATTTATTTCTCAAACTAAGTATACAAAAGAACTGGTTAAGAAATTTGGTATGTCTGATGCATCATGTATGAAAACACTCATGCCTACCAATACTGTATTGGATGCTGATGAACATGGGAAAACAGTTGATCAGACAACATATAGAGCAATGATTGGCTCTTTATTGTACCTTACAGCTAGTAGGTCTGATATAATGTTTGCTACATGTATATGTGCTAGATTCCAAGTTAGCCCTAGAGAGTCACACTTAACTTTAGTAAAGAGGATTCTTAGGTATGTTAAAAGCTGTCCAAATCTAGGCCTCTGGTATCCAAAAGATTCAGCATTTGACTTAACTGGATTCTCAGATGCTGATTATACTGGATGCAGAATAGACAGGAAAAGCACTAGTGGAACTTGTCAGTTTCTTGGTGATAGACTTGTCTCATGGTTTTGTAAGAAACAAACATCTGTGTCAACCTCAACTACTGAAGCTGAATATATGGCTGCAGGTAGTTATTGTTCACAAATTTTGTGGATTCAAAATCAACTCCTAGACTATGGTTACAACTTAGAGATGTCTAAAACATTTTGTGACAATGCCAGTGCAATTTCCATTGCACAAAATACAGTCCTCCATAGTAGGACAAAACACATAAAAATTAGGCATCATTTTCTAAGGGATAATGTTGAGAAAAATTAAATTGAACTTCAATATATCCCAACTGATTTGCAAAGAGGAGATATTTTCACCAAGCCTTTAGATGAAAAGAAACACAACTTCTTCCTCAATCAGTTAGGCATGTTAGATGGAGAAAGCCTAAAATAAATTATAAGATTTTGAAAAGCTAAAAACAGACCAAGATTAGGCTAAAAACTCATTTCTTTTTGTGTCTGTAGGATAGTTTCTGTCTCTGAACTGCGCTCGACATTTTCCCTAGAAATCGTCGAAAGTCGATTGACGGTTTCCCGAAAAATGTCGAACGGAGATCGACGTTTTCCCAAAACATCGACCGGAGTTCAGAGCTTGTCAGATAGTTGTATACTATCTCTTTCAGGCCTTCGATATTCGAACTGAGCTCGACGTTCTCTTGATCATCGAACTGAGATCTATGATATTGAAGACCTTTCTTCTTCCCTTAGGAGTCCTGATCGTCGAACGGAGATCGACGATCCTTCCTTTTTCGCGTCGAACCCTAATATAAAATCATTTTTAGGCCGCCGTTCGTCGTTTACGCTTTCATACTCTCTGCAAATTTTTCTCTTTCCCTCCAAAATCTCTACACTTGGTCGTGTTTGTTGAATCTTTGCAGGTACAGATGGCAGTGTCGGTCGCCGCTCTTTCCAAAATGAAATTTGATACAGGTTTTGACAAAGATATGAACTCCTTCGATGGCAGCGATCAGCGGTTCAAAGATATTCTGAATCTTTTCCGCGAACAACAGTTAGTTCAGTTGATGACCACTAGAATAAAGATTGCAGCAGATGAAATAAAGGAATGGATTTTTACTACAACAACTTAGAATGATTATACTATTGTCGGCACGATCAATGGGACTAAGGTACCATTGTCCCCTAATCATTTGACATGAAGTATTCGCCTTAAGTACTGGGAATGACTCCATTGATTTGTCTGGAGAGGAATATGATTCGTGGTTAGATTGAATGTGTCACTCTACTGTGAACCCTAATAAGCTTTTGAAAAAGAATCTATCAATTGAATTTCAATTTTTGGCTGATGTTGTGGGAAAAGTGCTTCTGGCAAAGCACTCAGCTCATGATACCATCTCAAGGTATCAGTTCTGCTTAATGGGAGCTATTGTTGACAAGAAACATTTGGATTGGGGGTCTATCTTCTTTGACTTGCTCAAGAAGAAAATCAACAAAGGTTGTGTATTCTTTGGAAGGATTCTAGGGGTTTTCTTTCATTCCAGGTGCCCTGATTTATTGGTTTCAAATGGTATGCACATCAATGCATCCAAAAGGCTCACCTGTGCCCTTTTCAGCAAATGGGACAAGCAGATTATCAACCCTAATAGGGCTGCTGTAGCAACATCTGCTTTAGGCACAAGGATTGCTTCAGTCTCTTCCCCTGCAGCAACACTTGTAACATCCCATTTCCGGCTAGACCCCTAGGAGTCGTTTGGTCGTGACGGAACCCTAGGAAGCCCAAAAAACTGAAATAAATCGATCGAGATTTCGGGTCACGGGTTGGTTACGCCCGTGACCGACCCGTCACGCCCGTGACTCTGGGCGTGACTCCTTCGACGATCGTCGATCTCCGTGAGACGATCGTCGAACATGCTGCCGGGGCATGTCACGCCCGTGACCAAGGTGTCACGCCCGTGACCAAGGGAGTGACTCCTTCGACGATCGTCGATCTCTGTGAGACGATCGTCGACCTTGCAGCCCGGACATGTCACGCCCGTGACCATGGTGTCACGCCCATGACCTAGGGCGTGACCAACCTTTGGCGACCGTCGATCTCAGTTCGACGCTCGTCGACCTCGAAATTTGCCGTTTGGGCCTGTCACGCCCGTGACCTAGGTGTCACGCCCGTGACCTAGGGCGTGACCACCATTCGATGACCGTCGATCTCAAATCGACGATCGTCGGCCCAGAATTTACCGTTCGGGCCTATCACGCCCGTGACCTAGGTGTCACGCCCATGACCTAGGGCGTGACCACCATTCGATGACCGTCGATCTCAAATCGACGATCGTCGGCCCAGAATTTACCACACGGGCCTGTCACGCCCGTGACCCAAGTATCACACCCATGACCATCCTTCGACGATCGTCGATCTCAGTTCGACGATCGTCGAGCCCAGAATTGGCTATCCGGGCCTGTCACGCCCATGACCTATGTGTCACGCCCGTGACATTGGCCGAAATGACGGTTCAAGGCCGAAATTATTCTAACACGCGTGGAAATAAATGCTGGTGTGGTAAGTTACACCAGGAGTAATTACGGGCCATTTTTCCTTCTATAATTATATAATAAAGGAGGAAGTGTTGGTCCAATAGGAAACCGCCAACTGGACACACCTGTTCATCTCCCACCGTTCCCTATCCCTTCACTGTAACCGAAAAAGGCTATTAAGAGGAGCCTTCATGGCCATTACGGCTTTACCCTTTCACCTCCCCACTTTCTGACTTATAAAAGCCCACTTGGGGCAAGAGGTGAAGTTTACACGCTCAAGTAAACAGATCAGATCCTTGTTCTTGCTGTAGGAGAAGTTCGGCTACGCCACCACTGCGCCATGGCACCCCGTCGTTCGTCTCGCCTCCAAACCGCGAACAAGGTCCTCCTCTGCTCCTTCTCTTTCATGGGTAGATCTTAGGATTCTTAGAAAGGGAGTTCGCGCTCAACGGAGCTGGACCCGTCTCTCGTTTTCATGGGAAAACCATGAAAAAGGTATTTTTGAGTTCGCCGGAAACCGCCACCTCCGGCGGCCAAACCACCACCGACCGCTTGCCATCGCCTCAACGGAGGTGGTGGTGGTGGTGGCTGGCCAGGGAAGTGACCGGACGACCGGCGATGGATCACGAAATGCTTACAGGAAAAATGGTTTTCTGTATCTGTTTTCGGTTTCATGAAGAAGATGAACAGTAGAATAAACTCTATAATATATAGATTATTATATATTACAAAATGGAAAAATGTATTATTTGAATATATTTTGGGGCTGCAAAATGAGGCACTTAGAGGCCATTTTAGGAAAAATGACCAGACACGAAAGTCGTAGCCCTTTGAGCCTAGATAAATCTAAAATTGGTTTCAACTCGTTTGGGTAAGCGGTTCGACCGCAGCACCCGTTTTAGTGGGGGCTGTACCTAGAGTTGGGCAGGAATTAAAATGGATGCCCACTCTTCGTCCCTTATCCAAATGACCTGAAATTTGGGCAGGGGGTTAACCTTGGGTATACCTAAAGGCAGACCAAAAATGGGAATTTTTGGAGATACTTTGCCTAAAGTTTTTGTTTTAATTTAATAAACTTAGAGGAATTTATTTAAGTGGTCAAATGACCTCCAAACCCTCCCAAATTTTGGTGAGTGGTCCCTGGCTATAAAACCTAGTTCTGGACAAAATTCCGACTAATTTGGAGGAGTTTTGGGTGGGAAACCTTCTACCCTTAACTAGGCATTAGTGAGACATCTTTTAGTAAAAAGTGCACTAAGAGTTTGGAAAGATCAAATCACCTCAACAGAGGCTGAAACTCCGACCCCTGACTTAGAGG
The DNA here is from genome assembly GCA_039513925.1 of Platanthera zijinensis. Taxonomy (NCBI): domain Eukaryota; kingdom Viridiplantae; phylum Streptophyta; class Magnoliopsida; order Asparagales; family Orchidaceae; genus Platanthera; species Platanthera zijinensis. The sequence continues at coordinate 88,253,240 of CM077078.1, forward strand.
GATGTTATAACCTGCTTGGAGAAAAAAGGTGAGGATTAGGGTGGATTTTACCCTAAGAGACCGGCTCAAATCCAGTGGGTGGGAGTTTGAGGTTTGTGAAGGACATAGGAGCAAAAGCTCTTGTATGCCCTTGAAATTTGGAGGAGAGTGGTATGATATACTGAAAACCCTCTAGTTGAAATAGTGAAGGAATTGGAGGTAAATAGGTATCTCGAAAGTTGAGACTTTGAATTAGGGTAGAAATGTAATTTAGTTATTTTAAGTACTAAATCTAATCCAGAAACTATGAAACTCAAGAGAAAGGAGTTTTAGGATGTTTTAGACTTATGGTAATTTTCCTGGAATTTTATGATTAAGAAATATTATACTTCATGTGTTAACGGATTATTAGTCCGATTTGTTGTTTCAAATATTTGGAGGCTTTAAATTAATTATAATCAGTTAAAATTCTGGATTTAGATCTTGACCTGTAGAACATTGATCCCTGAATTTTTATAGAATTTTATGTTGAATAAATTTGGTACTTTGTTCACAGATATTAAAAAGGGGTTTATTTGCTTAAAAATTAATTATGGATAAAGTACTTGCTGGAAAATTATGAAACTTGGCAAGTGCTAATTTTAGGCCTTTATCTACATGGCATAAATTATTTATAATTTTTGGAAGAATATTTTCTGTACTTGATTCATAAACAACAGAAATTAGAGATTATTTCTAAAATAGTTTTCATGCCCTTTTGATGATAGAAAAATTATGATACTTAGGATTTAACCTGTTGAGATAACCTATTATTTATCATAAATTTGCTGGACATCTTGCATGATTACTTAGGGTAGTTCATGTTCAAACCGGTAGCCCTTGGGATTTTCGAGGAATTTAATTAAATGCCAAATAAATTATGAAAATTTCCATTTTTTGGATTTAGGTCATTTATGTCATGGTAAGTCTCCAGTAAATAATTTAGGGCATTTGGATGAGTATTAGATCATAGCATAACCGGTTCGACATGAAGTCTAGGTCGGTCTGCATATAGCAATTGTGAAATGCAATAGGACATGATCTGAGGAAGACATTGGAGTTAATCATTTTGTCTGGGTGGGCAATAGTGGAGGAAAATACAATAGGAAGATATAAAGAGTAGCGAGGAGTGGTGATAACTAGAGTTAAGAGGTGCTCGGGTTCGGCGAAAGATCGCTTTTCCCGAAGAGAGGAAGGTTAAAAATCACCCTAGGATAGTCTAACGTAATATGAGAAGGTAATCGGGCTAAGGGAGATAAACCAATAATAATAAGTGCCTTGCGAAAGGGAACTTCGAGCCGTAATGCCGCCGTCTTGGTTCCTAGTGCCCCTTGAGAGCCCTTCACGGGGAATACCGGGGGCAGTCCTGGGCTAATGTAAACTGCAATAACAAACCGACAAGAGTAACTTAGTAACTAGGGCTGCACCTTTCACAAACATGGTTGGCACAGGAAGTTTGTTGGGAGCTTCAGCTCGCTTGGTTAAGAGACGGACGGGATGGTCCGGGGAGCTTCGGCTCGGTTGGTTTGGGACGGACGTTTTGGTCCGGGGAGCTTCGGCTCGGTTGGTTTGGAGACGGACGTTTTGGTCCGGGGAGCTTCGGCTCGGTTTGGTGTGTTTTCGAATAAATTTGCATGTGCATAAGATAGGAAAAATTAAGGTGGTGGGTTTTTCGATATCGGGGAGTTCGATTGCACCGACACCGATATCGTTGACTCGGCGAGATGGTTAGCACTTCGCCAACAGAAGTCCGGTGCGCCAGCCGGCAAGAGTACGCAGGCGTCCGCTTAGTGCACCAAGCGTTGAGGCGTACGATAGGTCAGACCAGTGGTGCTTTTACTGGTTTTGAGGTGGGCGAGGCCCAACCCACCGCTTCCGTCCGCCACTACGGAGGTATCCTGGGAGGTAACGGCTCCGAAAGGGGGAACTAAAGGTCTGTGTGCACAGAGTCGGGTGTGTGAGTTGCACTTGCATGTTTCATCATACCCACTAGCATGTCATAGCATAATCGATTCATTTAACCCTGACACCTAAAGTATAAGTGGTATGGGACGCTTATACATTAGGACCTGCAAAACGACCCCTTGGTCTATAGGCTTGTGTGGGCAAGTTTATAAATCAAAGGTTAATTTCAATATATAACAACCATTGCTGTTTGATAACCGACACCCCAAGGTATAAGTGGTATGGGACACTTATACGATGGGAGCCTTGCTAAAGATCCCTTTTGCTTATGTGTTCTCGCATAAGTGAAGGTTAAATTCATATATTTGCTTTTCTTACTGCCAGACCTATTATAACAATTATATTAACTGCTCACCGAATACAACTTGTAGATTAGTTCCGCTGCCATCTGTTTACTTTTATTTATCCACAATTATATCCTCCCCTTTCTTCCTCTCCGCTCGGTACCTAGGAGCCATGGGGGAAGGGGTGGGGGATGATAGGGCTTAGTCTTTATGACTAACGGTTTTCGAACCGCATCATTTAGGGGATCGTGGAGCCCAGCATGGAGGAGCAGCCCTAGAGATCGGTGCGCCTGGAGATGGGGCAGTCTAGCTCCGGAGTTCATACAGCCGGGACTGTGAGTCTCGACCCTGAGTAGTTTCTGTTTTAGCTTCCGCATGAGAGACTTGTAGTGAGGACATTTTGTACCGGGCATAAGCTCGCATTTATAGTACTCTGATGATTTCTGTGGACACTCCCTTCGTGGAGATTTTATCTTATTTACATGTGATTTATCATTGTGGACTGCATTGTTCTTACTTCAATTATTGTGCTACTTTTCTGTGATCGAATTGGCCGGCAGAATCGACGCCTTGTGGTGATGACCCTTCAGGACGTGAAGGTGTCACCGCAAAGCGGCGGTTCTGGGCCTAAGACCCCGGTGGTTGAAAAAGAAAAAAAAAAGGGGGTCTTACAAGTGGTATCAGAGGGAACCTCGATCGGAAAAGCAGCAGTCCACTAACCCTGGGTCACCCCCGCTCGAGTTTAGTTTGGGGACAAACTAAGCAGCGGAAGCAGTGGTGTGCCCATATGGGGAATCACATGTAAATTGTCCACTTTCCATCCATTCCATTTGTACATTAGCTAACAATTGGAATTCTTCTTTGTAGCCTGCGGCAAACCCTGTCCCCAGCAGGGAGCACCTCCGGTTGCAAAGACCTCTTCTTGTAATTCTCCAGTCAATCTGTTAGACTCAACCGCTAGGATACGTGACTAACCCGACAACTTATACTGTGCCCTAGTCCGAAACAGACCTTGAGTATGAATTTGGTTAGGTAAGGAAATACCTAAAGAGATTAAAGGAGGAGTTTAATAGGTGAATGGATACCTAAGACATAAACTCTGGTGTCCCTATGGTCCCTAACAAGGATTACTCAATCTATTGGGACTGACCAATAATCCATTATCAGAATGGTAGAAGACACGTAGTATTAACCCCCGTACCAGTAACAAGATTACTCAGGGACAACTACAAGATAAACACTAAAGGTCGGGTAGGAATTCAAGTTCGAAAGAGACCCAATTGGGAGTGGGAACAACCCTGATAAGCGCGTCGTAAATTTGACTCGGAGGGTTTAAAGTATGGAGTATATCTACAAGTGTTAGTTTGGAACCCCAAGTCATAGATTGATGCCCTAGGGATTGTACACTCAGCTAGGACAGATATAACATGGTAAGATAAAAGAAAATTAGCCCAAGGAAGATATGGGCTTATCGTTTGTTTATTGGGGCTTATCTTTTATTTATTGGGCAAGTGAGTTAATGGCTTAGGTCTCCTAGACCTAATTTAGAAAGTGTGTTGCCCCAAACACAATAATGTTGAGGTTGGTCTTATTCGAAGCCACTCGAATGATGTCATGGTAATAATGAGGAGTAACTACGAGACATAACTACTAGAAGATACCATGTGAATTTGATGACGGGTAGTAAGACTAAGTTGATTTGCGAAGATAAGACTGAGACACTATGATTTAACATCATGAGTATGATAACACTAAGAGTTTGAAAGAAATTAGCAGACGATATATCGAAAACATATATCTTAGGTATGACCTTGCAGACTCGATTCAGATAGCATCAAGACAAGATTAGATACATTTGATGACACAAACATGGTTAGCAAGGGTCGCGGCTATGATAAATAGATGTTTGGAAAATCAAGTGTAACTACGGCAGAATGGCACAACAAATTAAAAAAGGTATAAATGACAACCTCCAAAAATGCACGAGTACACCCCCCTTAAATCTTGCGGACGACGGGTCATTTGACGAAGTAATCTTTCCCGTTAACGACCAGAGTTGGATAAATCATAGGGTCAAATTGATTGATTACTCGGGCGTATATAAAGGAATAGGAACATGATCGCATAGAGGAGGTTCATAGAGTCGTTGTCTACCGTTACAAACAAAAACTCAATTTACTAGAAGAAGATTGTGTGTATTAGAACTTGTCTTCCCCCGGAATGAGAAAGACGTCATGGATTTGGCTACGCACGGTGAGGTTTGCCGAATGGTATATGCAAGTATAAGGGTTTTGAAGAACTATTATAGTCACTTCCAGAGTTAGAGTGGAAGTTCGAGGATAGATTGAGCAAGATAGTTGGGGAAACCCTGATTTAGTAGTGCAGTTTTGTGGTGCAAAAAAACAAAGATCCCCTTAGTCAAGGTTCTGTGGAGAAACCATGGTCAGGAGGAGCACACCTGGGAACCGCAGGATCTGATGAGGCAAAGATACTCGGAGTTGTTCAGTCAGGTACATCTCACCAGCTCTCGGTATACCATAGATTGCCTTCTTGTTTTGGACAGTTAAGACTAGATAAGGAAAATCCAGGACCTAGGCACGCGCACTTAATCAGAAAGGTAGGGGCTAATCTTTTGTTTATTGGGGAGATTGTCTTCGTTTATCAAACGAATAGTCGCCTAAAACCAATAGAAAGATCGTATGGGATGTTACAAGTTTAACTTATTCCGATAGAAATCCCCGTAGGCTCAACCTCAATTTCGGGGATGAAATTTTTGTTTTGTTTATTGGGAATTGTAACATCCCATTTCTGGCTAGACCCCTAGGAGTCGTTTGGTCGTGACGGAACCCTAGGAAGCCCAAAAAACTGAAATAAATCAATCGAGATTTCGGGTCACGGGTTGGTCACGCCCGTGACCGACCCGTCACGCCTGTGACTCTGGGCGTGACTCCTTCGACGATCGTCGATCTCCGTGAGACGATCGTCGAACATGCTGCCGGGGCATGTCACGCCCGTGACCAAGGTGTCACGCCCGTGACCAAGGGCGTGACTCCTTCGACGATCGTCGATCTCCGTGAGACGATCGTCGACCTTGCAGCCCGGACATGTCACGCCCGTGACCATAGTGTCACGCCCGTGACCTAGGGCGTGACCAGCCTTCGGCGACCGTCGATCTCAGTTCGACGCTCGTCGACCTCGAAATTTGCCGTTCGGGCCTGTCACGCCCGTGACCTAGGTGTCACGCCCGTGACCTAGGGCGTGACCACCATTCGATGACCGTCGATCTCAAATCGACGATCGTCGGCCCAGAATTTACCGTTCGGGCCTGTCACGCCCATGACCTAGGTGTCACGCCCGTGACCTAGGGCGTGACCACCATTCGATGACCGTCGATCTCAAATCGACGATCGTCGGCCCAGAATTTACCACACGGGCCTGTCACGCCCGTGACCCAAGTGTCACGCCCGTGACCATCCTTCGACGATCGTCGATCTCAGTTCGACGATCGTCGAGCCCAGAATTGGCTATCCGGGCCTGTCACGCCCGTGACCTATGTGTCACGCCCGTGACATTGGCCGAAACGACGGTTCAGGGCTGAAATTATTCTAACACGCGTGGAAATAAATGCTGGTGTGGGAAGTTACACCAGGAGTAATTACGGGCCGTTTTTCCTTCTATAATTATATAATAAAGGAGGAAGTGTTGGTCCAATAGGAAACCGCCAACTGGACACACCTGTTCATCTCCCACCGTTCCCTATCCCTTCACTGTAACCGAAAAAGGTTATTAAGAGGAGCCTTCATGGCCATTACGGCTTTACCCTTTCACCTCCCCACTTTCTGACTTATAAAAGCCCACTTTGGGCAAGAGAAGAAGTTTACACGCTCAAGTAAACGGATCAGATCCTTGTTCTTGCTGTAGGAGAAGTTCAGCTACGCCACCACTGCGCCATGGCACCCCGTCGTTCGTCTCGCCTCCAAACCGCGAACAAGGTCCTCCTCTGCTCCTTCTCTTTCATGGGTAGATCTTAGGATTCTTAGAAAGGGAGTTCGCGCTCAACGGAGCCGGACTCGTCTCTCGTTTTCATGGGAAAACCATGAAAAAGGTATTTTTGAGTTCGCCGGAAACTGCCACCTCCGGCGGCCAAACCACCACCGACCGCTTGCCATCGCCTCAACGGAGGTGGTGGTGGTGGCTGGCCAGGGAAGTGATCGGACGGCCGCCGACGGATCACGGAATGCTTACAGGAAAAATGGTTTTCTGTATCTGTTTTCGGTTTCATGAAGAAGATGAACAGTAGAATAAACTCTATAATATATTGATTATTATATATTACAAAATGGAAAAAGGTATTATTTGAATATATTTTGGGGCTGCAAAATGAGGCACTTAGAGGCCATTTTAGGAAAAATGACCAGACACGAAAGTCGTAGCCCTTCGAGTCTAGATAAATCTAAAATTGGTTTCAACTCGTTTGGGTAAGCGGTTCGACCGCAGCACCTGTTTTAGTGGGGGCTGTACCTAGAGTTGGGCAGGAATTAAAACGGATGCCCACTCTTCGTCCCTTATCCAAATGACCTGAAATTTGGGCAGGGGGTTAACCTTGGGTATACCTAAAGGCAGACCAAAAATGAGAATTTTTGGAGATACTTTGCCTAAAGTTTTTGTTTTAATTTAATAAACTTAGAGGAATTTATTTAAGTGGTCAAATGACCTCCAAACCCTCCCAAATTTTGGTGAGTGGTCCCTGGCTATAAAACCTAGTTCTGGAAAAAATTCCAACTAATTTGGAGGAGTTTTGGGTGGGAAACTTTCTACCCTTAACTAGGCATTAGTGAGACATCTTTTAGTAAAAAGTGCACTAAGAGTTTGGAAAGGTCAAATCACCTCAACAGAGGCTGAAACTCCGACCCCTGACTTAGAGGGATGTTATAACCTGCTTAGAGAAAAATGGTGAGGATTAGGATGGATTTTACCCTAAGAGACCGACTCAAATCCTGTGGGTGGGAGTTTGAGGTTTGTGAAGGACATAGGAGCAAAAGCTCTTGTATGCCCTTGAAATTTGGAGGAGAGTGGTATGATATGCTGAAAACCCTCTGGTTGAAATAGTGAAGCAATTGGAGGTAAATAGGTACCTCGAAAGTTGAGACTTTGAATTAGGGTAGAAATGTAATTTAGTTATTTTAAGCACTAAAACTAATCCAGAAACTATGAAACTCGGGAGGAGGGAGTTTTAGGATGTTTTAGACTTATGGTAATTTTCCTGGAATTTTATAATTAAGAAATATTATACTTCATGTGTTAACGGATTATTAGCCCGATTTGTTGTTTCAAATATTTGTAGGCTTTAAATTAATTATAATCAGTTAAAATTCTGGATTTAGATCTTGACCTGTAGAACATTGATCCCTGAATTTTTATAGAATTTTATGTTGAATAAATTTGGTACTTTGTTCACAGATATTAGAAAGGGGTTTATTTGCTTAAAAATTAATTATGGATAAAGTACTTGCTGGAAAATTATGAAACTTGGCCAGTGCTAATTTTAGGCCTTTATCTGCATGGCATAAATTATTTATAGTTTTTGGAAGAATATTTTCTGTACTTGATTCATAAACAACAGAAATTAGAGATTATTTCTAAAATAATTTTCATGCCCTTTTGATGATAGAAAAATTATGATACTTAGGATTTAACCTGTTGAGATAACCTACTATTTATCATAAATTTGCTGGACATCTTGCATGATTACTTAGGGTAGTTCATGTTCAAACCGGCAGCCCTTGGGATTTTCGAGGAATTTAATTAAATGCCAAATAAATTATGAAAATTTCCATTTTTTGGATTTAGGTCATTTATGTCATGGTAAGTCTCCAGTAAATAATTTAGGGCATTTGGATGAGTATTAGATCATAGCATAACCAGTTCGACATGAAGTCTAGGTCGGTCTGCATATAGCAATTGTGAAATGCAATAGGACATGATCTGAGGAAGACATTGGAGTTAATCATTTTGTCTGGGTGGGCAATAGTGGAGGAAAATGCAATAGGAAGATATAAAGAGTAGCGAGGAGTGGTGATAACTAGAGTTAAGAGGTGCTCGGGTTCGGCGAAAGATCGCTTTTCCCGAAGAGAGGAAGGTTAAAAATCACCCTAGGATAGTCTAACGTAATATGAGAAGGTAATTGGGCTAAGGGAGATAAACCAATAATAATAAGTGCCTTGCGAAAGGGAACTTCGGGCCGTAATGCCGCCGTCTTGGTTCCTAGTGCCCCTTGAGAGCCCTTCACGGGAAATACCGGGGGCAGTCCTGGGCTAATGTAAACTGCAATAACAAACCGAGAAGAGTAACTTAGTAACTAGGGCTGCACCTTTCACAAACACGGTTGGCACAGGAAGTTTGTTGGGAGCTTCGGCTCGCTTGGTTAAGAGACGGACGGGATGATCCGGGGAGCTTCGGCTCGGTTGGTTTGGGACGGACGTTTTGGTCCGGGGAGCTTCGGCTCGGTTGGTTTGGAGACGGACGTTTTGGTCCGGGGAGCTTCGGCTCGGTTTGGTGTGTTTTCGAATAAACTTGCATGTGCATAAGATAGGAAAAATTAAGGTGGTGGGTTTTTCGATATCAGGGAGTTCGATTGCACCGACACCGATATCGTTGACTCGGCGAGGTGGTTAGCACTTCGCCAATAGAAGTCCGGTGCGCCAGCCGGCAAGAGTACGCAGGCGTCCGCTTAGTGCACCAAGCGTTGAGGCGTACGATAGGTCAGACCAGTGGTGCTTTTACTGGTTTTGAGGTGGGCGAGGCCCAACCCACCGCTTCCGTCTGCCACTACGGAGGTATCTTGGGAGGTAACGGCTCCGAAAGGGGGAACTAAAGGTCTGTGTGCACAGAGTCGGGTGTGTGAGTTGCACTTGCATGTTTCATCATACCCACTAGCATGTCATAGCATAATCGATTCATTTAAACCTGACACCTAATGTATAAGTGGTATGGGACGCTTATACATTAGGACCTGCAAAACGACCCCTTGGTCTATAGGCTTGTGTGGGCAAGTTTATAAATCAAAGGTTAATTTCAATATATAACAACCATTGCTGTTTGATAACCGACACCCCAAGGTATAAGTGGTATGGGACACTTATACGATGGGAGCCTTGCTAAAGATCCCTTTTGCTTATGTGTTCTCGCATAAGTGAAGGTTAAATTCATATATTTGCTTTTCTTACTGCCAGACCTATTATAACAATTATATTAACTGCTCACCGAATACAACTTGTAGATTAGTTCCGCTGCCATCTGTTTACTTTTATTTCTCCACAATTATGTCCTCCCCTTTCTCCCTCTCCGCTCGGTACCTAGGAGCCATGGGGGAAGGGGTGGGGGATGATAGGGCTTAGTCTTTATGACTAACGGTTTTCGAACCGCATCATTTAGGGGATCGTGGAGCCCAGCATGGAGGAGCAGCCCCAGAGATCGGTGCGCTTGGAGATGGGGCAGTCTAGCTGCGGAGTTCATACAGCCGGGACCGTGAGTCTCGACCCTGAGTAGTTTCTGTTTTAGCTTCCGCATGAGAGACTTGTAGTGAGGACATTTTGTACCGGGCATAAGCTCGCATTTATAGTACTCTAATGATTTCTGTGGACACTCCCTTCGTGGAGATTTTATCTTATTTACATGTGATTTATCATTGTGGACTGCATTGTTCTTACTTCAATTATTGTGCTACTTTTCTGTGATCGAATTGGCCGGCAGAATCGGCGCCTTGTGGTGATGACCCTTCAGGACGTGAAGGTGTCACCGCAAAGCGGCGGTTCTGGGCCTAAGACCCCGGTGGTTGAAAAAAAAGGGGGTCTTACAACACTTTCCCTCATTGAGAGACTGTATGCCTCCTCCTCTGCTCCTCCTTCTCCTCCTCCTATTTTTTCTGCCTTACCTTCCTCATCAACCATCCAATCAGCCATCTCCCCCCCATCACAATTTCATCACCTATTTCTCCTCCTCCAGCCACCACCTCAGAACCATTACATCCTTTGTTCTACTATCCATCCATTGACTCTTCCATACCATCTTTCACCATTGTGGATGACTCCTTCATGGATGTTTCCCCCTCCTCACCTCTTGAGCCTCTATCCTCCTCCTCTTACCAACAGCTCCTCAATGACATCCTTGATCAATCATCTTTCTCACCATCCATCTCCACACCTATATCATCTATCTCCACCATCCCAATATCTCAGCCATCCATCCCTCCATTCTCATACTCACCTCATGCAGCCATTCCATCAGTTCTAGCCACATCTTCCTTCACCTCTACTCAAGTATCCCTTGAGCAAGTGGATCTTTCTAGTCTGGCAGATAGGATTTATGGGATACTGGCCCCCAAGCTGGTAGCCTTGCTGGAGACCTCCTTGGCTCCACTCCTAAACTCTATCAAGGAGCTATCTAACAGACTGTCAGCTCTCTCCTCTCCTCGGGCAATTCCTCCATTAGGGTGCCTTGATCCAGCCCTGCCTGCATCAATCCAGGGGGAGATGCCTCATGAAGCTCATGAAGCTGAAGAAGTGTCAGCTACTGCTGCTCCAGTTCCAATGTTTACAGTGGACCTCAGGTCACTGTTGAGTGATTTTGATTCTCCTCACAAAAGATTTTCACCAGTTCAGCAAGTTGAAGACCTTTCTAAGGCCATTGTGCTTATTTTAGAATGTGATCCCAGTCTGATTGCATCTTATGTCAACTCTTTTAAGGCTGTGGATGTTGTTGTTTCTGTTTGTACTGATGCTGCTGTTGATGTTATATCTGCTGGTTCTATAGACATTGAAATGCTGCCTGTTGATATGCCTGCTGTTATTGATAATTCTGCTGATGAAGAATTGGCCAAATTTTTGGAAGTGCAAGTATCTGAGACTCCTGCTATCTCATTTGCTCCTGTTGAGAGTACTGCTGAGATTTCTGTTGTTGTATCAACACCTCCTGCCCCTGTTGTTTCTGAGAAATCCAAAGTTCAAGAGGAATATATCAAAAGTATAGATGATTTGTATGACAGACCTCAAAGTTCTGAAAGTGATCAATTCAATACAGAATCTGATTATTATTCTGGTATTATTGCAAAGAAAAGGAAAGCAAGAAGCAAGGCCATGATGAAGGTCCCTCCTGCTAAGGCTAAGGATGTTAATGATATACCCTACTATATTCTACATGATTGCCAGATAACTGAACCATGGATGCAATATTCTAAAAACCAACTAAAGGCCATGAAGAAGAAAAGAAAGTTTGATAAGTATGAGAAAGGTTCATCCCATTTTCAGCCTCCTCCTCCTCCTCCTCCAGATTCAGGATCAGGTGGAGGCTCAGCTTCTCAAACCTCTGCTCCAAAGCAAAGCCCCTCCCAATCTTCACAAAGATATCATCCCAGAGGGCAATATCAAAGAGGTTATCAGTCCAGAAGGGGACAATACAGAGGTAATCAGAGAGATCACAGGATTCAATCAAGACATCAAAGGGAAGGACAAAGGCATTTGGACTCATCTCAAGGTCCTTTCCCTTATAAGCTCAGAGAAACTGTTGATGCAAGGACTGCTGCTGCTTCAGAAACTTTTAATAGATATGAACCTGCAATCCCTTTTGAAGATCCAGAGAATAATCCTTTATCTTGGACTGCTAGGATGAAAGAACTTGCTGCCTTAGATCAGTTGAAGAAGGCCAGAGAGCAAGGAAAAGACACCTCCAACATCACTACCTTGTCAGAGCAAAGAAAAGCAGAATTGGAAAGATATGCCTCAAGGAAGTTCTTTGACCCAGTAGATTACATGAAACTGCATCCTGAGGCTGTGGTTTACAGGGCAAGATCTCAAACCTCCTTAGGTGCAGAGGATGACAGAAGGTCAAAGAAAGAGGCTCTCAATCCTAACAGGGAAATCTTGTTTAAGAAAGGAAGTGAAAAGAAGTGATCTCTGTAAGCAGACAGTTCATTCTTTTTAAAACTCTTGCTAATGTTCTATCTGAATGCTGCTATGCTGCTTGTTCTGCTCTATTGCTTTAATTCTTTTTGCTTGTCTGTATTTACTTTTGTATTTATTTTTGAGCTATGTAAATAGTAATCCTAACCCAAATAGGGGGAGATTGTTGGAACACCCTATTACTAATTTGGGCAAGGATCACTATGTTTTTAGGAAATCAGTTTGACCTAGATGTATAGTTGAAAAGGTCAAGTTTGAATGAGTCTAGGGCTTAGAACTTAGGTTTGAAGCTGCCCCCAGGACCATTCATTGTTCAAGAGTTGGAGCTGAGGCAAAGATTGTTTTTGTCGAGCTCAGGTCGACGAAACGTCGAACTCTGTTCGACGCTCTCTGAGCTCAACTCTGCTAAGTCGTCGAACTTCGGTCGATGATCTTCGAGCTCAGATCGACGATCTGCCTTCAGCTTGTTTCCAAGTCACTGAGCTCAGTTTGGCGATCGTAGAGCTCAGGTCGACGTTTTCTGTCTGATGTTCAATCCAATCTCTGAGCTCAGGTTGACGATCGTAGAGCTCAGATTGTCATTTTTCTTAGAGATCGACGACTTTGAGGATTAAAATTCAGTCAGCTTTTGGAATGTTTTTCAAATTCTCTCAGCATTTATTTCAAGAGATTTGCTAGCCATTTTCATTTATTATGGAGCAAGTTTCAAGGGATTTCTCAGAGAATGTCTATTGGACTTTCCTCCTGAAGAAAAAACATTTATGGAAGACATTTATTGACTGCTAACGGCTATCTTGGACAAAGGATCATCAGAGAATAAAACATCCTACAGCAGGTCAAGAGAAAGGTAATCTATCTATCACTCAATACAGACATACACAGATAGTCAGAAAAACTCAGAGGAAAATCAAGTGATCAATCCTGAAGAGTTTGATTGAAAATTAGCATACTGTAAAGTGTTCATAGTTTCATCATCAAAGACTCCAGACAACTCACATTTCAGCCTCTGCTGAAATCATCTTCTGCTGGAGATCTGAAGCTTCTAGTAAAGCTCTCATCTCTGAACCATCTACATCTCAGGGGGAGCTTTGACAACACAATCAATCCACTAAGTCTTCTCTCAGTGATTGAGACAGATAAGACAACTTCACCTCTTCCTTTTTCTTTTCCTGCTATAAAAGGGTTATCAAGACTCCCTTCAAAAGTTTTGATTCTGGTTCTGAGAGCCTTGTCAAAACTCAGTGGTGGCAAGACACCTGATCAAAAAATCTAATTTGGTTTTTGAGCACCTTATCAAAAGCTCATTGGTGCCCAGGACACCTGATCAACTCATCCTGTAGTGGATTCCTACCAAGGGTGGTAGAAGAGTGGATGTACCCAGGTTTTTGGGGAACCACTATAGCTCCTTGTGTCTTCTGGTTTCTTGTGCATATTCTTTGCTGTGTGTTGTGGTTTTTATTTTACTGCTTTAGTTTTATTTTTACATCAAAGCACCTTATACCTATACATAAATTAAGCCTTTACTACTGTGTAATTTTAAATTGTAAATTTACTTTAAAATACTCTATTCACCCCCCCCCCTCTAGAGTTAAGATAGATCTTACCCTCACTTTCAATGCCCTCTCTCCCCCTTATTAATCCACATGCATGCACTTTGCCACCTTTGCATGGTCGGCCCTCCTCATTCATCTCCCCCTCTCTCCTCTTTTATTTCTTTCTCCCCTCTTTATTTCTTATTCATTCCCCCTCTCTATTTTATATTTTCTATTTTCATTCACTTAAACACCATACATTGCATTTAGCTTATTCTCTCTCCCTTATTAAATGAAATTCATGTACCCTCTTCACCTTGCATGGTCGGCCACCCCCTTGTCCCATCATATCCTTCTTCATCTAGAATCTTCTCCCTCACCTATAAAAGGACCCCTTGACTCTTGTTTGGAGAGAGAAGTCTTTGTGTTAGATAGTTTTTGAAGTTAAGTTTTAGTTGTAGAAAATAGAGTGCTAATGTAGAGAGTTAGAGAGCAAGCTTCCATTTAAAGTATGTGTATTTTCTTGTTATTTTTCCATTTCTCCAAGTAATAGTTTAGTATTTTTTATCTTGTGATGTACTCTTATTCCTAGTTTAATGAAAATACAATTTTCTTTTCTTTTGTTTTCTTCCTCTATTATGCTTAGCTAATTATATTTTGTACCCGATCGCGATGAGCTTTGCGATAAAATAATGCATCTTTAATTTTATGTTTGCATTTGTATTTTTTTCTATTTTTGATCCTTCTTTGATTTTTATCGTGTCGACTCCGTATTCCGGTATACGGTAGTAGGCAGTTGATCTAATTTCATAGAAGCCGAGAGACTCGTTGATTTGAAAGATCACTCAAAGAAGAAAGGTGTTGCACGCAACCCTAGAGATAGGATGACGCAAATCCTCCGGATTGGAGTCAAATCCAATAGTACGGGTCACTTTGGTAATGCGACTTTAGGCCATTTTGACTTGTAAAGAGATTTCGGTCAAAACACCTATAAGTTTGGGGATTTATTGCTCTAGCGAGATTACTTCCTAATATCGGATACGTCACGGTCCTAATAGAATTGCAAATGTTAAACAAATTTATTTCGTTATTTTATTTCAAAGTGAATCGTCGATCGAGCACTCTTTTGCAATAGTTTATTTCTCTTTTAACGAAGTTTAGTTTATTTTACTTTCAAAACCCAACAATCGTTCGGTAGGATAATAGAGTCATTGTTAGTAATAGTACTTGCCTGCCCCGAGTTTTTATACGACCTTGATTTATTTATATCATTATACTATAAAATGATAGGTACACTTGTCTATTCGGATTGTAGTCCGTGAGACGATTTTCACGCATCACGGTCTCCTTTGGCGGCTTATTCTCTCCTTTTGTTGGTGGCCGGGAGGTTAGCCTATTCATCTAACCCTGCGGCCTGTTCGGCTTGTTTCTATTAAACCTATAATTATTTAGTCCCACATTGCTTATTTTTAATCTCTCATATCTCCTCCATTCTATAAAAAGGAGGCCATACCTTTGTAATACTCATCTTTTTGGATAATAAAAATTTCTGTTATTCTAATTTTCAGTTTCTACTTATCTGTTCGCACATTACCACACACAATTCATCATGTTAGGAATTTTACTTACTCCCTCTGGCATGCTGCTCTCCTGGATGAGCCATCCTTACTATTCTTGTGCTGAAAAAACTTATGCACCTCTTGGCTTTGATCTTCCTACATATTGGCTTGGTCAGGTCTTGATCAAGTCTATTCTTTCTTCCCCTAACTCCTCTCCCCCTTTTTGACTTTTGCAATAGGGAGATTTATTATGTGTGGAGTTTTTCTCCCCATATTTGTCTGGGGAAGATTCCCCTACTCTGACTTAATTCCATTTCAGCTGTTAGGCTTGCTCCCCCTCTACTGTTGTACACTAGCTTCATTGTCTTAGGGAAGGACATGTACTGCCTGCAAAATAGACAATACAGCGTATTATAGAGGAGAGAATTGAAGCTACACAAGATTCAACATACCTAATTCAAATTTAAAGGTGTTGAACTTTGCTTCATCTAGTGACTTAGTGAAGATATCAGCCACTTGATTGTCTGTAGAGACAAACTCAAGGCTAATGTCTTGCCTATCCACATGTTCTCTAATGAAATGGTACCTAATTTTTATATGCTTAGTCCTTCTGTGGGAGACAGGATTCCTAGCTATATAAATTGCACTAGTAGAATCATAAAAGAGTGGAGTTCTACTTATTTGAATGTTGTAGTACTTAAGTTGATGTTGGATCCACAGCAACTGAGCACAGCAGCTCCACCCTGAAATATACTCTGACTCAACAGTGGAGATTGCAAAACTTGTTTGTTTCTTGCTGCTCCGAGAGACAAGCCTTCCACCTAGAAATTGACAGGAGCAAGATGTGTTCTTCATATCCTCCTTGCAACCTGCAAAATCTGCATCTGAATAGTCAGTTAGTCCAAACTCCCCATTCTTAGGTACCATAGGCCAAGATCTGTGGTGCCCGTAAGATATCTCAAGATTCTTTTCATAATAGTATAGTGAGACTCTTTAGGGCAGACCTGATACCTAGCACAGACTCATGTTGCATACATAATGTCAGGCCTACTTGTAGTGAGGTAGAGAAGGGAGCCAACTATACCCCCTATATAAATTTTGATCAATAGGTTTCCCTGGATCATCTTTGCATATAAGCATACTTGAGCTCATGGGAGTTCTTATGGTGGAAGCATTCTCCATACCATACTTCTTTATTAGCTCCCTGGTGAACTTTGACTGGGATATGGATAGACCATCATCAGTCTGTCTTACTTGGAGTCCCTAGAAGAACTTCAGTTCACCCATACTACTCATCTCAAACTTCCTCTGCATAAGTTTTGCAAACTTCCTACAGAGGTTGTCATCATTAGAGCCAAATATTATGTCATCAATATAAATCTGGACTAACATGATCTTTCCCTTAGATTACCTTAGGAATATGGTCTTGTCTATCTTCCCCCTTGAGAATTTGTTCTCAATTAGGAAGGTAGACAATGTCTCATACCATGCTCTAGGGGCTTGCTTGAGCCCATATAAAGCTTTCCTAAGTCTATACACAATAGTAGGAGAGTTAGAATCTACAAAACCTAGGTGCTGCTCTATATATACCACTTCTTTAATTCTCCATTCAGGAAGGCTGACTTCACATCCATCGAGAAGACTTTGAATCCCTAGAAGGCTGCAAATGCCAGGAACAGTCTGATGGCTTCCAACCTTGTAACTGGGGCAAAAGTCTGATCATAATCAATCCCCTCTTCCTGTCTGTACCCCTTGGCCACTAGTCTAGCCTTATTCTTTATGATAATGTCATTTTCATCAAGTTTATTTCTGAAAATCCACTTGACTCCAATGACATTATATCCATCTGGTCTGGGAACCAGCTTCCATACCTTGAATCTTTTTAACTAGTCCAGTTCTTCTTGCATTGCATAAATCCAGAATTGGTCCTGATTTGCCTCTTGAAATTTCTTGGGCACTTCTTGTGACAGGAAGCTGGAGTAAAGAGCTGTGTTGAAACTCCTGCTTCTAGTCTGTACACTTTGGCCAGCCTCACCTATTATATAATCTGGAGGATGATCACTTAGATATCTGACTGCTGGGGGCAGCTGCACTGTATCTTACTGTGCAACATTTTCTTCAGCTGGTTGATCTTCATCTCCAGCTAGACTGTCATGTGCTTCCTCTAGACAGCATCCTTCTCTGTATTCTTTTGGTACAACAGGGACTTTATTTTTGATGGAGAGCTTTTCCATCAAAATTTCTGTACCTGCAGAACTAGACAAAGAGCTTTTCCATCAAAATTTTTGATGTAGTGCTTGACTCATCAAACACTACATGGACAAATTCTTCTACAACTTGATTTGTCAAGTTATAGACTCTATATGCCTTACTACTATTGTTGTACCAAATAAAGATCCCCTCATGGGATTTGACAGCAAACTTAGTCACTTTTGACTTGCCATTATTCAAGATGAAACACTTGCAACCAAAGATCCTGAAATAGGATATGTTTCGTTTTCTGCCCTTCAAGATCTCATAGGGAGTCTTCTTGTGGCCTTTGGTGATAGAAACCCTATTGAGAACATGACTTGTAATGTTAACAGCCTCAGTCCAGAAATATTCAGGGAGAGAAGTGTCACTCAACAATGTTCTCTCAGCTTCTATGAGAGTCCTATTTTTCCTCTTAGCTAGCCCATTTTGCTGGGGTGTTCCTGGATAGAAGAATTCTTGATGAATCCCTTACTCTTCACATAAGGTAGTCATGGAAGCAGACTGAAATTCAGTTCTATGGTCACTTCTTATTTTGACAATAGAGCTTGCAAGTTCATTCTGAATCTGCTTGACAAAATTCATGAAGAATTCAAGGGTTTCATCCTTTCTTCTAAGGAAGAACATCCAAACAAGCCTGGAATAGTCATCAACCACCACAAGGGTGTAGACCTTCCTACCTAGACTCTGAACAGGCATAGGACCAAATAAGTACAAATACAGGAGATACAAGCATCTCACCGAGTCCTTGGTCCCAATGCTCTTGAAGGAGGTCTTAGTCTGCTTACCCTTTTGCCAAGCAGCACAGATTCCATCCTTAGAGCATTTTATTTTGGGACCATTCCTAACTAGCTCATCACTAAAGAGCTGACCAATGGTCTTATAATTCAAATGAACCAGTCTCTTGTGCCATTTAACACAATGTGAGACTTTGTCATTTGCAACTAGGTATATAGGGGAACTACTATCTAAGCAATAAATATTCCCATTCCTAGTTCCTGTTAAGATGACACTCTGGTCACTTAACCTCTTGATGTGGCACTTATCCTTATGGAAGAAAATGTCATAACCAAGGTCACATAGTTGGCTTATGCTTATGAGGTTGTGTTGCAACCCTTCTACATAAGCTACCTTTGTGATGATGATTATGCCATTTGAGATCTTACCATAACCTCTGGTTATCCCCTTATTAGAGCCTCCAAAGATGACCTTAGGTCCATTATTTTTTGGAGTAAACTCTTTCAATAGTTCCTTTGTTCCAGTCATATGGCTGTAACATCCACTTTCCAAGTACCATTTAGGGGAACTGGTACTTGAACTAACCTGAAAAGCATAATTTATCTCACCTTAGGACCCCAATTTTTATTGGGTCCTAGGTTCGTATTAGTCTGAAAATAAGCTTACCTTCCTGCAGAATTCCTGACAAGTTGACTACCTTTGGAAACTGAAGGTTTGTGCCGGCAATTTACAGCATAGTGGCCCACTTTGCAACAACACTAGCACTCATGGACTGTATATCTCCTTTTCTATTTAGGGAGAACATTTGCCTGGTCTGCTCCTTGAATAGTGGGTAGATGTGCTGATGTATGTCTCTGATTCCTTCCAGCAGCTATTTGACTAAAGGTAAGTCTTTCATGTCTCTTTTCACCTAACATGCATCTGATTACATCATCTAACATGCATCTGATTACATCAGAAACTGCCATTCTAGTCTTGCCAGAAGACTCACCTTGAGTCATTACTTTTGCTGGATGACTCAGATTTCCTGCAGCAGCAATATCCTTGAGTTTTGGGGCTGAGGCACCAAAAACAAATTGTCCAGGATGGGCCATTTGAATTTCATCATGGGCAGCCTTAAGGGCACTCACATGGCTCTATCTTCCACCTTAGCTATGGCCACATTGGTTCATACCAGTGGATCTACCATTCTCCCAGTGACCATAACAACTTTCATGGTCATACCTGTTAGAAGGCAATAGAACTTTCTGAAAAGAAATTGGAGGCAATGAGGCTAGAGAGACAACTGGTGCCTTCCCCTTTCCTCTTAGATTGGGATGTCTAGTAGATCCCTTAAAACCTAACCATTTCTTACCCTTTGGGTAAAAAGGTTGATAATTAAGGGAAGCACAATGCTTGGCTTAGAAAACTTGGTCACCAACAGTTTCTCCCTTAGTAGATCATCTTTAAGTTTCTAGATAAGTTTTTCATTTGAGACTCTTACCACAGACTGCATATCAATGATCCCCTTGAGCTCGGCTGATTGAGTAGCCATATAACTGAGATCCTTTTCTTGGACCTCACACTTGCTCCTAAGACTGAGAAGCTCTTTTGCCTGTCTCTTGGCAAGGAGCTTGCACTTCTTGATTGCTTCAAGAAGTTTTCCATACTTGTCAATTATAGAATTTACATCATCCTCAGACTCTGAATCCTCTTCATCTCTTGATGATTGAGCTACAGCCTCTGAGCTAGCCTCATGACTTGAAATAAAAGGCAGAGATTTATGATTTACCTGAGCATGTCCAGGTTGATCCTAGCAGCTCTCCTCATCTTTCATTGTCATTAATCCATGGCAATGAAAATCTTCTTCTTCATCCACCTCTAAGTCACTTTCTGAATGTGACAAAGGGGCCCTGATTCCTATCCTAGTAGTAGGATATTCTTCAGGTTCTTATTCAGTAACAACCATTAGTCACTGTCCGATCCAGAGGAGGAGTCAGACCATGTCTTTTCCTTCTTGGCCACAAGAGACTTCTCTTTTTTCTTCCCATTGTGGTGCTTCTTCTCTTCTTCCTCTTTCCTCTTCAATTGGCAATCAGCAACTGTTGGATCCCTAGTTGGATTTGGGCTAGGTTCACTAAGTTAGGATATGACCCAACATGTATAGACCAGGGTCATTGTTGTGTCCTAGAGTCTAGGTCAAGTCCATAGAGTCAATAATGCCAGGGACCAGAATTCAACAAAGTCAGAGACTCAAGACTTAGAAAATTCAAGACTTAGAAAAAAGGAGTTCTACATTTGTCGATCTCCGGTCAATGAAATTCAAGCTCATCTCGACGAACTTAGAGACAAATAGCTGAGCTCAGCTCGACGAACTTGGTTCCCAGCTCGACGAACTATGGACAAAGTGATAACTTCTCTAAGTCAAAATTCAGTCGACAAATTAAGAACATCAGCTAGACAAACTCTGTTCTCTAGTCGACTAATTCTGGATAAGGTGATTCAACACTCAACACCAGATGACATTTAACTCAATGCCAGATAATGTCTCGACACTCAATGCCAGATAATGTCTTGACACTCAATGCCAGATAATGTCTTAACACTCAATGCCAAAATGATACTTCAACACTCTATACTAGAAAATAGTCTAAGTCTAGAATCAAAATTCAGCTCGACGATCTTGGACCAGCTGGATGAACTCAGTTCTCAGGGCCCAGCTCGATGATCTTAGATCTCAGCTCGATGATCTTAGATCTCAGCTCGACGAACTTGATGCATAGAAGAAGAAAGTTATCAAGCAACATTCAGAGGTCGACGATCTTGTATCTCAGCTCGACGAACAACTATTCTCAGCTCGACGAACTATGAACTCAGGTCGGTGAATCTAATCTTGGCTTTTTTCCTCCTTTGTCCTTATTATGTGGCAATGATTCCTGCGTAATTAATACTCTAATATTTTTTGAATATTACCGTTAGACAAGAACATTAATTACGGTCTTCATCAGGATTATTGCCTGCCGTTTTTCTAAGGGACAGTTGAGGAAACAAATCAATGCCAAATTATTCCAAGGCTGTCAGCATTAATTACGGGAAGAATTTCAAATTCAAAAGGACTTCCACATGGAAAATATAAAAACGAGAAGTTCTCTTTCTTCCAGTAATGCAGAGACAATCTAAGAGATATACAAAATTCTTGAGGAAAAAAAATCTATCAGTCAAGAAATCAACTACTGCAAAACCAGAAGAAGAACAGCTGTCTGAAGAAGAAGAACATTCATACAAATCAAGAGTCTTCTTCTGTCATTCTCTCAGGAACTTTCAGTGGGACAACAATACTACATCTATCAAGAAGTTCCTGAAGTTCTTCGAGTTAAAGTTGAAAGCTTGAAGCCCTATCACCCTGATGAAAAAGTTTCATTCCTCCCTGAACAAACTCAATATTTCAGTGGGAGCTTTTTGTTAACCTCATTTCCACAAGTCTTCTCAGTTGTATTTTAGAAAGAGAAGACACCATCACTCTCTCACCCCCATGTAAAAAGGGTTATCTACTCTCTTCAAAAGTGATTCCTGGTTGCAAGTCTCCTAACCAAAAGACTTGAGATTTAGTTTTTGAGCACCTTACCAAAAGCTCATTGGTGGCAGTCACCTGATCAAAAACCTGAGTGGATTCCTACCAGGGTGGTAGAAGAGTGGATGTACCCACGTTGGGGAACCATTATAAATTCTTGTATTATCTGGTTGCCCTCTTCTTCTTATTCTTATTGTAGTTATGTTATTTAGCTTTTTTTTATTTCATTTATTTCAATTTGGTATGCTGTAATATAGTATCTAAGTTTAGGTATAATCTTTATAGTTCAGGAAAAGTTGTTAAATATACATACATACTCTATTCACCCCCCCCCCTCTAGAGTATATCAGATCTAACTCGAACTTTCAACAACTATGTGCCCAGGTTTGCTACAACAGAAACAAATGAATTTAGAAAAAGTTTGTTTGCTAGAGGTAGGAGCATACTTGTCTCCCTTAGAGGATCTCCTCTATGCTGTGATAAAGAGGAAGGCATGTCATTCTTCATATGCTCCTTCTTCATGAATTTCTGAAACTTCCTGGAGAAGGCAGCAAAGTCATCATCAGACATATTGCTGTCTGAGGTGCTGGTCTTTGAGCTCTCAGAATCTGACTCAGTAATTCTCCTGGGTGGAGAGTTCTTCTTTCTGCTCCTAGTTGGGGCATCAGCTTTGAAAGCCACAGAATTCTCCTTTGCCTGTGACATACTGCTCTTTTCATCTTCCTTTCTTGCAGCAAGCTGCATCTCATATAACAACAACTTTCCAAACAGGGTTAGAGGAGGTGTGTCAGCTAACTTAGCCATTTCTCTAATGACAAAAATCTTTGTTTCCTAATCCTTTGTGAGGGACCTGAGAAATTTGTCATTCAGCTCATAGGTGCTGAAGACCCTTCCATATGTTCTCAGTTCATTTACTATTCTAAAGAATCTCTCAAAGCACTCAGCAATGCCATCAGACTTTCCTTGTCTGAAGGCCTCATACTCTTGGTTGAGCAAGGATTTTCTATCATCCCTCACCTCCTCTGAACCCTCCATGAACGCAATTAGGGTGTCTAACATCTCCTTGGAGGTATTGTAGTGCACCAGATTTTGGAATGTTGAATCATCTATTTCACTGGCAATAATGTTTTGAGCTCTCTTGTCCGTGGAGGAAAGTAGGAGATCATCTTTGTTCATTTCATCATAAGATTTAGGTGTCTAGATGTTGGCATCCAGAACTGAGGTCTTCATGTGGATGAAGGGTCTTTCTTTGACTGTGATGTAGACCTTAGGGTCAGCAGCTTCCATGAATAGTCATACCCTTTCCTTCTTGAGACCAAAGCCCTCCTTTTTGCAGATTGGTAATTTCATGGCCCCCAGTTCATTGTAGTTTACACCAGACCCCATTCTTATATCTTATAGCTAACCTTGGAGGTGTACTCAGATTGTTAAATACCTTTCTTTTGAGTAACCTCCCTCTGATACCACTTAAAAGTTATTACTTAAAGGTTAGCTAGCCACATAGAGGGGGGGGGTGAATAGGTCTTTGAAATTACTTAAGCCTTTTTGCTGTTTATAAGTTTGGTGATCTAGAGCTTGTCCTAATTACCTGTAATACAAGAAAGAAACAAGCAACACAGCAAGCACACATGTATTTATAGTGAATCCCCAATTGGGTACATTCACTTTCCCTCCCACCTATCCAACTCATTTGTTGGACTAGGCACAAACTCCACCAATATGCTCCTCAAAGCTTACACCTCAGGCCCTCAGCCTTACACACAGATTCTTTTCAAAATCCAATCTCAGAATCACAAGGGTTGCTACCTCAGAGCCCTGTAGTGCTCCTACAGCTCAGTGGTCCACTGACCACCTACCTCAGCCTTATTTCTAAGGCCTACAACTCAGGATTCTCAGCCCTACAACTTCAGGTAAACAACCCTACTCTCAGAGTGTTTCAATATTCCTACAGCTCAGTACCTATCCAGGTACCTACCTCAGTGCCCATTCAGTCACCTACAGCTCAGCCTCCTCCAAGGCCTATAACTCAGTGACACACTTGTCATATACAACTCAATGACTCACCAGTCACCTACCTCAGGCACTAGGCCCTACACTCAGGCTGGGAGGACAACCCTACCTCAGATTTACACTTGGATCCTACCTCAGAGAGAAGCACTCTCCTACCTAAAGCAATAAGCCCTACAGCTCAGATCCACACTTGGATCCTACCTCAGTACCCTAGTAGGGAACCTACCTTAGTGACTAATTAGTCACCTACCACTCAAGAACAATGTGCCCTACACTCAGATTAAGATAAACTGAATCCTACAAGAAATAATCAAGAAAAATTGAAATACTAACTCAGAGATAAATCTCTGAGTATAACTTGCTGGACTGAGCATATATCAGTCCAGCCCACTTGTTGTAGAAGGGATGAGTCTTCTTTTATAGCCAACTCCTTCTTTGTTGCACAGGTGAGCAACTATCTGCTATTGAAGGCTTACACCCCTTCATATAGCTATCTTATCTTGCTGATAGATTAGATCAGCCAACTTGTTCTCTAAGGAACACTCTTGCTGAACTGGAAGAAGCTTCAGCTAACTTTAACTTCTGGCTTTCACTGCTGGACTTTGCTTTCAAGCTTGTCAAAGAAGATGAAGTCCATCCACCCCTTTTTCGTTTTCTACTTTCGTTCATTAACCCTAATCTTCTTTCCTTCTCTTTCTTTTATATCTGTTGATTTGAATCAACGACACAATTTGAATGTGGGCCCAGTCAAGTATGGTGAGGGCCGCCTCCCTCAGAAAAAGAGAAATAGTAGATTCTCGGCACTACTGTAGCTTTCCCACAACGACATGAAGTATTTGTACTGGGCTCGATGATCGTCGATTTGAGATTGACGAACTCTTTGCTGAGCTTGACAAACTTCAGAATCTTTAACTTTAACTTGAGCTCGATGAAAGGTGGGCTCAGGTCGATGAACTCTGAATCTTCAACCTTTAACCTGAGTTCGACAATCTGTGAGTTGAGCTTGACGAACGCTGAATCTTCAACCTTCAACTTGAACTCGACGATCAGTGAGCTGAGCTCGGCGAACTCTGAATCTTTAACCTTCAACCTGAGCTCGATGAAAGGAGGGCTCAGGTTGATGAACTCTGAATCTTTAACCTTCAACCTGAGCTCAATGATCTTTGAGATGAGCTTGACGAACTCTGTTTTCTGGACTTGGAAGATTTCTGCTGGCTTTGTCTCAGCGGTTTCTTCTCAACTGTCTCAGCAGTTTCTTCTTCACAACCAAGACTCTTCTGTCTCAGTGGTTCCTTATCATGTGTCTGAATGGTTTCTTCTTTACCCCTGAGACAGTCTTCGGTCTCAGCTTTTTAGATGAGACCAATACTTCTCTCAACAATATGTGTTGAGCTTCTCAGCTGTCTCAGCGGTTCTACTGAGACATTCTTCTCAGCTGTCTCAGCAGTTATGCCTTAGTCAAATTTTCTTACTTCCAGCTTCCTCTTCCTGTTCACCTATCCAATAAAGGACAACCTGCATTTAATAACTCAAGCATACATCAAATACATTATATGTGCATGTCATTGACCAGTTTGACTTCTTTCAAATTTGGAACATTGGGGCCAATGGACCCAACAATTACTGCTCTACTTATTATTAAACTGCTAGATAGATCCACTGTCACCTATTTTTGTTTACTCTCAACCTTCATAATCTTTCATTTTATTCCTCCCACACGATGCCTAGGAGCCACTAGATGAGGGGTGGGGGGAAATTAGGCTTAGTCTTTATGATTAACGGTCGGTTGACAAAACATTTTAGGGGCTCCTGATGTGAGATCGGGAGCAGCAATGGGAGATGCCAAGGGCAGGGGAGAAGGCACCGACATGCTATCAGTGCAACCAGCCAGGGCACATTCAGAGGAACTGCCCCATGAGGGAAGAAACCCCACTAGCCTCTGGCTCCGTAAGTGTTAGTTTTACTTAGCTTTCATGAGAGTGTTGTAGTGAGGTCATGATGTACTGGGCATGAGCCCGTTTATATTTCTACATTTCTGTTCGGTTTTTGTACTGTTATTATCATGTGGACTTTGCTGTGATCTTCATGTTCACTTATATATATGTGAATTTTGTGGACTTGATTATTTGTCTTAGTAGATATTTCTACTTCTTTGGTGATCACTAATGCTAGCCGGATCAGCATTTTGTAGTGACGTTCACCCCAAGTATTGGTGTCACCACAAAACGACGATTTTGGGCGTAAGACCCGGTAGCGTAGTAATAAAAGGGGGGGTCTTGAAACGTTAGCCTTTCCGGTATTATAAATGATTTCAACTTCATAGTCCGCAACATACTCTTTCCATCTACGTTGGCACAGATTCAGCTCCTTTTGAGTGAAGACATACTTTAGACTCTTGTGATCTGTATAAATCTTGCACGATGCTCCATACAGAAGATGTCTCCACAGCTTTAAGGCATAAATGACACCAGCAAATTCCAAGTTATGCGTAAGATAGTTCTTTTCATGGACTTTCAATTATCTCGATCCATACGCAATCACTTTGCCATCCTGAATCAAAACGCAACCGAGTACAACTCGTGAAGCATCCACATAAACAACATATTCTACTCCTTCAGTAGGCAACACCAAAACTGGAGCAGAACATAATCTCTTCTTTAGCTCTTGAAAAGCTTCCTCACAGGCATCACTCCAAACAAAAGCTGCGCTCTTCTGTGTTAGCTTTGTCAACGATACAAACAATACTAAAATCCCTTTCACGAATCTCCTATAGTACCCTGCTAACCCTATGAAACTCCTTATCTCCTTAGGCGTTGGAGGCTTCTTCCAATCCAATACTGCGGTTATATTTGTTGGGTCCACAAAGATACAACCTTTGCTCACAACATGGCCTAAGAAACACACCTAAGATAGCCAAAACACACGCTTGCTTAGCTTCGCATACAACTTGTGCTCCCTCAGAGTAGCCAAAACCAAGCGCAAGTACAAGGCATGCTCTTCATCATTTCTGGAATACACCAGAACATCGTCAATGAATATAACCACAAACTAATCCAGAAAGTCCTTGAACACTCTATTCATCATGTCCATGAAGGTAGAAGGTGCATTTGTTAACCCGGACGACATTACTAGAAACTCAAAATGTCCTTATCTGGAGCGAAAAGCCGTCTACAGAACATCTGATTAACGGATTCACAACTAATGGTAGCCGGAATGAAGGTCAAACTTTGAGAATACTTAACTACCTCATAATTGGTCAAACAAGTCATCGATTTTAGGCAGTGGATACCTATTCTTGATAGTTACCTTGTTCAGCTCTCGATAATCTATACACAGCCTCAATGACCCATCCTTTTTCTTCACCAAAAGGACTTGAGCACCCCAGGGCGAATAACTTGTCCTAATAAAACCACACTACAATAGCTCAACCAATTGGGTACGTAACTCCTCTAACTCATACGATGCCATGCGGTAAGGTGCTTTTGTAATAGGACGTGTACCTGGCTCAAGATCTATAACAAACTCTACCTCTCTATTAGGAGGAAGTCTGGGAATACTGGCAGGAAAAACATATGGGAACTTTTGCACCACATAAATGTCCTCGACACGAGGCACATCAAGTTTAGTTTCCAGAACAGATATTGAAACAAGAAAAGATTCAAAGCAAGACTCTAATAATTGACGAGCATGTACCGCAGAGATGATTGGAGAGTCCTGATGTGGCAAGCCATAAACGCTTAAGGGTTGGCCATTATCCCCCCTGAAATCTAAGCGCCTAACCTTGTACTGGATGATAGCATCATATCGGGACAGCCAATCCATGCCTAAAATCACGTTGAAATCCACTAGATCTAACACCTTTAGATCTGTGAAAGCTAAGAAACCACCTAGAGAAATAGGGCACTACTGAATACCCTGACTTGAAGTTTCCAGTTCTCCTGAGGGGATCTTGACTATAAGAACATCTCTTAACTGATCAATAGCCCAGCGATGTCGGTCTATAAAACTCCTAGCCACAAAGGAGTGAGTATCACTTGAATCGAAGAGAACGCATGCCCATTTATTCTTCACCTTAAACTCACCTAAAAACATTGTACGTGAAACTAAAAAAATAGATACCTAAAATCCATCATAAAAGATTGCTAGCTAGGTCAGAAACTAACCTGAAATCACTTGGGAAGACGACTGAGCCTCCACCTTGGTCAGCACATTGAGCTTTCCTTTCCCCTTGTCCACCTGCTGCGGGGGCGATATTTGAGTCTACAAAGGAACCGCCTGCAGCATGGGCTGGGACTCCGAACATTAAGCCTTCCTATGCCCTTTTTGACCGGACTGGAAGCAAGATCTAGCCTTCTTAAAGCAACGGGTCGCATCGTGCCCCATCCTCTAACAGTAGGTGCAGATAAGATCTCCCTTAGGTGTATCCTGGATCGCAAGCACCTGAGACTGCTTCTGTACGTCCAGTCTCTTGAAACACCTTTCAAAAGGATGGCCTGGCCGACCATAGAAACTACACACTTCCTTTTGCCCTTTCTTCAAAGCTGGGCTAGATGCCCTAGAGCTTCCACTATCATCAGACTTTCTCTTGTCCTTCCTCGCTAGCAGCCCGAGATTCTTTGCATTATCTATCGCCTCTACTTTCAAGACAGCTTCAACTGCTTTGGTATAACTCTTAGAACTGTATGCACTGGCCAACTTCTAGATTTCACTCCTATGACCACCCAGAAAATTCTTTGATATGCTCACCTCAGAGGCTATAAAATCCAGAGAAAACCTGCTCAATTTGCTGAATTCAATCTCATATTCACTAAAGGCGAGTTGCCTCTACTTCAAGTACAAAAAGTTATTCATCATCGTTCTTGCTCGATCGATGGCAGAAATTTCTTGAGCAACAACCCCTTGAATGATTCCCACGAACATCCATCTGTAAGGTTCTCTTTCTCCCTTAACCACCAGCTTTTCGCAAGACCCTTCAGCTGGTATGCGATAAACATCATTATTTGGTCAGCAAAAATCCTAGAATAGGAAAAATTCCCTCGATAATGATGATCTAGTTGTCTAACGCCATGAAGTCAGCTCTACCATCATAGGTAGGAGGTCCTAAGCACTGAAAATATGAAATAAAGTTCGTCTCTGGTGGTAACAACATTGGGGGCACCAGAGGATTAAGAGGAATAGGAACGGCTTGACCCACTGCAGGGTCCTACACTCTAGGTTGTTGCCCTAAGACGACAGTCAACAATGCCTAAATTTGCGATTGCATCTCAATCATTTGCCATGATAGGGCATCATTGCTCTGTCATATCCCTTCAATAACGATCTCGCTCTGCGTACCTGACGACTCACCCTCCGACTGAGGAGTCAACCTTGTCATAATATGCTTTGCCGACATCCCTATAGGACAAACATACATCTAGTCAATACCCAGCTTAAGATGCCTCAACTAGTAAACTCAGGTTTCCTAACTCAAATCAAATCAGCGAAGCGAAAATACTTGCTTTTGCTATTACCTTGCTCTGGGAATTCATGAAATGATGTTATTCTTTCAAATTAAGATGATATATCATCATCTCATTAACACATGTACATATAATATGAATTCATGAATGCTTAAATCTTCATTTTAAATCATGTGTGTACGAGTTTCATCATGTAGATCTTAACTTGGAACATGTGGTAATTCTATGACATGTTATGCATGCAGTACTATTCATTCTAAAATGGCCTTATTGTATGTCATGGGCAGCGTACATATGAAATATTATGCATCTCATACTACATAATATCGCATGTAATGAAAAAACAAAATCTAATGGGCATTCGTGTGATGATTGTTATGTATCACATACTATATAACAGTCACATGTTTCTTTTTATGAGGATCCATACACATCCACATATTATGAATCTCATACTACATAATATGCCCTGTTTACTTCTTATCATGCTTATGAGTGTAGTGTTCATGCTTTCACCAAGACATACTATTGACACTTAGGTGTGTGTATGTAATGAAATTAGACAAATAAGATAATATCAGAATTAGTCTCCCAACTAACTTGTCGAACAATCTCCCTCTGATACTAACTATCACAACCCGTATTTTTTCAGTATTAAAATACTATCAAAGTGGGAGAAAATACGCAATCGTGATGCCACGCTGTGTAGGGAACAACTGCAGACGTTTAGGTAAACTTGCCCTTTCGCTTATTTATAAAAAAGGCACATGAATTATTTTTTAAAACATATTTTGTATTTTTAGATATAACCGACCGTATCACTCGGTCTGGTGGTTCAACTAGTCAATGAATGAGAAGTATAAGTTTAACCAGCGGAAAAATACTCAATTTATTTCATTTATTGTCCTATATGAGCATAGAGACTCAGTAAATTTTGCATTGGAAATATGACTTCTACATTTAGTATAAGTAAAAAGGTAGTTTTATGTCTCTTAAAATAGAATGAATTTCAGTTAAAATAGATGTTCTGTAACTACGCTAGAATGCTATTTTTTATATTTTAAAAATAGCTAACATGCATCCTAACATAAATCCTTCCCAGAGAGCAAGTGCATAACAAACAGTAAGTAACAACAGTAAAACTCGCAATTAGCATAACATCAAAAACTAATAATATGGGAATAAACAAATTGACACGAACTCATAGGTTACAAGTCTAATTTGAAATAAAAAAACAACTATCTCACTAAACTGAGGAGGAAAACAAGCAACAACAACTAGGCGTAGCTCTGAAAACCACGAACTATACCAGTTAAACCTGTTACTGCTCTGAACTTGAGGCATTCAAAAGAAGAACACCTTAGTAATAAGTGGTGGTAAAAGAAACCAAGCAGTAATGACACACATCTAAGTTGGCGGGAACCTATCGAGCAAACTAGACCCAAAAGTTAGCAATAACCAAGAAGAAACAACAAGAAATGAACTAGCTAAATAGTTGTAAAATTACCCACCTTAATACCAAGCGCCAAAATGGTTATATATATGTATATATTACTAGATAATATTAGTCAATTTCAATGAGACGGATCCGCTCAAGAAGGGCATCAAAATACCGAGCAAGCCTAGGTGTATGATCCACAACAAGAGAGGTACTGTGTTGGGTGAGTAACCACGACGCTCACAGATCCAAAAAAAACATGGCACCGTGTCGAGGGAGAAACCCCAATGCGCACAGCCGAACAAACATTCTATATATGTTTATATGCGCCACATTATAAATTTCTAAATTATGCAGTCAAAAACAGACTTTAACCAAAATATTGACACATGATCGACGTGATGAACAAAAAGCCTGGCAAGGCTCCAAGGCTTCCACAATGAGATTTCCAAGGCAAATGATACGCATCAAGACATTCACAATACCTACGATACTCACTATGAAACAAGTGTTTTACGTGGTCGAAACGACACGACAATCCAAACGATACGATGGATACATGACTCGTCAAACATATGACACATCAAACAAATGACACGACGAACAAGCGCTGATGAAATGGACTAATACTCGACGAACTTATAATTTCACAGACCGACACTTAATAATTTACTCGACAAAATAAGAGTTACAAAACACTTAATAATCGGAGGTAAATGCAAAGGAAGGAAAGCAAGCAAAACCACCACTTACATCGATTTTACCTGGTTCCAACCTCTGAAACACTCAACAACAAGGATTAACCAAAACGAAGGCGCGACAAGAAGGAATCTACAAAAATTTGGCCAAAACGGCGGTTAGGGACGCAAACCCTAGCGCTAAAATTCCACGAAACGTATAAAACTTACCACGCACGTGAAGCTCTCGACGAGAGCTTTTCGGATCTATGCTCCGGCAAAGATTTCGAGCACCGGAGCTTCAGTAGTGATGATCAGAAAGCTCCCGGAAGGACTCTGTTGAAACAGAAAATAAGTCTCTAGAGGAGTTCACCCTTGGGGAAGTGGTGGTCACGTGCCTACTTCGCTCCTGCAAGAAAAACAACAAGGAAAAAGAGCAAATGACTATACCAAGGGCCCGACGCGGAGGTCCCACCACACACCTGAAAGATCACTGAGTGCTTCCCCTCCTTAGCCAAATGCCGGGCTAAGGTACCTCAGAAAGCGCTAGAAGACAGGGAGACAGGTAAGTGTGCCTTCTGAGGTACCCCTTGGGTCCTATTTATAGATTTTCGAAGATGATCTGCAATTAACTAACCTTTGCTGGCCTAAAATTACTGAAAACCCCTTGGGCTGGCCTACCAACAGCCAAACTCCGATGTTTTGAACAGCTATATGCAGCCCAGTCGGGTCTGCCAACAAAATAACTCTGCTATTCTAACTGGTTATGTGCACCTCTCACAGGGTCACCCTGATAATTTGGCCTCTGGGCCCCACCAGGGAAGGATCTTGTTGGAACACCCTATTACTATTTGGACCAGGATGACTATACTTCTATAGGGATTTTGTGTTGTGACCTCCTTGTTGTTATAAAGGTCACATAGGCTAGTTAGAGTCGATCTCAGCTCGACGTGGAGTCGACCTCAGCTCGACGTGGAGTCGACTTCAGCTCGACGTAGAGTCGACCTCTGCTCGACGCAGAGTCAATCTCAGCTCGACGCAGAGTCGACCTCAGCTCGACGTGGAGTCGACCTCAGCTCGACGTGGAGTCGACCCTAGCTCGACGTTCCGTCGAACCCAGTTCTGCTTACAGAAAACTCTCTCTGGCCGACGTGTGTCGTGCTCAGATCGACGTTTTATTGTGAGCCCGACGCTTTCCAGACTCCCGTCAGTTTTGAATAGGAATTCAAATTCCTTCTGTCAGACAATTAATGCTGAAGATTTATTGGCCGTTACAGCATATCTGGTGCATGGCTCAAGGAATTTTCTAAGGAATGTCTGCCTGTCATTTCCTTTGAGGCATGGACATTTAAGGAAAGCAATTAATGCTGACTTCCAACGGCTATCAAAGAAAAGGAAGAAGAAGACTCAGATATATTATTCATTATTTTCATTTTATAGAATACAGAGAATATACAGAATACAGAGAATATACAGAATACAGAGAATAACAATACAGGACTTCAGCTGCTCTCTCTGTGATATATTGTTTTGAAAGCTCACTCACAGGAATTCTGATTGCTTCAGACACAACCATCCAACCTTCTTGGATCATCTCTTGCTGGAGCAAATCAGATCTTTGAAGACCTGTCACCCTTGTGCAGAGCTCTCCTTCCTGAACTTCTTCTTGATCTCAGGGGGAGCTTTGACAACAACTACAGATCCACTTTTGCTTCTCTCTGCTTGTTGATAGAGAAGACAACATCATCCTTTTTCTTTTTCTTTTTGTACAGGGTTTTAACTCCCTTCAAAAGTTACCTTTGGTTTTGCTGAAACCTGGTCAAAATCAGCTCCTTTGGTTTGTGAGAACCTGGTCAAAAACTCTCTGGTGCTCAAGACACCTGATCAACTCATCTTGAAGTGTATTCCTATCAAGGGTGATAGAAGAGTGGATGTACCCAGATTTGGGGAACCACTATAGCTCCTTGTGTCGTCTGGATTGCTTGTTTCTTTGTGTTTTGCTTTGTGCTGTGAATTTCTTTTTACTCTGATTATTAGCTATAGCACCATACACTAAGTAAATCTAAACTTTCTCTCCACTCAAGTTTTTATTTGCAAAACTATTTTAAATAACTCTATTCACCCCCCCTCTAGAGTTAGTATTGATCTTATCCTGCACTTTCAAATGGTATCAGAGCCAGGTTGATCATTCATACAGGCTAACACCTGGATCAAAAGATCCCTGATAAGATCATTTCTCTCAAAGGGTTATTTTCCTTAGTTTTACTTATCTTTAAAACTCATGGCACAAAACAAGGACTTTGCTAGTACCAGACCTCCTATGTGCAATCTCTCTAAGTTTGCACTATGGAAAGCAAGGATTAGACTTTACATGAACTCTTTTGATGAAGACATTTTTAATTCTGTGTTGACAGATTGTCCAAGACCTCCCACAGGAACAAGTACATCAGCTGTTCCTCCTCCTTCAGGAACTGATGCTGACATAAAGAAGTGGAAGGCAGCAGATGCTAAAGCCATGAACATCTTGGCTCAAACCATGTCAGATGACATTTTCCAGAAAGTAGCTGATTGCAATACTGCTAAAGAGATCTGGGAAAAACTTTCAGAAATTGTATCAGGTTCTGCAGATGAAAGAAAGGATAGAAGATCCTACCTCATCACCCAGTATGAGAACTTCAAAAAGGCAGAGTCTGAGTCAGTTGCTGACATGTACAACAGACTGAGCCTAATCATCAGTGAGCTTAGATTACTAGAGAAGGACATATCTCTCACTGAGATAAATGACAAGATACTGACTTGTTTCCCTAGCTCTTGGGACTCAAGAATCTGGTCAATTAAAGATGGAAGAAATGTCTGTGAGTTATCCACAGAAGCTCTTCTAGGAAAGCTCAAGAGTTATGAGCAATTCATTAAGAAGAGAGAAGAAGAGCAGAAGACATCCACACCAACAGAAAAGGTTGAGAAAACCATTGCCTTCAAAGCACAGGAAGAAGAACCTAAAGAAAAGGTGTTGGGAAATGAAGAGCTTATGAGCCTACTGGTCAAAAGGTTCAATAAGCTGAATAAAAGGAACTTCAGAAGATGGTCATCCAAAGACAAAGACAAGCCAAGGTATGACAGATCTACTAATAAAGATATTATCTGCTTTGGCTGCAGGAAACCAGGACACATTTTCCCCAACTGTCCAGAAAATCAAGATAAAGACAGAAGGGACAAGAAGGAAAGAAAAGATAAAAGGAAGGATAAGGAGTCAAGGAAATACCATGACAAGCCTTCCTCCAGCAACAGCAAGCACACCAGAAAAGGATTTGTGGCTGAATCCTGGAGTGACTCTGATGAGTCTGATTCATCATCCAGCTCTAGTGATGATGAGGATGATGCAGAAGAAAAAGGATTCTGCATGATGGCCATCAGTGCATCTCAAAAGAACACTGATTCAGAGCCTGATGCTGACTACCTATCTGATCAGGAACTCACTGAGGATCAGGTAATAGATTCATTTGATTTTACCTCTGATGAATTTAAATCTGAGTTCAAATCTATATGCATTGACTTGATTGAATCTCAAAAGCTGATTAAAACTCTCAGAGAACAATTAATTGAATGCAAATCCATTAACTCAGATAATCTTAGACTCTTAGAAGAGTTGAAGCAGTGTGGGGAGGAGATAGCTTCACTGAAAGGTGAGCTATCTAAGGCCAAACAATTTGAAGAAACCCTTAATGGGAGAAGTATCAAATTGATGGACATCACAAGTACAGTGAACTCAAGATTGAATGGTTCATTGGGCTTGGGTGCTTCATCCAGCCAACCCATAGTGCTGACAACTCCAATCAAATTTACCAGTGAGAAAGGTAAAGGAGTCTTGATAGTGGCTAGGAAGAATGCTGACTTAACCCAGGAAACTGGACAAAAAGCGTCGAACGAAGCTCGACGGACGTCGACCAGAGCTCGACGTAATCGCAAGAGAACGTCGAACTCAGGTCGACGCCCTCTACCTTCTGAACAAAGCAAGCCTTCGCCGTCGAATGGAGCTCGACGCACTCACCAGAGTCCGTCGACCGAAGCTCGACGTGCGTCGAGCCAAGCTCAGAGAAAAAGTCAGTTCTTAGGGGTTAATTCAAGATTTAATTCCAGCTCCACATCTCATCACTTTAACCCTTATGCTGAATGGATAATACCTCCTAGGAGATATCATCCTGTAGGCTATAAGAGCCAACCTGAGATGTCTTTTATTTCAGAATTTAAAGGATATCAAGAAAGGCCCAAGGTAAACTGGGTCAAAAACAATTGATTTGGTGTATGTGCAGATAAAGACCTATCCAATTGAGAACCAGCAGTGGTACTTGGATAGTGGGTGCTCAAAGCACATGACTGGCAACAAGGAGAACCTTGTGTCCTTCAAAGCCAAACATGGACCCAAAGTAATCTTTGGAGATTCAAATTTTGGACAAACAAAAGGCTATGGCCAAGTCAAAATAGGGTCAATTACATTCAAGAAAGTGGCCTATGTGGAAGGACTAAAGCACAACTTAATCAGCATCAGCCAGCTATGTGATGCTGGTTATCAGGTTTGGTTTACCAATTCAGCATGTAATATTGCATTAAATAACAACATTGTTTTAATTGGTAATAGACAAGATAACATATATCTAGTTGATTTCAATTCATCTAAAGTAGATATTTGTTTATTTAACTCCCTTAGCAAACCTAATGAACTTTGGCATAAAAGACTAGGTCATGTGAACCTTAGAACCATTGCTAAGTTATCCCAAGACAACCTTGTTAGAGGACTACCTTCTGGTCCCTACAAGAAGGAAGGACTTTGCAAGGCCTGTCAGTTAGGCAAGCAAACTAAAAACAGCTTCAAGTCACTTAATAAGAGTGACTCACCTAGAATTTTGTACTTATTGCACATGGACCTTTTTGGACCAATTAATGTACAAAGCCTAGGAGGGAAATCTTATGCTTTAGTAGTTGTAGATGACTTCTCAAGATTCACTTGGGTGTTCTTTCTGAGAAAAAAGTCTGATAACTTCAAGATTTTGACAGATTTTCTCAAAGGCATACAGATTGAGTTCAATACTCACATTGCCCTGATCAGAAGTGATCATGGGACAGAGTTTGATTCTCTTCTTATGCTAGAGTTCTGCCAGAAGGAAGGTATCAGGCACACTTTCTCGGCTCCAAGAACTCCTCAACAAAATGGGGTAGTTGAAAGGAAAAACAGAACCCTTATTGAATCTGCCACAACATTATTGACAGATGCTCACCTCCCTCTAACATTTTGGGCAGAGGCTGTGAACACCTCCAACTATGTTTTGAATAGAAGCCTGATACACAAACTAAAGGGTAAGACTCCCTATGAGTTGCTCAAAGGGAAGAAACCTAAAGTAAATTATTTCAAAATTTTTGGTTGCATTTATTTCATTCACAATAATGACAAGAAATACCTAGCTAAATTTGAAGCCAAAGCTGATGAAGGAGTGTTTCTGGGATACTCCATGACGAGCAAGGCTTATAGGGTCTTTAACAAGTGCTCAAATAAAATTGAAGAATCCATGCATGTTACATTTGATGAAACTAACATGTCTTATAAGGAGAAGGAGACTTCTACCATAAGCAATTTGTAGGAACATTCAATCTCAGAAAATCTGAAGCAGCTTACCATCACAGAAAAAGATTCATTACCTTCAACAATTCAACAAGACACTGAACTTAGTGACAATGAAGAGGAATCTCAGGTTCTGGAAAGGTCAAAAGGCCAACAAAGTGAAGAACCAGTTGTTGTTCCACAAGAGGAAATAACAACACAGGTTGATGCATCATCAACACCCCTTGTTGATCTTGCAACAACAAGAGATCACCCAATCTCACAAGTAATTGGAGATATCTCAGTAGGTGTGCAAATAAGGAATCAAGTTAATCAAAATAATATGCACACTTGCTTTCTTTCTCAAATTGAGCCTCAAACCATACAAGATGCAGAGCAAGATCCAAACTGGATCATTGCAATGCAAGAAGAGTTGAATCAATTTGAAAGGAATAAAGTTTGGGAATTAGTACCAAGACCAAGAAACCAGCAAATTGTTGGAACCAAATGGGTATTCAGAAACAAGTTGGATGATCAAGGAATAATTGTGAGAAACAAGGCAAGACTTGTTGCACAAGGATATTGCCAAGAAGAAGGAATTGATTATGACCAAACCTTTGCACCAGTTGCAAGGTTGGAGGCCATAAGAATCTTTCTTGCATATGCAGCTCACAAGAGATTCAAGGTATATCAGATGGATGTCAAGAGTGTTTTTCTCAATGGAGACATCAAGGAAGAGGTTTATGTAAGGCAACCTCCAGGTTTTATCTCTCCAACCTCTCCTGATCATGTTTTTAAACTGCATAAAGCTTTATATGGTCTCAAGCAAGCTCCTAGAGCATGGTATGAGACCTTAGCTTGTTTTTTGTTGGAAAATGATTTTAAAAGGGGTAGAGTAGACCAAACTCTTTTTGTTAGAACCCATAGGTCCCATACCCTACTAGTACAAGTTTATGTAGACGATATCATATTTGGGTCTACTGATTCAAACTTATGCAAAAAGTTCTCACAACTTATGCACTCAAAGTTTGAAATGAGTAGCATGGGTGAGCTTGCTTTCTTTCTTGGATTGCAAGTTAAACAACATGTGGATGGCATTTTCATTTCTCAAACCAAGTATGCAAGAGAACTGGTTAAGAAATTTGGAATGTCTGAAGCATCCTCTATGAAAACACCTATGCATACAAATGCTGTTTTAGATGCTGATGAATCTGGAAAACCAGTTGATCAGACAAGCTATAGAGCAATCATTGGCTCATTACTTTATCTAACAGCTACTAGACCAGATATAATGTTTGCTACATGCATTTGTGCTAGATTCCAAGTAAGCCCTAGAGAGTCCCACCTCACATTAGTTAAGAGGATTCTTAGGTATGTAAAAAGTTGTCCTAATCTAGGTCTCTGGTATCCACATGACTCAGGATTTGATCTAACTGGATTTTCAGATTCTGATTATGCTGGATGTAGAGTAGACAGGAAAAGCACCAGTGGAACTTGTCAATTCCTTGGTGATAGACTTGTCTCCTGGTTCTGTAAGAAACAAACTTCTGTGTCCACATCAACTGCTGAAGCTGAATACATGGCTGCAGGCAGTTGTTGCTCACAGATTTTGTGGATTCAAAACCAGCTCCTAGACTATGGCTACAACTTAGAGATGTCTAAAATCTTTTGTGATAATACTAGTGCAATATCAATTGCTCAAAATCCAGTTCTCCATAGTAGGACTAAGCACATAGAGATCAGACATCACTTCTTAAGGGATAATGTAGAAAAGAAGAAAATTGCACTAGAATACATTTCCACTGAACTACAGAGAGGAGATATTTTCACCAAGCCCTTGGATGAAAAGAAGCACTTCTTTTTCCTCAATCAGTTGGGAATGCTAGATGGAGACAGCATAAAATAAAACTCCAAGATTTTGAAACCCATAATTAACAGGAATAGGAAAGATTTCATTTTAAAATTTCCCTGTCTGAGTGGTTTCTCTGAGCTCTGAACTAAGCTCGACGCTGCGTCGAACGGAGATCGACGGTCCGTCGCCCTCAAAAGCGTCGAACGTCGAACTCAGCTTCTAGCGTCGAACTAAGTTCACAGCTCCCTGGCTTCTTGAGTTTCTCTCTCCCCGGTCGACGTCTTCATTCAACGTCGACCTGAGTTCGACGTATAGCTTCAGCCAAAGCGTCGAACGTCGACCTAAGCTGGACGCTGTTGAGTCGTTTCAGTTCTCCTAGAGCCTTAGAGCGTCGAACTGAGCTCGACGTTCTTTCCTTTTCTGCGTCGAACCCTAAGTATAAAATCATTTTTTCATCGTCGTTCGCAGTTGCGCTTTCATATCGTTCTGCTCAAGCTTTCTCCCTCTAAATACTTTACTCTTGATCTTGGAAGATATTCTTTTTGCAGGAAAATGGCAATCACAGCAGGAGCTCTGGCGGCCATGAAGTTCGATTCTGGATTCGATATCGACTTCGACTCTTTTGATGGATCTCCACAATACTTTCTGGATATACTGGACCTCTTCAAGGAGCAGCAACTGGTTAACTTTATGTCAACCAGGATCCCTCTCCCAGAGTCAGAAATCAAAGAGTGGAGTCTTACAGCAGTTATCTCAGATAACAATACATTGGCTGGGAAAGTTTCAGGAAATGAGGTAGCCATCTCACCTCAAATCATTTCAGAAGTTTTCAACTTTGCTGCTGGAGATGATGGCATAGAACTATCTGTGGAAGAGTATGCCTTGATGCTGGACAGGATGGGGCATGCTGCTGGTAACCCCTCTAAACTCCTCAAAGTTAACCTAACTATTGAATATAGGTTATTAGCAGACATTACAGGCAAAGTGATATGTGCAAAGAGGACTGCACATGATGCAATTACTAGGCATCAGTTTTGCCTTATGGCTGCACTTATGGATAAGAAACATCCCAACTGGGGATTGATTGTGTTTGAAATGATTAAGAAAAAATTGGATAAAAACTCTGTCCACTTTGGAAGAGTTCTTGGGTTGATTCTCAACCATTGCTGCCCCCAACTGCTTGTGTCCTCCAAGAAGCACATCAATGCTTCCAAGAGGCTCACATGTGCCCTAATTGGCAAGTGGGACAGAAGAATTGTGAATCCCAGGGCAGCAGCAGCAATGAAGTCTTCTGCAGACACCAGGACTGTAGAGGTCACTCTCCCTCAGTCCACTGGTCCAGAAGCAGGGACTTTGCCATCTGACTCCCTCACCCTCCCATCCACTTTCATCCCCTCAACCACAGTCATTCCATCCACTCAACCTCTACCTTCCTCCATCTCTACCATTGCCTCCTCCCTTCCACCTCACACTACTTTCCTTCCCATACGCTTGGATTCCACCCCTCATGAGGATCTCTTTTCTTTTGACATGCATGAAGACTCCTTCATGGATGCCTCTACCTCCTCTCCTCCTTTCCCTGAGAACTCTCTCTGACTCTGTCTCCTCCCTCTCCTCTCATCTGGCATGCCCTTCTTCTGGGGGCCTAGAGTCAGCTGCCACTGATTCTAGGCAGGGGGAGATGTCTGCAGAAGAAGAGCTGCCTCCTTCTACAGTTCAGTTTGTTCAGACATGTTCAGAGACAGTATCAGTTGCAGAAGTTCAGATAATATCTGAGGCTCCTCCTCCAGCCTCAATTCAGCTCATCAGCAGTGCCTTAGACCTTCAGTGTTTGGCAGCTTCTGTCCAGAGCCTCTCCCCTCCAGCTCAGATTCAAGAAGACCTTTCCATGGCACCTGAGGCTCCTCCTCCTAATTCAGAACTGCTTCAAGAAGATCTGTCTAGGGCTATTGTCCCTTTTCAGAAGATCCCTGATGTAGCAGTGGTAGCAGTGGCTCCTGCTAATGATGAAATTGAAATGTTAGCAGCTGTTGAAACTTCAGGTGAAGCGATTGAGACACCTGATGCAGTTGAGACCCATGTCTCCCAAGCCCTTCAAGAACCAGCCTCTTTAGTCTCTATGGCTCCTGAGGCTGTGCCCTCTCCTGCAGTGGTAGACTCCTCCTCCCCACTGACAGCAGATCTCCCTTCAGTTTCCTCCTCAGCAGCTCCAGACTCCATCAGTTTTCCTATCTCTAAAAGGAAGTACATAGATCCATATGAAGAATCTCAAAGTTCAGAAGATGAGTTTGCTACAGATTCTGATGACTCCTCTGCAACTATTGCAAGGAAGAGGAAAGCTAGATCAAAAGCCATGAAAAGAGTACCAATTGCCAGAGCTACAGACCATGACATTCCCTACTACATCAAATACAATTGTGAAATCACAGAGCCATGGATGCAGTACTCCCAAAATCAGAGAAAAGCAATGAAACAGAAAAGAAAATTCAATGAAGGACCAACCAAACCTGTCCATCAGCCTCCACCTCCACCTCCTCCAGATGTAGGTGCAGGTGCTAGTCTATCTTCCAATCCAGCCCCTTCAGCTCTACATGGAAAGACATATCAAGCAAGAAGATATCAAGGAGACAGTCAGCAAAGGGGAGGTCAGCAAAGAGAAAACTATAGAGGCAGGCAGTCCAGAGGAAGATCAGGTTCTCAACCTTATCAAAGGGGAAGAGCCATTGATCCAACCTCTGGTCCCTATCCTTATAGACCTAGAGCTGACCTCACCCCAACTACCTCTCAAGAACTCTCCTCTAACAGATTTGAACCTGCAGTACCTTTTGAAGATCCCACCAAAACTCCTGCCTACTGGAAAGCTAGAATGACAGAAATGGCTGCTTTAAATGAGATTAATAAAGCTAGAGAAAAAGGTTTGGACACCTCTCATATCAGTACAATGTCAGACCAAAGAAAAGAGGAATTGGAGAAATATAATTCTAAGAAATTCTTTGATTCAGACAGATATATGCAACTCCATCCTGCAGCTGTACCACCCAGTGCAAGAGATCAAAAGTCTTTAGGTGCAGCTGATGATTACAGATCTAAAAAGGAAGCTTCAAATCCAAACAGAGAAATCATCTTCAAGAAGAGTGATCAAGACAAAGCCCCAAAGGGAAAGTAAAGTAAGATGCTTTAATTCTTTCTATATGCTGGACTCAGGACATTTGAACATTTGCTGCTGCTATATAATGTTATATATGCTGCTTTTTATTCTGTCATATGTCTGGTTATTTTGTATTGCATTTTTGCTTTATTTCTCTTTGAATCCCTAAATTCATGTAAATAGTAATCCTAATCCAAATAGGGGGAGATTGTTGGAACACCCTATTACTATTTGGACCAGGATGACTATACTTCTATAGGGATTTTGTGTTGTGACCTCCTTGTTGTTATAAAGGTCACATAGGCTAGTTAGAGTCGATCTCAGCTCGACGTGGAGTCGACCTCAGCTCGACGTAGAGTCGACTTCAGCTCGACGTAGAGTCGACCTCTGCTCGACGCAGAGTCGATCTCAGCTCGACGTAGAGTCAACCTCAGCTCGACGTGGAGTCGACCTCAGCTCGACGTGGAGTCGACCCCAGCTCGACGTGGAGTCGAACCCAGTTCTGCTTACAGAAAACTCTCTCTGGCCGACGTGTGTCGTGCTCAGATCGACGTTTTATTGTGAGCCCGACGCTTTCCAGACTCCCGTCAGTTTTGAATAGGAATTCAAATTCCTTCTGTCAGACAATTAATGCTGAAGATTTATTGGCCGTTACAGCATATCTGGTGCATGGCTCAAGGAATTTTCTAAGGAATGTCTGTCTGTCATTTCCTTTGAGGCATGGACATTTAAGGAAAGCAATTAATGCTGACTTCCAACGGCTATCAAAGAAAAGGAAGAAGAAGACTCAGATATATTATTCATTATTTTCATTTTACAGAATACAGAGAATATACAGAATACAGAGAATATACAGAATACAGAGAATAACAATACAGGACTTCAGCTGCTCTCTCTGTGATATATTGTTTTGAAAGCTCACTCACAGGAATTCTGATTGCTTCAGACACAACCATCCAACCTTCTTGGATCATCTCTTGCTGGAGCAAATTAGATCTTTGAAGACCTGTCACCCTTGTGCAGAGCTCTCCTTCCTGAACTTCTTCTTGATCTCAGGGGGAGCTTTGACAACAACTACAGATCCA
Organism: Platanthera zijinensis; assembly: GCA_039513925.1. NCBI lineage: Eukaryota > Viridiplantae > Streptophyta > Magnoliopsida > Asparagales > Orchidaceae > Platanthera > Platanthera zijinensis. The sequence goes on from CM077078.1 coordinate 88,296,354, forward strand.
CTTTTGCTTCTCTCTGCTTGTTGATAGAGAAGACAACATCATCCTTTTTCTTTTTCTTTTTGTACAGGGTTTTAACTCCCTTCAAAAGTTACCTTTGGTTTTGCTGAAACCTGGTCAAAATCAGCTCCTTTGGTTTGTGAGAACCTGGTCAAAAACTCTCTGGTGCTCAAGACACCTGATCAACTCATCTTGAAGTGGATTCCTATCAAGGGTGATAGAAGATTGGATGTACCCAGATTTGGGGAACCACTATAGCTCCGTGTGTCATCTGGATTGCTTGTTTCTTTGTGTTTTGCTTTGTGCTGTTAATTTCTTTTTACTCTGATTATTAGCTATAGCACCATACACTAAGTAAATCTAAACTTTCTCTCCACTCAAGTTTTTATTTGCAAAACTATTTTAAATAACTCTATTCACCCCCCCTCTAGAGTTAGGATTGATCTTATCCTGCACTTTCAGATCTCTTGGCCTTTGAGTCAGCTCGCAACCCTACTGGGCGGGAGCGAGCAGGGCTGACCTGCCTAGGGGTTGCGCGGGTCGAAGGGCGACTGAGGGCTGGCCCGCCTAGGAGAGGCAAGCAGGGCTGACCCGCTAGGAGGCGCGGGTCGAAGGGCAACAGAGGCATGGCCCGACAAGGAGAGGCAGGAAGGGGCTGACTGAGGGCTGGCCAGCCTAGGAGAGGCGCAGGTCGAAGGGCTTACGAGGGCTGGACTGCCTAGGAGAGTCGGGAAGGGCTGAGCCGCCTAGGAGGCGCGGTTCGAAGGGCGACCCGCCTGGGAAGGCGCAGGACAAGGCTCACCCGCTTGGGGAGGCGCGAGTTGAGGTCGCCCCGCATGCTTGCCTGAGTCCCTATGCCGAACTCGGGGTTGTACAGACTCACTCTTTTCTTCTCTCATGGCTCCACTGGTTCGGTTCAGTTGAGGAAGGAGGATGGAATTAATAATAATAATTATTATTATTCTAATACACAAAACATTGAAAATTCGTCGATGCTCCAATAATGCTCGGATCGCGATGAAACTTGACAGGAAAATTCAAAATTAATTGATTTAATTTCATATCGTGAAATTTTACAATTTCGATGAGAATTCCAAGATTTGGTCGACTCGACCTAACGGGCGTGAAAATGCACTAATGACGATGCGCTGTCAACTTCGCGTTAACATAACGCCCTTATGTCATTATGACATCACTAAGAGAATTAAAATAATTTACCGAAAAGTCAGGGGCGTTAAGTGGACGCATCCCGTTCCTATTCGGGCGGAGCTCACTCGAATGCGTGCACATCGAAATAGTACTTGACCCGCCCCCGACGGGCATAGCGAACAGTACTCGACCCGCCCGTGGAAGGCTTCGCTCGCCCCCAAATATTATGTAGTTTTAATTAATTTTATTTTATATCATATAGAAATGAATTTTGTTAATTTCTATTTATATTTTAATTTCACTTTATTCAAAAACAATATAATATAATATATATTATATTATATATATATATATATATATTATTGTTACTAGTCGCTTGATCTTTTCGAGGTCCGGAGAAATCAGGCAGCCTTAGCTCGAAATCAAACCGGGCGCGCAAACAGTCAAATTGAACCGCGACAAATGACAAGAGATATTTTTACATGGAAAGCCTAAAAATGCTTAAAAATCACATGGCTGGAACTTTGCCGAGCCAAAATCTACTAGCTTATTAGAGTTTTATATAGTTTGGATTGATCTTAGAGGGAGACATGCCGCTATTCCATTATAGGTGCATAAAATGAGAAAAAATGGCTAAGTTCTCGGAGTCTCGATTGAAGCGCTCTGACCATGGAAAGTTGTTGAGTTTGCAGAACCTGGGTGAGAGCATTCTGACTGGATAATTCTCTAAGTTAATGAAGTTTTTGGTGGGGACACTCTTGTTGAAGCAGAGCCTTGATGAGAGCGCTCTTGTGGAGGCAGTTGACGAGACTTGGAGCGTGTTGATGCCTTAGCACAAAGAGAAAAGTAGAGCGAATAACTGAGTGGAGAATCGACCTAAGTCCACGATCTCGCCGAAAAATCTCAGAGCTCTCTCTTACCCCTGGTGTTGCTTGTTTTCAAATGAATGCATGGGGGCCTATTTATAATTTTCTAAAGGGTTATGGTGGTAATTGCGCTTGGGAGAAATTGGTGCTAGTGAATGACATCGCTCTATTTTGATCAACTAGATCACCAATTTCGATGAAATGATGGGAGTGCCCTCCGGAAGGCTTGGGCAAGGTGCCCGGATGCGGCGGTGTCCAGAGGCAGCCGGCGACATAGGCGACCAGCGACGATGGAGGCGGCCGGAGACGGAGAGGGTTGCTGGTGGTGGCGGCAACCCCTGTCAGCGTGTGTGCGCGCGATCAAGGTGCACGAGCAGGGCACGGTCGGGAGATGCGTAGCCATGTGGGGCACAGTCGCGCGAGGTGAGGCCGCGATCGTGTGTAGGGAGAGGTCGTACGGTGTGCGGCCATAGTGCATGGCTTTGTACGGTGCGACCACGTGGTGCACGACCCTACGTGGCCTTGCCCGGCCGCACGGTGCACGGCCATGCGTAGCCTTGTGTGCTAGGTCGCATAGATGCAGGCCGCGTGCGCATGCCAGCTATCCGTGTGGCTTCTCCATGCGCGCTTGATGAGTTGTAAAAATACGCATTTTTTAGTATTTTATTTAAGTAAATTTAGAATGTTTTAGCTATTTTCTGTTATTTTTCTTTAATAAATTGTTCATATTTTGTAATTTTTATTTCTAACTTAGTTTTTTTTGTTTTCTGAAAAATTTCAGAAAAAAGTCAATTTTTGACCTGTCACGCCCGTGACATTGTCCGACACGCCCGTGTTAGGCACTCGACGCCTTCCGCCAGTCGACACTCGATGATTTCACTGTTCAACACTCAACGCCGTTCAGACACGCCCAAGTCACGCCCGTGTCCAAGACCCGTCACGCCCGTGTCGATGTCGACACTTAACACCTTTTCAACACTCGACGCTGCCGATATTCGAACTGCCAGCTATCCAAGTCACGCCCCCCGACACACCCGTGACCAAGCCTGTTATGCCCGTGACTGCCACGTGTTTCTTCCAGAAGCTTCATGATCGTTGATCGGCGCTCGAAGATCGTCGACATAAGCATGTCATGTCCGTGTCTGAAGCCTGTCACGCCCGTGACCGACACGTGTCAACTCCCCGACCTTCAAGAATTTCGCCACCTCGCCGAAGATGCCAAGTCAAACACGACCCTGACTGACACGCCCCATGTCACGCTCGTGACCTAGGGCGTGTCAAGCCCGAATTTTTGTCTATAAATAAAAGCTTTCAGAAAACTTTTCTTGTCCACTTTTTGACCACTTTGCTTAGGGGAGGTGCTGCCCAAATGTATTCCAAATGCTATGTAAGGGAATTTTATCCCCCCCCCTCTCTCTCTCTCTCTTAGTTTGTATTAGGATGTTTGCTTTATTTTACTTTGTAATAGCCTTTTTATTAATAAAATGTTAGATTTTTCTCTCTTGCATAGTATGAAATGTTCATTTGGAAGCGCCCTTCTTAAGTAATTTTTCATTCTCTTTTTCGTGTTTTTTATGTTTTCATCTTTTTAGCTTTATAACTTAACTTAGTTTAGGAATTTTACGGCATTTCTAGCTGTTGTAATGTCCATTTTATTTTCATATTCCGCACTTGTTTAGGTTTAGATTTTCTTCTTTATTATCTTCATTCTTATAGCTTTATAAAATCCTCTTTCAAAGTGTTTGTTTTTACTTTCTTTAGCTTATCCTTTTTATTTTCGTAAAACTTTTTCGTTCGTTTTACTTTATTTTCACTTTTTAGGAGCTTTTTTAAAAATATAAGAATGAAAAAGTTGTTTTTTTAATTTTTTGAGCACTTTCATTTTGCGTTTATTTGAAAAAACTTTTCGATCAGTTAATTTTTATTTTCTCTTTTTATGCATTTCTACCGCATTCTAGCGGTAGAAATACAGTTGTTTTAATTTTCCTGCAACTTTGCTTTTCTTATAATTGCAAGTGTGCGTGCGTGTATGAGTTAGATTTTATAGCTTTATTTCATTTCTGTAGAGTGCGTGTGTGCGTATGCATTTATTTTTGCCTATTCGTTAAGAGTTAAATGTCGCTCTGCTTTCATTTCCCGCCCACTCGTTTGAGTAGGACTTGTCTTTTTATTGCTTTCATTTTCTTCCTACTCAGTTGAGTAGGAAAACTTTGTGTGCGTGTGTGTGTTTTCATTTACGTAGAGTGCGTGTGTGTGTTTTAATTTCTACAGAGTGCGTGCATGTATGAGATAAATTTACCCCCGCCCACTCATTTGAGCCGGGATTCGCATTTACTGCTTTCTTCAGCCCTACTCGTTTGAGTAGGACTCGCAATTTTTTGCTTTCTTTTACTGCTTTATTTCCTGCTTTCTTTACAGCTTTCTTTTATCGCTTTCTAGCGTAAGTGTCCCTATTCCGATGAGTGGCTAACCGCCCTTAACCCTAAATATTGAAGAGCATTGAGACAGATAAAGTAGCTTTAAATAATTAAAGGTCCTATTTTTCAGTTTAATTAAATTTCTTAAGGTTTGCCCCGGGTAAACGACGCGTAGGGCCGCATATCGATGTGCGGGCTCTATTTCTGTTATCCATACGCAACACCAAGAGGCCGTGCGTATGGACCGATCACCCTTGGGTAAAGAGAGCTCCGCGCTAACCCTCGAGAGAGGAGGCGCGTGACTCTACCGGATTGGGTTCCCCACCCAATAGCGGGGTTCTTAGCGTAATGCGGGCGTTAAGAGGAATCCATCGTCGGCCTAGCGATCGGTCGAATAGTCTTAGCGTTCAGGTGTGCGATATTACCTAGAGATAGGTGTGCTCATTTTTGTGGAACCTCCACGGCCAAGTCTCCGCCTTAATTAATTTGAAATTTAGGATCTCTTTTTATTAAAAGTTATTTTAGTTCAATTCTCTTTTTGATATCATCGCGCTGAGTTCTTCATCGGCTTTCTGCACTTTATTTTTTGCACTTTAATTTTTCTGCATTTATTATCCTGTTTTATTATTATGCACTTTTATGTTTTTTTTGCCATTTTCATTTTTATAACAAAACCATAAAAATTATCGGAAAAATAATAGGTATTTCAGGGAAAGAGTAGAAATAGCTAAGCCGGCCCCGAGAACAATATGACCCCGATATTCCACACCGGAATATTCTATACTACACGCGATAGGTGCACTTGCCTACCTCTCGTTAAAACCCGGTTCTAATAAAATAAAACGCTCTTCTTTTTTATAAAATAAAATCACCTCCACTTTCATCATTAAATAAGAGCCATCGTTTTAACCATCAATTTTTTGGCGCCGTTGCCAGGGAAAATTTTGACTTACTATTTTGAATTCCTGAAAACTATTAATTTGACCTTTTATTTCTAAAAAAAATGATCAACCAAAAAAATTATATTTATAATAATAATAATATCAATAATAATAATAACAATAATAAATACTTGAAATAAAATAAATAAAAAAAAAATCAAAAATTTAAAAACTTTAAAAACTTTAAAAGAAGTCAAAAACTTAAAACTTTAAAAAAATCAGAAAACTAAAAACTTAAAAAAATCAAAAACTTAAAAACTTAAAAACATAAAAAAACTTTAAAAACTAAAAAAAAATTAAATTTAAAAACTTAAAATAAAAAAAAAACTAATGAAAAAAATTCTATCTTATTTTTGATCAAAAAATAAAAATTCAAAATATATATATATATATATAGATCTTTCATTTTTCTTTTTATTTTATTTTTGCCTTTAACTTATTTTCATTTTATTTTCTTATTTTCTATTTTCAAAAATAATAATAATAATAATAATCAAAACTATATAAAAAAAACATAATCTTAAATATCTAAAAAAAATTCAAAAAACTAAAATATATATATAAAACAAACAAAAAATTTAATTATGTACTCATTTTGTCGTTTCGGCGCGCTTCAATATTGTGAGCGCTAGGGGATCACATATCGGTCACGCTCTTAGCTAAGACGTTAGCTTACGAGTCACACTCACTTGCCCCTATCACCCGCGCATTTTCGCCGAATTAATCTTTTTCATTTTTTTATGTTTTATTTTTGCTACATTTACTTTAACTTTTGCAGGGCTATACTTAACAGGCTTCCCCGAATGCGGTTTAGGGAAGATTTTTAAAACCCTGTTTTTAATTTTTATACATACTGCTTAATCTTTTTTATATATATATCTCGTTCCTCATACTTAGTGCAACATTGGGGACAATGTTGGACTTAAGTATGGAAGTGTTTCTTATTTTCTGTTCTTTTATTTATCACTCTCAATCAAAAATTCAAAAAAAATTTGCAAAAATTTAAAACTTCAAATAAAAAATATTTTCATGCTTTAATAATAATAAAAAAATAAAAAATTAAAAAAAATTTAAAAAAAATGAAACATTGCTCTGCGACGTTCGACTCATCGAACCAACCACAAATAAGAGTCTGTTCGCGGGCGATCCTTTTTTTTACTTTGTAAATATTTTTTGTAAATATTCTCGTCTCTTTCCCCTTCTCCTTCCTATCTTGTAAAAATTCTCTCTCTCTTCTTGTAAATATTTCCAAATATAAAAAAAATAAAAAAAAATTTTATAACTCACAAAAAATTAAAAAAAATTGCTTAACCTTTAAAAAAAATTCCAAAAAAAAAATAACCCCAAAATATGAAAAAAAATAGAAAAACTCATAAAAATAAAAAAAAAATTATCTTGAATTAAATAATTCGAATACCTCATTTTTTAACCTCTTTGCACTCCAAAATAATCGTTTCGAGTTTATTTATATGCGAATTTTAATTAATTTTTTATTTACTATTCATTTATTAATTGTAGCTCGATAGACTTGGATTTCAGGGGTTAAGATTTTTTAAAAAAATTTATGTCTTTTTTTATTATAGGGAACTTATGTTTCTCATTTCACTTCTTATTTTTTGAAATAAAGCACGTTTTTATGTTAGAAAAAAATATTTATGGATTTTCTATTATTTCTACTTATGCTTTTAAAAACGTAGGAACGTTCAAATTAAAAATGTTGCTCTCAAAATTTTTTATTAAACTCTAATTTTCTTTTAGAAAATAAAAATCCCTTCCACCTTTTTTTCATGCCTTACTTAGTATGATTCCCCACTAACCCTTAAAAGATCTTATGTCAATGGGGATAAGATTTTGTTCCGTAAACATAGACACCCAATATTTAAAAAGATTATATGTTACGGAGTAAGAAGATAAAATTCATTACTCATATACATATACATTGGGTTTATTTTTATTTATGAATAAAAAATGTTAGGAAAATAAGATTTCATTTTCCTAATTATTCAAAAAAAATTATTATTATGGAGGTTCGAGAAAAAATTACCTCGCCTCAAAAATAAAAGCCCTCTTCATAACCGCCAATCCACTTAGCCAATTTTCATGATTCTAGAATTAATCTAAATCTTTTTGAGAGCATAATTTTTAAATTGAATTATTTCCTATCAATTTCTTTTTAGCTAAAGTTTTTTCTATAATTCTAATTCATTTTTGTTAAACTAGCAAAAATAATTTTCGCTTTCTATTTTTTCATTTAGAAGTATTTTTTGAAACAGTTCCTCTATTTATAACACTTTCATAAGTTAAGATTTAATTCCGAAACCCCGGAAATTTATTTCGATCTTTCTTACAATAAACTTAAGTGTTTGTTAAATTTATGATTCTTTTTTATTCCTTATAAGTTCATCTCCAACTTTTGCTCTGAAATAGCAAAAGCTTAAGTATGAGGGTATTTGATGAGTTGTAAATATATGCATTTTTTAGTATTTTATTTAAGTAGTTTTAGAATGTTTTAGATATTTTCTGTTATTTTTCTTTAATAAATTGTTCATATTTTGTAATTTTTATTTCTAACTTAGTTTTTTTTTGTTTTCTGAAAAATTTCAGAAAAAAGTGAATTTTTGACCTGTCACGCCCATGACATTGCCCGACACGCCGTGTCAGGCACTCGACGCCTTCCGCCAGTCGACACTCGACGATTTCACTGTTCAACACTCAACGCCATCCAGACAAGCCCCAGTCTTGCCCGTGTCCAAGACCCGTCACGCCCGTGTCGATATCGACACTCAACGCCTTTTCAACACTCGACGCTGCGGATATCAGAACTGCCAGCTGTCCAAGTCACGCCCCCCGACACGCCCGTTACCAAGCCTCTCACGCCCATGACCGCCACGTGTTCCTTCCAGAAGCTTCCTGATCGTCGATCGGCGCTCGAAGATCGTCGACCCAAGCCTGTCACACCTATGTCTGAAGCCTGTCATGCCCGTGACCGACACGTGTCAACTACCCGACCTTCCAGAATTTCTCCAGCTCGCCGAAGATGCTAAGTCAAACACAACCCAGACTGACACGCCCCATGTCACGCCCGTGACCTAGTGTGTGTCTAGCCCAAATTTTTTTCTATAAATAAAATCTTTCAGAAAGCTTTTCTTGTCCACTTTTTGACCACTTTGCTTATGGGAGGTGCTGCCCAAATGTATTCCAAATGCTATGTAAGGGAATTTTATCCCCTCCCTCTCTCTCTCTCTCTTAGTTTGTATTAGGATGTTTGCTTTAGTTTACTTTGCATTAGCCTTTTTATTAATAAAATGTTAGATTTTTCTCTCTTGCATAGTTTTAAATGTTCATTTGGAAGCGCCCTTCTTAAGTAATTTTTCGTTCCCTTTTTCGTGCTTTTTATGTTTTCATCTTTTTAGCTTTATAACTTAACTTAGTTTAGGAATTTTACGGCATTTCTAGCCGTTGTAATGTCCGTTTTATTTTCATATTCCGCACTTGTTTAGGTTTAGATTTTCTTCTTTATTATCTTCATTCTTATAGCTTTATAAAATCCTCTTTCAAAGTGTTTGTTTTTACTTTCTTTAGCTTAGCCTTTTTATTTTCGTAAAACTTTTTCGTTTGTTTTACTTTATTTTCACTTTTTATGAGCTTTTATAAAAATATAAGAATGAAAAAGTTATTAATTTAATTTTTCGAGCACTTTCATTTTGCGTTTATTTGCAAAAACTTTTGCTCGGTTAATTTTTATTTTCTCTTTTTATGCATTTCTACCGCATTCTAGCGGTAGAAATGCAGTTGTTTTAATTTTCCTGCAACTTTGCTTTTCTTATAATTGCAAGTGTGTGTGTGTGTATGAGTTAGATTTTATAGCTTTATTTCATTTTTGTAGAGTGCGTGTGTACGTATGCATTTATTTCCGCCTACTCGTTAAGAGTTAAATGGCGCTCTGCTTTCATTTTCCGCCAACTCGTTTGAGTGGGACTTGTTTTTTTATTGCTTTCATTTTCTTCCTACTTACTTGAGTAGGAAAACTCTGTGTGTGTGTGTGTGTGTTTTAATTTATGTAGAGTGTGTGTGTTTTAATTTCTGTAGAGTGCGTGCATGTATGAGATAAATTTACCCCCACCCACTCATTTGAGCCGGGATTCGCATTTACTACTTTCTTCAGCCCCACTCGTTTGAGTAGGGCTCGCAATTTTCTGTTTTCCTTTACTGCTTTATTTCCTGCTTTCTTTACATCTTTCTTTTATCGCTTTCTAGCGTAAGTGTCTCCATTCCGATGAGTGGCTAACCGCCCTTAGCTCTCAATATCGAAGAGCATTGGGACAGATAAAGTAGCTTTAAATAATTAAAGGTCCTGTTTTTCAGTTTAATTAAATTTCTTAGAGTTTGCCCCGGGTTAACGACGCGTAGGGCCGCATATCGGTGTGCGGGCTCTATTTCCGTTATCCATACGCAACGTCGAGAGGCTGTGCGTATGGACCGATCACCCTTGGGTAAAGAGAGCTCCGCGCTAACCCTCGAGAGAGGAGGCGCGTGACTCCACCGGATTGGGTTCCCCACCCAATAGCGGGGTTTTTAGTATAATGCTGACGTTAAGAGGAATCCTTCGTCGGTCTAGCAATCGGTCGAATAGTCTTAGCATTCAGGTGAGTTATATTACCTAAGGATAGGTATGCTCATTTTTGTGGAACCTCCACGGCCAAGTCTCTGCCTTAATTAATTTGAAATTTATGATCTCTTTTTATTAAAAGTTATTTTAGTTCAGTTCTCTTTTTGATATCGTCGCGCTGAGTTCTTCAGCGGCTTTCTGCACTTTATTTTCTACACTTTAATTTTTCTGCATTTATTATCCTGTTTTATTATTATGCTTTTATTATTATGCTTTTATTATTATGCACTTTTTATGTTTTTTTAGCCATTTTAATTTTTATAACCAAACCATAAAAATTATCGGTAAAATAATAGGTATTTCAGGGAAAGAGTAAAAATAGCTAAGCTGCCCCCGAGAACAATACGACCCCGATATTCCATACCGGAATATCATGTACTACACGCGATAGGTGCACTTGCTTACCTCTCGTTAAAACTCGATTTCTAATAAAATAAAACGCTCTTCTTTTTTATAAAATAAAATCACCTCCACTTTCATCAATAAATAAGAGCCGTCGTTTTAACCATCAGCGCTGTCTAGACGCTCTGGCGGGGGTGCGTGTTGTTTTGTTCCCTTTTCAAGTGTTTTTGAGCCTTTTGGGTGAGCACGATTTTTGTGTGCGGCTCTACTAGCTGTTGGGTCCATTGCCCACAATGTCCTAGATTTTAGGAAGTCAATTTGTGAATGATATACATATTTCATTAGATGACAGTGATGGGACAGGTAGCCTAGGTGGCTAAGATATGAGCTGATAAAAAAGAAATCTGCCTAAGTCCACAGGCATTGAGTGAAGGTGACTCACTCAACGCCAGATGACTTATAGAGCTGAGTGAAGCCTATACGGTCAAAGCCAAAGCAGTGGCAAGCTGAGAAAATGGCTAAGTCCATAGGTGTTGAGTGAAGTCATATCACTAAAAGCCATACAACAAAAAACTGTGAGACCGGGTAAAAGCAGTAAAAAGCCAAAGTTGAAATAAGAAAAAAAGTGGCTAAGTTCACAGGCATTGAGTGAAGTCAACTCACTCAATGCCATGCAGCTAAAGGTAAATATATGGCTAAGTAGTTTGGCATTGAGTGTTAAAGACACACTCAACACCACATAACAAAAAGCTGTGAGTTGAACTCAGCTCAAAAAACATCGAATTTAGTTCAGAGTTCGTCGAGGTTAGCTCACTATTCGTCAAACTCAGTTCAGTTCGTCGAACTAAGTTCAGAAATTTGCTAAGGCAAAACGCATTGAGTGAAGCATGCTCACTCAACGCTCTCAATTCCTAAGTTGCAGAAAGCTTTTCTAAGGCAAATATCATTCAGTGATGAAGACACACTCAACACTCTAAACGCTAGAGAAGCAGGAAGATTTTACTAAGGCAAAAAACATTGAGTGAGGCTTGTTCACTCAATGCTCTCATTGCCTAGATAGACAGGAATCTATCTAAGTGTTTTGTCATTGAGTGAAGCTCATTCACTCAACGCTTACTCTACTGACGCTTGATTTTGGCTATGTCCACAGCTGCTGACGTCAGCAAAATCAACAAAGTCAACTAAGTTCAAATCAGGTACGGAGAAGCTACAGAACACGACAAACTCTGCCGCAAAGCTACTGTATGTCTTTTTCCGTTAAAGCAAGGCGTAGCTGGAAGCTACATGTGGGGCCCACCGATCTCTGAGAGCCGTTGATCAGCGAACTACAAAAGGGAAAAGATGGGCCAAGACAGAGATAACTTTTGGGGCATTATAAACTTCAAAAGTGAGCAGCCGTATTCATCTTCCTTGTTATTACTGCATGTAAAAAGCTCAAAGCTTTCAAGCAAGAAAAGTTCAGATAGTTGCGAGGTCTCCATCTGCCACAGCAAGATAAGAAATAGTTCTAAAGAAAGAAGAACATTCAGCCTTTGGCTAGTTCAGTTAGCTGCTTGAAGACTCTAGATCAACAGATCTTTAGTCTTCTACAACAAGTTCATGAATAAGCTTCTGAGTTCTCCCAGCAAAGTTTTTCTCTGTTGTAAGGAGAGTTAGAGTAGAAATTTCTTAGCTCTAGTTGTTGACATGGAGAAATTTCTCTATTTCAAAGTTAATTAAATTATTTCTTGTTGTTGGATCCTTTGTGGATCTAAGTGGTAGGAGAAAACTTGCTCTGAGGTAGGATCCAGAAGTGGATCTGAGTTGTAGGGAAAATTTGCCTGAGCTGTAGGAGAGGGTTCCTCCCTAAGTGTAGGATCCACCTGGGATCTGAGGTAGGTGAGTTTTACCAACTAAGAAGTTGGGCACTTGTGTCTGAGGCAGATTCGTGGTGCAGATCTGTGGTAGGGCTATCCTCTAGAGCCTAAGTGGTAGGGCATAATTGCCTGAGGTAGGTGATATTTGTATCACTAAGTTTATGCCCTTGTGGCTAAGGTGTAAGTCTTGGAGGAGACTGAGAGATCCTTAGGGATCTGAGGTGTAAGCTCTTTAAGCATTGTTTTGGAGAAGTGCCTTAACTAATAGGAAGTTAGCAAGGTGGGAGGAGAGTGGATGTACCCATAATTTTGGGGAACCACTATAAAAATACTTGTGAGTTTTTCTGTGATTGTTTTTGGCTTGCAGGTACTTAAAAACATTCAACTGATCACTTATAAAGTAACTTAAGAAGAATCAAAAAGAAAATCAAAAATGCATAGATAAACCTATTCATCCCCCCTCTCTAAGTTGCTAGCTACCTTGAATATAAGAACTTTCAACTAGTATCAGAGGGAGGTTAATCAAAAAAGGATCTAACAATTTGAGTGATCTACAGAGGTAGTTGCAGTCAAGTGATCATGGGCTCTAGAGAGAGCCAGAGAGAGCTGAGTTCCATGAAACTCCTCATCTGCAGGAAGGAGAACTATGGTATATTGAAGGAGAGGATGAGGCTTTTTATGGAAGCCTATGATCCAAGGATCTTTGTGACAGTCAAGGAGGGACTTGTCATTCCTATGAAGGTCTCTGCTCTAAATGCCAACCTCAAGATACCAAAAACTTACTCTGAAATGACAAAAGATGAGGTCATCTTAGCCGGATTAGATAAGAGAGCATAAGACATAATTGCCAGTGCACTAGATGACTAAACTTTTCAGAACATGGTTCACTATCAGACCTCTAAGGAGATGTGGGATACTCTTGTGGTATACATGGAGGGAAATAAAGAGGTAAGGGATGATATGAAGTCTCTGCTCAACCAGGAGTATGAGGCTTTCAGGCAAAATCTAAAAGAAAACATAGCTGCCTGCGATGAAATATTTTTCAGGATAAAAAATGAGTTGAAGACCTATGAGAGGGTCTTCAATAATTATGAAATAAATGACAAGTTTCTCAGATCTCTTACTAGAGACTGGGATACTAAGATCTGTGCCATAATATAGGTGGCCAAGCTTGCTGAAAGTCATCCCAAAATATTATTTAAAAAGATGCTCTCCTATGAGATACAGATAGCTGCCAGGAAGAAGGAGGAGGCCACCAGCAAATCCCTGGACAAGGAAAAGTCCTTGGCCCTCAGAGCAGAAAGTACAAAGAATGGAAAGGAGAGGATTCCTTCTCCACCAAGAAGACCAGTTGAGTCAGATTGCTCAGACTCTGAGGCATCAGACAACAGCATGTCTGATGAAGACTTTGCAGCCTTCTCCAGACAACTCCATAGGTTGATGAAGAAGAAGCATTGGAAGAAAGGCCTTCAAATTCCACTCATCACAGGAAGAATATGTACAAGACTGATAGGTATGGTTCCATACCTAATAAATATAACTCTTCTAAAGGAGTTTGCTACTATTATAGTATGCATGTGCATATGATAGCTAACTGCCCATAGAAGAGGAAGGAGGCTGAGGAGAAGAAGCAACATCAATATAAAGGGAAGAAGGAGAATTCCTTCATTGCTAACAAGGAAAAGAGTTGGACAGACTAATCATCTTCTGAGTCTGAAGAATAGGAAGCCTACATTGGGCTAGTTACTGCTACTATTAAAGATAAAGCTATTACAGCATGAGAAGTCAATCCTCCAGTGAGGATAGGAATCAGGGCCCCTCTGGAACTGTCAGACAGTGATTCAGAGGTGGATGAAGATGATGTCCATAGTTACAGAGGGCTAATGGAAATGACAGATGAAGAAGCCAGTCAGGATAAGCCTGGTCCAAGTAAGCAACACTATTTGCCTTATTCTGCTTTTGTGTCTGGGTATGAGACCAGTCCTTATGCAGAAACCTCACCCAGTGGTAAAGATGATTCTCGATCTGAAGGAGATGTCAATCAATTGATTGACAAGTATGGGAACTTCTGAATGCCTTTAAGAAGTGCAAGAAGTTGTCTAAAAAGCAGGGTAAAGAAATTTCTTCTCTTAAGCTTGTAGTTGCCCAGCAGACTGTAACAGTAAATTTGCTGGATTAGAAAGCTCGGGAAATGATCCAATTGAAGATTCTCTTAGATATTTAGATAAGCTCCATCAAGAGCAAGAACTATCTCATCAAGGATCTTGAAGAGAGGCTTGAGAAGGAGAAAAGAATAGTGGCTAGTTACTCTAAGCCAAGTATTGTCCTCCCATTGATTGACACCTTCTCCTCTCAAAAGGGAAAGAAGGGGTTGGGATTCAAGGGTAGCACAAGAGTTTCTCCTTACAATAGGAAGGGCAAAGCTCCAACTCCAGCTCAACTTATTGCTACCAAGCCTCTGATTCTTTTTATAAAAGTAATGTTACCCTCTAATAGGTATGACGAGGAATGCTCATGTGGTCTCTAGGAGAAGAGTTGCTCCTCAAGGGTGAACAAAGATGTTCACTTCCATGGTGAAAGCTATTGCATGGTAAGTTCCTTTGAGGATGCCCATGGGAAAATTCAAATGGCTCAACCAGGACCATTTCTTTTTTGTGCATCAACACCAACACTCAAGAATGTTACTGCAGCCAAGGCTCAGAATCTGACAGCTAAGATTCAGACTAAGGATAAGTCTAAATGTCTGGCTGATTTGGGCAAATCTGAAGCCCTCAAAAGCATGCTCTCTAAAAAGAATCTTGCTACTGCTGGCACTCAAGGCAGACAAAATTAGCAACCTAAAAGAATTACCTTCAATCAAGTTCTAGCTGAAAGAAATCAGAAAAAGGCTGTAACACATCTTTCTCCGGTTAAGGCTCCTGCTAACCAAGGTGCAGGTCCTACACAGAAAAAAAGATATAACATACATGAATGTTGGTGTTGTGGTAAGATAAGACATTTTTCTATTGACTGCTCACACAATCCCAATGTGGCCAGTGCTAAGGTAACCCCACCAGTCAGAAGTTCTGCTAGTGAACATGTTTAGTTTCATGCTAACATGCACCTAGGACCTAATAGATATTGAGGTCCTAAGGTTAAGTAATCTGTATAACACAGGATAGTCGAAGATTCCATACCCCTATATGGTACTTGGACAGTGATTATTCCAGGAACATGACTAGGACAAGAAGCAACTTGAAGGAGTTTACTCTAGTAAAGGATGGACCAAAAGTCATCTTTGGTGGTTCAGATAGAGGTGTAACCAAAGGATATCGTAAGATTACCAATGGAATAGTAACAATCATCAAGGTGGCTTATGTTGAAGGGTTGAAACACAACCTTATAAGCATAAGCCAGCTTTCTGACCTTGTCTATGTTATTGTCTTCCGTAAGGATGAGTGCCTAATCAGGAGGTCAAGTGACAAAAAAGTCATCTTGAGAGGCACTAGGAGTGGAAATTTTTATTGCTTAAACTTTCTATGTTTAGATACAGATTCTCCTATCTATCTAGTGGCAAATGAAAAAGACTCTTATTGTGTGCAATGACACAAGATACAAGCCCATTTAAATTATAAGACCGGCAAGCTTTTCAGTTAAAAGCTAACTAGGAATGGCCCCAATGTGAAGTGCTCCAAGGAGGGTATTTGCTCAGCTTGCCAAAAGGGAAAGAAGACAAAAGTCTCCTTCAAGGGCATTTGTACCAAAGACTTTTTGAGGTGCTTATACCTTTTGCACATTGACCTATTTGGTCCTATGCCAGTTCACAGTCTTGGTAGGAAACTCTACACCCATATGGTAGTTGATGACTATTCTAAGTTTACCTGGGTGTTCTTTTTTAAGAAAAAGAATGAGACCCTTTATGTCTTCATGAGGATTATCAAGCAAATTAAGAATGAGCTTGACAGTTCCGTGGTCAAAATTAGAAGTGACCATAGGACTGAATTCTAGTCTGATGACATCACAAGGCTCTGTGAAGAGCATGGGATTCATCAAGAATTCTCTTCTCCTAGAACACCCCAGCAAAATGGGATAGTTGATAGGAAAAAGAGGACTCTCATAGAGGCTGGTAGAATACTATTGAGTGATATATATCTTCCAGAATATTTTTGGGTTGAGCCAGTAAATACTACATGTCATGTCCTCAATAGGGCCTCTATCACCAAAGGCCATAAGAAGACTCCCTATGAGATCTGGAAGGGCAGAAAACCAAATCTTGGCTATCTCAGAATCTTTGGTAGTAAGTGTTATATGCTTCACAATGACAAGTCCTATGTGACTAAGTTTGCTGCCAAGTACTTTGATGGAATATTTATTGGGTACAACAATCATAGCAAATCCTATAGGATCTATAACTTGAAAAGCCAAGTTGTAGAAGAATCAGTTCATGTAGTCTTTAATGAGTCTACTATGATTAACAGTGAGCTACCTAGCTCCTCTTATAGTTCTGCAGGTCAAGAATAGATGATTGACAAACTGACCTTCAAGGAAGCTTCACTAGTTATACTAGATGAAGTAATACTCCAAAAAATCTACCAGATACACTAGGAATGGATGGAGATCAATAAGAGGTTGTACTTGAAGCTGAAGCTGTTGCCGAAAGAAGACTGCCACCAGCAGTAAAACACATAAGAGATCATCCAACACACCAGATCATTGGTGAGGCAAGTCATAGAGTTACAACAAGGAGCAGAAGTTTGAACACGGCCTTGTACTCAAGCTTTCTGCCACAAGTAGAGCCCAAGAAGTTTGAAGAGGCCAACATAGACCAACATTAGATTGGAGCTATATAGTTGGAACTGATCCAGTTCAAGAGGTGCAAGGTCTGGAAGCTGGTTCCAAGACCACATGGTCATAATGTCATTGGAGTCAAGTGTATCTACAGGAACAAGCTTGATGAAAATGGCATTATAGTTAAGAACAAAGCTAGACTAAGGGGTATAAGCAAGAAAAGTCAGTGATTTTGATCAAACCTTTGCCCCTGTAGTAAGATTAGAGGTCATCAAATTATTCCTTGCATATGTTACTCACATGGGATTCAAGGTATATATGAGATGGATGTTAAGTCAGCCTTCCTGAATGGTGACTTAAAAGAAGAAATCTATGTTGAGCAGCCTCCAGGTTTTATAGTTCATAACTCACCTGATTATATTTATAGACTTAGGAAAGCTCTATATGGGTTGAAGCAAGCCCCTAGAGCATTGTATGAGACTTTGTTTAGTTTACTCATTAAGAAAAAATTCTCAAGAGGGGAAATAGACAAGACCCTTTTCCTAAGGGAATCAAAGTGTAAGATCATCCTAGTTCAGATCTATATAGATGACATCAACTTTGGATCTACTGATGACAACCTCTACAAAAAGCTTGCTAAACTTATGTAGGGGAAGTTTGAGATGAGCAGTAGTATGGGTGAACTTAAGTTCTTCTTGGGCCTCCAAGTAAGACAGACTGGTGATGGCTTATCCATATCCCAGTCAAAGTTCACTAGAGAGTTGATAAAGAAATTTGGCATGGAGAACTCCTCCACCATTAGAACTCCCATGGGGTCAAGTATGCTTGTAGACAAAGATGAGCCAGGGAAACCTGTTGATGAAACTTTGTATAGAGGGATAATTGGCTCCCTTCTATATCTGACTATAAGTAGGCCATACATCATGTATTATATATGTGTTTGTGGTAGGTATCAGGCTTGCCATAAAAAATCTCACTACTCTACAGCTAAGAGAATTTTGAGTTATCTTAAGGGCACTCCAGATCTTTGTCTATGTTACCCTAGGACTGGGGAGTTTAAACTAACAGCCTATTCAGATGCAGATTTTTCCGGCTGCAAAGAGGATAGGAAGAGTATATCTGGCACCTGTCAGTTCTTGGGAGGGAGACTGGTATCTTGGAGAAGCAAGAAACAAACTAGTATTACAATATCAACTACAGAGTCAGAGTACATCTCAGCAGGTAGCTGCTGTGCTCAGTTATTGTGGATCCAGCACCAGCTTCATGACTACAACCTCCAGATATATAGAACTTCTCTATTCTGTGACTCTATTAGTGCAATCTGTTGAAAATGGTGAAGTGAAAGTTGGTGATTGGGCGACCTATCCGCACGACCTATATGGATAGGACTAGCGGTAGCCAGGTCGGCAGAGCTGTTGCGGTTAGCTTATTCCATGGTGGCCTGGGCGGTCTATTCACGTAGACTGTGCGGATAAAAGCGGCAGCCAGCCAGGTCGGCTTATGCTCAGCCAGCAGTTTTGTCCCAAAAGGTAACCGGGAGGATAACTTCTCTACCCGCGGAGTCCGGCAAGATGCAGACTGGAATGGAGCTCGGGAGATCGGCATGGAAAATGCCTTGGTCTAGCTCTGGTGGTGCGGCTGGTGGAAGCTGCAGGGATCGCTGGTTAGTGCGGCTATATCTAGAGGTCGCGGGGATTTGCGGACTGTTTCCAGAGTCCTCCAGTAAGCGCGAACTGACCCTTGTGGTCGGTGGTGTGGACTTGGTTGGTTCTAAACCAAGTCCAGGTTTGGCTCAGTTCGGGGAGATCACACAGTTAAGCACAGACTGCTTCTAAGTCTGCCAAGAACGGCAGTAATGTCGTGTGTCTTGGTTGCGAGCTTGGGGATGTGGACTAGAGTTGAGTCTGCAAGGCATGCGTACTGGAGCTATCTCTGCCGAGTTGAGCAGCTTGGCTATTGTGCCTTGATTGCTAACTTGGTATGCGGACTAGCGCTGTATCTTCCTGGGCATGCGGACTGTTCTCCTTGTCTGCCAAGTCTAACAGTTAATGTTGTTGCCTTGGCTGCGGGCTCGAGATACCCGGACTAGAGGTGAGTCTGTAGGGCATGCGGATTGGATCGGTGTCTGCTAATAGGCGGACAAGGTGTTGCTGCAGAGTTAGGCTGGTGACGGCATTCTTGCTAGGCCTTAGACGACAAGGCGGATAGAGGTTGTTGTCAAGCCTTAGTGATGCTACTTGGCGGGCTGGCAATCCGACACAAGTCGCGGCAGATTGGATGTGTATTCGCGGCTTGCGAATACACTTTGTTCTTGCTGCGGGATGGGGGCGGTTATCCCATCGGCTAGGGCGGTGACCAGGTGACCACACTCCTCATCGTGCATATAAATAGGATCCCCTGCCACATCAATTAAAAGTTAAAGAAGAGTAAGTGAACTTGCGGATAGTTGTTGTGGACTGGTTTTTTGTGTCCGCGTGGTTTGATAAGCTTGACTGGGTTGTGTTGTGCACGTTGTTCGGATAGCACTGGAAGGCCAGGACTTAGTTCTGACTGCGGTTAGGGACAATACAGACTCTAGGATTGCAACCAGCGGTTAACAGCAGGTCGCGGGTTGTGGCTAAGCAGCCTCTCTTCTACAACTAGTTTCCCAGTTCATTAAGTTGTCCGCTTCTTGCGTCCTGTTCAGTTCGGCATTAGCTCGCACAATCTGGCAGCTAGAAGACCTCGTAGTTAGGCGGCTTGCAGATCGGTGGTTAGAGTTCAACATTATAATAATGGGTAGTCCGCGCGGCTTGGTTGCGCTCTGGCGACTAGGCGGACTTCGCAAACTCCATAGATCGTTGGTGCAGTAGCAACTTGACGGTCTCAGTGGACTCGGCGGACTCGACGGCCTCTAAGGCAGTCTGCCTGGCTCGTTTTGCCTTGTATTGTTTCTGCTTTCCCTTTGGGTATTTTGGCGAAATCATGTCTCATCATGTATATCTCACCTTGTAAAGATTATTTAGTACAATATTCTTGCTCTTCTGCTTTGCATCTGGTTTATTTGGTCTCGGATTGGTTGAGTGTTCCTGCGCCTGGTTTCCCATTTTTTGATATATCAAATTTCAATATGGTATCAGAGGGAGCAAAGGCTTATGTAGTGGATCACCTAGCAGTTTGCTTCAGTGCTTCTGTGAGTCTAAGTGAACCAGGGTTAAGTGCAATGGAAGGTGATTTGGCAAGGGATCTTGGAATCGAGCTTCTTACATAGACTAACTTTGGAAAGTGGAAGTCATGTATAGAAAGCTATCTTCTTGGCGAGGACCTTTAAGAGTTGGTTTACGGAGACAGAAGGAAAGAGGATACTGCTAGCAATGCTGAAGTGACGAGAGCTTGGAAGGAGACAAATGCGAAAGCAGAGTCTATTCTCAATCAGGTTATCTCATCAGAACTCTTGGACCACATCGACGGATGTCGATCAGCTACGGAGCTGTGGACTTCCCTTGATGGGTTGTTCAACAAGGAGGTGAAGTTGGCTCCAGAGGTTGGTCTCTCTACTTCTGATCAGCAAGAGAGGAGTGTTTCTCCTAGGCGTGATGGGAAGAGGAAGGAAGGACCAAGGTGTTATAGATGCAAGCAGCCTGGTCACCTCAAGATGGAGTGTAAGGTTGTCCTGCACTCGGTGAATATCGCTTATGTTGGGAGAAAAGGGAAGGACTTGGTTTAGTCATCAACAAGTTCTGATGCTGATCGGATGAAGGATAGTGATAGTACAGCTATCTAACATGAAAGAATAGTGAATGTGGGGATGGACAAGCTGAAAGCAATGGTGGTGAGAATCCTTGTGAGAGGCTTGCCTAGGATGTCATCCTTTGGCGACGGTCAAGCTTGCACGAGATGTCAACACAGTGAAGCTAATCATATTACGTGTGATAAGGCGCAGTCCAGGTGTAAGGAACCATTGGAGGTTGTCCATCATGATCTGGTGGGACCGACCGTCACAGCCAGTCTTGGAGGCATCAGGTACTTGCTGATATTGGTTGATGACTACTCAAGGTATACTTGGGTGTACTTCATGAGGGAGAAGTTGAATGCGTTCCATTTGATTGTGGAGTTCAAGAAGCTTGTGGAGGGCCCGCTTGGTCTGCGGATCAAGAAGTTGAGAACGAGCAACTGAGATGAGTTCGACTCAACCGTGTTCTCGAACTTTTGTAGGAAGCATGGAATCCAAAGGGAACTCTCTTGTGGATATACTCCAAAACAAAGTGGAGTAACAGATTAGAAGATCCGTCTTTTGACGGAGACCTGCAAGTGTTGTCTTCAGTGCAAAGGCATTCCTAAGGCCTTTTGGAAGGAAAGGATGGCCCGCGCGACTCATGTCATCAATCGGATGCCTCTCAGTCCGATCAACTTGAAGACTCTGTATAAGCTGATGTTCATGATTAAGCCCAATATGAATCACCTTCAGGTGTTTGGATCTACCTGCTTTGTAAACACTTCAGATGCTCTCAAGATGAAGCTAGTCTTTGTTGGGTATGATGAGCAGAAGAGGAGATGGAGGGGTATGGATCCTGTGACAAAGAAGTTCATCGTGTCGAGAGACGTTGTCTTCGATGAGCTGATGTCATATTGTGGTAGCTCAAATGGGGAGCTAGAGATGAGAAGGTCAGATGGTGGGCTGGAGGAGGCTACTGCTAAGGTTCAGATGGAGCTGCCTGTGTCACCAGGAGCTCCAGGTTATTCTAGCTCCAGGTCAGAGGTGTCTGGGTTGGGAAGCACAGGGAGCGATGCTCCAGGCGCTTCTTGCTTGAAGACGGTTGTTTATTGTTCAGAAAGTAGGGGGAGCATTGCTCCATGTGTTTCTTGTTCAGGTAGTAAGGGGAGCGATGTTCCGTGCAGTTCTTGTTCAAGAGCGGAGGCTTCTGGTTCTGGTAGTAGGGGGAGCGTTGATCCAGGTTCTTCTGGTTCCAGTGCGGTGGCTTCTTGTTTAGGAAGCAAGGATACCACTGTTCCGGATTTGCCCGGGAATGGAGCTGGTTCAGGAGCAGCGGAGGTGGTTAGCCGTGATCAGACTGTTCGGAGGTCGAAGAGGGTCATCAACCCACCAGCTTGATATTATGGAGGAAAAACGGTGAGCTTAGTCTCATGTTTTCTCGCAGGCCCACAGATCAAGCAAGTATCTTCTAGCTATGTTGACACCACTGGAGTCAAGGAGGTGAGTGACGCTAAGGCTGAGGAGGTGACTACCCTTAGTGGAGACGAGGCTTGGGGACTTGTGCCCAAGATTGTTACAGATACTCCAATGACGCATAAGTGGAGGTCGAGGCTGAAGAAGGCAGAGGAAAGCATGGCTCCTTTTGGTAGATGCTAGATGGATCCCTCATGGTCCAGGATATGCGGGGCTGGGACTATGTCTCGAACATCTCCATGAAGGCGCTATCGGAGGGACCAGTTGCAAGGTTACAAGAACTGTTGGGGTTGCTCACCAATTCTAACTTCAAGGGGGAGTGTTGAAAATTGTGAAGTGAAAGTGGGTGATTGGGCGACCTATCTGTAGAGCCTATACAGACAGGACTGATGCTTAGTAAGGTCGGCAGAGCTGTTGCAGTCAGCTTATTCCATGGAGGCATGGGCGATCTATTCGCGCGGACTATGCGGACAGAGGCTGCGGCAATCCAGGCTGGCTTATACTCAGCCAGCGGTTTTGTCCCAAAAGGTAATCGGGCGGATAGCTTCTCTATCCGTGGAGTCCGGCAAGATGCGGACTGTACTGGAGCTCGGGTGATCGGCATTGCAAATGCCTTGGTCTAGCTCTGGTGGTGCGTCTGGTTGAAGCCGCAGGGATCGCCGGTTAGTGCGGACTGGATCTGGAGGTCACTGGGATTAGCATACTATTTATAGTGTCCTCCAATAAGCACGGACTGGCACTTGTGGCCGGTGGTGTGGACTTGGTTGGTTCTGAACCAAGTTTAGGTTTGGCTCAGTTTGAGGAGATCGCACAATTAAGCGCGGACTGCTTCTCAGTCCGCCAAGCTCGGCAACAGTATCATGTTCCTTGGTTGCGAGCTTGGGGAATGCCGACTGGAGTTCAGTTCGCAAGGCATGCGGACTGGAGTTCAGTTCACATTGCATGCGGACTGGAGCTATATCCGCCGAGTTGAGCAGCATGGATGTTGTGCCTTGATTGTTAACTTTGTGTGCGGACTGGTGTTGTGTCCACCTAGGCATGCAAACTATTCGCCTTGTCTGCCGAGTCCGAGGGTTGACGCTGGTTCCTTGACTGCGTGCTTGGGATACGCGAACTGGATATAAGTCTGCAGGGCGTGCAGACTAGAGCGGTGTCTGCTAATAGGCGGACAATGTATTGCTGCAGATTTCGGCTGGTGGCGACGTCCTGGCTGGGCCTTTGGCAACAAGGCGGATAAAGGTTGATGTCCTACCTTGGTGATGCTACTTGGTGGGCTGGCTATCCGGCACAGGTCGCAGTGGACTGGATGTGTATCTGCGTCTTGTAAATACACTTGGTTCTTGCTACGGGATGGGGTCGGTTATCCTATCGGCTAGGGCGGTGACCACACTCTTCATCATGCATATAAATAGGACCCCCTATCACATCAAATATAAGCTAATGAATAGTATGTGAACTCGCGGATAGTTACTGTGGACTATTTTTTGTATCTGCGCGGTTTGAGAAGATTGACCGGGTTGTGATGTCTAGGATGTGCAGATAGCGCTGGAAGGCCAAGACTTGGTTCTGACTGCAGATAGGGACAGTGTGGACTCTGCGGATAGCAACCAGTGGTTAACAGCAGGACGGGGGTTGCGGCTAAGCTATCTCTCTTCTGTAACTAGTTTCTCGTTTCAATAAGCTGTCCGCTTCTAGCAGCTTGTTAAGTTTGTTAGTAGTTCGCGCGGTCTAACAGCTAGGTGACCTCGCGGTTAGGCGGCTTGCAGATCGGCGGTTAGAGTTTAGCATTAGAATAATGGGTATTCCACACGGCTTGGTTGCAGTCTGGCCACTAGTCGGACTTCACGGACTCCGTAAATCAGTGGTGCAGTAGCAGCTTGGCGGTCTCAGTGGACTCAACGGACTCAGTGGTCTCTGAGGCAGTCCGCCCGACTAGTTTTTCCTTGTATAATTTCTGCTTTCCCTTTGGGTATTTTGGCAAAATCATGTCTCGCCATGTATGTCTCGCCTTGTAAAGATTTTTAGTACAAGATTCTTTCTCTTCTCATTTGCATCTGTTTTATTTGGGCTTTGATTGGTTGAGTGTTCCTGCGCCAGGTTTCCCGTCTTCTGCTATATCAAATTTCAACACAATCTCAATTGCTAGGAGTCCTATCTCTCATAGTATGACTAAGAACATAGAGATTATATATCATTTCATTAGGGAGCATGTGGAATATGAAGACATCACCCTTGAGTTTGTTTCAACAAACAAGCAAGTGGCTGACATATTCCATTGTATGTCATTGACTCACTTGCTTAAGAGTTTTGACTTCCTCAAATAGTGGGAGATTGTTGGGTCCATTGCCCGCAATGTCATAGATTTGAGGAAGTCAATCTTGTCAATGATATACATATATCAGTAGATAATAATGATGGGACAGGTAGCCTAGGTGGCTAAGATGATAGCTGGCAGAAAAGAAATCTGTCTAAGTTCACGGGCGTTAAGTGACGGTGACTCACACAACGTCAGATGACTTTTAGAGTTGAGTGAAGCCTATACGGTCAAAGCCAAAGCAGTGGCAAGCTGAGAAAATAGCTAAGTTCACACGCATTGAGTGAAGTAAACTCACTCAACATGATACAATAAAAACCTGTGAGACAGGGTAAAAGAAATAAAAAGCCTAAGTTGAAATGAGCAGAAAAGTGGCTAAGTCCACAGGCGTTGAGTGAAGTCAACTCACTCAATGCCATACAGCTAAAGACAAATTTATGGCTAAGTAGTTTGGCATTGAGTGTTGAAGACACACTCAACGCAACACAGCAAAAAGCTGTTAGTTGAACTCAGTTCAAAATTCGTCGAACTGAGTTCAGAGTTCGTCGAGCTGAGCTCACCATTCGTCGAACTCAGTTCAATTCATCGAACTAAGTTTAGAAATTAGCCAAGGCAAAAAGAGTTGAGTGAAGTTTGCTCACTCAACGCTCTCAACGTCTAAGTTGTAGAAAGCTTTTCTAAGGCAAACAACGTTGAGAGATAAAGACACACTCAATGCTCTTAACGCTAGAGAAGAAGGAAGATTTTGCTAAGGCAAAAAGTGTTGAGTGAGGCTTGTTCACTCAACGCTCTCAACGCCTAGGTAGAAAAAAATATGTCTCTAAGTGTTTTGGCGTTGAGTAAAGCTAATTCCCTCAATGCTAACTCTACTGATGCTCGATTTTGGCTAAGTCCACAGGTGCTGATGTCAGCAAAATCGTCAAAGTCAACTAAGTTCAAATCAGGTACGGAGAAGCTATAGAACACGACAAAATCTATCGTGAAGCTACTGTACGTCTTCTTCCATTAAAGCAAGGTACGGTTGGAAGTTGCAGGTGGGGCCCACCGATCTCTAAGAGCCGTTGATCGGCGAACTATAAAAGGGAAGAGATGGGCCAAGACAAAGATAACTTTTAGGGTATTATCAACTTCAAAAGTGAGCAGCCATCTTCATCTTTCTCTCCATTGGTGCATGTAAAAAGCTTGAAGCTCTCCGGCAAGAAAAGTTCAGATAGTTGTACAGTCTCCATCTATCGCAGCAAGATCAGAAATAGTTCTGAAGAAAGAAGAACATTCAACCTTTGAGTGGTTCAGTTAGCTGCTTGAAGACTCTAGATCAACAGATCTTTAGTCTTCTACAGTAAGTTCAGGAGTAAGCTTCTGAGTTCTCCCAACAAAGTTTTTCTCTACTGTAAGGAGGGTTAGAGAAAAAATTTCTCAGCTCTCGTTTTTGACACAGAGAAATTTCTCTGTGTCAAAGTTAATTAAATTATTTCTTATTGTAGGATCCTTTGTGGATCTACATGGTAGGAGAAAAATTTCTCTGAGGTAGGATCCAAAAGTGGATCTGAGTTGTAGGGCAAATTTGCCTGAGCTGTAGGAGAGGATTCCTCTCTGAGTGTAGGATCTAGCTGGGATCTGAGGTAGGTGAGTTTTACTAACTGAAAAGTAGGGCACTTGTGCCTGAGGAAGATTCTGGGTGCAGATCATTGGATGGGCTATCCTCTATATCATGAGTGGTAGGGCATAATTGCCTGAGGTAGGTGATATTTATATCACTTAGTGTAGGCCCTTATGGCTGAGGTGTAAGTCTTATAGGAGACTGAGAGATCCTGAGGGATCTAAGGTGTAAGATCTTTGAGCATTGTTTTGGAGAAGTACCTTGACTTACAGGAAGTTAGCAAGGTGGGAAGGGAGTGGATGTACCCATAATTTTGGGGAAGCACTATAAAATACTTCTGTGTTTTTCTGTGATTGTATTCGGCTTGCAGGTACTTAAAAACATTCAACTGATCACTCACAAAGTAACTTAAGAAGAATCAAAAAGAAAATAAAAAAAGTCCTAGATAAACCAATTCACCTCCATAGGTTGCTAGCTACCTTGAATATAAGAACTTTCAAGTGGTATCAGAGGGAGGTTATTCAAAAAAAGGATCTAATAATTTGAGTGATCTCCAAAGGTAGTTGTAGTCAAGTGATCATGGGCTCTAGAGAGAGCCAGAGAGAGCTGAGTTCCATGAAACTCCCCATCTGCAGGAAGGAGATCTTTGGTATATAGAAGGATAGGGTGAGGCTATTTATGGAATCCTATGATCCAAGGATCTTTGTAATGGTCAGGGAGGGACCTGTCATTCCTACGAAGGTATCTGCTCTAAATGCCAACCTCAAGACACCAACTTACTCTAAAATGATAATAGATGAGGTTTTCTTAGCTGGCTTGGACAAGAGAGCACAAAACATCATTGCCAGTGCAGTAGATGACTCAACTTTTCTGAACTACGTTCACTACTAGACCTCCAAGGTGATGTGGGACACTCTTGTGGTCTACACGGAGGGTACTGAAGAGGTAAGGGATGATAGAAAGTCTCTGCTCAACCAAGAGTATGAGGCTTTCAGGCAAAATCTGAAAGAGAACATAGTTGTCTGCTATGAAAGATTTTCAGGATTATAAATGAGTTGAAGACCTATGGGAGGTTATTCAATAATTATGAAATAAATGACAAGATTCTCAGATCTCTCACTAGAGATTAGGATACTAAGATCCATTCCATAAGATAGGTGGCCAAGCTTGCTGAAACTCCTCCCCAAACATAGTTTGGAAAGCTACTCCCCTATGAGATGCAGCTAGCTGCCAGGAAGGAGGAGGAGGCCACCAGCAAATCCCTGGCCAAGGAAAATTCCTTGGCCCTCAGAGCAGAAAGCACAAAGAAGGGCAAGGAGAGTATTCCTTCTACACCAAGAAGACCAGTTGAGTCAGATAGCTCAGACTCTGAGGCATCAGATAGTAACATGTCATTTGAAGACTTTGCAGCCTTTTCCAAACAACTCCAGAGGCTGATGAAGAAGAAGCATTAGAAGAATTGGCCTTCAAATTCCACTCATCAAAGGAAGAATCAGTCTAAGACTAACATGTAAGGTTCCAAACATAATAAATATAACTCTTCTAAAGTAGTTTGCTACTGTTGAAGCAAGCCTGGGCATATGATAGCTGACTGCCCAGATTAGAGGAAGGAGGCTGAGGAGAAGAAGCAATATTAATAAAAAGGGAAGAAGGAGAAGTCCTTCATTGCTAATAAGGAAAAGAGTTGGACAAACTCATCATCTTCTGATTCTGAAGAAGAGGAAGCCTACATTGGGCTAGTTGCTACTACTACTAAAGATAAAGGCAGCAGGAGAAGTCAATCCTCTAGTGAGGATAGGAATCAGGGCCCCTCTTACACTATCAGACAGTGATTCAGAGGTGTATTAAGATGATGTCCACATCTGTAGAGGGATGCTGGCAATGATAGATGAAGAAGCCAGTTAGGACCAGCCTTGTCCAAGCAAGGTACACTCTTTGCCTGATTCAGCTTTTGTGTCTGGTTATGAGACCAGTCCTTGTGCAGAAACCTCTTCACCCAGTGGTGAAGATGATTCTATATCTGAAGGAGATGTCAATCAAATTATTGACAAGTATTGGGAACTTCTGAATGCTTTTAAGAAGTGCAAGAAGTTGTCTAAAAAGCAGGCTAAAGAAATTTCTTCTCTTAAGCTTGTAGTTTCCCAGCAGACTATAACAGCAAATCTGTTGGATCAGAAAGCTAGGGAAATGAGCCAACTAAAGACTCACTTGGACATTCAGATAAGCTCCATTAAGAGCAAGAACTACCTCATCAGGGATCTTGAAGAGAGGCTTGAGATGGAGAAAAGAATAGTGGCTAGCTATTCTAAGCCAAGTATTATCCTCCCCTTGATAGACACCTTCTCCTCTCAAAAGGGCAAGAAGGGGTTGGGATTCAAGGGTAGCAGAAGAGTTTATCCTTCCAAGAGGAAGGGCAAATCTCTAGCTCCAGCTAAGCCTATTGCTTCCAAGCCTCCCATTCTTTTTAGAAAATTTCTATTACCCTCTAACAGGTATGACCAGGAAAGCTCCTGTGGTCACTGGGATAAGGGTTGCTCCTCAGGGGTGAACAAAGATGTTCACTGCCATGGTGAAAGCTATTGTAGGGTAAGTGACATTGAGGCTGCCCATGAGAAAATTTAGATGGCTCAACCAGGACCATTTGTTTTTGGTGCATCAACACCAACACTCAAGAATGTTACCGTAGGCAAGGCTCAGAATTAGACAGCTAAGATTCAGACTAAGGACAAATCTAAATGTCAGGATGATCTGGGAATATCTGAAGCCATCAGAAGCATGCTCTTTGAAAAGAATCTTGCTGCTGCTAGCACTCTGGGAAAACCAAATCGGCCAGCTTAAAGACTTATTTTCAGTCAAGTTCTAGTTAAAAGAAATCAGAAAAAGGCTGCAGCACATCTTCCTCATGATAAAGTTGTTGCTAACCAAGCTGTAGGTCCTACACAAATAAGAAGATATAACATACATGACTATTGGTGATGTGGTAAGATAGGGCATTTTGTCATCTACTGTTGGCAAAATCCCAATATGGCCAGAGCTAAGGTCAGTCCACCAGTCAGAAGTTCTATTGGTGGACATGTTCAGTTTCATGCTAACATGCACCTAGGACCCAATAGATATTGTGGTCCTAAGGTTAAGTAATCTGTATATTATAGGATAGTCCAAGATTCCATAACCCAATATGGTACTTGGATAGTGGTTGTTCCAGGCACATGACTGGGACAAGGAGTAACTTGAAGGAGTTTACTCTAGTGACCTATTATCTTGACCTATTCATCACGATCACCACTCCAACCCACATTGGAGAGGTTGATCACCATGATGAAAATATCACTCAAGCTGATGAAGTCACTCCAGTGTTAGAGAAAGCTCCAGATGTAAGGACATTAGAGCTCAGACACTTGAAGGATCACCCAATTGATCAAATCATAGGAGACCCTCATGAAGGTGTTAGAACTCATAGAGGTACAACTAATGAGAATTTGTATTTGAGTTTTCTCTTGAAGGTTGAACCAAAGAAGTTTGAGGAAGCAAACAAGGATGCATCTTGGGTAATGGCAATGGAAGAAGAACTAAATCAGTTCAAACATTGCCAAGTCTGGAAGCTTGTGCCAAGACCCAAAGGCAAGAATGTGATTGGAACAAAGTGGGTCTATCGGAACAAGATGGAACCATAATCAAGAACAAAGTCAAACTCATCGCCCAAGGGTACAGACAAGAAGAAGGGATCGACTTCGATCAGACATATGCTCCTGTGTCAAGACTGGAGGAAATCAGGTTGTTCCTCGCATATGCTGCACTCAAAGGCTTCATTGTCTACCAAATGGACGTGAAGTCAGCCTTCCTTAATGGCGACATAAAGGAAGAAGTGTATATAGAACAACCTCCAGGTTTTATTGATCCTGAGCATCCTAATTTTATTTATGTATTATTTAAAGTGCTATATGGTCTGAAACAAGCTCCACAAGCTTGGTAAGAAACGTTGTATAAGTTTCATCTTGAGAACAAGTTCACAAGGGGAAAGATAGATAAGACATTATTTCTTAGGGAAGTAATATATAAGATTTTTCTAGTACAAATCTATGTCGATGACATCATTTTTGGTTCTACTGACGATAACCTTTGCAAGAAGTTTTCTAAACTTATGCAAGGGAAGTTTGAAATGAGTAATATGAGAGATCTGAAGTATTTCTTGGGACTTCAGGTGAAAAAATCTGAGGATGGAATTTCATCTCTCAAACGAAGTTCAGCAAAGAGTTGGTCAAGAAATTCGGAATGGAGAATGCAACCTCAATGAGGACACCAATGGGTTCAGCTATATCTTTGGTCAAGGATGAGAAAGGGGAACCTTTTGATGAAACCAAGTACAGAAGCATAATTGGATCCTTGCTCTACCTTACTACTAGTAGGCCAGACATCATGTTTTAAACATGTGTGTGTGCTAGATATAAGGTGAACTCTAAGATATCTCATTACACAACTGTAAAGCGGATTTTGAGATACCTCAAGGGTACACCAAATCTTAGCTTATTGTACCCATGAATTAATGATAGCAAGCTAATTGGATTTTCAGATGCAGATTTTGCAGTTAGTAAAGATGATAGAAAGAGCACTTCCAGGACTTACCAATTCTTTGGAAGGAGACTCGTCTCTTGGAGCAGCAAAAAGCAAAATTATGTCGCAATCTCAATGGCCGAGTCAGAATAGATTTCTGTCGGCAGTTGTTATGCACAAGTACTCTGGATCAAGAATCAACTTGAAGACTATAACATGAAGGTCAAGAACATCCCACTATTCTGTGACTCCTACTGTACAATTGCAATAGCCAACAACCCAATCTCTCACAGCCGGACAAAACACATTGAGTTGAGGTACTATTTCATCAAGGAGCATGTGGAGACTGGAGACATGAATCTCCAGTATGTTCTAACATACAAGCAGGTTGTAGACATTTTCAAGAAGCCACTGGACGAGACCAAGTTCTCGTTCTTCAAAATAGAACTTGGTATGCTCAACAAGGAAGGATGAAGAAAAGGGCCTTACAGTAAGTTCAAGAGTCGGGTTACCCTTCAAAAATCAAGAAAATTCTAAGTCTGAACTTCATTTCTCGAGAAGAATTTTTATTACTCGAATACTTAATTTACTACTCGAGAACCACAGCTCCTTCCCGAGAAATATTATTCGAGTACTTATCTTATTCTCGAGAACTTCAAACTTACCTCTCGAAAAGGATACATCTACTCGAGAACAAGATATATTCTTCTTGAGAAAATATATGCCTCCACTCGATAAAAAATATGCCTTTCGAGAAGTCTTATGCCGAATTTTCCTCCAAGTTCAAATCTTTGATATTGGCACCAAGGCACCTCAACCTCCATACTTCAGGTATTTTACTTTTATTATTTCCTTAATCATCATGATTTAGGGTTTATATAAATAAAATAAGTCCAAAAAAATCCAAATCCCGAATTTCAAAATCCTTTTCTCTAGAAAACCCTTCGTCTTCTCCGTCTCTGTCGATTCTCTCGCGAACAACCCTACTCCTTCTCTCGCCGACTACCAGACATTCAGTTATTCAATCAATGGCTCCTTCATCTAATTTAGGCATCGGAAGTGAACTTATCTCAACCAGAATCGTCTAACCCTCAGTCCCCTATAGAGGTTGTACAAGATGAAGAGACAATTTCAATTTCTAATGATAAAGAATTATCTCCTGAAGCAGGTGAACCTCCTCTCCAAAGCCTACATTTCAACATTCCTACATTCATAAGTGATGATGCTGAAGCTGAAGAATCTACTACTAGAATAAATCAGTCCATATCTACTATTCTAATTGAAGAAGTAGCTCCCTGGACATCTTTTATCCTACCTCCTCCAGTTGTAGCACCGACTAAAGATACCCTTCTGGGTAAGATTGAGTTTCTTTTTGCCCAGCAAAGAACATATTTTGATGACTCTCTTAAAGTTGTCACTGATTGAATAACTGCTCTAGAGAAAGAGATGAGCAGAGGCTTTGCTGAAATTCAGCATAATACTGATTCTCTCAAACACCTGTTCCAAATAGGTGGGAAAGCCTTAGATCACACAATTACCAGTATTGGTCACATCATTGACCAATCAGTCATCTTGGAAAATAATCAGATTCAATTGGAAAAGAATACTGAAGGGCACAACTTCAAGACATGTGAAGTAGTTGTAAATTTCAAAGAGGAAGTTATAAGCACCCTATCTGTAGAAGTCAGAAAGTGGGAGAAATTAGTAAAGGAATATCTAGAAAAGTTTGATGGAAACATGAAAACTCTTTGGGAAGCAAAGCTAAAAGAGATAATACTTATGTCCTATCCCAAATTATTGGTGTTAAACTCTACACCTATGATACAATAGTATGGATGCACAACAAAATTATCCCTAAATTTTAAGTAGATCCAAATGCTACTCCTCCTCCTTATCTCAATCCTATTGTTCAGCAACCTACTTCCCCAATGCCATCATTTTCTCTTAGACCTGAAGATTATGAAGCTCCTCCTACATAGTATTCCCAAGTATGGTCAGAACAAGAGATGCCTCAAATTCCACCCTCAGAAATTTCAGCTCTTAAGAAAAGAAAATATGGTGACGGTGCTTCTGCAAGCCGGTCCAATCCAAATCCAGAAGCTGAAAGAAGAAGAGCTCAAGAATTTGCTGAAGTGTGGAGCCCAACCTCCAAGTCACTAATTCATGACACTCTAAAACTTATTGATTTTAATGAACATAGAAATGATCATTATATCTCCTAAGAATGAGACTTATATGAGAAATCTCTTACCAAGAGGAGAATATATGACATAGAATATGGTAAGAACAATCCCAAGGCTCCTCCCACACCTGCCAAGTACTATCCTAAACCATACAACTATCAGAAGAGGCAGCAAGAGAAGAAAGAGTGGCAGCAACAACAACAGAGCAAGTAGAAATTGAAGATGATCAGAAATTTCATATATGCGATTTTGTGGAATAGGATTTCTTTCCCTAGAGAATGTCTATATATATAAATCTTTAAAATTTGATGATCTAAATTTTCTATTGCACAACATTTCTTCTATTATTCTATTTATTAGTTATTTTATTTATTTATCTTGATGTAATTCACCTTAGTGTAGAGGGCTCTGACTTCTACAAATAGGGGGAGATTGTTGGGTATTGCATCCATAATAACCCAGATTTGTATGAAGTCACCCTTGAACTAAGATGAATTAAGTTTGTATTTGATGCCTTGTTCAAGTTGAGTGTTTGCAGGTTATAATTGTCATGTGTAGACCAATATCAGTTTACAATAGGTCACCAAACACAGGACCATATAATGTAATCCCTCATTGTGTGGTCCATAGTGTTGACTCATATGTAACCTCTCTATTGGGACACACTTCATTTTCAAAGTACTAAAGTTATGGGAGAAAGACTAGTTGCTGAATTTCTTGACAAAAATCATTTTTACAGAAAGTCAAATTTTTCTAAGTATTTTTCTCGAGTAAGGCCTATAGGTACTCGAGTAGAATTGAAGTTATTTCTCGAGTCAGCTCAGTCAAGTATTCGAGTAGCTGAAGTTGTTCTCAAGAAACCATAGTTTAGTTCTCGAGAAAGCCATGCAGTACTCGAGTAGGACTTGTTTCTTTCTCGAGTTAACTCAAATTCAGTTCAAAATTTTTCTAAGTCTTGTTTCTTGAGAAGGCCAAAGCTATTTCTTGTGAAGGCCAAGGTTATTTATCGAGTAGGCAGAAGTAGTTCTCGAGAACTAGATGTTCTTACTCGGGAGACAGAAACATCTTTCTCGAGTTGGCTTCTTGTTCTCGAGTAATAGAATTTCTTTCTCAGGAAAAGTCTCTTCTTTCTCGAGAAGCCAAAATTCATTTTCTACATTTTCCTTAAGTATTTCTTCTCGAGAACTTAATCCCTCATCTCGAGAAACAGAAACCTCTTCTCGAGTAATTCTTATCTCTCTCGAGAAATGGAGTTCAGAATTCTGAAATTTCGCTAAGTGCCAAACAGATTCGATTTCAATTATAATTAATTCTTGATTGGTCCACGTGGATGATAATTAATGAAATCAGACCGTTAGGTTTAGCCTATAAAAGGTCTTGTTAGAATCGGCAAACCAAAAAGGAGAATATTACAGATTCCTGAATCATTTTCTACTTCCAAATCGGGAAACACTGCTGCCGACTAGACGTGTTCTTTGTCGCCGATTCTCTCGATCTCAAAGATTCAGACAAGAAGGATTAAATCGATCAAGCTTTTCATCTTCTGCAAATCCTCTCCTTGATCGTGGTGATCCTACGTTCTCATATCCAAGTAATCTCTGATTTCTTCCTTGACTTTTTGATAGAGCTTTACGATTTCTCAAGAAGGAAGAAGCCGAGATTTAGCAAGATCTGTGAAGAAAGTTTATGTATTTTCACAACAAATTCATTTAATTCTTGTAGGAGATATTATCCGAGATTGTAGGAGTTATTCTCCGAGTTTTGTAGGAGTTGTTCTTCGAGTTATTGTAGGAGTTGTTTTACTCCGAGTTGTAGGAATGTTGTTCTGAGTGGTAGGATTGTTTTCCAATCCGAGATAATAGTGAAGTAGCCGATCTAGCATGGTGCTAGATCGGTAAGGTGAAGAGTGGTCGTACCCAAGGTTGGGGAACCACTATAATTTTTGATGTCGGCTGTGGTTTGCTTGTTTATTTTTTGTGCATCTCTCGTACAATCTTTATTCTGCAAAAATACGCAGAACTAACATATTCACCCCCCTCTAGGTGATTTATGTTGACAACTAAACATTATTAATTGGTATCAGAGGGAGGTTAATATGTCAAGATAATGTTTAGTTGTCTACCTAAATCACCTAAAGAAGGGTGAATAGGTGAGTTCTGCGTCTTTTTGCGGAATAAAAATTATATGAGAGATGCACAGAAAATAAACAAGCAAACCATAGACGACACCAAAAATTATAGTGGTTCCCCAACCTTGGGTACGTCCACTCTTCACCTAACCGATCTAGCACCACGCTAGATCAGCTACTTCACTTATATCTCAGATTGGAAAATAATCCTACAACTCGGAACAACATTCCTATAACTCGGAGTAAAACCACTCCTACAACAACTCGGAGAACAATTCCTACAAAACTCGGAGAATAACTCCTACAATCTCGGAGAATATCTCCTATAAGAATAAAATGAATTTACATTGAAAATACATAAACTTTATTCACAGATCTAGCTAAATCTCGGCTTCTTCCTTCTTGAGAAATCGTAAAGCTCTGTCAGAAAAGTCAAGGAAGAAATCAGAGATTACTTGGATCTAAGAACGTATGATCACCCCGATGAAGATTTACAGAAGATGAAAAACTTCATCGATTTAATCCATCTTGTCTGAATCTTTGAGATCGAGAGAATCGACGATGAAGAACACGTCTAGTCGTCGGTGGCGTTTCTCGATTTGGAAGTAGAAAATGATTCAGAAATCTGTAATATTCTTCTTTTTGGTTTATCGATTCTGACAAGACCTTTTATAGGCTTAACCTAACGGTCTGATTTCATTAATTATCATCCACGTGGACCAATCAAGAATTAATTATAGCTGAAATCGAATCTATCTGGCACTTAGCGAAATTCCAGAATTCTGAACTCCATTTCTTGAGAGAGATAAGAATTACTCGAGAAGTGGTTTCTGTTTCTCGAGAAGAGGGATTAAGTTCTCGAGAAGAAATACTTAAGGAAAATGGAGAAAATGAATTCTAGCTTCTCGAGAAAGAAGAGACATTTCCCGAGAAAGAAATTATGTTACTCGAGAACAAGAAGCCAACTCGAGAAAGATATTTTTGTCTCCCGAGTAAGAACATCTGGTTCTCGAGAACTACTTCGGCCTACTTGAAAAATAACCTTGGCTTTCTCGAGAAATAACTTTGGCCTTCTCGAGAAAAAGACTTATAAAAATTCTGAACTGAATTTGAGTTAACTCGAGAAAGAACATTTTCTACTCGAGTATTGCATGGCTTTCTTGAGAACTAAACTATGGTTTCTCGAGAACAATTTCTGCTACTCGAATACCTGACTTAGCTGAATCAAGAAATAACTTTAAATCAACTCGATTACCTATAAGCCTTACTCGAGAAAAACACTTAAAATTTTTTTGACTTTCTGAAAAATGATTTTCTTCAAGAAATTCAGCAACTAGTCTTTCTCCAATAACTTTAGTACTTTGAAAATGAAGTGTGTCCCAATAGAGATGTTATATATGAGTCAACACCATGGATCACACAATGAGGGATTACATTGTATGGTCCTGGGTTTGGTGACTCATTGTAAACTGACATTGGTCTACACTTGACAATTATAACCTGCAAACACTAAACTTAAACAAGACATTAAATACAAACTTAATTTATCTTAGTTCAAGGGTGACTTTATACAAATCTGGTTTATTGTGGATGCAATCCCTAACAAGGAGCAACTTGAAGAAGTTTACTACAGTGAAGTATGGACCCAAAGTAATCTTTGGTAGTTCAGATAGAGGTGTAACCAGAGGATATGGTAAGATTACCAATGGCATAGTCATCATCACCAAAGTGGCTTATCTTGAAGGGTTGCAACACAGCCTTATAAGCATAAGCCATGTTTCCGACCTTGGATATGTTATTGTCTTCCACAAGGATAAGTGCCTAATCAGGAGGTCAAGTGACCAATAGGTAATCTTGGCAGGCACTAGGAGTGGAAATTTTAATTGCTTAAACTTTTTATGTTTAGATACAGATTCTCCTATCTATCTTGTGGAAAATGAGAAAGTCTCTTATTATGTGCAATGGCACAAGAGACTAGCCCATTTTAATTATAAGACTATTGGCAAGCTCTTCTGTCAAGAGCTAGTTAGGAATGGTGTAACACCCCTATCCGTCACATGGCATATAGTAGTAGGTTCGGCTGTAGCCAGACGTCATATACTACAGACAGACCGAAGGGTTATAGAATGAAACCATCCAACTAAGATAACACGTCCAACACAGAGCACATTCAAGTGGAAGCATTTTAAAAGTTGAAGAGTAAAGAGCCCAAACCACAACATGAATGTCCACTAAAGCAACAAAGGAATGACAGAACAAATACAAAAAATAGTACTTGGCCTTATGGCCTTACAAGTGTTTACTTAAACAATAAATGTCTTCCATACATCGACACGCAGGCCGGTCACACATGAGCATAAAAGTAAACATTCTCTTTGGCCTTCAAGGGCCGGCTCAACAACAAGGACTTCAGCCCGCTACTTACCACTTGGCTTCGTAGCATCTACAATCAACATTCCACCGCAGCGGTGGCAAACAAAAGCAACGGTCAGCTATAGCTGGCCAAATTATAATGACCCAACCCCGTACTTGGGGTGGTGGTGCTCCTTCCCTGCAATTTAGTAGCGTAGCCAAACAATATAGTGAAAGTACAACAATAGCACACTTCACCACAGTTGTAGGCACGGACGACCACACACCCCGTGCTCTCAGGGCACTAACTCGGTGAACCCGGCCAAACCCAGTCCGTTCTGAAGTCCACCACCGCCCCCAGGACAGCAAACAACGTGAGCATTAAAGTCCTTTCAGCCGAAGCCTAGACTCGTTCTCCAAGCCATCTTTAACCGAACCACTTGGAGTGGGTAAGGTTCCACCAGCCCGTTGCTCACCTCGCCATAGCCATTTAGCCATCGGCGTGGGACAAGCTTCACCAAATCCCAACATATCGATCATACAATAGTACATAGCCCGACTATGTATAAGGCTGGCTCCCAGGCCACCAAAACGGTAGAACTTTGCTTTTGCCCAGATTTTAGGGTGCACCTTGGAGTTAATCACCAAGGCTCCCTACTGCAATCTACCGTGTAGAAACCCGAAAAACATACGATCAGAGTCTTCTCTGGCAATCCATGCATAATGAAAACATCACTGATCCAGACCAAATTGTCTGGGTAGGCTTCACACACCATTCCTCTATCCGTACTTTGAATCAGGACTCAATATGCAAAAGTAAGGGGACTATTCATGTCCACCCAAAGGAAAACCTCACACTCACCACACACTCGCGAGAGAGGATTTCCTATGCAAAAAGGAAGAGTACTTCACATGTCGAAGAAGAGAATCGTTATCCTAGCGGTTCGCTTTGGCCCCATGGAGAAGAGGAGAAACTAGACGGATGAAAAGCACTGCAACGGCCTCGCCTTCACGGATCTGGACTCGACTCGCGATTTTGGGCTCCGAAGCTCCACCGGCGGCTGTATTCCTCCTTCTTCAACCTTGCTCTCCCTTCTCTCTAACTCTTTTAGAAATAGAATGGACAAAGTAAAATGAGGGTTAAACCCTACATTCACGAATTTAACATGCCAGGTAGGATTATGGGTCGTCAGATCTTTTCCAAATAGAAAGAACGGCCTCAATTAGACCTTAAAAGAATTTCTTGGGGCCAAACACAGCTTGGGCATGTCACAGGCCGTACCTCACGATCTTAACATGATATTCGAACACATAATAGGACACGACATCTGACACGGCTTGGGACACGCTCGTGTTAACCATAGACATGCCCGTGGCATTGGTCGTGTGCCTATATCGACGCTGAAACCGTTGCATCATGAATAGGACACGACCATGTGACACGCCCGTGTCATAGGCCATATGCCAGACACAGCTTAGGACACGCCCGTATCCCAGGCCGTGTAACTCTTTCGACACAGCCCGTCAAAACACAGAGTAAGACACGGCCCTTGACACGCTAGTGTCATAGGCCGTGTGCCCGACCTGGATTGACTCCGAGGATCATCGAATGCATTTCGTCGATTGCACGGAAAATTCATTGAACTCTTGCACGACACGGCCCTGGACATGCCCGTGTCACAGGCCGTGTAAACCTAATCAGGCACCAACTTGGCCTTAAAACGTTGTTTGTTCTTCTTTTGAGTTTTGGGGCATTATAACTCTCCCCCTAAAAAGAATTTCGTCCTGAAATTATAGAATGGAAATATACACAAAACATAACTCCATACAAAGGGATGCCAGCTTGGATGTGGCTATCTAAAAATGAACAAAAGGCAAGGAAGAAGAGCAGAAGATATTCTCCTCCACCATAGAAATTTAAAAGAGGTCCTACTCCTCCTCCTGCTGCTAGTGCTTTAGGGACTACTTCTCAAAGGTCAGATGTACCCCCCAGGCCTACATCCTTCACCATAACTTATCAAAGGCAGGAAAGGTCATCTAGA
This sequence comes from Platanthera zijinensis, assembly GCA_039513925.1. Taxonomy (NCBI): domain Eukaryota; kingdom Viridiplantae; phylum Streptophyta; class Magnoliopsida; order Asparagales; family Orchidaceae; genus Platanthera; species Platanthera zijinensis. Next base: position 88,335,695 of record CM077078.1, read on the forward strand.
CATCAATCCCAAGGAAGCAGCAAGCAAAGGAATATAGGTTCTACAGAGCAAATAAAGGAGGTAGTCTATCAGAAACCAGAATTCTCTCCTCCCCAACAGTAAGCTCAACAAAGAAGGCTTATAGAATCTCATAAGCCTAAAGGAAAATATAGTGAGACTGTACTTCCAAAGTCTCTATATACACAGAGTGATGAAAGCCAAATAGCAATAAATTTCCAAGCACACTCCACTAAATTCAGGACTATTACCCTGCTACCCCCTCAAGATGATCAATCATCTGTCAGTCAGGATGTTGATCCCAACTTCAGGATGGCTAGGCTCCAAGAATTGATTGGTCTATCACAAATAAAGAAGGCCAGAGAAGAAGGAGAAGATCCAAAAAAGTTTACTACTATGTCATCATATAGAGAAAAGGAGGTGGATAAGCTTCAAGTGAGCAAGAAAGTTTTCAATCCTGCAGAGTACATGGCTATACACTCAGAGGCTGTAGTACCCAGAACCTCCACCTTGACAGTGATTGGAGGAGCAGATATGTACATGTCAAAGAAAGAAGCTGTTAATCCTGATAGGGAAATCATCTTTACTCAGCCTGGAGATAAGAGCAAAGGAGCAGAGAAACAGAAGAAATAGAACCTGAACTCCTATATACATGGTATACTTTTGAAAAACAGTGTTCTATGATACAAGACTAACTGTGTAAATATATCTGCTGCATATATATTATTTCATTCTTTGCTAGATATATATTTTCTTGCTTTATACATTTCTTTTTATCATTGAGTCTGTAATTAGTGACCTCACCAGAATAGGGGGAGATTGTTGGATCCCTAGTTGGTTTTTGGCTAGGTTCACTAAGTTAGGATATGACCCAACATGTATGGGCCAGGGACATGGTTGTGTCCTAGAGTCTAGGTCTAGTCCTCAGAGTTAACAATGCCAGGGACCAGCCTCCAACACTTCCAGAGACTCAAGACTTAGAGAAAATTCAAAACTTAGAAAAAGAGCTCTATGTTCTTCGATCTCAGGTCGACGAAAGTCGTGCTCGGCTCGACGAACTCAGAGAAAATTATCTAAGCTGAGCTCGATGAACTTGGTTCTCAGATCGACGAACTCTGGACAAAGTGACAACACTTCTAAGTCAAACTTTGGCCGACAAACTTAGAACATCAGCTAGACAAACTCTGTTCTCTGATCCCAGATCGACTAATTCTGGAACAGATGATTCAACACTCAACACCAGAGAACATCACACTCAACGCCAGAATGATGATTCAACACTCAATGCCAGAGAACATCACACTCAATGCCAAAATGATATTTCATCACTCTGCACCAGAAAGCAGTCTAAGTCCAAAATCAAAACTCAGGTCGACAAACTTGGACCTCAGCTAGACGAACTCAGTTCTCAGGTTTCAGGTCGACGATCTTGGACATCAGATCGACGAACTTGGTGTACAGAATAGGAAAGTTGTCAAGCAGCAGTCATCCATTCAGAGGTCAACGAACTTAGACTTCAGATCGACAAACTTGGACCTCAGATCGACGAACTATGGACTCAGGTCGACAAATCCAGACTTGGCTATTTCCCTCTTCTATTCCTATTATATTACAATGATTCCTGAGTAATTAATGCTCTAATATTCTCTGAATATTACCGTTAGACAAGAGCATTAATTATGGTCCTCATCAGGATTATTGCCTGTCGTTTTTTAAAGGGACAGTTGGGGAAATCAATCAATGAAAAATATTCTCTGGTCGTCAGCATTGAATGCAGAAAGGATTTCGAAATTCAAAAGGATGCCTTATATATAAAATAAAATAGATGGATTTTCTTCCAGCATATACAACTGATATAGAAAACTAGTAAGCTAGAGTATAAATATATCGTCTCATAACAAGGATTCACTCTGCTCTTGTTCTCTCGACAACAAAGTGATAGAAAGAAAGAACTGCTAGACCAAAAGGAGAACAGCAATCTGAAGAAGAACAACCATTCAAAATCAAGAGTCTTCTTCTTCTGTCATCATCTTAGGAATCTTCAAAGGACAATAACTATTGCATCAGTCAAGAAGTTCTTGGGGATCTTCTGGTCAAAGCTAAAGCCTGAAGGCCTATAACCCTGAAGCAAAGCTCCAACCTCCTTAACCAATTCACTATCTCATGGGGAGCCCTTGCTAACATAAGATCCACAAGAGTCTTCTCAGTTGTATATTGAGAAAGAGAAGACATAATCAATCTCTCATCCCCCCTCTATAAAAAGGGTTCTCTAATCCCTTCAAAAGTGATTCCTGGTTGCAAGTCTCCTAACCAAAAGACTTGAGGTTTGGTTTTTGAGCACCTTACCAAAAACTCATTGGTGGCAGTCACCTGAAAAAAAAATCTCAGTGGATTCCTACCAGGGTGGTAGAAGAGTGGATGTACCCAGGTTGGGGAACCACTATAAAATTCTTGTGTTGTCTGGTTGCCTTTTTCTTCATGTTCTTGTTGTGGCTGTGATAGTTAGGATTCTATGATTTTTATTAGTCTTATCTGTTGTGCTGTGATATAGCATCTGAATTTAGGAACAAGTTATATTACTCAGCAAAAGATTTTAATTACTCACAAATACTCTATTCACCCCCTCTAGAGTATATTAGATCTAACCCTCACTTTCAAAAAGTGTACAATCTGCACTACCCATTTTGTAATCACTCTTTAATAAATACACAGTCAATCTATCATACCATGCTCAGGGTGCTTGTTTTAAACCATAAAGGGCTTTTTTTAATTTAAAAACATGATCAGGAAATTTATCATGAACAAAGCCTGGAGGTTGCTCTACATAAACCTCTTCCTTAATTATACCCATTAAGAAAAGTAGTTTTTACATCCATTAGAAATAGTTTAAATATTTTAAAGCTAGAAAATGTAAGAAAAATTCTAACTGCTTTTAAACGTGCCACGGTGCAAAAGTTTCATCAAAATCTATTCCTTCAATTTGTGAATATCCTTTTACTACAAGTCTAGCTTTGTTTCTAGTGACCCGAGATTCACTATCCATTTTATTTTAAAAGATCCACTTTACACCTACAATAGGATGATTTGAAGGTCTTTCAACTAGTTTCCAAACCTTATTGCGTTCAAATTAACTAAGCTCTTCATTCATAGCTAAAAACCAAGAATCATCTTTTAAAGTGGTTTGCACATCTTTTGGTTCTATATCAGATATAAAGCATAGGTTTGAAAATAAATCATGTAAAGATGAACGAGTACTTAACCCTCTTGATGGTTCTCCAATAACCAAATCTTATGGATGATCTTTTGAAAATCTCAGTACACTTTGGAGGCACATATTCTTGCACTTCTTCTTCTTTTTCTTCTTCTTTGTCTCCAAGTATTTTATCATCATCCGACCTTAGTGGAGGGAAGGAATCTTCATCATTACCTGTAGGATTAGTTTCTACACAAGCGAGAAGTTAATCAAATTTAACATGAATTGATTCTTCAACTACTTTTGTCCTTTTATTATAATCTCTATAAGCTTTACTAGTTGAAGAATAACCAATAAATATGCTTTCAGTACACTTTTCATAAAACTTTCCAAAATTGTCTTTAGTGTACAAAATGAACATTTACATCCAAAAAATTTAAAATAAGATACATTCAATTTATTTTGAAAATATAATTCATAAGGTGTTAATTTAAAGAAAGGTCAAAGCATAACACGATTAATAACATAGCATGGAGTACTTATAGCTTTAACCCAAAATGATCTAGGTAATTTGTATTCAGACAGCATAGTACGAGCTAGTTCTTGAAGAGTTCTATTTTTCCTCTCTACCACACCATTTTGTTGCTGTATACGAGGAGCGGAAAATTCATGCTTAAATCCTAACTCAGTACAAAAAATACAAATTTATCATTATCAAATTCACCTCAATGATCTGAACGAATGCATTTTAATTTTAAATCAAGTTCATTTTGAATGCATATACACAATTTAAAAATTTTAAGAATGCATCAGATTTTGACGATAAGAAAATTGTCCAACAAAAAAGAGAATAATCATCAATCAAAACAAAAGTATATTTTCTGCCTCTTAGACTTTGTGTAGTTACTGGACCAAACAAATACATATAAATCAACTGTAAAGTTCTGGTAGTAGAAATAATTTTTTTGATTTTGAATGAAGACTTTGAAAACTTACCTTTTTGACATTGTGAACATAAAGAAGATAAATTTCCATATAAAATAGGTAAACCTTTAATTAATTTATCTCGTGATAATTTTAAGATTAACTTGGAACTTGAATGTCGAAGTCATCAATGCCATAAATCTAACTCTTCGTTTTTAAACATAAAACATTTTAATGATGAATGTGATAAATCATTAAATTTTATCAAGTAAACATTTTGATATCTAGAAGCAGTAAGAACAATATCAATTTTCTTGGAATCAAAAATTTTGCAAAGGTTTGAAGATGAGTCAAATAATACATTTAAACCAATATCGCATAATTGACTTATATAAATTAAGTTATGTTTTAAACCTTTCACATATAAAACATTTGATATAGTAAAAGAATTGTTACCTACTACTCCATTGTCGATGATCATTCCTTTCCCATTGTCTCCAAAAGTAACTACTCCTCCTTTATTCATCTTCGGGCTAAGGAACTTTGACTTGTTTCCCGTCATGTGCTTTGGACATCCTGAGTCCAAGTATCACACATCTTCCTTATCCTTAGCCTGCCAACATATCTAAAAAGAGGATAAGAGTAAAGATCTGGTTACCCAAGTGGTTCCTCCCATAGAATAGGTGGAAGCCTTAGGTACCCAGACTTGTTAACAGAACAGTGTCCTGTCTTCATAAAAGTGTGAGTTGTGTGACCAAACTTATTACATTTGGCACACGTGATAAAGGAAGTTGAAGGATTTTTCAAAACATCTTGTGAATTCTTGCTGGAAGTAGCAGTGACAACAAATTTATTGTTTTTATTTGAAAAAGGCGAATTTTTGAACTTTTTGCTATCGCTGGCGATAGTGGGTATCGCCGGGCGATAGTGTCCAGAAGTGTATCCGAGTCCAAATTTTGTTGAACCATTGCATTGGTTCGCCAAAATCATATTCAGAGATTTTCGACCCACTCCAAACTTTTTAGTGGCCACTTCTAAATCATGAACTCGGGCCTTCAAGGCGGTATTTTCAGCAATTATTGTACTGTATCGGTTTGCAAAAGCCTTCTTACTCCCTTCTACCTGAGATTGAGAGAATTTTAGAGATCTTTCTAAGGTCCCTTTTTCCCTTGTAAGAGAATCAACTTGAGACCAAGACTTAGAAAGATCCTTTTCAAGTTCTATTATCCTTGTCAAAGAGGGACAATCCTCTGAATAAGTTACTTTGTCCTTCCCAAGTACTTTTAACTCAGTGGTTAATTTTTGTTTTCTTTTGATAACATTTTAATTTTAGATTTAAGTAATTTAATTTCAATTAAGCTTTGTCACAATGTTTACATGTTATTAAGAATTGAGAATATAAATTGTCATAAGTCGGAGGAGTTATCTCAGTGTCGCTCTGGACACTGCACTCGTCATCAGATGATGAGATGCTCTTTCCCATCAGGCACATATTGGCCTCCTCTTTAGTTTCTGAACTTGAACTGCTTGACTCCTCAGAAGTGCGTCTTCTCAGGTTTCAGCCTTCAAAACTTTCTTCTTCTCCTTCTTCTTGTGCCTCTTCTCTTTCAGCTCTTTCAGATATTTTGGGCACTTGCTCCTTATATATCCGACTCTTCTACAATGGTAACACTCAGGTGGTGGACTCTCTTCATCATCCTCTCCATCAGCTTTTCCTTTTCCTTTCTTGTATTCAGACCCTTTCTTGTTGAAAAACTTTCTGAAAGAATTTCTTCTTTCGGGGTTTCTCATGAATCTTTTGAACTTCTTTACAAACAGGCTTTCTTCATCTTTTTCCTCATCCTGATCAGACTCACTCTCAGCATCCTTCTTGGACTTCAATATGAATGCTTTCTTTCTCGGCTCCACATTGTACTCTTATTGTTGAATCCTCAGTTCCACTTCATGAGTTTTCAGGTTTCTTATAAGATTCTCAATTTGAAGAGTCTTTAGATCGTGTGACTCTGAGATGGCAGTAACTTTTGGATTGAACTTTAGGAGAAGCGATCTTAGAATCTTCCTCACTAAATCACTGTTTGGGAAGCTTTTCCAAGAATCTTCGAGTCATTCACGATTTTGCTGAACCTAGTGTACATGGAGTCTACATCTTTATCGACCTCCATCTTGAACTTTTCAAATTCTGACTCTAATTGGAAAAGCTTTGAGTCCTTCACCTCTGATGTACCTTCATGAGTAACTTCAAGTAAGTTCCAAATATCACACGCAGTTTCACATATATATAAATGATTAAATTCAGTTCTATCTAATGTGCAGAATAAAGTGTCCATTGCCTTAGCGTTATTTTTATATCGAAGCTAATCTGTTTCATCCCATTTGTCTTTGGGTTTTTCCATGCTAACACTTCCAACTATCGTTGTAGGTTTAGTGTAGCATGTTTCTTTCATGCCCATACTTCGATATCTAAAGCAATTAGAAAGCATCGCATTCAAGCTTTCCAATAGTTATAATATGTGTCAGTGAATAAGGGATGTCTACTTAACCCTTGCCCCTCGGAAAATGCGTGATTTTTTGCGCTATTACTCTCGGTGGTGAAACCAATTTGGAGTAACCTGGTTCTGATACTAATTGTTGCATCATGAGTCGCCCTTAGAGGGGGGGGGCTGAATAAGGGTTAATAATATTTTTATTTTTTCACTTAATAATTGCTTGAAGAAATAATTATAGAAACAAAAACAAATTTTTCATTATCAAGAATAAACACTTAGTAAATCACAAGAATAGAAATGATAATAATTTATTTCATAAGTGTTAAACATAATAAAATGAATCTCTATAAAGCTAGAGATTCGGGCTATGAAAAATTACAAACTTCTTTTGATTTCACCGGTCCTTCTATCAAGAACCGGCTGGCTATAGTGTATCTCTTCCTAGATCTAGCTACTAGCCTCCCCTAGATCAAAACACGATCTAGTCGTTGCACACATGGCAGCGAGAACTACCTAAGTCGAACAAGGACCTAGATGCCACGCACAAGATGACGATTCTCTCCTAAGCCATGCAAGGACTTAGATGTCATGCACAAAGTGATGATTTCCTCTATCAATTACAAATAAGAAAGTAAGAATTACACAGTAAATTTCAGAATGAAAACTCCCTCAAAATATAGCGCTGAAGATGCTGATGAATCCTTACCAAAATTGCTTCAGATACCGTGTACGAATCGTTGCTCTTTCGCGCCTGAACCTTCTTGGGAGAATTGAGTTTTTTGGTTGTTGGAGCTCTCTAGAACAGTTGCACGGGAAGGAACACTCCAACTTCTGTAATTCATGATCTCCAAAAAAAATGAGTTATTTTAATATTTTAGCGATATCGCCCTGCGATACTGGGTATCGCCTGCAAGCGATATCCTCACAGGCTACCATGTGTTCCATAATTCGAAACTTCTGCAGGCTGAATCTGTCATGGCCAATCGTGCGCTATCCCCTGGACGATATCGATATTGCCGGGTGATATCAACTGTAACTGTATACTGCATGGAGATAATGATGTAACTGTTCAGTCCACTATCGCCTAGTGGGGATACTTGATATCACTTGGCGATATCACCTTAGCTCCTATAATCAAACCTGAATCTAAGCCCAAATGATATTAGTGTTAGACATGTGATATCTGCATATCATAAACACCCAATGATCAAATACAAACGAGATTTGTTTAGAAAACCAAGAAGCGTGGAACACATGCTCCAACATTGGTCACACCCGTGACCAGGGCGTTTTTGCTGTAACGTCACACCGAAGCGAATGGTTGATTGAAAGCCTGGCCACGCCCCTTGTTCTGCTTGAAAAGCACTCCTATCACGCCCGTGATAGGGGTGTGTAAATTTAATCTGACGTGGCATCTTGTCTGTTACGCTAGAGAATGAGAATTGTGCGCGGGATTAGTCATGCTCCCTGGTCACGCATGTGACCAGGGCGTGTAATTTTCAACTTTTTCAAAAATCTTCCAAAAGTGCCTAAATTCCTCCAGTGTGCCCTAATTTAATAATTGCAGCCCAAAGTAACCTAAATTGCAAAAAGAAGTCAAATAGAGTTTATTTAAAACAAAGAGTAATTAAAAAAAACCAATAATTAAAATAAAATTATATTAAAAAAAATCTAAAATTAGAGTTATCACATGCAAAGCACAAAGTGGGAAAATGTTTCCACGAAGCGTTACAGGCGCCGTGCAGCAAGCAAGGGCCAAGAGCTTCAAAAAATTCCTAACGAAACCTTCATCCCATGAAGCAGACACGGGATGTTCTGTGCCAACACCAAGGCCTAACCAAGGGAACATTACACATCACAAACAAAAGTAACTTATGACGTGCACATACCAAGGCAATTCTAAGTCCGTGACTCCCAAGGCAAGCGATCAAGACAAAAAATTTGCTGTCTCGACGCTACTCGAGCAACGACCCATGAAAATTTGGGAGAATTTGATGGAATTCCCTCGAAAATTTCTGAGCCGAACTGGAGAGGGTTTCAGCCAAAGAAACAGGGGGGCAAGAAAATCCGGTCAGTAGTGTACAACCCCATATCCATCAAGTGGGCTAACAGGAGCCAAACCGGCCGGCTCAGACCACCCCAGAGCCCAAGGCGAGTTCAGCATGGGATGCCGAGCCCAGCATGCCGAGTATGGGCTCGGCAATCATCAGGCCGAGCTCGAGGTTCGTGGAGCTAAGCCCGACGAAATAAAGTCATTCATTGTGGGGCAGACCTGGCCGAGTATGTGCTCGCCCAGAGCCAAGGGGTTGGCGAGTGACGACACGACCATCATCCGCGAGCAGGGGCTTCGGGGCCAACTCGCCCAGGCCTGAGGCGAGGCGAGCCGGGCCGTGGCGTTGAGAGAGGCGACCTCACTCAACGCCTTCTCCCGTAGCATTGAGAGAGGCGACCTCACTCAACGCCTTATCCAGAGGCGTTGAGTCACGCGAGTTAGGCCCGCGGCACTGAGAGATGCAAGCTCACTCGCCGCTTTTCACCACGGCGTGGGGGGAAGCCTTTCCGCGCCCATATCCGCCGCCCCCGCTCAATGGACACTCTTCTCAGGGCCGGCTCGCCCTTCAGTTGTGGGGTGTTTTTACCATGTTACCCCCTTTGGATTGCCTATAATCCTCGAAAACAGTGAAGGTTGGATATTTGCAGACCATCTTTTCCTATATATAGGACCCAAGGGGTACCTCAGAAGACACTTTCTTGTGCCCGATCCTCCAGCACTTTTTGAGGTACCTTAGCTTGAGCACTTGGCTAAGGATAGGAAGCGCTCTAAGATCTTCCGGGTGTGTGGTGGGACCTCCGTGCTGAAGCCTTGGGTCTGTCCTCAGTCCTTTTCCCTTGTTACTTGGGCTTGTGTGGAGAGAAGTAAGTGTGCGACCACCCCTTCCGCAAGGGTGGAACTCCTTAGGGACCGATTTTTCGGTTTCAACACATTGGTGCGGTGAGCGTGGAGCGTGGTTATCCCATCTTGGTGCGGTGATCTAGAGGAGACCTTTGCCACCCTACATAAATACAAGATGAGGTTGAATCCCCTGAAGTGCATCTTCGGGGCGAGCAGAGGCAAATTTCTTGGTCACCTCCTCACCCCCGCTGGAGTCGAACCCAACCCTGACAATATCCAGGCAATTATGGAGTTGGGGTCGCCTCGGGATGCAAAGGAGGTACAGCGACTGGCGGGGAAGCTGGCAGGGCTGAGCAGGTTTCTCTCCCGGGTCGGGGAAAAGTGTTCTCCCTTCTTCAAAACCTTGAGAGGAGGTCGGAAGTTCGAATGGACCTCGGAGTGCGAGGAGTCATTCCAGGACTTGAAGAGGCAGTTGACTCAGGCCTCCTTGCTCAAGGGGCCGAAGGAGGGGGAAGACTTGTTTTTGTATTTGGGAGTTGGGGCAGAGGCCGTGAGTTCTGTCTTAGTTTGGGAAGAGGGGATAAAACAACTGCCCATCTATTACGTGAGTAGGGTTCTGAGGAAGGCGGAACTCCGCTACCCCATCTTGGAGAAGTTGGCTTTCGCTCTAATCATCTCGGCCCGGAGGCTCAGGCCCTACTTCCAGGCACACTCCATCCAGGTGGTTACCGACCACCCCCTCCGCAACATCTTCGAGGGAGTGGAGCACTCAGGAAGACTCGTCAAGTGGTCAGTGGAGTTGAGCGAGTTCGACATCACCTTTGTCCCTCGAATCGCGATTAAGGCGCAAGCAATGGCTGACTTCCTGGCTGACTATGTGGTCGAGATAGCAGAAGACAAACTCACTTATCCCGTCCCTTAGAAGGTAATGGTGGATGGGGCTTCAGGGAAACACTTCTTAGGGGTGGGGGTCGTCTTGGAAAGCCCCCAAGGGACCCGGATTGAGCAAACAGTGGTAATACATTTTTCCATAACCATCAACCAGGCCGAGTATGAGGCGGTAATCGCGGGGTTGCGCCTGGCCAAGGAATTGGGAGTGCATGATGTGAAGGTCCTCACTGACTCCATGGTAGTAGCCTCCCAGATCAACGGGGAGTTCGAAGCTAGGGAGCTTACCCTACAACGGTATCTGGCCAAGGTCAAGGGAATCATTGGTGGGTTCCAAACCATCTCCATTCAACATGTGCCATGAGAGGAAAATGAACAGGTCGACCATCTTGCCAAGCACGGCCCTCGGGTGGGGGGCACTATCACGGACCTTTTTCACCCATCCTTGGAGGAAGGAGAGTTGATGGAGATAAATCGGTGATCCATATGGATGGACCCCTTCACCACCTACTTGTCCACTGGAGAGTACCCAGAAGGGATGGATAGAAAGAAGCTCAAGTACAAGTCAGCATACTACCTCTTGCGCGACGGGCAACTCTACCGCAAGACCCTTTCGAGATTACTGGCTTGTTGTGTGGCGAAGGGGGAGGTGTCGAGGATTTTGGAAGAGGTCCACTCCGGGGAATATGGGAGTCATTCGGGAGGTCAGACCCTGGAGGGAAGGATCATCAGGCAGGGCTACTTCTGGCCTACCCTGGGGCATGATGCCTTAGAGTTTGTCAAAAAATGTCATAAGTGCCAACTGTTTGCCCCCTCCAACTACAACTGGCTCAGCGACTCAGGAGTATCACGGCCCCCAGGCCTTTCACAAATTAGGGAATGGACCTGGTAGGGCCCTTCCCCTAGGCAAGCGGGCAAAGAAGATTCTTGTTGGTAATGATTGATTATTTCTCCAAGTGGATGGAGGTGAAGGTGTTGGCCAAGGTGACCTCACAGATCATTCAAAATTTTGTATGAGGGGAGATCATCTTCAGGCATGGGATGCCCCAAGCCATCATCACCGACAACAGACCACAGTTCGCCAGCAACGAGTTCATCAAATTCTGTGGAGAGCTCGAGATTGACCTTAGGTTCGCCTCTGTCCATCACCCAAGAAGCAATGGGCAGGTGGAAGCGGCCAACAAGGTTATCGTGAACCTCCTGAAAAATAAGGTGGAAAATTTGAAAGGGAGTTGGGTGGAGCAACTCCCCTTTGTTCTTTGGGCCCTGAGTACTACTCCCAATACCGCCACGGGGGAGACGCCCTTTAAACTATCTTATGGAAGCGAGGCGGTGCTCCCCATCGAACTCGAGGTTCGTACTCCCAGGGTCGCTGGGGCAGAAGCCGGAGGGGAGGAGTGGAGAGTTGAAAATGAGGGAGAACAACGACTCTCCTTAGACTTGATAGAAGAACTGCGCGACCTCTCAGCGGTTTGGCAGGAGGAAGTCAAGCGAAGAATGGCTAAGTACTTTGACAAACATGTTCGGGTTAAACAGTTTGTGGAAGGCGACCTGGTCCTAAAGAAGGTAGATGCGGCGGGAAGATCGGCGGCCATGGGCAAGCTCCATCCAAACTGGGAGGGGCCCTACATCGTAAAGGAGGCACTAAGATCGGGGGGGTACCGCATCCAAAATGTGGAGGGAGAGACTTTGAGCCACACCTGAAGCGGCGACGACCTGAGATGCTTCTATCCCTGAATATTTGTATGTGCCTTAATTTTTTCAATATAATGTGTTTCATTCATTTGAGCCCTTTTTGCATGATAATCGTAATAATGACATGAGATGTGGCGGAACTTTCGTAGCATAATATCAAAAACCCTAAAGAAATGTTCTAATTCTTCTCGCTCTTGGGTTAGGTCTCGATTCTCCCGCTGCCAGGCTCCCTCCAAGCTGGCAGGGCCGGGGTCTCGATAGACGTCGTTATGAATCTAGAGCTGAGCCCGGAGGATGTTAAACACCCGCCCTAAGGCTCCAATCTAGCTGACTGGCCTGGTGGTAGCACCCGGGAGAGGCAAATGTTCTAAGTCTTCTCGCTCTGGGGTTAGGTCTCGATTCTCCCGCTGCCAGGCTCCCTCCAAGCTGGCAGGGCCGGGGTCTCGATGGACGTCGTTATGACCCTGGAGCTGAGCCCGGAGGATGTTCAAAACCCGCCCTCAGGCTCCAATCTAGCTGACTGGCCTGGTGGTATCACCCGGGAGAGGCAAATGTTCTAAGTCTTCTCGCTCTAGGGTTAGGTCTCGATTCTCCCGCTTCCAGGCTCCCTCCAAGCTGGCAGGACTGGGGTCTCGATGGACGTCATTATGACCCTGGAGCTGAGCCCGAAGGATGTTCAACACCCTCCCTCAGGCTCCCATCTAGCTGACTGGCCAGGTGGTAGCACCCGGGAGAGGCAAATGTTCTAAGTCTTCTCGCTCTGGGGTTAGGTCTCGATTCTCCCGCTGCCAGGCTCCCTCCAAGCTGGCAGGGTCGGGGTCTCGATGGACGTCGTTATGACCCTGGAGCTGAGCCCGGAGGCTGTTCAACACCCGCCCTAAGGCTCTCATCTAGCTGACTGGCCAGGTTGTAGCACCCGGGAGAGTCAAATGTTCTTAGTCTTCTCGCTCTGGGGTTAGGTCTCGATTCTCCCATTGCCAGGCTCCCTCCAAGCTGGCAGGGCCAGGGTCTCGATGGAAGACGTTATGACCCTGGAGCTGAGCCCGGAGGATGTTCAACACCCGCCCTCAGGCTCCCGTCTAGCTGACTTGCCTGGTGGTATCACCCGTGAGAGGAAAGTGCTCTAAGTCTCTTCGCTCTGGGGTTAGGTCTCGATTCTCCCACTGTCAGGCTCCCTCCAAGCTGGCAGGGCCGGGGTCTCGATGGACGTCATTATGACCATGTAGTTGAGCCCGGAGGATATTCAACACCCACCCTCAGGCTCTCATCTATCTGATTGGCCTGGTAGTAGCACCCGGGAGAGGCAAATGTTCTAAGTCTTCTCGCTTTGGGGTTAGGTCTCGATTCTCCCGCTGCCAGGCTCCCTCCAAGCTGGCAGGGCCGTGGTCTCGATGGACGTCGTTATGACCCTGGAGCAGAGCTCGGAGGATGTTCAACACCCACCCTCAGGCTCCCGTCTAGCTGACTGGCCTGGTGGTAGCACCCGGGAGAGGCAAGTGCTCTAAGTCTTCTCTCTCTGGGGTTAGGTCTCGATTCTCCCGCTGTCGGGCTCCCTCCAAGCTGGCAGGGCCGGGGTCTCGAAGGACGTCGTTATGACCCTGGAGCTGAGTCTGGAGGATGTTCAACACCCTCCCTCAGGCTCCCATCTAGCTGACTGGCCTGGTGGTAGCACCCGGGAGAGACAAATGTTCTAAGTCTTCTCGCTCTGGGGTTAGGTCTCGATTCTCCCGCTGCCAGGCTCCCTCCAAGCTGGCAGAGTCGGGGTCTCAATGGACGTCGTTATGACCCTAAAGCTGAGCCCAGAGGATGTTCAATACCCACCCTCAGGCTCCCATCTAGCTGACTGGCCAGGTAGTAGCACCCGGGAGAGGCAAATGTTCTAAGTCTTCTCGCTCTGGGGTTAGGTCTCGATTCTCCCGCTGTCAGGCTCCCTCCAAGCTGGCAGGGTCGGGGTCTCGATAGACATCGTTATGACCCTAGAGCTGAGCCTAGAGGATGTTCAACACCTGCCCTCAGGCTCCCGTCTAGCTGACTGGCCTGGTGGTAGCACCCGGGAGAGGCAAGTGCTCTAAGTCTTCTCACTCTGGGGTTAGGTCTCGATTCTCCCGCTTCCAGGCTCCCTCCAAGCTGGCAGGGTCGGGGTCTCGATGGATGTCATTATAACCCTGGAGCTGAGCCTAGAGGATGTTTAACACCCGCCCTCGGGCTCCCATCTAGCTGACTGGCCAGGTAGTAGCACCTGGGAGAGGCAAATGTTCTAAGTCTTCTCGCTTTGGGGTTAGGTCTCGATTCTCCCGCTGCCAGGCTCCCTCCAAGCTGGCAGGGTCGGGGTCTCGATGGAGGTCGTTATGACCCTGGAGCTGAGCCCGGAGGATGTTCAACATCCGCCCTCAGGCTCCCGTCTAGCTGACTGGCCTGGTGTTAGCACCCGGGAGAGGCAAGTGCTCTAAGTCTTCTCACTCCAGGAATAGGTCTCGAGTCCCCCGCTGTCAGGCCCCTTCCAATCTGGCAGAGGCGGGGGTCATGATGGATTTCGTTACGGTCCGGGAGGTGAACCTGAAAGTTGATACATGGCAAGCATGTACGAGCAATCCCATCAGCAAGAGGGGCAAGCTCAAGGGGTCCTATCCCCCTTAGTTTTTCGGTAAAAAGGATTTTTGACCCCACCTGGTTAAGGGAAAAATATACCTCCCAGGCGAGCCCGTTCTTGCAGGGGTCTGCTCGGCAGAGGGTCTTTTCTCGGAATGATAGGCGGGCTCCCGTGACGACCGTTCTCGCAAAGGTCGCCTCGCAGGTAAGCGGAGTATTCGCGAGTCTGGCCACTGCCGACGCTCAGGGCCTCTCGGCGAGCGCGAATCCTAACTCACGTGCATTCTAGCGCTGAAGGTAAAAAGAAGATAGAAAATTTCTTTCATTATATTTTCAAAAGGGGGAAGGCTCGCCTCGGCGAGATTATAAAAAGGGGGGTATGATTACAAGAATGAATACAGTTGAGAGGGGGGAGAAGTCCGGTCAGCTCTCGCCCTCCTCTCCCGAATGGTGATCCTCCTCCTCTCCCCCGAGTGACTTTTCCTTTCCCTTCGCCCCATCGAAGAGGGAGCCAAAGCTTTCCTCCTTCTCGTTGGGCGATGACGGCGGGAATAGGCTTGGCAGAAGATCCCTGACCGCCACCTCCTCGCAGCCCTCAGCCAGAATCCCTGATCCTTTCATGGCGTCCAGGAGGCATTTGGCAAACTCGATCAAGTTGACTCGCAGCTGTTCCATGACCTCCCCCTCGCCGAAGACCCGGGGCCGCTTGTAGGGGAAAGGGGACTCGGCGCCGTCTGGGGGGAAAGGGCTTCCGTCAACCGACGGACCTCGCCTTAGAGACCGTGGTTCTTATAACATCCCTCAGACAACTAGACCCCTAGAGATAGTTTTGTCATGACTAGGTCATGACAAAGCCCTAGAAAGTCCATAAAGGCCAAGTGAGCCTAGGAATGAGGATGAGACCACTATGGTCTGCACATAGTAGATTTCTGAACCTTGGTTTAAGGTGATCATGGGGCTTCACAAAGACTCCAAGACCCCACCCATACCTTCATAACCCTAGTAAGGGGTCAATGGGTCACTAAGGACCCAAGGAGGGCAGTCAAAGGAGCTAAGTTGACCAAAGTCAACTCTAACCCTAATTGGGTCAAATTGACCTCCAAGGCCAATACAATGCCGTCTTGCCATAAAAGTTATGGCGTTGAGTGAGCTGAGCTCACTCAACGCCATAAAGTAAATGGCGTTTAGTGAGCTCTGCTCACTCAACGCCGTCTTGCAATAAAAGTTATGGCGTTGAGTGAGCTGAGCTCACTCAACGCCATAGAGTAAATTGCGTTGAGTGAGCTCTGCTCACTCAACACCGTCTTGCATATAAGGTATGGCGTTGAGTGAGCAGAGCTCACTCAACGCCATAGAGTAAATGGCGTTGAGTGAGCAGAGCTCACTCAATGCCGTCTTGCCATGAAAGTTATGGCGTTGAGTGAGCTGAGCTGACTCAACGCCATAGAGTAAATGGCGTTGAGTGAGCTCTGCTCACTCAACACCGTCTTGCCATAAAAGTTATGGCGTTGAGTGAGCTAAGCTCACTCAACGCCATAGATTAAATGGCATTGAGTGAGCTCTGCTCACTCAATGCCGTCTTGCCATATTAGGTATGGCGTTGAGTGAGCTGAGCTCACTCAACGCCATAGAGTGAACGGCGCTGAGTGAGCTCAGCTCACTCAACGCCATTGTACTTAGACAATTTCTGGCAAAACTTCAGCCTGTTGACTGGTTTGGCTGAATCAGATAACACGCCCGTTTTAGCTTAGACACGCCCGTGTTCAACAGTACACGCCCGTGCCAAGTCATTATACTTCAGTCATCATAGCCCGGCACAACCAGAGCAGGTCACGGGTATGACACGCCCGTGTCACCATGCGACACGCCCGTGACAGCACTATTCCCGATTAATGAAGAGAGATAAATAAGGAGTTTATGCCATGCATGGCCTGGGAGGTCAAGGGCCCACTCTCTTGCTAGAACCACCTCCCCCGGCCATGACAGCAACTTAGAGAAGAGAGCAAAAGTCTTTGGGACTCATCCTTCCCCTCCCCAACCACCCTCATTCAATTTACTAAGACTAAGATATTTCAGCCAAATAATATTTGACTACTTTCAGCCATGCAGATCATGCTTCATCCCCCACCCACCATGGCCGCCAACTTTGACTAGAGACCAAAAATGGCCAAGCTTCCTACAGCCACCTAACACCCTCTTTTTCATCTTAAAAGTTGAGCTGAACTCCAAGGATCCAACTCCACACATTATCTGAAGGAGCCAAGGAGTTCATTGTGCTTTTGGAGAAATTTGACCACCACCACCACCACCACCAATGGCTTCCCGGCGCTCGACACGACTTCAGGATGCCAAAAAGGTCCTCCTCTACTCCTTCTTCTATGGGTAGATCTTAGGAGTCTTTTAGGTTGAGAATCGGGCTCAGCTGAACCCGATCATGGTGAAGTTTTCCATGGTTTTTCCAAAAAAAGGGTGGTCGGGTTCGCCGGAAAACACCCCTCCGGCGGCTGTGCCGCCGCCCGGCGATAGCCCCCACCTCAACGGAGGTGGTGGCGGCAGTGGCCGGCCGGGGAGGTGGCTGTGTGGCCGAGAAAATGTCTTGGATTAAGCTCCAGGTTCGGCCAATCATGGCCTTTGGCTGGAGGAAGAAGACAACTCAGCATCCGTCAGATCTTGCTTCAAGATCTGTGCTGCTTATTTAATTCTTTTCTTTTAAATGAGTTTTCTGTATTATGATAATAGTCATCTTTGAAAATTAATGAAAAATACTTAGAGGCTCTTTATGAGGAAACAGTCAGCATAAAAGTTGTAGCCAGTGAAGTTTAGTTTAATTTATAATTTGTTTGAACCCATTTGGGTAAGTGGTTTGGCCACAGCACCCATTTTGGTGGGACCTATACATAGGGCTATCCTGAGATTAAAATGGGTGCCCACTCTTCATACCTTATCCAAATGACCTGAAATTTGGGCAGGGGGTCGACTCTAGCTAAACCTAAGGTCTATCCAAAAATGGGAATTTTAGGAGATACTTTGCCTAAAGTTTTTATTTTTATTTAATAATACTAGGATATTTTAATTAAGTGGGCTAATGATCTCCAAACCCTCCCAAATTTTGTTTAGTGGTCCCTGGCATCATGGTATGGCTCTGTATAAAATTTCACCTTAATTGGAGGTGTTTTGAATAGGTAATGACCTAACCCTAATTCTACCTTAATGAAGGGTATTTGGTCAAAGAGTGCGCTTTGGGTTTTGGATGGTCAAATAACCTCAACAGAGGCTGAGATTTTGACAACTGACTTGGCATGACTTTTTGCACCTTCCAATGAAAAATTGGGAGTATTGGAATTGATTTGGCCCAAGATCCTAGGTCAAACCCTAAGGAAGGGC
This sequence comes from Platanthera zijinensis, assembly GCA_039513925.1. NCBI lineage: Eukaryota > Viridiplantae > Streptophyta > Magnoliopsida > Asparagales > Orchidaceae > Platanthera > Platanthera zijinensis. Next base: position 88,353,744 of record CM077078.1, read on the forward strand.
TTTTTTACCTTGTGAAGGGCATGTGGCCAAGACACCTTGTATGACCATGAAATTTTGTAGGGAGGGTACTAGGGTAAGTAAAACCCTCTGGTGAAAAGGTTAAGGTATTTTGGAAAGTTTAGGACCCATAAAACCCTAACCCTAGTTTAGGGCACAAATATGGTAGGGTTGGAATAGGCTAGTTAAACTCCTTAAACAAAGATGAAATTTTGGTAGAGTGGTCATAAGGATATTATGAACTTCTGGTAATTTAATTAGAATTTTGGGATAATAATTGTAGTGCTGCTTTTGTAACACAAGGGGATGCCCTAATAAATAAATTAATCATATTGGTCTCTCTACCCCTTGGGAGGTCATGAAAGTTTGGCAGAGAAAGTTTTAAGTATTTATAGACATATATAAATTTTATGAGAATTCTTGAATACATATTTGAGGTACTTACTTCACAAGCTTGGTAAATTAGGAAATTGTTCAATAATTTATTTAAGGCTCTTTACTGATAAATAAATTATGAAAATTGGCCCAAATCATTTATATGCCATTAAAATTATATTTGAATTTTCTCTGAATTTTTGGAAGTAATATTGCCCTACATATCTCTTTAAATGAATTATTAAGGAATAAATTGAAATAAGAAATGGGGGACAAAACCTTACTGAAAAATTTGGATATTTTGGAGGGTAAGTTGAATACTTATTTTGAATATCATATAAAATCAGTGGAATGATATCTTGTCTGAAATTGGTACATCATGTTCATTATTGGAATTTTTAGTCACTACAATAATTAAGTAAATTATTAAATAAATAGGAAAATTGTGGATCTCTGAATTTAGGACTTAAAGTTCATAATGGACCTCCAATAATTATTATAGGAGTAATGGATGATTATTTGATGTACTTCCTATTTTACATGGCATTTAACCTTAGTGGTCTGCATATAGTAAATCTGCAGAAAATATATGGAGTATAAAGTTGGGCACATGTGTTGAATTTAGTGGATGTAGGTTTGGATAATTTAGAATGAGTTCATCACTCGAGTTAGGATAAGCAAGGGTTGGGTTTTGGCTAAATGTTAGATGGTGCTCGGGATCGACGAAAGATCGTCTGACCCGTAGGAGGATTTGTCAAAATACTAGGGTTAGTCCGGGGAGCTTTGGCTCGGTTGTTGATTATGACGGACGGGATAGTCCGGGGAGTTTTGGCTAGATTATTGACGGACGGGATAGTCCGGGGAGCTTTGGCTCGGTTGTTGATTATGACGGACGGGATAGTCCGGGGAGTTTTGGCTAGATTATTGACGGACGGGATAGTCCGGGGAGCTTTGGCTCGGTTGTTGATTATGACAGACGGGATAGTCTGGGGAGCTTTGGCTCGGTTGTTGATTATGATGGACGGGATAGTCCGGGGAGCTTTGGCTCGGTTGTTGATTATGACGGACGGGATAGTCCGGGGAGTTTTGGCTAGATTATTGACGGACGGGATAGTCCGGGGAGCTTTGGCTCGGTTGTTGATTATGAAGGACGGGATAGTCCGGGGAGCTTTGGATCGGTTGTTGACGGACGGGATAGTCCGGGGAGCTTTGGCTCGGTTATTGGTTGGACTCATAACTATTGCATGTGCATAAAAGGTATAAGGTGGTGGGTCTTCGGTATTGGAGGGTCGATGCACCGACGCCAATACGTCGACTCGACAAGTGTGGTTAGCACTTCGCCAATAGAAGTCCGGTGTGTCAGCCGACAAGAGTACGCAGGAGTCCGCTTTGTGCACCAAGCGTTTAGGCGTACGATAGGTCTGACCGGTAGTGCTTTACTGGTTTAGAGGTGGGCGAGGCCCAACCCATCGCTTCTGTCTGCCACTACAAAGGTATCCTGGGAGGTAACGACTCCGAAAGGGGGAACTAAAGGTCTGTGTACACAGAGTCGAGTGGGTGAGTTGCACTTGCATGTCCACGTCATGGCATAATTGTATTTCATAGTGTTGGGGCTGCGGTCCGGAATCGCCCCCGCGCTGCGGTGCTATGCGGTAATGGCTTAACTGGCTGCCCCGTGGATCCGCCCGAGGACCTTTGATATAAAGATTAGTTGCGCCGTCCTCCATCAGTCCGGGCTTTTGGTGCGAGTGGTTGCGCTAAGTCCTCTCAAGTGGTATCAGAGGGGGTCACGGGTTCGAAACCCCGGGGTCGTTTCCGGGGGGGATTGTTGGGGCTGCGGTCCGGAATCGCCCCCGCGCTGCGGTGCTATGCGGTAATGGCTTAACTGGCTGCCCCGTGGATCCGCCCGAGGACCTTTGATATAAAGATTAGTTGCGCCGTCCTCCATCAGTCCGGGCTTTTGGTGCGAGTGGTTGCGTTAAGTCCTCTCACATAGCATAACCATTGCATATAACCTGACACCTAATGTATAAGTGTATGGGACGCTCTATACATTAGGCCCTGCAAAACGACCCCTTGGCTTATAAGTTCGCGCGAGCGTGCTTTTAAGTCAAGGTTCTCATCTTGTACTATATATTTAAGCCTGCTAGTAAAACCGACACCCTATCGTATAAATCGGTATGGGACTTTTTATACGATAGGAGCCCTGCAAGAGATCCCTTAGCTTATGTGAAATCACATAAGTTAAGGTTACTTTCTTATTCAAATTTTTAATCATTATTACCATCTTTTATACCTTAGAACTGCTAGTTTAGTTCCGCTGCCATCTGCTATTTGATATTCTCCACTTTCATGTCCTTCCCTTTCTTTCTCCCCGCTAGGTGCTTTGGAGCCATGGGAGAAGGGGCGGGGGATGATAGGACTTAGTCTTTTAGACTAACGGTTTTCGAACCACATCATCTTAGGGGACCACGGAGCCCAGCATGGAGGAGCAGCCCCAGAGGTCGGCACTCTTGGAGATCGGACAGTCTAGTACCGGAGTCCAGACAGCAGGGACTGTGAATCCCGACCACTAGTAGTTATATTAGTTGGCTTCCGCGATGAGCGACTTGTAGTGAGGACATGATGTACCGGGCATAAGCCTGTGATTTCTGTTATATGTTCTATCTGTGGACACTCCCTTCGTGGAGATTATTTTTCTATTCATGTGTGGCTTATGTGGACTTGCTTATTTATTTGCTGCAGTTGTGATCGATTTGGCCGGCAGGATCGGCGTTTTGTAGTGACGACCTTCTAGGGTGCGAAGGTGTCACCGCAAGGCTGCGGTTCTGAGCCTAAGACCCCGGCGTTTTAAAAGAAAAAAATGGGGGTCTTAAAGTTCTGCTCCTTTAGCGCCTCCACCTCAGCCACCGACTGAGCAGAAAGGGCCCCCTGCTCGGCAACATTGGCCTCCTTCTCGCACGAGCTGGCCTCCTGGTCTGCAAGGCGGACCCGAAGCTGGGCAACCTCGCCCTCCAACTCGCTAGCACGAGCCTGTAACACCCTCGTAGACTCGGCATCCTGAAAAGCAAAAAGGTCAGATTCTCGGTGAAATATTTTCCCAAGTTAAAATGAGAGTTGGTTGGTTCTTACCAGCCCGCCCGAGGCCTCGTCGAGTAAGCGCTCGCAATGCCGAACCGCCGCTCCCCGTCGGCAGCTTTCTCCGCCGCCAGGTCGCGCTCCTGCTCGGCCTTTAGCAGAAGTTGGCTGAGCTGAAATCCACGGCGAATCATCATATGATGAAGTTTGAAGGCACTCAGATGAGCCTGCAGACCCTCGTAGCCTATCTGCCGAGGAGTCATGTTCTTGTAGGCCTCGGAGCCCTCCTGGCCGTAGAGGCCGAAACCAAGGGCGAACGCGTGGCCCGTAGGAGGTCGGCGAGCTCCCCAGGAGGGGGCGCGAGTGGAGATGGAGATGCGGTGGGCCCCCTCATCCCAGACCAGCATCGGCTCGCCGGCCGCTTCCTTGCTCCTTCCCCCCTTGCCGAAGTGGGGGTGGTCCTTTGGAATTCCCGGATCACAAGGAGCAACCTCCTCCATGGAAGGAGGGGAGGAGGACCCGCGCTTCTTCCCGCGAGGGGATGACGCCTCCTTAGGTGGGATCGCCGGGGCTTCGTCGGAAAAAACCTCCGGCGAGCTCATAAACCTGACGGGCGACAAGGGCTGCTGTGGCCGGCCTCGCGAGATCACCCTCGCCTTTTTAGGGGCCGAGGGGCGGTGGACAGAACTCGGCCCTCCAAGCTCCAGCCGCCTCTTGCTAGAAGGCTTTCCTCTAACCTTCTCTTTCCGGCAAGCCTAAGCCACGGCCCGAGCTAGCTCGAGCGGGTCCGAAAACACTCCCGGGTCGGCGAAGGGATGGCTCATCGGGATCAGTCGCTCCCCTGTAAAAAAAAGACTTAGCCAGAAAATAAGGTTCTGATCGATTAGGCCAAGTGGCGAGTAGAAGGTGGGTGAGACAAACCTTCACCAGGAAGGACAGGCGGCAGGGACCCGAGGCCGCGGCGTAGGAAGGCGACTTCAAAGTCCTTGTATAGAAAGAACTTATGAAGCTCGGCGTGATTGCCAGACACGGACGGTGGCCGGTACACCTCCTCGCTTTTCTGTAGGGCGAGAAGGGAATGTTGCCTAGGTCGCCCCGGATGAAGGCGATCTTTGTCAACCAGCTGTGGTTCTTGTTGGCGACCTCGCGAATCTTTATGGACGTACCGCCGAAGAAGGCGACCCCGTCGGCGTTGGCTTTGTAAAAGAAGAGTTTGTGGAAAACGGTGAGGTTGAACTCGATCCGCTCTCGGCGGAGGTAGCAGGAAAATCCCACTATCATAGCAATGGCGTTGGGGTTGAGCTGCGCGGGCACGACGCCGTAATACTTGAGGACCTGGCGGACCTAGGGCCAGAGCGGCAGGCACAACCCCACCTCAAAGTGCGAGATGGGGAAGGCGAGCTCGTCCTCAAAGAAAGATTTGATGGCCTCATGCTCCGCCAGGAGGCGGGAAACGAAGCCGGCAGGGACATAGTCCGCCACAAACTCAGCGAGCTCGCCCGCCGTGGTGTTGCCCTCGAAAAAGCAATGGTCCGCAAAGTTTTGAGCGCACTTGGCGCGGCCATCGGAATCGGGGTTTCCTTTACCCATGCTCGCCGATGGAATGGAAGCGCGCGAGCAGAAGGAGGGGAGAGCAAGGGAAGAAAAGGATGAGAAGGCAATAAAGGCATAGCCGGGGGTAGGTGGGGATCCCTATTTATAGAAAAAGGGAGGAGAAGCGAAGCCGACTGACTAGCCCGACTCGCATACTCTGTCTCGCATATTCCGTCTCACCGCTCTCTGCTCGCCGACCTAGGCGAGCCTAGATGAGGAATTCGAAAAGATACGCACCATCCGAAGGAAATAAGATATGCTCGCATAACGAAAATTTATACAGTTTATTAGCATGAAGAGAGCAAATTGTCCAGAATAAGGAAAAGTAGAAAAGCACACGCATCGACCAGGCGACAGTGGGGGCGAGTACCGGTCGGCTCGCAAGGGAGCCATCCTTAATTACCCCAGTTTTGCCGACCCGATGTCGCCAGCCGCTGCGCGAAGAGTTGCCGAAGCTGCCCCAGATTCCTGTTCATCGCTCGCAAGTTCTCATCAATCTCATCGAAGAGTATGGAGGAAGACGTCGCCGCAAATGCCGAGCTGACCCTCGGCTCGCCAGCAAGCTGCGCGCACTCCTCCTACAGCCTGGAATTGTCTTTCTTCAGATCCTGGAGCTCGCGCACTAACTTTTTGAGGACCAGTTGGCTCCACCTCGACCGTTCGGGGCTGTCCACCTCCGAGTCAAAGAAGATGTCCAAAGCGCGCGGCGATGGAAGGCGCGAGTAGACGGCCCGTTCGGCTGAGTCATCAGCCCCAGATGTGTTAGGAAAGCCTACACAGGGGAGTCGAGATAGCGAGTGGGTAGGAGCGAGCACCAATTAGAATCGAACGCAATATGAGGGAGTCAGGGACATACCTCGAGAATTTTGGGGGGAAGCAGGAGCGGATGTGTGCTCGGCGTCCACCCCAGTAGCCGCGGGAGCGGAAGAGGGTTGTTGTGTAGGCATGCGAGCCGGCGACCCAAGCCCCCGCGAATCCAGCTCCATGGTTTCGGTGGCAAGGGGCGAGTCTCGCGGGCGCGGGTCAGAGGATGGCTCAGGCGCCTTGGCAGGAAGATTCTCGACCCTCAGTGTGGAGATCTCGCCGCCCTGGTCTTGTTCGGCGGTAAGATCCACAAAGTCTTTATCATGGGGGGCCAGAGAAGAACGGTGTGGAGGAGTCGGAGCCATTGACCAAGGTATTTTTTAGGTCAGCGAAGATATGCTCGGCCTCGGGAGGAAAGGGCCTTGCCCTCTTGACCGAGCCAAATTCAGCGAAGCGGCGAGCCGGGGCGTTCAGATCCGTCACGGCCGCAGCGCGAAGGGCGGTTTCTCCGCGAGATTTCGCGAGTTGCTCCATGACCTATTTGGGGAGTGGCATCTCGACAGGGCTTAAGTAAAGAGAGGGGCGGAGGTCAGTCGAGCAGGCTGGGCATATATATATAGCCGTCAGTGGGTCCTACCAAGAGATTCCTTTCGGCTCCTGTCGCACTCGCAGGATCCTAGGGGGTTGGATGTTTCTTTCCGAGTTTGTGCCAACCTCACAAAGAGCGGAGATTGTGTACAACCCCGTATCCAGCGAGTGGGCTAACAGGAGCAAAACCGGCCGGCTCAGACCGCCCCAGAGCCCTAGGCGAGTTCAGTAGCAGATGTCGAGCCCAGCATGCTGAGTATGGGCTCGGTAATCGTCGGGCCGAGCTCGAGGTTCGTGGAGCTGAGCCCGACGAAAGGAATTCATTCATCGTGGGGAAGACCCGGCCGAGTACGTGCTCGCCCAGAGCCAAGGGGTTGCGAGTGCTGACACGACCGTCATCCGCGAACAGGGGCTTCGGGGCCAACTCGCCCAGGCCTGAGGCGAGGCGAGCCGGGCCGTGGCGTTGAGAGAGGCGACCTCACTCAACGCCTTCTCCTGTGGCGTTGAGAGAGCCGAGCTCACTCAATGCCTTCTCCAGAGGCATTGAGTCACGCGAGTCAGGCCCGCGGCGCTGAGAGAGGCAAGCTCACTCGCCGCTTTTCACCTCGGCGTGGGGGGAAGCCTTCCCGCGCCCATATTCGCCGCCCCCGCTCAATGGACACTCTTCTCAGGGCCGGCTCGCCCTTCAGTTGTGGGGTGTTTTTACCATGTTACCCCCTTTGGATTGCCTATAGTCCTCAAAAATAGTGAAGGTTTGATATTTGCAGACCATCTTTTCCTATAAATAGGACCCAAGGGGTACCTCAGAAGACACGCTTTCTTGTGCCTGGTCCTCCAGCGCTTTTTGAGGTACCTTAGCTTCAGCACTTGGCTAAGGAGGGGAAGCGCTCTAAGATTTTCCGGGTGTGTGGTGGGACCTCCGTGCTGAAGCCTTGGGTCTGTCCCCGGTCCTTTTCCCTTGTCACTTGGGCTTGTGAGGAGAGAAGTAAGTGTGCGACCACCCCTTTCGCAAGGGTCGAACTCCTCAGGGACCGATTTTTCGGTTTCAACAAGTAGAGCCGCGCGCTAAAATCCACGCACACCAAAAAGACCCCAAAACACCCGAGAAGGGGACAAAACTGCACGCACCCCCGCCAGAGTGTCGAGATAGCGTGCGTGGAGAAGCGCCCCACACAGTCGGTGTGCACACGTGGCCTGCACCTGCGCGGCCTACTCGCACAAGGCCGCGCGACCGGGCAAGGCCGCGTAGGGCCGGGCAAGGCTGCGTAGAGTCAGGCACCACGCGGCCGGGAAAGGCAGCACAGGGCCGCGCACCACGCGGTCGGGAAAGGCTGCGCAGGGTCGCGCACCACGCAGGCGCACTGCGCAAAGTTGCTCACAGCGGCAACCCAAAGCCGTGCAACGTGCAGCCTCTCCCTGCACACGGTCATGGCCGCGCCCCCCACGCGGTCGAGACAGTGCCCCGCGCGGCCGTGTCCCGCACAAATGCACCCCGTGCGGCCGCGCACCACCCGACTGGGCCCTGCGCGCGCACCCTGATCGCGCGTGCGCAAGCCGGCAGTGGTCGTCGTCACCGCCAGCAACCCCAGCCGTCTCGCCACCTCCGGGCACCTTGTCCGAGCCTCCCGGAGAGCACTTTCGTCATTTCGTCAAAATTGGTGATCTAGATGATTGGAATAGAGCGATGTCATTCACCAGCACAAATTTCTCCCAAGCACAATTACCACCATAACCCTCTAGAAAACTATAAATAGGTCATCAAGCCTTCATTTGAAGACAAGCAACTCTAGCTCTGAGATTTACCAGCGAGATCGTGGACTTAGGCCGATTCTCCGCTCAGGAATTCACTCTGCTCTTCTCTTTGCGCTAAGACTTCAACACGCTTTAATTCTCGTCAATCGCCTCCACGAGAGCACTCTCATCAAGGCTTCGAATCAACTAGAGCATCCCACCAAAAACTTCATTAACTTAGAGAATTATCAGCCGGAATGCTCTCACCCAGGTTCCTCAAGCTCAACAACTTTCCACGGTCGAAGCGCTTCAATTGAGGCTCTGAGGACTTGGCTGTTTTTTCTCATTTTCTGCACCTGTAATGGAGTAGCGGCCTGTCGCCCTATAAGATCAAACCAAACTCTGTAAAACTCTGAGAAGCTAGTGGATTTTGGCTCGGACACAGTTCTAGCTACGAGATTTTTCAGCCTTTTTGGACTTTCCACATAAAAAACATCTCTTGTCATTTGTTAAGGTTCAATTTAACTGTTTGCGAGCCGGATCTGATTCTGAGTTATGGCGGAGCAATTTCTCCAGGACGGGGAAAGAACATGCGACCCGCAACAATAATATATATATAATATAATATATATTATATTATATAGTTTTTGTATAAAGTGAAATTAAAATATAAATAGAAATTAAGAAAATTCATTTATTTATGATCTAAAATTGAATTAATTAAAACTACATAATATTTGGGGGCGGGAGAAGCCTGCCACGGACGGGTCGAGTATTGTTCGCTGCGCTCGTCGGAGGCGAGTCGAGTACTGTCCCGATGTGCACGCATTCGAGTGAGCTCTGCCTGCATAGGAGCGGTATGCGCCCACCTATGAGCGGGATGCACTCACATATGAGCACCCTAAGGCCGCATATGATTAGATATTCCAAAAATACAACTTTTGTAATTTTTAAATCAATTTCAATATGTTTTAACAATGCAATTGCATTTTTACAACATTCATTCAAAACATATATGAGTACATAAATTGAAAGAAAAAAAATATGAATTAATATTTCAATTTTTCATTTTGTAAATATATATTTTTACATAAAATATCAATTTATCTCTCTCTCTCAACCTCTCTCTCTCTCTTCCTATCCCCCCTCTCTCCACACTTTTCTTTCTCTCTCCATTGAGTGACTGAAATTAAAAATTTGACATATATTAGAAGGCTAAAATTAACTCATCTAATCCAAACTATTATTTTAATATAATAAAAGATATACATATTAATTAAAGTGATGTCCATAGTCTACAGCTAACTCCTTCAATTGAAATAATAGCCTTTGACCGATATCTATGTTTCTCGCCACATCTTCAAAATCGTGACCAGTCTTCCAAACATTTATAGCCTTAACATTGATAGCAAATTAATAAATGGAATATACAAGTGAAACAACTTGTTTTATTAATAATTAATAAAGTATAAGTATAGCCTATTAAGTAATAACTGATTTAGTATATTCCATTAAATAATTTTCTATCAAAGTCTTCAGAGTATCCGTAAATCAAATAAACTGAAGTCGATGTATGAGTAAAATTGGTTCAACTTTTAATTTTGTCCATTATATACTCTTGTAAAAATGGATCAAAAAAATCATCTTTACTCACATTTAATAATTTATTAAAATAATATTTGCATCTCTCTGGGGCTTATATATTTATTAATATCTTATTATCTTCATTTTTGATATACCAAAGTTGATCAAAAAATATCGACGTCCTTCATGTCTCTATCTATATAAATAAACTTCAAAAAAAATTTCTTATCAATATTAGTAGTACTCAGGGGCGGATCTAAGGGAGGGCCGATGGGGGCCCGGCCCCCCCAAGAATTTTGGTAAAATAGATGATGAATTTGTGTTTCTCTCGTCGAGTCAATGGATTTTGACTATTTATACGTTAAAAACGGTGTCTGAATAAGGGAGAAAAGGGCTCGAAAAGGTGAAGACATTTTTTTTGTTGGAAGATGAAAAAGTTGATATGAGATGTAACTGGTTTAATTAATTTTTATGGAAATAACATATATAAATCTAGTTAAGATAGCTGCAAAAAATTTTACCCCGCGAAGTTCACCTTTTTCTTTACTCATAGCTTCTTTGAAATCTCTGAAAGAAACACTATCGTAATCTTCAGCGCGATATAACACGACGTCTTCTTTACTTAACTCCTGTAATCTTATTTATTTTCTCAGTGTCTCCTTTATTACACTCTAGGAGTACACGAGATCAAAACCAATGAATTTTGACTATGCGTTTTTTTAACTTTTTGAATAGTTTGGGCCCCCTTGTTTAAATTCTCATTCTCTGCTGGAGCATACGTCCACACTTTTACTTTGAGTTCATTTTAATATGAAGTTCTCTTACTTTAAAGAGGAACTTTCATATGTCCTTAGGAGTGTTGACGAATGATGACGACAATGTGGTCAGTCGAATGTTTAAATACTGATGATAACACTTTACACTTTTATTGCAACTCATAGTTTGTAACAATGAAGTCATCTTAAACATTTTCATTCCAATCAACATATTTTTTTCTTGGATTTATTTACTTCATCATACAAATATTTAACCTGAATACCTGAACAAATAATTCAAATTGGAATTGTTAATACTTTTTAAATTACCACATCTCAAATTATTATAAAGTTATTCTTATGTATACTGCAATAAAGATCAGACCAACATCACACAATATTCCATTTATTCTAAAAACTGATAAAAGACCGAGCTCAGATGTCTCTAAATAGATAAATTACAATAAGAAATAATTCTTTTTATGACTCAATTGTGATATCTCTGCATGTGCAAATTTTGGTATAGACGTTGATCATAAAAAAAATTCTTCGCCTTTTGATTTGGCCCCCCCTAGTCAAATTTCCTGGATCCGCCCCTGGTAGTACTCAAACCTCAACAAAATATTTCTTTTTCTTACTAGCTTTCAATCATCATCATTGGACCACTATATATTCTTTAATTTATACACTTCTAAAGTCACATGGCTTAGAACATCTTTGAATGGAGATCTCTATATTTAGAGATCGTCATTATATCATGTTCTTCAAATACGAAAAACATGAAAAAAGCAATTTCAATCGTATTTTTCATATTTGGAAAACATGATATGTATATATGTATAGATGTATTTTATATGTATATAATATTTATATGATATGTATATATCTATATCTATAATATTATACGAAAACAAATCTTTGGTGAAACATTGCAAATATCCCTATATTGCCCTTATAGATGTATTCATAATTACACAATTATACAGAACTTTATATTACACAACTTTACAATATAAAAATAAAAATACTAGATATCCTAAACCTATTGTCTCTAGCTAGGAATGATAAGAGAAGTGTTAATGTTTTAACGTTAAAATATAATTTGTTTTACAAAATAAAAATTGTATTCTTGATTTATATTTTTTACGGTCATTTTAAGTACTCATATGTATATGTTGCGGGTCGGGCGGAGCCAGCTGCGGACGGGCGAAGCCCTCCGAGAGCGGGCAAAGCCCGCCGTCGCCGGTCGGATACTGTCTGAAAGTCAGATCTATCCTAGAGATTAGAGCAAACACACACAACAAGAATACAAGAAATAAAAATTGCAATCCAGACGACACAAGAATTTTATAGTGGTTCCCCAACAACTTGGGTACGTCCACTCTTCTACCACCCTTGGTAGGAATCCACTTCAAGATGAGTTGATCAGGTGTCTTGAGCACCAGAGAGTTTTTGACCAGGTTCTCACAAACCAAAGGAGCTGATTTTGACCAGGTTTCAGCAAAACCAAAGGTAACTTTTGAAGGGAGTTAAAACCCTGTACAGAAAGAAAAAGAAAAAGCTGATGTTGTCTTCTCTATCAACAAGTAGAGAGAAGCAAAGTGGATCTGTAGATGTTGTCAAAGCTCCCCCTGAGATCAAGAAGTAGTTCAGGAAGGAGAGCTCTGCACAAGGGTGATAGGCCTTCAATGGATGACTGCTCCAGCAAATGATGATTTCAGCAATGGATGAAATGTTAGTTGTCTTGGAGAGTAAATAATGAAGCCTTGATGATGATCTTCCAGTAAGCCTTCAGACTGATGTAGAGAAGTTGTCTCTTCAGGCTTCCTGGAACAGCATATCTGAGAAGAGCACTTAGTTGTACAGGTGGAGTTGAGTTCTTCCTGGAACTCTGATTCCTGTAATTTATTTTCACTGTATTCTGCTTTCTTCTTTCTTCACTGCTATATTATTCCTCTGTAAATCTGTGTATATATATCCTGATAGATGAGCAGTGGACATTTGAATAATAGCATTTATTACTGCTTCCTTTTGGATACTCCAACGGCTATAATACTCATAAAAGCATTCCTGTAATAGTCCTTTAATATAGCTGTATTGGAATAATAACAGCTGGCTTTAATAGGACAAAAGATATCCAGAAAATCCGCCTGGAAACTTGCATTCTGAATTCTAGTAGAATCGTCGATCTGCTTTGGACAGAAAGCGTCGACCTGAGCTTCTCAGAAAGCGTCGACCTGAGCTCGACGGAAAGCGTCGAACTCAGCTTCACATAAAACGTCGACCGCAGCTTGGACAGAAAGCGTCGACCTTTACTCAGGCAGAAATCGTCGACCTTTACTCAGCTAAAAGCGTCGACCTAAGCTCAGCTAAAAGCGTCGAGCTAAGCTTGACGATAAAACGTCGACCAGAGCTCAGAGCTAAAACGTCGATCAGAGCTCGACGATAAAACGTCGACCGGAGCTCGACGTTCCATCAGAGTTGAGCTAGACGATCTTGCAGAGATGAGCTCGACGATCTTCGACCGGAGCTCGACGATCGTCGACCTGAGCATAATGTTGAATTCTGTTTTCTCTGACTGATTTCTCTGACTGATTTCTCTGACTGATTTCTCTAACTGAATTCTTCAATCTCTGAGAGCCTCTGACTAACCACAACTTATGACCCTTAGCTATACATTGATGGGTCAATCTAATAAACTGAAAGACATAGTGATCCTGACCCAAATCTAAATTAGGGTGTTCCAACAATCTCCCCCTATTTGGGTTAGGATTACTATTTACATGAGAATTAAAATATTACAACAAATTAATATTACAAAGCATGAGATATAAAAAGAAAAGCTTTGCAATGCTGGCTCCTGTTGCTGTTAAAAACTGACTTCTGCTGGCAATGCAATCTTCCCCTATGTTGATGAAGTAATTGTGATTGGAGGAGGCTGAGATGACTCTTAAAGATGGATTTTGATTGAGTCATCCAGCTAACTATTATAGATGGTACCTGCAAAAAGCTATGGTAGAGATTGCTCTCTCCTTAAAAAAAGATATGTTAGCAGAAAAATGATATTTGTCCAGCAAAATTTAGGATTCTGGATCTGAAAAAGAAAGTCTGATATCTTCCTTCCAATAGAATTTCTTTTCATCAGAAGAGATTCAAACTTAGTGTCATGATCACTGCTGACCAATGCAACTAGAGTAGAGGACTCAATCTAGATGAATTTAGAAAAAGATCTATAAGAAATATAAAGTATCTGACAAATGATTCACATACAGAGGTCCTAAAATAATTTTGAACAAAATATCAATACGATAGAAACAGCCTTAAGAAAAGATGTTTCCTAATAAATTTATTCCAAATAAGAAAAGGATTTGAAAATATTTTAATTAGTTTATCCTTATATTTATGAATCAGATTTATGAAAAGGCAGACTGAGTTAGATGGTCTGAACTCATTTTGTTGATTAAAATATTCCTTTTTCCTTTGAATATATTCTGAAAACATTCCTCTGAGAAGTTTTGTTTCCTTCTCAGGTTTTATTAAATCTTGGTAGAAATTTTGAAGTTCTAATTTAACTGAACTAAAATTAAAGTTCGATAATACCTGATCCTTTTCAGGTTTTGAATTGCCTTCTGTTTGTTCAGCCTTTAAATTGTTGCAGGAAGAGTTTATGGCCATTAAGCAGAATTCTTTGGCCCTTGCTTCCTCTTCTTCATCTTCAAATGAAGACTCATCATCTGAAACATCCCAAATAATATCTAGGGATATTGATTCTTCTTCTTCAAATAAAATGTTGTGGCTTCTTTCTGTAGTTCCATCAACTGGTTCAGAAGCCATTTGATGAAGAGAATCCCATATCTCCTTAGCTGTTGAGCATTCAACAACTTCCTGAAACAAGTCATCAGATAATGACTGTGCTAGGATATTCATGGCTCTGGCATCAGCTAGCCTGGCCTTTTTAGTTGTTGTTACCGATGTTGGGAGACTTGTCAAAATAGAAGGAAAAATATCTTCATCAATAGAGTTCATATATATTTAATTCTTGTCTTCCAAAGTGCAAATTGGTTTATGTTGCACTTAGGAGGTCTGGTGCTAGAATATTCCATATTCTTGCTATGTGAAAAATATAATAATTAATCTAACTAGAATGGATCAAACCAGAGATCTTTTGGTTCAGGTGTTAGCCTGTATGAACAACCAACCTAGTGATGGTTTAGTTGTTGTATAACCAACCTGCCTCTGATACTAATTGAAAGTCAGATCTATCCTAGAGATTAGAGCAAACACACACAACAAGAATACAAGAAATAAAAATTGCAATCCAGACGACACAAGAATTTTATAGTGGTTCCCCAACAACTTGGGTACGTCCACTCTTCTACCACCCTTGGTAGGAATCCACTTCAAGATGAGTTGATCAGGTGTCTTGAGCACCAGAGAGTTTTTGACCAGGTTCTCACAAACCAAAGGAGTTGATTTTGACCAGGTTTCAGCAAAACCAAAGGTAACTTTTGAAGGGAGTTAAAATCCTGTACAGAAAGAAAAAGAAAAAGCTGATGTTGTCTTCTCTATCAACAAGTAGAGAGAAGCAAAGTGGATCTGTAGATGTTGTCAAAGCTCCCCTGAGATCAAGAAGTAGTTTAGGAAGGAGAGCTCTGCACAAGGGTGATAGGCCTTCAATGGATGACTGCTCCAGCAAATGATGATTTCAGCAATGGATGAAATGTTAGTTGTCTTGGAGAGTAAATAATGAAGCCTTGATGATGATCTTCCAGTAAGCCTTCAGACTGATATAGAGAAGTTGTCTCTTCAGGCTTCCTGGAACAGCATATCTGAGAAGAGCACTTAGTTGTACAGGTGGAGTTGAGTTCTTCCTGGAACTCTGATTCCTGTAATTTATTTTCACTGTATTCTGCTTTCTTCTTTCTTCACTGCTATATTATTCCTCTATAAATCTGTGTATATATATCCTGATAGATGAGCAGCGGACATTTGAATAATAGCATTTATTACTGCTTCTTTTTGGATACTCCAACGGCTATAATACTCATAAAAGCATTCCTGTAATAGTCCTTTAATATAGCTGTATTGGAATAATAACAGCTGGCTTTAATAAGACAAAAGATATCCAGAAAATCCGCCTGGAAACTTGCATTCTGAATTCTGGTAGAAATCGTCGATCTGCTTTGGAAAGAAAGCGTCGACCTGAGCTTCTCAGAAAGCGTCAAACTGAGCTCGACGGAAAGCGTCGAACTCAGCTTCACAGAAAACGTCGACCGCAGCTTGGACAGAAAGCGTCGACCTTTACTCAGGCAGAAATCGTCGACCTTTACTCAGCTAAAAGCGTCGACCTAAGCTCAGCTAAAAGCGTCGAGCTAAGCTTGACGATAAAACGTCGACCAGAGCTCAGAGCTAAAACGTCGATCAGAGCTCGATGATAAAACGTCGACCGGAGCTCGACGTTCCAGCAGAGTTGAGCTAGACGATCTTGCAGAGATGAGCTCGACGATCTTCGACCGGAGCTCGACGATCGTCGACCTGAGCATAATGTTGAATTCTGTTTTCTCTGACTGATTTCTCTGACTGATTTCTCTGACTGAATTCTTCAATCTCTGAGAGCCTCTGACTAACCACAACTTATGACCCTTAGCTATACATTGATGGGTCAATCTAATAAACTGAAAGACATAGTGATCCTGACCCAAATCCAAATTAGGGTGCTCCAACACTGTCGCACGAGGTCATAGGGGCGGAGCCCCGTGTCGGGCACTCGTTATATTATAAAGGAAAAGTTGCACCAATCTGATTATATTTATATATATATCAATCTGTTTTAAATTCATGAATTTTAAATTCATTTGAGTGATTTGAACCGTCCGATCTGTTCCACTATTTCAGCAGCCGTATGATCAAATCAATCCCCTCTCTCCACTTTTTCGTAGGGGCCCTAAACCTACTAAAGCGCTCCTAAACCTATGCGAAATAACTCCAAAATCAGGTTAGCAAAACCAACCCATTAAGCCCGCCGGCCAGCAGGCTGACTCGTCAGACCGCCAACCATTAAGCCCGTCGGCCAGCACGCTTACCCGGGAGACCGCCAACCCGCAATACTACTAACAAGCTGAATTCACACACGGGAATCACTATTTAAATCCGAAAATCTAGATATTGTTGGCGGTGTGGGACTAAAACAGGCGGGTGAACAGTGTTCGCGTCGCTATTCACCCGCCTGTTATAATTATACCGCCTGTTATATTATATATTATATATATAATTATAATAAGTATAACTCCTGTTATGATTATACCGTCTGTTATATTATAATAATTATTATATTATTTATAGATTATAAAAAGCAAGCTGGTGAACAGTGCTCACGCCACTGTTCACCCGCGTGCAAAGGTGGTAATTAATTTATTATTTTTTTGTTTATTTTTAATTTATTTTCTTTTTTGATTGATTTTTTTTTACTTTTTTGGTCGCTGTCGCGAGCGAAGCCCGCCGTCGCCGGCCAGGTATTGTGGCGCGTGGCCATCGGGCCGGAGGCCCGTGCCTGTCACTCGTATATATATATATATATATATATATATATATATATATATATATATATATATATATATATATATCATATTTGTATGAGCTCCGGGAGTGGGCGAAGCCCGGGGGTGTGGGAAAAGCCAGCCGGGTGTGGGTTAAGCCCCCCGAGGGCAGGCAAAGCCCGTCGCCACGGCTGGGTACTGTAGCGCGAGGCACTAGGGCCGGAGGCCTGTGTTTGTCACTCGTATATATTTATATGTAAATTATATTTATATGTATAAATAAATATATATATATATATAATATTTATAATTATAAATTATTATTATATTATTTTATTTTATTCTATTAATTTTTTAAGCTTTTTTATTATAAATTTGATAACTAAAATACAATAAACATTAAATAATTCAAAATAAAATATTACATTTGAAATTAAAACTAAAATTCTTGGTGGTCATCACTGGATTTGCTATGATTTTCGCACACGCTTTCCCAGTGTTGTTCAATCTCCTTCATACACTGGTATACTATAGTCGATTCCACCACACTAGCTTCCTCTGTGATGATCTCCTCCTAACTGAGGTAGAGCAAGCATTTGAAGTTCTTTAATCACGGTTTGCAATTATTAAGGGGTCATGTCGTTCATGGAATAAACATGTGGTATATGATATTATGACAGCTTGCATTATAATGCATAATATGAATGTTGAATACGAGCGAGATGAAAATAAATATGTCGCTATTTTTATAGCATCCCTCACTCAGAATGTTGAAGAGATGGACGCAAGTGAAATCGGAAGATTTTGTCAGTTCCTAAATCGGCATAAAAAAATCAAAGACAGAGATACACATTTTGCACTTCGAGATGCACTGATTGAACATTTATGTGTATGACATGACAATGCAGCAATATAATATTGAAAATTTATGCATATTAGCATGAATATATTTTGATTTTTGCGCAAGTTTAATTAACAAAATGTCTTCTCTTGCACTGTGAATGATAAATAATAATTAGAAAATATTCAATATTAGGCTCATTTTGTAGGTCTCGAAAAGATGATTTTATTGATATATTATATGTCATAATTGTAA
This sequence comes from Platanthera zijinensis, assembly GCA_039513925.1. Lineage (NCBI taxonomy): Eukaryota > Viridiplantae > Streptophyta > Magnoliopsida > Asparagales > Orchidaceae > Platanthera > Platanthera zijinensis. The sequence continues at coordinate 88,371,881 of CM077078.1, forward strand.
AATTATATTAGAAATATATTAAAGCCAGCCTATACCGATCCCAAGCCCGGATGAAAAATGGTGAGGGTTGTGTTAGGTAGATGGCTAGCGTAAAATTTAGTTACCCTTATGAATATGAATCATTTGAGAAATTATGCAAAGGTTAAGTTGTTCTCCTTAAGGTACGCGTCGCATGGTCCGAATGCGGCGTCTTGGCAAGGACCGTTGCATCTTTTGGACTTGGGTGTAGTATTAAATTTGCAAGAGTCCTCGTCGTATGATCTGAATGTTGTGTCTTGGCAAGGACCGTTATACCTCCAAGAGAACTTGAGTGTAGTGTTAAATGAGCAAAAGTTCTCACATATTTGACGTCATATGGTAATATATCGTAGAAATTGTGATCAACTTAGGTTTGGAAGTTGGAATATAGGTATGTTAACTTGGAAAGTGATGTAAGTAGTGCATATAATGATTAGGAGAAGGATACATATTTTATACTTGCAAGAGACTGGAAGGGTGGGTAGAAAAGCTAAATTTTTAGATAATTTAGGTTATAAATTATCGTACATAGGAAAAAAATAAAACAAGTAGTAGAGTAGGTATTATTATGGATACTACTTGGAAGGATGAAGTTGTTGGGGTAAGTAGAAAAGGTGATCGAATCTTAGCTCATAAATTGGTCATAGGAAAGGAAACTATTATTATGATCAGTGCTTATGCGCCACAAGTGGGATTAAGTGAAGCTATTAAAGTATAATTTTGGAAAGACTTAGATGATTTAGTAAGAGAAATCAACAAAAAAAGAAGATTTTCATAGGAGGAGACTTAAATGGACATATATGGAAGGAAAATGTATATTACATGTAACGCCCCAAAACTCAAAAAGGAATGGATAACGTTTTAAGACCAATTTGGTGTCTGGTTAGGTTCACACAGCCTGTGACACGGGCGTGTCCAAGGCCGTGTCCTACTCTGTGTTGGCAGGGCGGTGTCGAGTAAGGTACATGGTCTAGGACACGGGCGTGTCTGAAGTCGTGTCAGGCATACAGTCTGGGACACGGGCGTGTCCAGAGCCGTATCCTTCTCTATGTTTGCACGACCTGTGTCGATTGTTGTACACGGGCTGGGATACAAGCGTGTCCAAAGCTGTGTCCTAGTTAGGACACGACGGTTTCCTGTATCACTTGAGGAACACGCCCTGTGACACGGGCGTGTCAGAAGCTGACACGGGCGTGTCAAAAGCTGATACGGGCGTGTCAAGCAGTGACATGGGCGTGTTTTAGCACGGGTCCTATTCTGTGCTCGACGATCGTGGAACACGGCCTATGACACGGGCGTGTCATACAGGTGTGTCACAAGCCGTGTTCAGCCCTAGGAATTTGTTTTAAGGGCTAATCGAGGTCGTTTGTTCTATTTATAAATGATCCGACTGTACGGAATCCTCCCTGGCATGTTAAGTTCGGGAATGTAGGGTTTATTCCTCATTTTATTTTGGTCATTCTCTTTCTAAAGAGTTAGAGAGAGGGGAGAGCAAGGAAGAAGAAGGAGGAGGAATCCGGCCGCCGGTGGAGCTTCAGAGCCCCAAATCGCAAGCTGAGACCAGATCCGTGGAGGTGAGGCCGTTGCGGTGCTTTTCATCCATCTAGTTTCTTCTCTTCTTCATGGCGCCAAAGCGATCCGCTAGGGTAACGATTCTCTTTTTGGACATGTGAAGTCCTCTTTCTTTTTGCATAGGAAACCCGCTCTCGTGAGTGTGCGGTGAGTGGTAGGTATTCCTTCGGGTAGATATGGTTTATCTCCGTCGTTTTGCATATAGATTCCGAAATCGAAGTACGAACCTAGGCATGGTGTGTGAAGTCTACCCGGACAAGTTGGTCTGGGTCGGTGATGTTTCATTATGCATGGATTCCCAGAGAAGACTCTATGTCGATGGTTGTTTTTGTTTTCGGGTTTATACGTGGTAGATTGCAACAGGGAGTCTTAGGAATTAACTCCAAGATACACCCGGAAATCTGGGCAAAAGAGAAAGTTCTGCCATTTTGGTGGCCTGGGAGCCACCTTGTGCATAACCTGGTTATGTACTTTTGTATGATCGATAAATCGGGATTCAGGGAAGCTTAACTCACGCCGATGACTTAAATTGTTGTGGTGATGTGAGCAATGGGTTGAGTGGAACCGTACCCGCTCTATGTGGTTCGGTTTAAGAGGCCTACCGATGGCATAGAGGGCAGGTCTTAGGCTTTGGCTGAAAAAGACTATTAGCTCATGTTATTGCCATCCTAGGGGCGGCACTGGACCGAGTTCACCGAGAATGTTCCCTGAGAGCACAGGGTGTGTTGCCGTAAGTGCCTACGCTTGTGGTGAAGTGTGCTTAAGTTGTACTTTCACTATCATTTTTGGATTATACTAATGAAATTCAGGGAAGGAGCACCGCCGCCCCAAATAAGGGGTGGAGTCGTTATAATTGTGTCAGCTTTTGCTGATCGTTGCTTTTGTTTGCCACCTCTGCGGTGGAATGTTGATTGCAGGTGTTGCGAAGCCTAGTGGCAAGTAGCGGGCTAAAGCCCTTATTGCTGAGCCGGCCCTTGAAGGCCAAAGTGAATTTTTACTTCTATGCTTATGTGTGACCGGCCTGTGTGTTGTTGTATGGAAGACATTTATCCGGCAAGAGCACTGTTCGATATGGGAGCTCCACATTCCTTTTTGTCTGAAGGATTTGTATCGCGCTTCTGAGTACCTTCTTCGATGGCAATGGACAAATTGGATGTGTTGTTGCCTAATGGGTGTTCAATGCGTGCGAATAGAGTTTGTTGCATAAAGATACAGATTGGGAGTCAAGAGTTTGACTTGTAAGCATCTCTACTACCGATAGTGGAGTTCGACGTGATCTTTGGAATGTACTGGCTCTCGGAGCAGCGAGCATACATTGATTGCAACCGCAAGGAGGTCAAATAGGAAACTAATTGTGAGATGACATCTGCGGGCATGAAAGGGTCGAGCATGACTTTGATGTCTGCTCTTTAGGTGGTTAAGGAAGTTCATGCTGGTGTAGAGCTATTATTCACACTAGTGGAGGCTTCGAAGACTAAGCCTAGTTTGGACAGTATCCTAATTGTATCCGAGTATCCTGACGTGTTCCCTAACGATCTCCCTGGAGCCCCACCTCAGCGAGAGATCGACTTCACTATTGAGCAAGTGTCAGGTGCCAAACCTATGTCACGCTCACCGTATCGGTTAGCGCCTAAGGAGATGGCGGAACTGAAAGTTCAACTTCAAGAGTTATTGGAACAGGGTTTAATCGGGTTTAGAGAGAGAGAGGTAGGGGGTAGAGAGACAGAGAAGAGGAGAAAGAGTAATGTCATTTCATAATCCCAATGGTGAACCCCACACCCCTTATCTATTGCTTAAATACAGAGTAATCATAATCATTTATGGTCTGAATTGCCCTCACCTAGGACATTCTACAAGTGAGTTACAATGTGATAACAAATTAAATAAGCACAAAAAAATAAAGAAACAAAGTGAAATCAATTATGGGTGGGTTGCGCACGTCACTGATAGGTCCGACCCCTATGTGGATAGTACACTAACACTTCACCCAAGCAGATCTCCCTCATCGGCACCATCAGAGCTCACATATGTAATTCTCCGTGATAAATTCATGGTGGAATATAATAATTTGTAATTTATAATTAATTAATATTAATTAATGAGTATTAATTAATATTAATTTTGTTAGTTATATTAGTTAAAGTATTATGTATGTGTTTGATATGCCTCCCTCATCTATATAAGGTGGAGAGGCATGAGTGTTTGGGGATCCTGGAAGATCACTAATGTATTGGGCTCTATTTTTTTAGATCTCTTTCTCCCTCCTCTCTCCTTAGGACATTCCTCTTGATCTATCCTATGTGCATCTTTTATTATTAAGGGAATGCAATGTTGCTCGCTTTGAGTTCGCTTTTTCTTCCAGATCGTATTGACCATTGATGCTCACTTTCTATCGCACACATCACATTGAGTGGGTCGCTTGTCAAAAATTTTTGTTCGTAATAATTGGTCTGACCTGCCGTTTTTCCGCTGTGGTCGCCGCCATCATATTCTTACTAACCCTTCATTCCACCACCGGTAAGAAATCAACAACTCCACCACAATCGCCCTCCTCCATGATTACCCCCGCGACTTTGCTAAACGAGCTCTTCAATCAATATGATGCACTCCTCGCCAACACCCTTGCGATGGAGAACACACTCCATGCCAAACTTGACTGCTGGGTGTAACATCCCAATTTTCGACGTCGCGTTAAAATAAATTTCAGGGCCTGATCGCGCACATAATTAAACAAGCCGACAACATGTGGAAATAATTAATCAGTTTTAATTACCTTTTTATGCATGCCGAGCAATTATTAGTGAGTCAACATGCAATTGTTAATAATTCGTAGTGGTCGCGATGGCTTAAATTTTCATGCGAGTTTGTATCGCAAAAATATCAATTTTCATGGTCTAAGACAATTTAGTAATATTATTAATAATAATGCTATAAAAATATATAATAACAAGAATACATTAAATTCTTCTCCCTATTGCCGGTGTGCGTATTCCTTATATCGGTATTGCGGAAGGCGGTGCAAGAGCCTTTGCAAGTGATTGCGTTCGATCAAGTACCCGGTGATAATGGGTTGACGACGAAGGTCAAGCCTGTTTGCATTGAGGACTTTGTATCGTTCAAAGCGACTTCGTAACAAAGACATCAGGTATGGTGCAAAGTCTGTTGGGACATTGGGTCGGAAGGAGCTTCTTCGTGGGAGCGAGAGCAGACCATGCTTGAGGAGTTTCCAGAGCTATTCCGACCTCAGGTACAATTTTTAATTTTGTGTGTTTTTTTCATTCTATAATTTCGAGATGAAATTCATTTAATGGGGGAGATTTGTAACTCCCCAAAACTCAAAAAAGGAATGGATAACGTTTTAAGACCAATTCGGTGCCTGGTTAGGTTCACACAGCCTGTGACACGGGCATGTTCAGGGCCGTGTCCTGCTCTGTGTTGGCAGGGCGGTGTCGAGTAAGGTATACGGTCTGGGACACGGGCGTGTCAGAAGCCATATCAGGCACACAGTCTGGGACACGGGCGTGTCTAGAGCGGTGTCCTTCTCTGTATTTGCACGGCCTGTATCGATTGTTGAATACAGACTGGGACACGGGCATGTCCAAAGCCGTGTTCTGGTCGGAACGCGACAGTTTCTTATGTCGCTTGAGCAACACGCCTTGTGACATGGGCGTGTTAGAAGCTGATACGGGCGTGTCAGAAGCTGACACGGGCATGTCAAGCAGTAACACGGGCAAATCTGAGACCGTGTCCTATTTTGTGCTCGACGATCGTGTTCAGATCATGGGACACGGCCTGTGATATGGGCATGTCGCGAGCCGTGTTCGGCCCCAGGAATTTCTTTTAAAGGCTAATCGAGGTCGTTCGTTCTATTTGGAAATGATCTGACGGCCTGGAATCCTCCCTGGCATGTTAAGTTCGGGAATGTAGGGTTTATTCCTCATTTTACTTTGGCCATTCTCTTTCTAAAGATTTAGACAGAGGGGAGAGCAAGGAAGAAGAAGGAGGAATCCGGCCGCCGGTGGAGCTTCGGAACCCCAAATCGCGAGCCGAGTCCAGATCCATGGAGGCGTGTCCGTTGCGGTGCTTTTCATCCGTCTCGTTTCTTCTATTCTTCATGGCACCAAATCGAACTACTAGGGTAACAATTCTCTTCTTGGACATGTGAAGTCCTCTTCCCTTTTGCATAGGAAACCTGCTCTCCCGAGTGTGAGGTATTCCTTCGGGTACATATGGTTTTTCCCCGTCATTTTGCAAATAAAGTCCGGAATCGAAGTACGGACCTAGGCATGGTGTGTGAAGCCTACCCGAACAAGTTGGTTTGGATCGGTAATGTTTCATTATGCATGGATTGCCGGAGAAGACTCTGTGCCGATGATTGTTATTGTTTTTGGGTTTTCTACGTGGTAGATTGCAACAGGCAGCCTTAGGGATTAACTCTAAGGTGCACCCAGAAATCTGAGTAGAAGCAAAGTTTTGTCGTTTTGATGGCCTGGGAGCCAACCTTGTGCATAACCGGGTTATGTACTTTTGTATGATCGATAAATCGGGATTCGGGGAAGCTTAACTCACGCCGATGACTTGAATTGTTTTGGCGATGTTAGCAACGGGTTCAGTGGAACTGTACCCACTCTATATGGTTCGGTTTAAGAGGCCTACCGATGGCATAGAGGGCAGGTCTTAGGATTTGGCTGAAAAAGACTATTAGCTCACGTTATTAACGTCCTATGGATAGCGGTGGACCGAGTTCACCGAGAATGTGCCCTGCGAGCATGGGGTGTGTGGTCGTAAGTTCCTACGCCTATGGTGAAGTGTGCTTAAGTTGTACTTTCACTATCATGTTTGGATTATACTAATGAAATGCAGGGATGGAGCACCGCTGCCCCAAATAAGGGGTGGGGTCATTATAATTTGGTCAGGTTTAGCTGACCGTTGCTTTTGTTTGCCACCGCTGCGGTGGAATGTTGATTGCAGGTGCTGCGGAGCCTAGTGGCAAGTAGCGGGCTAAAACCCTTGTTGCTGAGTCGGCCCTTGAAGGACAAAGCGAATTTTTACTTTTATGCTCATGTGTGACCGGCCTGCGTATCGTTGTATGGAAGACATTTTTTGTTTTAAGTAAACACTTGTAAGGCCATAAGTCCAAGTACTATATGGTGTATTTGATCTGTCATTCCTAAAATGGGTTTTAGTGGACATTCTTGATGTGGTTTGGGTTCTTTACTTTTCAATCTTTAAAATACTTCCGCTAGAATGTGCTCTGTGTAGGACGTATTATATTGGTAGGATGGTTTCATTCTGTAACCCTTCGGTCTGTCTATAGTATATGGCGTCAGGCCCCGGCCGGACCTACTACTATATGCCATGTGACGGATATGGGTATTACATTACACAGCCGTTCATGGAGGATATGGATATGGAGAAATGAATGAATAAGGATGAACCATTTTAGACTTTGTCGTAGTATATGAGCTAATTGTATCAAATACGCTTTTCACAAAGAGGGAGGACCATTTAATTAAGTTTAAAAGTGAGCCAAATAAATTACAAATTGATTATTTTATGACTCGCAAAATAGATAAAATGATTTTTAAGGATTGCAAAGTCATACCAGGAGAAAGTTTGACAACACAACAAAGGTTAGCTGTGTTAGATGTACAAATTAAATATAATAAATTTAATATAAGAACAAAAATATTGCAAAAACTTCGGTGGTGAAACTTGAAGATGAAAAAGCAAGTTGCTTTCAAGAAGGCAATTATGGAATGACTAGTTGATGACCCTTATGCTGATCCTAAAGTCTTATGGGATGTTATGTCTTCACATTTAAGGATAAGTGGAAAGAACGTACTTAGAGTATCAAAAAGTCTTGCGCCCCCAAATAAAGAATCTTGGTAGTGGAAAGAGGAGTGCAAGACAAAGTGAGCGCAAAGAGGGTAAGCTATAAATCACACTACCCATGTAGGAATGATGAAAACTTAGCCAGATATAAAGTCGCCAAAAAATAAGCTAAACATGTAGTAAGTAAAGCAAGACGTCAAGCTTATGAAGAATTTTATAAGCGACTAGGTACCAAAGATGAAGAGTGTGACATATATAAAATTGCTCGAGCTAGAGAAAAAAAGACAAGAGATTTAAGTCAAGTAAAATGCATAAAGGATGAGACAGATAAAGTTTTGATGGTTGATGTGAATATTAAAGAGCGATGAAAAATATACTTTTATCAACTCTATAATGAAACAAGCAACAATGAATTGAACTAAGAAGAGTTAAGTAGATTAGAGAAGTATCAAAAAATATCGGTTTATCGTAAAATTCAAGTATCAGAGGTAAAAGATGCTCTAAATAAGATGAACAATGGAATGGAAGTTGAGCAAATGATATATCCGTTGAAGTATGGAAATGTTTAGAAAATGAAGGAATTTTGTTGCTTACATGTTTTTTCAATAAGATACTGAAGTCAAAGAGGGTGTCAGACCAATGGAGGGAAAGTATTTTGGTACCTTTGTATAAGAATAAATGTGATATACAAAATTATGTGAATTACAGAGGAATTAAAATGATGAGTCATACTATAAAACTATTGGAATGAGTAACATAAAGAAGATTAAGACGAGAGTCTAACATCTCGGACAATAATTTTGGATTCATGCCAGGGAGGTCGACCATGGAAGCTATACATCTCTTGAGGAGACTCATTGATAACTATTGAGAAAGAAAACAAGATTTTCTTTTGTTGTTTATTTATCTTGAGAAGGCTTATGATAGAGTTCCAAGAGAGATCTTATGGAGAGTCTTAGAAAAGAAAGGTGTAAATATATCATATATTGACATAATCAAAGATATGTATACAAATTCAATGACAAGGGTGAGGACATCTGGAGGATTAACACATGAATTCCCTATCACTGTTGACTTACATCAAGGTTCAGCTTTAAGTCCTTATCTTTTTACGACCCTTATCTTAGATGAACTTGCCAGACATATCCAACAAGCAATACCTTGGTGTTTATTGTTTGTGGATGATATCATTTGGTTGATGAGACGCGCGAGGGTGTAAATGCAAAACTTGAATCTTGGCGAGTGTTGGGTCCATTGATCCCAATGTCCTAGATTTGTAAGAAGTCAAACGGGTCAATAATATATACATAGTTGTATTTGATGTATGTTTAACTTCATGCATATAGGTTGGTCTTTGTCATAATGATTGGACATATAGTTCAAGAGACAATGATAGGTGGACTCAAAGTGATAGGCTGGAAATTCAGGAAAATCTCTAAGTCCAGAAGCGTTGAGTGAGGCAAGCTCACTCAACGCCATATAGCTAATAGCGCTGAGAGAAGGCTAGCAGTCAAAGCTTATAGTATTGAAAAGGCAGAAATGTGCCTAAGTCCACAGGCGTTGAGTGAGCTCAACTCACTCAACGCCATATGTCCAGAATCGTTGAGTCAAGGATATCATGTCAAAGCCTAAGCAGTGGAAGCTAGAAAATCGACTAAGTATAGAAGCATTGAGTGAAGCTTCATCACTCAATGTCATGCTGAGACTGTCAATGCCAAACTTCAGCAAGAAGGCAAAATTACAGAAAATTAGGCTAAGTATAAAAGCGTTAAGAGAAGCTTATAGACTCAATGCTCTCAATGCCATCAGGCAGAAAATTGAAGAATATTGCTAAGGCAAAAAAGCATTGAGTGAGACATATACACTCAACTCTCTCAATGCCAAGCAGAGCTGAAATATTTCTAAGTCCAGATTCATTGAGTGTGGCCTCTTTACTCAATGCCACTCAACGCCTAGTAGAGGTTAAGAAAATTCTAAGTCCAGAATCATTGAGTACTGCTTATCCACTTTTCGTCGAGCTGATCCTTGAGTTCGTTGAACTAAGTTCAGAATTCATCTAATATAGCTTTCACTTATTCGTCAACCTGAGGATTTATGGAATGTTGCTTGATTTCATTGAGCTAAGCTTTGAGTTCGTCGAACTGAGTTCAGAGTTCGTCGAACTCAGCTTTCACTTGTTCGTCAACCTGAGAATTTCTGGAATAATGCTTGATTTCATCGAGCTGAGCTCTGGGTTCGTTGAACTGAGTTTTGAGTTCGTCAAACTGAGGATTTCTAAAATAATGCTTTATTTTGCTAAGTCCAGAATGATGCTGACGTCAGCAAAGTCAACAAGTCAATGAATTTCATATTCATTATTTAAATGTTGTAAATTGACATTAACGTCGCCGACAGTCTACAATGAATCTCAAATTTATTAAGTTGAGGTTTTAACCACTGTTAAAACTGGGACACATGTCAATCATCCCACAAATCGACGGGATTATAAATAGCAACTGAGATAGAGATCGAATGAATTTTTAAACTTTGATTAACATTTTGAAAATGAGAAGCATGAGTCATCGTCTTCATCCGCCATTATTACAGAACAAAGAACTTCAATTAATAAATCTAAAGCATTCTTGAGTTTGTTGGTGCAATCAACATCTGCTGCAGCAAGTATAGAGGATCTCTCTGAGGAAGACGAATCAGTCTAGGCAAGCCCTAGCTGAAGTTGATTCACGATCCAAGCCAAGCCAAATCTGAAGATCTTTCTCTGGATCATTAAAGAATAAGATACATGTACAAAGTTTTCTCTAGACAGAAGGAGAGGTAGAGCGATTCATTTCCTACCAATAAAGGTTAGCTGATTGAAGACATTCATTCTTAATCTCTCCCCTTCATCAGCAAGAACAGGATCAAGGTCTTGAAGAACTTCCAGCACAAGTTGTAGATAATTGAAGATTGCCATTCTTGTTGCTGGGAAGCAGATTGGCCTAAGATTTTCTTAGCCAAGGAAGAAATTGACTCAGAGAATAATTTCTCTTGAGTCAAATCAATAACTCTTTCAAATTCAATAGATCTGTGATAGATCTGTGTTGAGGTCTAAATTGATTAGGCTATGTGAGAGATCTGTGAGATCTTATTATAAATCTTAAATTATAAGGCTGTGAGAAGGATCTGTGAGATCTATATTAGGGTCGTGGGCCTGTTATTGGATCCCTGTGTTGATCTGTGTAGAGCTATTTCTCCCAGCTTGTGTAAAGGGAATTTGTTCCTGTGTTTGGTTGTCATGTGATTATTGTGTGGAGGGTTGTGAGCCAGTGTTGTAAGTCTTAGTGGAAACTGATTGATCCGGTGGGATCATGCTGTAATCTCCGAGGAGCCATAGTTTTTGGAGAAGAGCCTTATCTAACATGCTGTTAGAAAGGCGGAGAGGGAGAGTTGATGTACCCATACACTAGGGAACCACTATAAAAATCTGGTGTGATATGTCTTGTGCTTTGCTGTGCTGAGTATTGTGTTCTTGAAAGTTAAATTAAGTATACACGGTAGGACATAAGTTATAAAATATTTTAAAGAACCTTAAAATACTACAATAACCTATTCACCCCCCACCCCCCCCCCCCCCTCTAGGTGATTAGCTACCCTTGTAATCAAATACTTTCAAGTGGTATCAGAGGAAGGTTACTCAAGAAAAGACTTAACAGTCTGTGGAGATCTCTAGGGTAGTTGTCAGAATGTTAAGATGGGTTCGGGAGAGAATCACAAAGAGCTTGGATCCATGAAACTTCCTCTCTGCAGGAAGGAGAATTTTGGCATATGGAAGGGAAGGGTCAGATTGTTCATGGAAGTATTTGATCCAAAGATCTATATCACAGTTCAAGAAGGACCCTTCATCCCAATGAATACATTTGTCCTTGATGCAAATCATTGGACTCCAAAGAAGTACACTGAAATTACTAAGGATAAAGTCATCTTAGTAATAATGGATAAGAGGGCACAAAACATCATAGTTAGTGTCATAGATGACTCCACCTTTCAAAACCTGGTACACTGCAAGACCTCAAAGGAAATGTAGGACACTTTGATAGTATATATGGAAGGTACTAAGGAAGTGAGAGATGATAGAAAGTCAATGTTAAATCAAGAGTATGAAATTTTCAGACAGATCAGGGAGGAGACCATAACTAGCTGTTATGAAAGGTTCTTCAGGACAGTTAATAAGCTAAAGACCCATGGAAGGGATTTTAGTAATTATGAGCTAAATGATAAGTTTCTTAGGCCTCTTACTAGAGACTGGGACACTAATATATGTGCCATTAGAAAAGTGGCTAAGCTGGTAGATACTCCACCATCCATACTGTTTGGTAAGCTATTTTCATATGAGATGCAGCTGACAGCAAGGAAGAAGGAAGAGAAAACTAGTAGAGGCCAGGCCAAAGAAACTATTGTCCCTAGTGAGCTTAATTTAGCAGTACAAGAATGACATATGACTTCGTTATTAAGTCAGGTGATCAAGATATTTCCCATAGTGAGTGTTTTAAATATCTTGGATCGATAGTTCAAAAAGACGGAGGTATTGATAAATATGTGATACAAAAAATCCAAGCGGGTTGGTTGAAGTGGAGAGGAGCATCAGGGATCTTATGTGATCGTAAAGTACCACTAAAACTTAAGGACAAGTTTTACCGTACTGCAATTAGACCTGCGATGCTCTATGGTTCTAAGTGTTGGGCAGTGAATTGTGTACATGAGCAAAAAATGGGAGTTGCGGAGAATAGAATGCTTAGGTGGATGTGTGGACACACGAGATTGGAAAAAATTTGGAATGAAAGTATTAGGGATAAAATAGGGGTAGCATTAATTGCAGAGAAGATGCGATAAGCACATCTAAGATGGTTTGGACACGTACAAAGGAGACCATTATATGCACCTGTTAGGTGTTGTGAGAGACTAGTCACTAGGCATGTTAAACGAGGGATGGGTAGACCAATAAAGACTTGGAATGAAACTGTAAGGAAAGACATGATGCACTTAGGCATTTGTCAGATTATGACAAAAGATAGGGCACAGTGGCGATAAAGGATTTATATAGCCGACCCCACTATAGTGGGATAAAGGCTAGAATGTTGTTGTTTTTATATAGATTATGAAACACAGATGTTTCTTAAATACACTAGTTTAGTAATTAAAAAAACAAATTAAAATGGATGCGTGCACATAAAAATCAATGCGTTCACATCAACTTTAAGAAGAATGACCTAAAACTTTTTTGTGTGCCTTTATCATTGGCGTGAACATATATATTATAGAAATTCAATATTATGCTTTTTTGTAAGTCTCAAGGAGACAATTTTTTGATATATTATATGTTATAATTGGAAAAATATTATAGCGGCTAAGAAGATTATAGATTTATACATAACTTTTGAAAATCAAATAATTATGTAATAATAAAAAATACAAAAAAATGAAGGGCGACATTTCCTCCGCCCCTCTGAATTTAGAGGAGAAGAGAGAGGATCGACATTTTTACCGACCATAATGCCGATCGATTTAAGCATTTCCAACCAACAAAAATGGATATTTCAGGGAAATACAAGCCGATTAGAGATGCTCTTAAGCTCTGTTTGACACAGTGGTAGCAGTTATAAACATGGGTGTTAAATTGTATTTCGTTAACATCCACCTAATGAACTTCTTCCACTTTTATGTTGAAACGAATGATGTTTGTTAGGTGATCCATAATGAATGGCAGTTTAACTCATGCGTTTACGACCCCCACTATTAGGAATATTGCTCTCAATGTTCCCTAGATTTGAAGAGGCATCGCCATCAACATTAAGAGCATATTTGTATTTGATGTTATTTAAGTTCATCATGTACAGGATGTTCCATGGAACAAGTTTATACATGTTATCTAAGTGTTTGTGACAGGTGGTCACAAGGTAGAGAGGTGGAGAGATAGAAATCTGGCTAAGTCTACAGGCATTGAGTGAAGCCAGTTCACTCAATGCCAGATGCTAAGGAATGATGCTTGAAAGACTGAAAATCATCTAAGTCTACAGGCATTGAGTGAAGCAAATTAACTCAACGCAAGATGCCAAAAAGCACTGAGTAAAGAAGGGATAGTCAAAGCCCAACAGTTTGCAATGCAGATTTGCGGCTAAGTCCACAGGCATTGAGTGAAGGTAGTTCAATCAAAGCCATATAACAAGAGGCATCGAGTACAACATAGTCTGTCAGAGCCTCAACATTGGTAAGGAAGATATTTGACTAAGTCTATATGCGTCAAGTGAAGATAGCTCACTCGACGACTGATAAAAGAAGCGTAAGTGAGGACATCTCACTCAATGCTCCAAAGAAGAAGGCGTCGATAGAGAAATGATCAGTCAAAGCCTAAGCAGAGATAGACAGAAAAATCTTTCTATGTCTAGATGCATTGAGTGAGGACAACTCACTCAACGCAAGATCATCAAGAAGATTGACTAAGTATAGAAGCGTTGAGTGAAGCCAGCTCACTCAATGCCTTATAAAAAAGACATGCAAAGGCAGAAGCATTGAGTGATGAAAGCTCACTCAACGTATTCATAATGAAAGATGCGGTTAAGTACAGAAGCGTTGAGTGAAGCCAGTTTACTCAACGCTTTAGCATGAAGACAGATAGTCAGTGCAGCGGCTAAGTCCAAAGGTGTCGAGTGATGAAGGTTCACTCAACGAACTCAATGCCTAGCAGGGGAGAAGTATTGGTTGTCGAGTTGGCGTTGAGTGATGAAGGGTCACTCAACGCACACAATGCCTAAACAGCAGAAAGATTGTCCAAGGACAAAAGCGTTGAGTGAAGGCTATTCACTCAATGCACTCAACACCTAGAAGTGCAGAATAGTTGACTAAGGGTTTTTGCGCTGAGTGAAGGCTATTCACTCAATGCATAAGATAAAACTGATAAATTGGCTAAGTCTATAGATGCTGACGTCAGCATGACTAAGCAAAGTTTCAAATTGTTGCGGGAAAGCTACAATACACGACATATGGCGCCGCAGGCCTACTGTATGACTTTTACTGATTAAGATAAGTTGCAGCTGTCAACTATGGCGGGTACCACTTCTCTAAGAGTCATTGGACAGCAGAAGATAAAGGGCTTGAGATCGGCGGAGACAACTTAACAGTTGGGAAGACAACTTTTAGGGTTTATCATTTCGCAAAGAGGCAGAACTTCATCATCTTCTCCCTCGCCATTGTTGCTTAGCTTGAAGCTGAAGTTCAAACCTGCTAGACTAAAAGTTCTTCCAGTTAGTTGTAGCAATTTTCAATAGCTACAGCAAGTTTAGAAAAGATTTTTGAGAAAGAAGACTATGTAGAGCCTTAAAATTACTGCAGTCAAGGTTAGATGATTGAAGATCATATATAACTGCCAAATCTTTGTCTTCAATAGCAAGTTCAGAGACCTTGTTTCTGACATACTTCCAGCACAAGCAGTAGTTTATTAAAGATCAACTTTCTTATTACTTAGAAAAAGTTAGGACTAAGTTAACTCAGCTAAGGAAGTAGTAGACCCAGAGAACTTCTCTGGAGTCAAAACAATAACAACAAAACTCTTTATTCTGTAGTATCTTAACAGATCTGAGTGTAGGCATATTTCATAAAGGAAGAGGTATGATCTAGTTGTGGATCTGAGTTGTATTGCCTATGTGCCTGAGTTAGGGCCTTTGGCCTAAGGTAGGATTTTGTTCAGATTTGAGTTGTATGAGAGTTTTACTCTCGGAGTGTAGGGCTATTCTCCTAGCCTGAGTGTAGGACTATATATTTAGTCTGAGGTAAATGATCTGGTGATCACTGAGATTTAGGAGCAGCTTGCTCTAAGGTAGGGCCTTATGCCTGAGGTAAGTCTTGAAGGAGACTGAGAGTTCTTGCGGGATCTTTGTTATAAGCTCTTTTGAGCCGAGATTTTTAGAAGTGCCTTATCTAACAAGTTGTTTAAAAGGTGTGATGGATAGTGTACGAACCCATAATCTGGGGAACCACTATAAATCTTGTGTGTGCTTTGTGTGATTGTCTTGAAAGAAACATATAACTAAATCATAACACACTAAAAGAAAAGATAGTCATAAATGACTAAGAAACCTATTCACCCCCCCCCCCCTCTAGTTGTTAGCAATCCTTAAAACTAAAGAATTTCAAGTTATATCAGAGGGAGGTTGCTCAAGAAGGACTTAATAGTCCGAGTAGATCTCATAGGGTAGCTAAATGTGTAGTACGTATGAGTTCAGGAGAGAACCATAAGGAGTGGAGCTCAATGAAGCTTCAAGTTTGCAGAAAGGAAAACTTTAGGATTTGGAAAGAGAGGGTCAGGATGTTCATGGAAGCCTCTGATCCTAGGATCTCTACTACTGTTCAAGAAGGACCATTCATCCCCATGAAGGTCTCTGTCTTAAATATAAATGTCCAAATTCCAAAGAGTTATGTTGAAATGACTAAGGATGAAGTCATCTTGGCAACTATGGACAAGAGGTAACAGAACATCATTGTTAGTGCCATAAATGACTCAACCTTCCAGAACTTGTTCCTGTAAGACCCCCCTCCCGGAACACAAGACACGCCGAGGGGATTCTTATTCCCAGAACAGCCACCTTGCGATAGCGTTAGCATATGGGCTAACCTGTACTACAAGACGCCTATCATGTCGGCTACAATCAATATCATTCATTGCCAACCCAACCAAGAATATAAAATAGAATTCAAATCCACACATAAGTAAAATAGTAGAAAATAAAGTGCATCAAATAAAAGAAGCATCAACAAGCTTCTATAATATAAGAGTATATGTACAAAATTTCCCAAAGGCTATAACTGAAATATCTCAAAGACTCACATTAGTAACAGATGACAGTGATGGTACCGTCACATCAATCCCTATTGTCCTTGCTTGGCTACCCTGCTGCATAACCTGTTGTGGCTCTATCTGCGAGCCGGGGTTTCCTCCTAAAAAGGAAGACGTAGCAACTGTTAGTCATAAAGACTAAGTGGCTATCACATTCGCTCCCCCGATGACTCCTCGGCACCGGCGGGTAAAAGGACAAGGTATAATATATATATATGCAGTAGTACAAATAGGTGGTATAGAGTTAGTCAATATCAGTGAGTATTATAGTAAATACAACAGATGAGTAAAAAATCTACTCTAGCAGTTCTACCATCAACATCAGTATATAGTGTAAATCTATGGCAAGAAATAACTTAACTTATATAAATGACCATACAAACATATAAGTTAAGGATCGGTTCAACAGTAAATTAACTCATCGTATAAGAGTGCTCATACAAACTTATACGATGGGAATCTTGTGTATGTAATGTATGTAATGATATGAATGCAATGCAATGACTCACCCACGATCATGCACATGCAACTGTTATGTTGACACAGACTTGTAGTTCCCACTTTTTGAGCAGGTAGCTAACCTCTCAAACGTCATCCGTCATGGCCAAACGGTGACAGTAGAGCGGGCATCTCCACTACTAAATCAACATCCACACTACCTAGCCTAAGCCTCCATACGCCTCAATGCTAAGAACACAACAACGGAGCTCACGTGCATACTACAGCTCAGAGAGGTCTTGGGTAGATGTACACTAAGAACACAACCCAAAATGGTCTATATCGTGGCACAGAGAGGGTCTTTGGGAATGAATACCGAAGAACATAGCCAAACCTTCCACTGGCATGGAGAGGGTCTTCTGGAATGAGCACAAAAGAACACAGCCAAACCATCTAAGTCTATCTATCAACTCCTATCAGTGTGATGACCGGTGAACCCGTAGACCTACCACACTATCCTTAACCCAAGATTATGACACCACGTATCAACTCACACCACATGCATTTCACATATAGGGTGTAAAGACCCTATCTGTTAAATAACATATAATAGAAGGTCCGGCCGGGGCCCCACATTTTATGCCACAAATAGGCGGCAAGGTCACGGGTTAATACTAAAACAGGTACGCATCCTAACACAGAGCATACCAGCGAAAGATTTTAATGCTAAACAAAACTCAAACCATGAATGTCCACTATATATAAACAACCACATTTATATATACTCACGAAGGAATGTACAACAAATACTCAAGAGTTTAGCCTTAAGGCCTTACAGTTACACTTTACAAGTGTGGATTACAAACATCGACGCACAGGCCGGCCACACATGAACATTAAAAATGTCTTTGCTCAGCCTTCGAGGGCCAGCAACAGCAGTAAGGGCTTCAGCCCTCTATTTCCCGCTCGGCTCTCCAGCACCAACACAGGGACATCCCACCATTTTGGTGGCAAACAAAGCAATGGTCGGCATTCAGCTGACCAATTTATAATGACCCTACCCCTTTCCCGGGGCAGTGGTATTCCTTCCCAACAGGCATAGCTTTTCACAAGCAGATATATCATACAATGTGCACTCACGCACAATCAACATATCACAACCGTCGGCCATGCAGCCCGATGATCCGTGCACTTAGGGCACATTCTTGGTGTACCGGAAATACCAGGGTCCCACCACCGTTCATGGTCCGAAACCCAACGGTAAATTGAGTAATTAATCTTAATGGCACGCAGGCCTGAGACTCTCATTATGCCACCGACGAAAGCCCAATGCCTTGGCGATCCCTTGTCAAGTCGACATAACGCAGGTACGGATCATCCACCCCGCATTGCTCAAGTTGTAATGCCATCATCGAATACCGAAGTACTCATGGCCAATTTACAGGCGCGGGTCGGTTTCACTTTTTCTGTTCGGCACTAAGCCTTTTTAAGAGCACACAACTCACAATAGCAACACTGTCCTCCAAGGATTGGCTTCACAATCCAAAAAGGGGAGTTAATGTCAGTGTCCCTCATGATCGCTTGGCGGGTTCAGCAGAACTCTCTTTCTGTACCCAAACTTAACCCAAACCCTGCAGCATCCTTCAGTGCCAGAAACCTGGTCTTTCATAGAATTCAGCACAAGAATCACGAGGGTATTTTCCTGGAATTCCACTCTAGTACTTCCAGTTACTACCCTTCACAGGCACAACCCATCGACTCCACAACATACACGTTTATACGCGGAGTATTCTCTATTGGGCAAATGAAACATCACCAATCCAAACCAACCTGTCCAGATGGGCTTCACACAGCATGCCTATTCCGTACTACACATTTCCGGATCGATATATAAGACTGGGTATTTCAAGAATCAACCTAAGGAAATCCCTCAAAAGCCACCCTTTTGTGGGGGAAATCCATGCACATGCCAAAGAAGGACTTCACATGTCCAAGGAAGAAAGATCGTTACCCTTGACGATCTCTTTGGATCCATGGAAATCTATCCAGTTGGAAAGCACCGCAACGGCCTTGCCTCCACAAATCTGTCCTCGGATCTTGATTCAGAACTCTGAAGCTCCACCGGCGGCCGAAACCTCTTCTCCTCCTCCTTCCTTGCTCTCCCTTCTCTCTACTCATTTAGAAAGAGGATGGCCAAAATTGAATGATATATCTCTCTCAAATCCTGTACTTAACACATCAGGGAGAAGCTTGGGCCATTGGATCCTAGGTGAAGGAAATGAACGGCCATAAATCACCCTGAAAACTCTATTTTTGGGCTGACACGGCTTGTGACACGCCTGTGTCCCAGGTTGTGTACCTTAAGCGACACACAAACTAACTTATCCAGAAAAAAACACAACCATGTGAAACGCCCGTGTCACAGGCCATGTACCCTGACACAGCTTCGGACATGCCTGCGTCTAGCCCGTTTCCACCAGGCCTCATTGCCGTGGCCAAATCCAAAGAAGGACACGACCATGCGACACACCCGTATCACAGGCCGTGTGCCCAACTCGACTTGCCTCTCGAGGGGCTTCGAGTGCATTTTGTCGAGTGATCAAGAAAACACAGAGTAGGACATGGCTTGGGACATGCCTATATCCCAGGTTATGTGCCTCACTCGATACATAATTGAGAGCCACTCGAGGCCGCCCAACTCCACACTCGAGTACAAAGAGAAGGACATGGCCTTGGACGTGCCCATGTCATAGGCCGTGTGCCTCACTTGAGACTCACTCGAGATCCACTCGAGTACACAGAGCAGGACACGCCTTGGGACACGCCCGTGTCCCAGGACGTGTTGCCCAGCCTAAACTAAATTTTGGGATTTGGGGTGTTACAACCCTCCCCTCCTTACAAGAAATTTTGTCCCGAAATTTAGATTCAGTAAAAAAACCAGCAATCAAGATATTATAACTTCACAAAAGTTTGATACAACTTGGCACGCACAGTACAATAGTTTACACAAACAACTCGGGAACTCAGCTCGTATGGTCTGCTCTCGTTCCCATGTTAGCTCCTCACAGCCACAGTTGTCCCATTGGACCTTGACCATCCCGATTGTCTTGTTCCACAACTGTTTATTAGCTCTATCCTCGATCTAAATGGGTCTAACCTTCGTCGTTAGCCCAAATTTGACTGGTACACGATCGTTTGCAATCACTTGAGCTGGATCTTTCACGGCTTTTCGAAGTACTGATACGTGGAACACATCATGCAATCCACTCAATTCTGCCGAAAGAGCTAGCCGATAGGAAGCTTCCCCAACTCGCTCCAGCACTTCAAACGAACCAAGATATCTCAGACTTAACTTTTTAAAATGCCGAATCTTGGACACACCTTTGAAGGGCTTGATCTTCAAATATACTCAATCGCCCATCGCGAACTCCATGTTCTGGTGCTTGGCGTTGTAGTACTTTGCTTGTCGATCCTGAGCTATCATAAGCCTCTCCCGAATAGAGCGTATTGTCAAGTTAGCTTCTTCGACTTATTGACGCTTATAAAGCTTGGATTCGCTTGCTTTTGCCCAAGCTAACGAAGTATGACATTTCTGACCATACAAAGCTTCAAACAGTGCAATACTGATACTCGCTTGGTAGCTATTATTATAGGCAAACTATGCCATATAGAGATGATCTTCCCATCACTTTCAAAAATCCAAGGTGCACATTCAGAGCATGTCATCCATCGTTCTATTGGTCCTCTGAGTTTGGCCATCAGTTTGGGGATGAAAGGCCATACTGAACGTTGACTTTGTACCCAACAATTGATGGATTAGCCTCCAATAATTTGACGTGAAGTGCCCATGAAGGTCACTTACGATGCTACGGGGAACACCGTGTAATCATACAATCTACTCAAGATAAAGTTTTGCCAAGATTTCCACTGAATCTTCCCTCTTATTCGGAAGGAAGTGAGCCACTTTAGTTAACCGGTCTACGATTATCCAAACCGAATCGTTCTCGCATTGAGATCTCGGCAAATCGTGCACGAAATCCATCGAAATATTGTCAAACTTCCATTCCGGAATAGGTAACGACTTCAAGAAACATCCAGGCTTCTGGCATTCTTCTTTCACCAAGGCACATGTTTGATATTTAGCCACATAATGTGTTATGTCTTTCTTTAACCCTAGACACCAGAATAACTTTTTCATGTCCTTTTACATCTTTGTGCTCCTTGGGTGAATTGAGTATTTTGTAAAGTGAGCCTCATACATCAATTCTTCCCTCAACTTACCCATACTTGGGATGCACAAATGACCCTCTTTCCTCAATAGACCGTCATCCCAGGAGAATTGGCCATCTAACCCATCCTTTACATAGCGTTGGAGACTTTCATCAAGTATTGTTGCTCTCTGAACCCTGTCTGCAAGGTCATACTGTACCTCCGTCTAGTTCAAGCATGCATTGGCTGTGGAATCCTTATCAACACAAGAAATCTCTAACGCTTCCAATTCCTAGATCAGATGCTCATCATACAGCCGCAACCAATTTGCCCTTACTGGAGTCTTACGACTCAAGGCATCTGTGACCACATTTCCCTTCCTGGGAGTATAATGAATATCAAAGGTATAGTACCCGAGGAACTCCATCCACCTTCGTTGTCACATATTAAGATCCTTCTGATCCAACAGGTACTTTAGTCTCTTATGATCTGTAAAGATATCCACTTTTATACCATATAAATAGTGCAGCCAAAATTTAAGTGCAAAGATCACCGCCGCCAACTCCAAGTCGTAGACGGTATAATTCCACTCATGCACTTTCAACTGGTGTGAGCCATAAGCAATCACCTTTCCAAACTGCAGAAGAACGTAGCCTAAGCCGCTCCCTGAAGCGTCACTATAAATATCATAGCCGTCTGTACCACTTGGCGATGTTAGTGCAGGCGCCGTGGTCAAATAGCTCTTTAGCTCTTCAAAATCTCGCGTGCACTCCGGCGTCCAAACGAACTTCTGATCCTTACTCGTTATCTTGGTAAGAGGCAAAGAGATCCGTGAGAAGTTTTCCACAATACGTCTGTAGTAGCCTGCAAGTCCAACGAAACTCCTGACTTCGGCCACAGAAGACAACACTGGCAACTCTCGTATGGTACTTATCTTTGACTGATCCACCGCAATGCCCTCTCCACTTTCCACATGGACAAGAAATGCCACTGACGATAGCCAAAACTCACACTTTGAGAACTTGGCATAGAGCTTATTTCTCCGCAGAGTATGCATCACCAAACATAAATGGTTCGCATGATCAGCTTCAAATTGAGTGTACACAAAGATATAATCAATGAATACTATCACAAGCAGATCCAAGTACTCTCGGAACGTTCGGTGCATTAGATCCATGAACACCGATGGAGAATTACATAGCCCAAACGACATTATAGTGAATTCATAATGGTCGTAGCGTGTTCCAAATGATGTCTTGGGAATGTCACCTTCCCGAATCCTCAATTGGTAATATCCAGATTTTAAATCCAATTTAGAATAGACGGTTGATCCCACTAGCTGTTCGAACAAGTCATCTATCCGTGGAATCGGATACTTGTTTTTCTCTGTCAGCTTATTCAATTCACAGTAATCAATACACAACCAAAAACTATCGTCCTTCTTTTTCACAAAAAGAATAGGTGTGCTCCAAAGTGAAATACTTGGGCGTATATAACCCTGTTCCAGCAAGTCTTGCAATTGAACTTTCAATTTAGCCACTTCCTTTGGCGCTACGCGATATGGCGAGCAGGCAACAATTTTCACACCTGGCACCAACTCAATAGTGAAGTTGATCTCCCGCTGGGGTGGTAACCCAGGAAGATCCTTAGGAAACACATTAACAAACTTCGATACAATCAGCACATCACTCACACTAGCCTTTGGCTCAATAGCCTGAATAAGCGTGAAGAATAACTCCACGCCCTTTTGAACAACATTGATGACTTGGAGAGCAGACGTCAAGGTCCTGCCTACTCCTCGCATACCAGCGAACTTAGTCTCAAGCTCGGTATTCTGGCCTAGTTTGATCTCCTTTGAATTGCAATCAATAAAGGCACGCTGCTCCGAGAGCCAGTCCATACCAAAGATCACATCAAATTCTGATATTGGTAGCACAGATGAGTTCAAGCCGAAATCTCGACCTCCTATTTGAACTTCCACATCGCAATCCCTATCTGCAAGCATCACACATCCATTCGGTAATAACACCTTTATGTTATCTGTCGTCACATTACTAGGTACTCCAATTCGAGCTATGAAGTCCTTAGATAGAAATGAATGTGAAGCACCCGTATCAAAAAGTGCTCTCGCGGGATTGTTCTGAATCAGGACAAATCCCAAGACAAACAGATCATACACAAGCTACACACAAGCTATGAAATATGAAAAGCAATCAATAAATTAAATTATACCTGTGACGACGTCATTTTGCTTTATGGCCTCCTGCTGGACAAGATTGTAAACCTGGGGCTGCGCCTGGGATGTAGAGGACTTGACCACTGCCTTTCCATTTTCAGCATAAGACGCTCCTGTCTTCTTTTCCACCTTTGGTGGACCAAGCCGGCAGTTACGGGCTATATGCCCCACTCTTCCACACGTAAAGCAGGTTTGGGACTCTTGCCCCGAAGTTGCCCCCGATGCAACTAGAGCAGAAACCTTTCCAGATAATTTGGATCTCTTGTCCAATCTCTTTTGGTACTTCGATTTTCCAGGACGGGGCGCTTTGAACTCTGGCTTTTTCGCAACCAAGCCCCTTTTATCTTACACCCATTTCATATCCTTCTCTAGCGCACCAGCAGTATCGATCAATTCCTGAAATCCTTGGTTCACCGAACTCGAGAGCAGGAATCTCAACTCATCCCGCAACCCTTCGTAGAACCTATTGGTTTTCCGTTGTTCATCAGCGAAAATAGACCCCGCATAACGGCCCAACCTTGTAAACTCATGCAAGTAAGTATCAACACTACTTTCTCCTTGTGTTAGACGTTGGAACTCATTCTCCATGGCAATATGTTGTGCCGCTGGTAGGTGCTTCGCTAAGAAAAGTCGTGAGAACTCCTCAATCGAGACTTGTGTTAATTGCCTGCCCCCTAAGTGATGTAACTCTATCTCATCCCACCATATCTGAGTCTCTCCTTCCAACAAAAAGGTAGCCAAGGTAACCTTCTGATCTTCATCCGTCCTTATCGTTGTAAATATATGGTTGACGCGCGACAACCAATCCTTCGCCAACGCTGGGGTTCCCATACCCGTAAACATCGGAGGATTGAAGCTCATAAAATGCTTCAACTGCCGCTCAGTTGTTCGAGGATCAACAACCTCAACAGGTTCGGGCCTTACCTCAACCCGTTCTGGCACCAATGTCGGTTGCGCCTGTCTGATAGGCTATGCATGAATCATGTAAAATAGCGCCTCAGCAATTAAGCAGACTATTTCCGTAGAAGGAGGAGGTGTAGGCACCTCAGCTGGTGCCACACTTTGATCAGAACACTGGGGCTCAGACTGCCCAGCACCACTATGAGTAACCTTTAGGTTAACAAGACACACATTAGCGACCTAGCACAAGCAATCACAACAATATAGGAACACACAGGTTCCTCAAACAAGTATATTTGCATTCCTTAGTGGACATTCAAGAGTTTATTAATGTTAAAGCAGGCCGCACTTACACATGCTCGCCACCCCACAAAAGAATTCGACCACGAATTCAAAAGAAGAAGACCGAGTCAAGCTGATACCAAAATGTAACGACCCCATCCGTTAAATAATATATAATAGAAAGTTTGGTTGGGGCCCCACACTATATGCCACAAACAGACGGCGAGGTCACAAGTTAATACAAACATAGGTACGTATCCTAACACAGAGCATGATAGTAGAAGATTTTAATGCTAAACTGAACTCAAACCATGAATGTCCACTATATATAAACGATCACATTTATATATACTCACAAAGGAATATACAACAAATACTCAAGAGTTTGGCCTTAAGACCTTACAGTTACGCTTTACAAGTGTTGATTACAAATATCGGTGCGCAGGCTGACAACACATGAACATAACAAAAGTCTTTGCTCAGCCTTCGAGGTCCAGCAGTAGCAGTAGCAGTGGATTAAACCCTCTATTTACCCGTACGGCTCTCCAGCACCTGCATAGGGATAGCCCACCATAATGGTGACAAACAAGGCAATGGTCAACATTCAGCTAACCAATTTATAACGACCATACCCCTTACCCGGGGTAGTAATACTCCTTCCCTGCAGGCATAGCATTTCACAAGCAGATATATTACGTGTTGGAACACCCTATTACTAATTTGGTTCAGGATCACTATGTCTATAGGATTATTGTATTGACCTTGTTGTATAGAGTAAAGGTCAACTAGTTAAGGTCTAAGGCTTAGGACTTAGGTTTTAAGCTTTCCCCAAGACATCCTAGTTCAGATGATAAAACTAGAAGAAGAATTCAATTTGTCATCGAGCTCAGATCGACGGAGCGTCAAACCCATTTTGACCATCTCTGAGCTCAAGTCGACGAGGCTTCAAACTGTGTTCGACGATCTCTGAGCTAAGATCGACGATTTCTGTCTAAGTCTAGTTCAGATATCTCCGAGCTCAGGTGGACGATAGTTGAGCTCAGATCGACGATATCTTTTGAGATCGACGATTTCTGGAATTCTATCAGTTTGTTAAGGATTTCAAATGTCCTAAATTCAGAGCATTTATTGCAGAAGATTTTTAGCTGTTATATTAAATCTGAAGCATGTTTCAAGGAAATAAAGAAGGAATGTTGTTTAGGTTTTTACTCCAGAGACAGTTGACATTTAAGGAAAGCTTTTATGTTTTTTCTAACGGCTACCTAAGAGATTTGAAGACTGGATTTAAAATTATTATTCAGAGAAGAAGAAACACATACACACAGAAGAAAAAAAAGAGAAGATCAATAACACTGAAAAGAGAACAAGCTTTTGATTTCTTCTCAAGTCTTCATCATTCACTCTCCAAACAACACACATTTCAGTTCTTGCTGAAATCATCATTTGCTGGAGCATTATTTTCATTGAAGACCTATCACCCTTGCAAAGCTTCTAGTTCCTGAACTCTTGCTAATCTCAGGGGGAGCTTTGAAAACATCACATCCACTTGTGCTTCTCTCTGATTGTTGATAGAGAAGACAACTCAAACTTTTTCTTTTTCTTTCCTGTAAAAGGGTTCTTTAAACTCCCTTCAAAAGTTTTGTTTTGGTTTCTGAGACCTGATCAAAACTCAGTGGTGGCAAGACACCTGATCAAAAAATCTATTTTAGTTTTTGAGCACCTGATCAAAAGCTCATTGGTGCCCAGGACACCTGATCAACTCATCCTGCAGTGGATTCCTACCAATGGTGGTAAAAGAGTGGATGTACCCTGGTTTTGGGGAACCACTATAGTTCCTTGTGTCTTTTGGTTGCTTGTTATTTTGTTTACTGTGTGTTGTGGATTTGTTTCTTGTACTTGTTTTATTCTAATTACTGTTAAGCACTCTACATTAAGTAAATTAAGTCTTCCACTGCTAAAGAAATTTTTATATTTGCAAAATTATTTTAAAACACTCTATTCACCCCCCTATAGAGTGAAGGGTTGATCTTACACTCACTTTCAATTGGTATCAGAGGGAGGTTGGTTGTTTAGCCAAGTTAGTTGTTCAGCCAGGTTGGTTGTTCAGCCAGGTTGGTTGTTCATACAAGCTAACACCTAAACCAAAAGATCTCTCTTAAGATCCATCCTTAATAGAGGATTATTTTTATTATATTTATTTTAATCTAAATTCATGGCACAGAACAAAAATTATGCTAGCACCAGACCTCCAGTGTGTAATCTCTCTAAGTTTGCACTTTGGAAGGCAAGGATCAGATTATACATGAATTCCATTGATGAAGATATTTTTAATTCTGTTTTGACATATTTCCCCAAGGCTCCTGCAAACACAAGCACAAATGTTATTCCACCTCCTTCAGGGACAGATGCTGACATAAAGAAGTGGAAGGTTGCTGATGCTAAAGCTATGAACATATTAGCTCAGAAAATGTCTGATGACATCTTCTAGAAAGTAGCTGAATGCAACTCAGCCAAAGAGATTTGGGATAAGCTATCTGAGCTTGTGTCAGGATCAGCTGATGAGAGAAAAGATAGGAGATCTCATCTCATCACTCAGTATGAGAATTTCAAGAAAGCAGAAAATGAATCAGTAGCTGACATGTACAACAGACAAAGTCTTATTATCTGTGAACTCAAGACATTGGACAAAGAGATTTCTCTTACAGAGATAAATGATAAAATCCTAATGTGCTTCCCCAGCACTTGGGATTCAAGGATCTGGACCATTAAGGATGTCATAAGTCTAAATAAAATCACTACAGAATCCCTATTGGGCAATCTCAAATCTTATGAGTAGCTCATCAAAAAAAGAGAAGAAGAGCAGAAGAAACCTTCTCCAACAGTCAGAAAGGAGAAGTCAATTGCTTTCAAGGCAACAGAAGAACAGCCTGAAGACAAAGTCATATGCAATAAAGAACTGATGAGCCTCCTCGCCAAGAGGTTCTACCAAATGGCCAGGAAGGACTTCAGAAAAAGGTCATCCAGAGACCAAGAAAAGCAAGGGTATGATAAATCAAATAATAAAGAGATTATTTGCTATGGTTGCAGGAAACCAGGACACATACTGCCTGATTGTCCAGAAAGTCAAAACAAGGACAAGAAGGACAAGAGAGAAAAGAGAAAAGATAAGGTCTCCAGAAGAAATCACTATGACAAATCCTCTTCTAGCAAGAACAAGCACACAAGGAAGGGATTTGTTGCTGAAACGTGGAGTGAAACAGAAGAAGAATCTGATGCATCATCAAGTTCAAGTGATGATGAGAATGATGCACAGGAAAAAGAATTCTGTATGATGGCAATCAATGCATCTCAGAACAACACTGATTCAAAACATGAATCTGAATTTGAACCAAAGCTAGAAGAAGACCAGGTAATTGATTCATTTGATTTTAATTCTGAGGACTTCAAGTCTGAATTTAAAGCACTATGCCTAGATCTACTCAATTATGAGAAAGAAATTATCTCTCTCAGAAATCAGTTATCTGAATACAGTACCTTAAGTTCAGAGAACCTCAAACTCTGAGATGAATTCGAATGTTGTAGGGAGCAGATAGCTTCACTGAAAAGTGAACTATCTGAGGCCAAGAAGTTTGAAGAATCCCTCAATGGGAGAAGTATCAAACTAATGGACATCACAAGCACAGTGAACTCAAGACTCAATAGTACACTGGGCTTGGGTGCTTCATCCAGCCAAGCTATTGTGTTAATATCTCCCTTTAAATTTATCTCTAATAAAGGAAAAAGAGTTGTGGAGGTAGCTATAAAAAATTTTGATCTACCCAAAGGGAACAAAGTTCAACAAAAATCATCGAACGGAGCTCGACAATCTTCGAACAGAGCTCGGTGATTTCATGCTGAATCTTCGAACTCAGGTCAACAATCTCTGATCTCTGAACAAAGACAAGATCGATCGCTAAATAGAGCTCGACGATCTGACCTAAGATCGTCGAACTCAGGTCCACGATCGTCGAACGGAGCTCAGAGATATGACAAGTTCTCAAAAGGTACATCAAAAATTAATTCTAGATATCCTACATCTCAAGGGTTCAACCCTTATACTGAATGGATAATACCCCCTAGAAGATATCATCCTGAAGGATATAAGAGTCAACAAAAGATGTCTTTTATTTCTGATTTCAAAGGTTATCAAGCTATACCCAAGGAAAACTGGGTCAAAAACAAATGAACTGTTATTTGTGCAGGTGAATACCTATCCAATCATGGACCAGCACTGGTATCTGGATAGTGGGTGCTCCAAGCACATGACTGGAAGCAAGGGTAACCTAGTATCCTTCAAGGCTAAGCATGGACCCAAAGTGATGTTTGGAGATTCGAACTATGGACAGACCAAAGGATATGGTGCAGTCCAAATAGGGTCAGTAACATTCAAAAAGGTAGCATATGTGGAAGGACTGAAGTACAACATTATTAGTATCAGTCAGTTATATGATGAAGGTTACAAAGTCACATTCAACAAATCTTCATGCCTCATCAAATCAGAAGACAACACAACTGTGTTGACAGGTAACAGAAGAGCTAACATCTATCTAGTAAATTTTCAATCAACCAAGGTAGATATCTGTTTATTTAATTCTCTTAGCAAACCTAATTAATTATGGCATAAGAGATTATGACATGTTAACCTTAGAACCATTGCTAGGCTATCCAAGGACAACCTTATTAGAGGCCTACCTTCTTGCCCCTACAAGAAGGAAGGACTCTGCAGGGCTTGTCAATTAGGCAAGCAAACTAAAAACAGCTTTAAGTCACTTAATACGAGTGATTCACCTAGGATTTTGTACTTATTACATATGGATCTGTTTGGACCCATTACTGTACAAAGCCTAGGAGGGAAATCTTATACTTTAGTAGTTGTAGATGACTTCTCTAGATTCACATGGGTATTCTTTCTGAGGAAGAAGTCTGATAACTTCAAATGTTTGACAGAGTTTCTCAAACGTATACAGATTGAGTTCAATACTCACATAGCCCTGATCAGAAGTGATCATGGGACAGAGTTTGATTCTCTTCTTATGCAAGAGTTCTGTCAAAAGGAAGTGATCAAGCACATTTTCTCAGCTCCTAGAACTTCTCAACAGAATGGGGTAGCTAAAAGGAAGAATAGAACCCTTATTGAATCTGCCACAACATTGTTGACAGATGCTCACCTTCCTCTATCCTTTTGGGCAGAGGATATGAACACTTCAAATTATGTTCTGAATAGAAGTTTGATACATAAGCTAAAGGGCAAGACTCCCTATGAATTACTCAAAGGGAAGAAACAAAAAGTTAATTATCTTAGGATTTTTTGTTGTATTTGCTACATTCATAACAATGACAAGAAATACTTAGCAAAATTTGGAGCCAAAGCTGATGAAGGAGTGTTTCTGGGATACTCCATGATCAGTAAGGCCTATAGGGTTTATAATAAATCATCTCATAAAGTTGAAGAAACAGTGCATGTCTCTTTTGATGAAACTAATATGTCTTACAAGGAGAAGAGCACTTCTACAATAGACCCTTTGTAGGTACATTCTCTATCAGAGAATTTGGACATGCTGAATATCATTGAAAAAGATCCATCACCTTCATTCACTCAACAAGAAGCTGAAAGTAGTGAAAATGAAGATGACAGTCAGATTTTAGCAAGTCATTGTGACAATCAAAATGAAGAGTCAGTTGTTGTTCCACAAGAGAAAATAACAACACAGGTTGGTGAACAATCAACACCCATTGTTGATTTAGTAACAATAAAAGATCATCCAATCTCTCAAGTGATTGGAGACATCTCAACAGGTGTGCAAACAGGAAATCAGATCAATCAACATCTGAAGCACACTTGCTTTCTTTCTCAAATTGAGCCTCAATCCATACAAGATGCAGAACAAGATCCAAACTGGATCATTGCAATGCAAGAGGAATTAAATCAATCTGAAAGAAACAAAGTTTGGGAGCTAGTACCAAAGCCAAAGAATCATCCCATTGTTGGAACAAAATGGGTATTCAGAAATAAGTTAGATGATCAAGGAATTATTGTAAGAAATAAGGCAAGGCTGGTTGCTCAAGGATATTCTCAAGAAGAAGGCATAGACTATGACCAAACCTTTGCACTAGTTGCAAGGTTAGAGGCCATAAGAATCTTCCTAGCATATGCAGCTCACAAGAAGTTCAAAGTATATCAAATGGATGTCAAAAGTGCATTCCTTAATGATGATATCAAGGAAGAAGTTTATGTAAAACAACCTCCAGGTTTTATCTCTTTAACTCACCCTGATTTTGTTTATAAATTGCATAAAACATTATATGGTCTCAAACAAGCTCCTAGAGCATGGTATGAGACCCTAGCTTGCTTTCTCTTGGAAAATGATTTTAAAAGGGGCAGAGTAGACAAAACTCTTTTTATTAGAACCCATAAGTCCAATATCCTACTAGTACAAATCTATGTAGACGATATTATTTTTGGTTCTACTTATTCAAATTTGTGCAAAAGGTTCTCCAACCTAATGCATTCTAAGTTTGAAATGAGTAGCATGGGTGAGCTATCTTTCTTTCTAGGATTGCAAGTCAAACAACATGCTGATGGCATCTTTATTTCTCAAACCAAGTATGCAAAAGAATTGGTTAAGAAATTTGGTGTGTCTGATGCAGCCTCTATGAAAACACTCAGGCCTACTAATGTTGTATTAGATGCTGATGAACATGGGAAACCAGTTGATCAGACCACATATAGAGCAATGATTGGCTCCTTATTATATCTTACAGCTAGTAGACCTGATATAATATTTGCTATATGCATATGTGCTAGATTCCAAGTCAGCCCTAGAGAGTCACACCTCACATTAGTTAAGAGGATTCTTAGGTATGTGAAAAGTTGTCCAAATCTAGGTCTCTGGTATCCAGCTGATTTAGGATTTGATTTAACTGGATTTTTTGATGCTAATTATGCTGGTTGTAGAGTAGACAGGAAAAGCACCAGTGGAACTTATCAGTTTCTTAGTGACAGACTTGTCTCCTAGTTTTGCAAGAAAGAAACATTTGTGTCCACATCAACTGCTGAAGCTGAATATATGGCAGCAGGTAGTTGTTGCTCATAGATATTGTGGATTCAAAATCAGCTCCTGGACTATGGCTACAACTTAGAGAATTCCAAAATATTTTGGGATAATACTAGTGCTATTTCCATAGCTCAAAATCCAGTCCTCCATAGTAGGACCAAACACATAGAGATTAGGCATCGCTTCTTAAGGGATAATGTAGAGAAAAGTAAAATTGAACTAGAATACATTTCAACTGATTTACAAAGGGGAGATATTTTCACCAAACTCTTGGATGAAAAAGAAACACACTTTCTTCCTTAATAAGTTAGGAATGTTAGATGGAGGTAGTCTTAATTAAGTTCCAAGATCTTAAAACCTAAAAATTGACAAAGACTAGGTTAAAAATTTGAGTTTCCTAGTGTCTGTAGATTTTCTCTGAACTCTGAACTGCGCTCGATGTTTTTCATGAAGATCGTTGAACGGAGCTCGGCATTTTCTTCTCGGTCAGCGATCTCAAATATCATCGAACGGAGATCGACGATGTTGAGACCCTTCAGTTTCCCCTAGAGTCGCAGATCGTTGAACTGAGTTCAACGTTCTTTCCCTTTCTGCGTCGAACCCTAATATAAAATCATTTTTCAGGCATCGTTCTTTTTTGTGCGCTTTCATACCTTCTAAAGAAATTCCTTTCCCTCCAAACTCTTATACACTTGATCTTGTTTATTTTTGCAGGAAATATGTCGGTCTCAGTTGCCATTCTAGCCGCAATGAAGTTCGACATTGGCTTCGATATTGAGATGGAATCTTTTGAGGGAACTGATCAGAAGTTTAAGGACATTCTGGAACTCTTCAAGGAACAATAACTTGTGAATATTATGACTACCAGAATCAAGTTAGCAGCAGATGAGATAAAAGAATGGGTCTATACTGCCCATAATCTGGATCAAAATATAGTTATTGGAACCATCTCAGGGACACAGGTATCCCTAACCCCAGGTATTCTTACAGAGGTTTTTGGATTAAGTAATGGTAATGATAGCATAAAACTATCAGGAGTAGAATTCTCTGTAATGTTAGATAAAATGGGTCATTATTCTGAGAACCCTAATAAACTGCTGAAGAAGAATCTATCCATGGAATATAGATTTCTAGCAGATATTGTAGGAAAGGTCATTTTGGCCAAGCATTCAGCACATGATACAATTTATAGGTATCAATTTTGTTTAATGGCTACTATAGTGGATAAGAAGCACCTGGATTGGGGAGCCATTTTCTTTGATTTACTTAAGAAAAATATAAATAAGAATTTTGTCAATTTTGGAAGGATTTTGGGCCTATTCCTGCAGAATAGGTGCCCACAGTTGTTGGTGTCCAATGGAATGCACATTAATGCTTCCAAGTGGCTTTCTTCTGCCCTATTTGGCAAGTGGGAGAGACAGATTGTCAAACCCAGTAAGGCTTCTCCAGCCAAGACTTCTTCAGGCACAAGGACTGAAACAGTCACTCCTCCTCAGTCCACTGCCCCATTAGAAGTTTTGTCATCCTCTTCCATATCCTCTCTTCCTTATCATCATCCAGTTACATCATCCATTCATCCACTTCCAATAACTTCTCCACCTCCTCCAGTAACCCATCAAGAAGCTTTCCATCCACTACACTTTTGTCCCCCCATAGACATTCACTCATCTCTTTAGTTTACATCCTTCAATCTACTAGATGACTCCTTCATGGATGCTTCTCCTTCTTCACCACAAGAGTTTCCATCCCCCTCCACTTCTCTTCAACAACTCCTCAAGGATACCATCTGTAACGTCCCGAAACTCAAAAGAGGGACGAGTGACGTTTTAAGACAAGTCTGGGTTTTGGAGCAGGTGACACGGGCGTGTCACAGGCGTGTCACGGGTGTGACACGGGCGTGTTCGGCCACGGGTCATGTGGTCGACGTTTTGACGATCAGAGATCATCGAGTTGAGGCACACGGCCTGGGACACGGGCGTGTCCCAGGGCGTGTCACGCTAGGGAGTTTTCTGAGTCTTGTACACGGACCATGACACGGGCACAAACACGGGCATGTCACATGTGACACGGGCGTGTCGGGTGCCATGTCGCAGGCCGTGTCCTCCTCGGGAAGTAAGTGTGGGTAGTTGGACACGGTCCATGACACGGGCACAGACACGGGCGTGTCACATGTGACACAGGCATGTCGGGTATCGTGTCGTAGGCCGTGTCCTTCTCGGGAAAAGAATGTTGGTCATTACACACGGGACATGACACGGGTAGTGACACGACCGTGTCACATACGACACGGGCGTGTTGGAAGCCGTATCGAATGCCATGTGCTGGTTATCGCGTCGGTCGAGACGGCGAATGGGTGACACGGCCATGCACACAGCCGTGTTGCAACCCGTGTTCGGCCCATATTTTGTAATTTCAGGCCTAATCGTGGCCGTTCATTTCCTTGGCTTGGGATCCGATGGATGGGGGTGGATGCTGGCGGTTTAAACCCGAAAACAGGGTTTGCAATCCCTCATTTCATCCCCTTGGTTCTCTTTCTAATGTCTAGAGAGAGGGGAGAGCAAGGAGGAGGAGGAAGGCCAAGATCCGGCCACCGGTGGAGCGTCGGAGCTCCGAATCGCGATCCGAGTCCAGATCCGCGAAGGCGACGCCGTTGCGCTGCTTTCCAACTGCGTAGATTTTTCATGGCGCTGTGGAAGAATGCAAGGGTAACGATTTCTCATCCTAGGGCATGTGAAGCCCTCTTTTCCTTGCATAGGAAGCCCTCTCTCGCGAGTGAGCAAAGAGTTGGAGCGTTCCTTGGGGTAGATATATAAAGTACCCCTTATATAGAGTTCGTATGCGAAAACGTGCATAGGCATTGTGTGTGAAGCCTATCCAGAAAAGTTGGTCTGGATCGGTGATGTTGCATTGCATATGAATTGGGGAAGACTCCGGGTGTTTGGGCATTTTTTGGGTTTTCTACATGGTAGATTGCAGCAGGGTGTAACACCCCTACCCGTTACGTGCAACATAGTAGAAGGTCCGGTCGGGGCCCCACACCATGTCTTACAAACAGGCGGAGACGTTACTAAGTAATACCAAATACACATCCTATCACAGAGCATTCTAGCGGAAGTTTAAAGGGTTGCAAGAATGAACTCAAACATCAACAAAAAAGTCCACAACTAAACCAAACATGCCATAATAGAAAACCACAAGTACGACCTTATGGCCTATTACAAGTGTTACTCTTTATACAAGAAGGTATCTTCCATACTTCGGCACACAGGCCGGCCACACATGGGTTCTTACACAAGGTACAAAAATAGCCTTCAAGGGCTAGCACTCAGCAGCAGCAGCTTAGGGTCTTCCGCCCTCATCCCTGCTTGGCCCTTTTTGACCTGCACGCAAAAGATCCACCAAGCAGTGGCAAACAAAGCAACGGTTAGCATTTGGCTGACCATTTATAACGACCCTGTCCCTGGCACGGGACAGCGGAATTCCTTCCCTGCATAGCACTTATATACAATCAAAAGGGTATGCTTTAGCACATCACACTTGTACGCCCGTACAAGTCATCATCCATCACAAACGTCGGCACGACGACCCGACGTTCCATGCTCTCAGGGCACATTATCGGTGTATCGGAAAACCAGGGTCCCACCACCGTCCAGAGGTCCCAGACATGACGGTAATTTGTGAGCATTCCAATCCTCCATGGCTCAAATAGCCGGAGCGATTCTCATTCTATGATCCTAACAGGGCCTTAAGCACCCCACGGTTAGACAACCAGAACGCGGGTACAGATCAGCCTTTCCCGTAGCTCACATACGTCAGACGTCGATCAGGACTGACACGGGTACAGCTTCACCTTGCCCGTTCGCCACACAGGCTTTTCCACAGTTGCAGCCCCACCGGCTCAACAAGTAGCATTCACAACTACAAGGGTTGAGATCACACAGCAACAACCCATCCACATACTATCCTGTTGCACCAAGCTGCAGGTGTCCACCAAGAACATCACACGCATCACAATAATACAGAGTCTTGCTCTGATATGCATACAATCATCACCACTCTGGACCAATCCTGTCCAGATGGCTTCACACAGCATGCCTACCCGTACTTCTCGCTTTCGGGACTACTCCAATAAGAATCAAGGGATGGAGTTCAACATCCCAAGAGAATTCAACTCTACCTTTGTAGAGGATTCATGCATATGCAAAAAGGAAGAATTTCACAAATCCAAGGAGGAAATCATTACCCTTGGAGGACGTTTTGGAGCCATGGAAAGCACTGCTTGGAGCTCTGCCTTCCCGAATATGGCCTCCGATCGCGAATCCGAGCTTGGACTAGCTGGATCTCCCTTTCCTTCCTCCTTCTTCTTCCTTCCTTCTTCCTCTTTCCTTCTCTCACTTAAGAAGATAAAGTGAGGAAAAGCTTGCTGGTTCGGGGTCTTAAAGGGGCTGGAAAAACTGAAGACCACCAGATATGGAAAGAGGGAAACAAACGGCCGAGATCTGCAGAAAAAGTCAATTTCGGCCCTGACACGCCCTGTGACATGCCCGTGTCACAGGCCGTGTCCCTTAAGCGGCCCTTACGCGGCAAAGAACCGCCTCACTACATGGGTTAAACACGCTCGTGACCACCGCCTAACCTGACACGGCCTGAGACACGCCCGTATCTCTGGCCGTGTCGCCTCTCTCGACGAATCTCGTCGATCGCCAAGATTATACTCGCCGATCGTCGACATGATCTCGCCGATCGTCGAGAAGGAAACGCCATGTGACACGCCCGTGTCACAGGCCGAGTCACCTCTTCTCGTCGATCGTCGATCACGATGCTCAACGATCGCCGAATGCGCGACCTACAGCAACCCGAGGATGACACGCCCTGGGACACACCCGTGTCTCAGGCCATGTAACTCCAAAAACACCTGAAACCCAACTTTGAAACTTACTTGAGAACAGCTCGAGTAGTTGCTTGACACGCCCTGGGACACGCCCGTGTCCCAGGCCGTGTCACTTGGCCTGAAAACCAAAACTGGGTTTTGGGGTATTACAATCCTCCCCTCCTTGCAGAAAATTTCGTCCCGAAATTTGAATGACTGAAAAACTCAATAAAGTCTATATTTCTTGATTCTTACACGGTCTAAAACATAACCACTTACAAAAATAACTCGGGAAATTCTGTCCGCATGGTTTGCTCACGCTCCCAAGTAAGCTCTTCTTGGCCACAATTATCCCACCAGACTTTGACCATCCCAATTGTTTTGTTCCTCAATTGCTTCTCGGCGGCATCTTCAATCCGAATGGGCCTAACCTTTGTAGTTAGCCCACTATCGACTGATACTTGATCTGCAACTACCACTTGCGACGGCTCTTTTATTGCTCTTCGCAGCACCGATATATGAAACACATCATGTAAACTACTTAACTCAGGCGGTAGCAATAACCGATAGGCTGCCTCACCGATGCATTCAATAACCTCAAAAGGTCCTAGATACCTCGGGCTCAACTTTTTCAGACGCCGTATCCTGGACACACCTTTAAAAGGTTTGATTTTTAAATATGCCCAATCACCCACCGCAAACTTTACGTTTCGGTGCTTGGCATTATAATATTTGGCCTGCCTATCTTGCGCAATTAACAACCTTTCACGAATTGTATGCACCGTTTCATGCATATCAGTCACATCTTGCCGCTTGTAAAGCTTCGTTTCACCCGTCTCTGCCCAAGATAACGGTGTGCGGCACTTCCTGCCATACAAAGATTCGAAAGGGGTCATCTGAATACTGGCCTGGTAATTGTTGTTATAGGCAAATTCAATCATGAACAAATGATCTTCCCAGCGACTTCCAAAATCTAGCGTACACATCCGGAGCATATCTTCCAACGTCCTGTTGGTTCTTTCAGTTTGCCCGTCCGTCTGGGGATGAAAGGCCGTACTGAAATGCAACTTTGTGCCCAACAGCTGATGAATTAGCCTCCAATCTCCTGATGTGAAGCGTCCATCTCGATCGCTAACAATGCTACGGGGAATTCCGTGCAATCGTACGATCGAATCTACGTACATTTTAGCCAATTTGTCGACTGGATCATCTCTTCGATTTGGAATGAAATGAGCAACTTTTGTTAATCGATCCACAATCACCCAAATCGCATCATTACCCCGCTGAGATCTCGGCAATCCATGCACGAAGTCCATGGAAATATCATCAAATTTCCACACTGGGATCGGTAATGACTTCAGGAATCCTCCTGGCTTTTGGCATTCTGCTTTCACCAGAGCACATGTATGGCACTTAGCAACATAAAGTGCTATATCTTTCTTCATACCCGGCCACCAGAAGTTCTTATTCAAATCCTTATACATTTTTGAACTTCCAGGATGAATCGAATACCTTGAAAAATGGGCTTCGTACATGATTTCTTCACGAAGATTTCTATGACAAGGAACACATACTCGATCGTCTTTTCTCCAAAGTCCATTGTCAAAA
This sequence comes from Platanthera zijinensis, assembly GCA_039513925.1. Classification (NCBI taxonomy): domain Eukaryota; kingdom Viridiplantae; phylum Streptophyta; class Magnoliopsida; order Asparagales; family Orchidaceae; genus Platanthera; species Platanthera zijinensis. The sequence goes on from CM077078.1 coordinate 88,409,806, forward strand.
GAAAACCGAGAGCTCTTATCTTCCGCTGCATAACGCTGCAAACTATCATCCAATTCTGTCGCTTGACGGACCCTATCCATTAGGTCATACTGTACCTCTGTCCAATTCAAACACATGGTCGCAGCAGTGTTTTTCTCCACATAAGTAATATTCATCCGTTCTAGCTCATGGATCAACCGTTCATCATGGTATGACAACCAATTCACCCTTGCCGGAGTCCTACGACTCAGGGCAACTGCGACTACATTCCCTTTACCTGGGGTGTAATGAATTTGGAAGGTATAATCACCAAGAAATTCCATCCACCTTCTCTGTCGCATATTTAAGTCTTTTTGATCTAAGAGATATTTCAGACTCTTGTGGTCTGTATAGATATCCACCTTTACACCATATAATAATGACGCCACAACTTAAGTGCAAAGATGACTGCGGCCAATTCCAAATCATGGACTGGATAGTTCCGCTCATGGGCTTTCAATTGGCGCGAACCATATGCTATCACCTTACCACGTTGAAGGAGAACGCAACCTAAGCCGCTACCCGATGCATCACTGTACACCTCAAAATCATCTATGCCACAAGGTGTTGTCAAAATTGGGGTCGTAGTCAACCGACTCTTTAACGCTTCAAAAGCTCGTGCACACTCGGGCGACCAAACGAACCTTTGTTCTTTCCGCGTTAGGGTAGTGAGAGGCAATGCTATTCTTGAGAAATTTTCCACAAAACGCTTGTAGTAGCCCGCAAGTCCAAGGAAACTCCTGACTTCGGCTACCGACAAAGGAACAAGCCACTCCTGCACAGCAATAATTTTGGCAGGATCCACTACAATGCCTTCGCCACTAACTACATGGCCCAGAAAAGCCACGGATGACAACCAGAAATCACACTTAGCAAACTTGGCATAGAGTTTCTTTTCCCTCAGGGTTTGCAATACCATCTTCAAATGATTTGCATGCTCTTCTCTGGATCGGGAATATATCAGGATATCGTCAATAAAGACGATCACAAAGAGATCCAAATATTGCTTAAACGTTCGGTGCATCAAATCCATAAACACCGAAGGTGCATTAGACAATCCAAAGGGCATCACCGTGAACTCATAATGCCCGTAGCGTGTGCCAAACGCCATTTTGGGTATGTCACTTTCCCGAACCCTCAGCTAGTAATAACCTGATTTCAAATCCAGCTTTGAATACACCGACGAGCCCACTAGCTGATCAAACAAATCATCGATCCGTGGGATCGGATACTTATTCTTCTCTGTCAGCTTGTTCAGTTCTCGATAATCTATGCATAGACGCAAGTTGTCGTCCTTCTTTTTCACAAAGAGAACCGGCGCACACCAAGGTGACTGACTTGGCCTTATAAAACCCTGATCTAGCAGTTCTTGCAACTGAACCTTCAGCTCCTCCATTTCCTTTGGCGCTACACGATAGGGGGAACGGGCCACAGGTTTTGCACCCGGTACCAGTTCTATCGTGAAGTCAATTTCTCTTTGGGGTGGTAACACCGGAAGGTATTTTGGAAACACATCCAGGAATTCCGACACAACAGGTACCTCATTCACACTAGCCTTTGGCTCTACCGCTGCTACTAGCGTTAAGAACAACTCGGCACCCTTTCTCACGACCTTCCGAACTTGCAGAGCGGATATCAACATCTCATTTATCCCCTACATGCCGCTAAACCGTATTTCTTGGTCGGTGTTCTGCCCTAACACAACTTCCTTTGAATTACAATCAATGCGAGCATGCTGCTCTGACAACCAATCCATACCGAAGATTATGTCGAATTCCGAAATCGGCAGCACAAGTGCTTCCAATCTGAAGTCCCAACTTCCTATTTTCCCTTCTACACACCCAGACTGATCCGCACACAAAACACATCCGTTAGGTAAGAGTACCTTCAAACTTTCTGTCGTGCCTCGTATCAGCGCGCCAATGCGCAATACGAAATCCTTTGACAGAAACGAATGTGACGCACCAGTATCAAACAGTGCTCGTGCCGGATGATCCCAAATTAAGACGAAGCCTAATATAGCAACAGCACAATAAACACCAAAAACATAGCAACACTACACAAAGGGAAAAGAACTAAGAGATCACGCGCACCTGTGATGACGTCGGCCTGCTTAATGGCCTCCTGTTGTCGCAGATTGAAAACTCGAGGCTGCACTTGCGAAGCAGAAGACTCCACCACCGCCTTCCCTTTTTCCATATAGGATGCGCCTGGCTTCTTATCACCTTTCGGAGGACCAACCCGACAGTCCCGAGCAAGATGTCCCGGCTTGCCACACGTATAGCAAGTGCGGGATTCATAGCCTGATGACGCTTCCGAAGTAACTGATGAAGGAGCTTGCCCAGAACGTCTGGACTTCTTACCCCATTTCTTTTGAAATCCACTTCTCTCTGGACGCGGCGGTTTGAACTCCGGTTTTGCAACAGCCAAAAGTCCTTTAGATTGTCCTCGCTTCAAATCTGCTTCCAATGCCCTCGCAGTGCAGACCAGAGCTTGAAATCCCTGATTCACGGAACTCGAGAGTAAATGCCGCAACTCATCCCGCAGTCCTGCATAAAACTGATTGGTCTTGCGCTCTTCCTCGGCAAAGATAGCTCCCTCATAATGCCCCAACCGCGTGAACTCATGCAGATACTTATCCACGCTTCTCTCCTTTTGCATCAACCGCTGAAACTCCAATTCCAAAGCAATCCGTTGCTGCAACGGCAAATGCTTGCCCAAGAACAACCAAGAGAACTCGTCCATAGAGACTCCCGTCAACTGTCTGCCTGCCAAGTGGTGCAGTTCGACCTCATCCCACCACAGCCGAGCTTCTCCTTCAAGAAGAAAAGTGGCTAACGTGACTTTCTGTTCCTCCTCAAGCCGAAGGGCGGTCAAGATGCGCTTGATCCGAGCAAGCCAATCCTCTATTTGAGCTGGAGAACTCGCCCCGGTAAACGTCGGAGGATGAAAGCTCATAAACCGCTTCAGCTGCTGATCTGCGACACGCTGATCAACCGCTATGCCCACCGGTTCTTGACGCACTGCCACAAGCACGGGAGCCTCAGGCCGAGCTTGCCCTGCCTGCTGAGCACTCATCACCGCAAGTACCGTTTCTGTAATCAAACGCACAGTTTCAGCTGATGGAGGAGGGGTGGGCACCTTTGCTGGTGCCGCACTCTCAACAGAATGCTGAGGTTCTGACTGACCCGCAACACTTCGCGTCACCTATATGTTTCAAACCACACAATTCAGCGACAAGCCACACAACAAACAGTCAAAACAAACACACAAGTGTAACACACCAGTGCATTTCAATCCTATGTGGACATGTTTGAGTTCAATTTTATACACTCACAAAGGGAACCAAGGAATCTGATACCAAATTGTAACACCCCTACCCGTTATGTGCAACATAGTAGAAGGTCCGGCCGGGGCCCCACACCATATCTTATAAATAGGCGGAGACGTTACAAAGTAATACCAAATTCGCATCCTATCACAGAGCATTCTAGCGGAAGTTTAAAGGGTTGCAAGAATGAACCTAAACATCAACAAAGAAGACCACAACTAAACCAAACATGCCATAATAGAAAACCACAAGTACGGCCTTATGGCCTATTACAAGTGTTACTCTTTATACAAGAAGGTATCTTCCATACTTCGGCACGCAGGCCGGCCACACATGGGTTCTTACACAAGGTACAAAAATAGCCTTCAAGGGATAGCACTCAGCAGCAGCAGCTTAGGGTCTTCCGCCCTCATCCCTGCTTGGCCCTTCTTGACTTGCACGCAAAAGATCCACTAAGCAGTGGCAAACAAAGCAACGGTCAGCATTTGGCTGACCATTTATAACGACCCTGTCCCTGGCACGGGATAGCGGAATTCCTTCCCTACATAGCACTTATATACAATCAAAAGGGTATGCTTTAGCACATCACACTTGTACACCCGTACAAGTCATCATCCATCACAAACGTCGGCACGATGGCCCGACGTTCCGTGCTCTCAGGGCACATTATCGGTGTACCGGAAAACCAGGGTCCCACCACCGTTCAGAGGTCCCAGACATAACGGCAATTTGTGAGCATTCCAATCCTCCATGGCTCAAATAGCCAGAGCGATTCTTATTCTGTGATCCTAACAGGGCCTTAAGCACCCCATGGTTAGACAACCAGAACACGGGTATAGATCAGCCTTTACCGTAGCTCACATATGTCAGACGTCGATCAGGACTGACACGGGTACAGCTTTACCTTGCCCGTTCGCCACACAGGCTTTTCCATAGTTGCAGCCCCACCGGCTCAACAAGTAGCATTCACAACTACAAGGGTTGAGATCACACAGCATCAACCCATCCACATACTATCCTGCTGCACCAAGCTGTAGGTGTCCACCAAGAACATCACACGCATCACAATAATACAGAGTCTTGCTCTGATATGCATACAATCATCACCACTCCAGACCAATCCTGTCCAGATTGCTTCACACAGCATGCCTACCCGTACTTCTCGCTTCCGGGACTACTCCAATAAAAATCAAGGGATGGAGTTCAACATCCCAAGAGAATTCAACTCTACCTTTGTAGAGGATTCATGCATATGCAAAAAGGAAGGATTTCACAAATCCAAGGAGGAAATCGTTACCCTTGGAGGACGTTTTGGAGCCATGGCAAGCACTGCTTGGAGCTCTGCCTTCCCAAATATTGCCTCCAATCACGAATCCGAGCTTGGACTAGCTGGATCTCCCTTTCCTTCCTCCTTCTTCTTCTTCTTCCTTCCTTCTTCCTCATTCCTTCTCTCACTTAAGAAGATAAAGTGAGGAAAAGCTTGCTGGTTCAGGGTCTTAAAGGGGCTGGAAAAACTGAAGACCACCAGGTCTGGAAAGAGGGAAACAAACGGCCGAGATCTGTAGAAAAGTCAATTTCGGCCCTGACACGCCCTGTGACACGCCCGTATCACAGGCCGTGTCCCTTAAGCGGCCCTTACGCGGCAAAGAACCGCCTCACTACACGGGTTGAACACGCCCGTGACTACCGCCTAACCTGACACAGCCTGAGACACGCCCGTGTCTCTGGCCGTGTCGCCTCTCTCGACGAATCTTGTCGATCGCTGAGATAATACTCGCCGATCGTCGACATGATCTCGCCGATCGTCGAGAAGGACACGCCATGTGACACGCCCGTGTCACAGGCCGTGTCTCCTCTTCTCGTCGATCGTCGATCATGATGCTCAACGATTATCGAACGCGTGACCTGCAGCAACCCGAGGATGACACGCCCTGGGACACGCCCGTGTCTCAGGCCGTGTCACTCCAAAAACACCCGAAACCCAACTTTGAAACTTACTCAAGAACAGCTCGAGTATTTGCTTGACACGCCCTGGGACACGCCCGTGTCCCTGGCCATGTCACTTGGCCTGAAAACCAAAACTAGGTTTTGGGGTATTACACAGGGAGCCTTGGAGATTAACTCCAAGGTGCACCCGGAAAACTGGGCAAAAGCGAGTTTTGCCAACACGATTGCCGGGGAGCCAACATGAACAAGATTGGGTTATGTGATTATTATGGCGGAAACGTGACTCGGTGAGTCTTAACCTGCGCATATGGCTTAAATTGTCGTTGCGGAATGAGCACGGGTCAGGCAGAACCGTACCCGATCTATGTCGTTTAGTGGGACCGTTGGCATGGATGAGAGTCTTCGGCGGTCTATGGCTTAAATTATCGTGACCAAGGCCAGGAAGACAAAATGCTTATATGATTGGCCGTCCAAGGGGCGGTGGTGGAACGGGAACGTCTATGGCTTGAATTGACGTGACGTTGGCCGGTTCACCGTGAATGTGTCCTGTGTGCACGAGGTGTGTGGCTGTGCGAGCCTACGTCTGTGATGAAGTGTGTTTACACTATTATGATGCTATACTAATAAAGTGTAGGGAAAGAGCATCGCCGCCCCGATTTTGGGGGCGGGATCGTTATAATTTGGTCAGCATAGTTGACCGTTGCTTTTGTTTACCACCGTGCGGTGGATTGTTGCTTGCAGGTGTTGCGGAGCCGAGCGGGAAATAGCGGGCTAAAGCCCATGTTGCGGTGCTGGCCCTCGAAGGCCTAACTATTTTATGTTTTCCGTTTATCTCATGTATGGTCGGCTTGCGAGCCGAAGTATGAAAGACACTCTTGTTTGAGGAAACTATTGTAAGGCCATAAGGCCGGTACTTTTGTATTTAACATTCCTAGTTTATCTGAGTAGTGGACATTTGTGCTTGGCAGGGTTCTTGTTTTTGTGCAACTTAATAATTTCTTCCGCTAGGTGCTATGTAGGACGTTGTGATTGGTTGAATGGTTTCAACGCGTAACCAACCGGTCTGTCCGTAGTATATGGCATCGGGCCTCGGCCGGACCTACTGCTATATGCTATGTGACGGATAGGGGTGTTACAAATTGGTATCAGACTACCGGTTTCGGTCAAACTTAAATGAATTCGTGGGCGAATTCACTTTAAGGGGTGGTGAGCACATGTGTGTGCGTCATCGTTATAACATGAAAAGAACCCATGAATGTCCACTTAGGAATGAAAATACACGTGTTTGAGGAACCTGCGTGTTCCTATAATTGTTGTTTGTAATATTATTTGGTTGCTTATCGGTGTTTTGCACGTTTATAGGTGACCAGAAGTGGTGTTGGACCGTCGAAATGGCCAGGTTCCGAGGCAAGTAGCGCACCAAGTGATGCGCCTGCAACACCTCCGTCTGCCGAGACCATTAGATTGGTGGGAGAAGCTGTCTTTGCTATGATCAATGCGCAACCTGCAAGGCAGGTGCAGCAGCCTACTCCTGCGGTGGAGCAAGTGCCGCTCCAAGCGGCGGAGCCAAGAAGGGTTGAACAGGTGGCGGTGGAGCCGGAGTTGCCTCGGAGAGCAACTGAGAGACAACTTAAGCATGTGATGGGCTTCCATCCACCGGTTTTCTTGGGAACGGGAACCCCGACCCAGGCCGAAGATTTTCTCTCAAGAGTCAATAGGGTGATGACAACAACAGAAACGGAAGAGTGGCAGAAGACCATGATAGTAACGTTCCTATTGGACGGGGATGCGAGATTATGGTGGGAAGGCCTAGAGCTACACAAGTGAGGGGAAGGCCGGTTGCTGAAGTACCTATGGAGGAGTTTTCGAGATTGTTCATGGCTCGATACCTCCCCTCAGCGCAGAGGATCGCATTGGAGAACGAGTTCCAAAAGTTGGTGCAAGGAGACAGCAATGTAGACGAGTACCTCCACGAGTTTACTCGATTGGGGAGATATGCTAGCGCTACCTTTGCCGACGAGGAGCGAATGACTAACCGCTTATTTGAAGGGTTAAGAGATAAGCTGAGGCTGCTACTATCGGGGCCCATGGCGCAGGGTTTCATGACCCTGGTCACCTCGGCCCGGTCCTTGGAGAAGGATATGATAAATGTGCAAGCTAAGAAGGAATCTGGTGGGAAGAAATCGGAGTTCAAGGCGCCGACTACGTCGAAGTCAGGCTATCGTAGATTCTACAAGAAGGCTAGGACGTCAGGTCCAGCTTCCTCTGCAGGTGCCTCGGGGGCAACTACCAATCGAACCCTGGGCGCTTGTTTCACGTGTGGAAAGATGGGGCACTTTGCCCGCGATCGCTGGAGCAGACACCCAAAGTCCGAGAGAAAACAAGGAGCTACTTACGAAGAGAAGGGCAAGGTGGTGGAGTCAACCGTGTCCCATTATGCTCTGACTCAACCTAGAGTGTACAACTTGGGCCAGCAGGAGGCCACTAAACAAGCTGACGTGGTCACAGGTACGAGTTAATTTATAGCAAGTTAACTTTAAATACTGTTCTCTATTGCTTGTTAGCCTAATATGTTTTGTTTAGGCTTTCTTTTGATTAGCGATAGTCCGGCATGGGCACTGTTCGATACGGGAGCTTCACACTCCTTCTTGTCCGAAATTTTATATTGCGCATCGGAGTCCCTTCTTCGATGGCGAAGTACAAGTTGGATGTGCTGCTACCGAATGGGTGCTCGATGCGAGCGGACAGAGTGTGTGCCGTAAAGGTTCACATAGGGATCCAAGAGTTCGACTTGCTAGCATCATTGTTGCTGCTAGTAGAGTTCGACGTTATCTTTGGGATGGATTGGCTTTCGGAGCAGAAGGCTTGGATTGATTGCAATAGTAAGGAGGTCAAGCTGGGTGTTGGACGGGAGACAACATTCACGGGACTGAAGGGGTCGAGCAGGACGCTGATGTCTGCTCTTCAGGTGGTAAAGGAAGTTCGTGCTGGCGCAGAGCTGTTCTTCGCAATAGTGGGGATTGTAGAGCCAAAGTCCGCGTTGGATAGTATCCTCGTGGTTTGTGAATACCCCGATGTGTTCCCAGATAGTCTTCCCGGAGCCCCACCGCAACGAGAGATTGATTTCACTATCGAGCTTATGCCAGGTGCCAAACCTGTGTCACGTGCTCCTTATAGGCTAGCGCCGAAGGAAATGGCAGAGTTGAAAGTTCAGCTAGAGGAGCTGATGGAGCAAGGTTATGTGTGTCCAAGCTCGTCGCCTTGGAGCGGACCGGTCCTCTTCGTTAAGAAGAAGGACGGGAGTATGCGGCTGTGTATCGACTACAGAGAATTGAACAAGCTGACGGAGAAGAATAAGTACCCGATCCCGAGGATTGATGATCTCTTCGATAAGTTAGTCGGATCGTCGGTATATTTTAAGTTGGACTTGAAGTCGGGGTACTATCAGTTGAGGATCAGGGAGTGTGATATATCGAAGACGGCGTTCAACACAAGGTATGGGCATTTCGAGTTCACGGTCATGCCTTTTGGACTGACGAATGCGCCATCAGTGTTTATGGACTTGATGAACAGGACATTCCGAGATTTCCTGGACCTCTTTGTGATCGTCTTTATTGACGATATATTGGTGTACTCGCAGTGCGAAGAAGATCACTTCAAGCACTTGCATCTGGTGTTGGAGACTCTGAGAAGGAATGAACTGTATGCGAAATTCTCTAAGTGCGAGTTCTAGCTACCCTCAGTAGCATTCCTTGGTCACATTGTCAGTGGGGAAGGTATAGCGGTGGATCCGGGGAAGATCATTGTGATACGGGAGTGGCCTGTGTTGTCTTCTGTCGCGGAAGTTCGTAGTTTTCTCGGGCTTGCCGGATATTACAGGCGCTTCGTAGAGAACTTCTCGCAGATAGCGCTACCTCTCACAAAGTTGACAAGGAAAGATCAGAGATTCTTGTGGATGCAGGAGTGCGTGCAAGCTTTTAAGGAGCTGAAGAGACGGTTGACCACGGCGCTAGTGCTTAGTTCGCCAAGTGGGACTGAGGGCTTCGAGGTTTATAGTGACGCCTCGGGTAGTGGTTTGGGCAGCGTGCTGTTGTAGCATGGGAGCGTGATAGCTTATGGATCGTGTTAGCTAAAAGTGCATGAAAGGAACTATCCGGTCCACGACTTGGAGTTGGCGGTCGTGATATTTGCACTTAAGCTATGGAGGCGCTACCTATACGGCGTAAGGGTCGATATTTACACCGATCACAAGAGCCTGAAGCACCTGTTGGATCAAAAGGATCTTAACATGAGGCAGAGGAGGTGGATGGAGTTCCTGGGGGACTACACCTTCAAAATTCATTATGTACCCGGGAAGGGCAATGCGGTTGCTGATGCGTTGAGTCGCAGGGCTCCCGCCCAAGCCAACTGGTTGTCGGTTCATGATAAGAGGCTAGTACGGGAGTTGGAGGCATTGGAGATCTATTGCGTTGACAAGCAGTCAAGCGCCAAGGCTTTGTTGAACTGGACGGAGGTCCAGTATGACCTGGCTGACCGTGTTCGGCAGGCATTGGAGTTAGATGACTCCATGAAGGAGCTTATGGAGGTAGCGTTGGATGGGTCAAATTCCCAATTTTCTGTTGTGGATGGGTTGCTAAGGAAGGATCGTCGATTGTGTGTCCCAAGCGGGGGTAACCTACGGGTGGAGTTGATGTACGAGGCTCATCATACCAAGTACTCAATCCACCCAGGGAGCACAAAGATGTACCGTGACCTCAAGAAGCTATTTTGGTGGCCGGGGCTCAAGAAAGACGTACCGTTGTTTGTGGCTAAGTGCTAAACGTGCGCCTTGGTAAAGGCGGAGTGCCAAAAGCCGGGAGGATTCTTGAAGTCCTTGCCTATACCGGAGTGGAAGTTCGACGACATATCGATGGACTTTGTGCATGGTTTGCCAAGGTCGTAGAGAGGGAACGACGCAATCTGGGTGATTATAGATCGGTTAACTAAAGTGTCGCACTTTATTCCGCATAGGAAGGATGACTTGGTGGAGAAGTTGGCGAAGCTATATGTGGATAATATAGTTTGACTGCACGGTGTGCCCCGTAGCATTGTGAGTGATCACGATGGGCATTTCAAGTCCAATGATTTGAGGTTGGTGCAACAAATACTGGGGACCAAGTTGAAGTTCAACACAGCCTTCCATCCGCAGATGGATGGACAGACCGAGAGAGTCAATAGAATGATGGAGGACATGCTACGCATGTGTGTTCTATACTTCGGGAAGATGTGGGAGGACCACCTGTATTTGGTGGAGTTCGCGTACAACAACAGCTACCAGGAGAGTATCGAAATGGCGCCCTTTGAGGCCCTATATGGTAGAAAGTGTCGCACACCGTTATCGTGGTTGGAAACGGGTGAGGCAAGGTTGTACAAGAAGCAGGAGGTGGAGAGTGCTACCTCATTGGTGCGGATCATTCGGGAGTGCTTATTGATCACTCAGGACAGGCAAGCTAAGTATTACAATGCCAAGCACCGGAACGTGGAGTTCGCGGTAGGCGATTGGGTATACTTGAAAGTGAAGCCGTTCAAGGGTGTTTCGCGGGTGAGACGCTTGAAGAAGCTAAGCCCAAGATACCTTGGAACCTTTGAGGTTCTGGAGCTGGTCGGCGAAGCGGCATACCGTTTGAGGCTATCGGAGGAGTTAAGTGGATTATACTATGTGTTCCACATTTTCGTATTGCGGAAGGCGGTGCAGGAGCCTTTGCTAGTGATCGCAGTTCATCAAGTGTCGGTGGACGAAGGGTTGACGACAAGGGTCAAGCCCGTTCGTATCGAAGACTTCGAGGTGAAGAGACTCTGTAACAAGGAGATCCGGATGGTCAAGATCCGGTGGGATAATTGCGGTCGGGAGGAGCTCTCTTGGGAACGGGAGCAAGCTATGCTGGAGGAGTACCCGGAGTTATTATGCTCAGGTACCGTTAAAAGCTTTCAGTTCCTATTGTTTTCCTTTAGTAAATTTCGTGGGCGAAATTCTTTTAAGGGGGAGAGAGTTGTAATGCCCTGAAACTAAAAAGAGGGACGGGTGACGTTTTAAGCCAAGCCTGGGTTTTAGAGCAAGTGACACGGGCGTGCCACGGGCGTGTTCGGTCACGGGTCATGTGGTCGATGTTTTGACGATCGACGATTGTCGAGTTGAGGCACACGGCCTGGGACACGGGCGTGTCCCAGGGCGTGTCACGCTAGGGAGTTTTCTGAGTCTTGTACACGGACCATAACACGGGCACAAACACGGGCGTGTCACATGTGACACGGGCGTCTCGGGTGCCGTGTCGCAGGCCGTGTCCTCCTCGAGAAGCAAGTGTGGGTAGTTGGACATGGGCCATGACACGGGCACAGATACGGGCGTGTCACATATGACACGGGCGTGTCAGGTGCCGTGTCGTAGGCCATGTCCTTCTCGAGAAAAGAATATTGGTCGTTGCACACAGGGCATGACACGGGTAGTGACACGGCAGTGTCACATGCGACACGGGCGTGTTGGAAGCCGTATCGAATGTCGTGTTCTGGTTATCGCGTCGATCGAGACGGCAAATGGGTGATACGGCCATGCACACGGCCGTGTTGCAACCCGTTTTCGGCCCAGATTTTGTAATTTCAGGCCTAATCGTGGTCGTTCGTTTCCTTGGCTTGGGATCCGATGGCTGGGGGTGGATGCTGGCGGTTTAAACCCGGAAATAGGGTTTGCAATCCCTCATTTCATCCCCTTGGTTCTCTTTCTAAAGTCTAGAGAGAGGGGAGAGCAAGGAGGAGGAGGAAGGCCAAGATCCAGCAACCGGTGGAGCGTCGGAGCTCCGAATCGCGATCCGAGTCCAGATCCGCGAAGGCGACACCGTTGCGGTGCTTTCCAACCGCGTAGATTTTTCATGGCGCCGCAGAAGAACGCAAGGGTAACGATTTCTCATCCTAGGGCATGTGAAGCCCTCTTTTCCTTGCATAGGAAGCCCTCTCTCGCGAGTGAGCGAAGAGTTGGAGCGTTCCTTGGGGTAGATATGTAAAGTCCCCCTTGTATAGAGTCCGTATGCAAAAACGGGCATAGGCATTGTGTGTGAAGCCTATCCGGACAAGTTGGTCTGGATCGATGATGTTGCATTGCATATGAACCGGGGAAGACTCCGGCGTTTTTCGGGTTTTCTACATGGTAGATTGCAGCAGGGAGCCTTGGAGATTAACTCCAAGGTGCACCCGGAAAACTGGGAAAAAGCGGGTTTTGCCAACACGATTGCCGGGGAGCCAACATGAACATGACCGGGTTATGTGATTGTTGTGGCGAAAACGGGACTCGGTGAGTCTTGACCTACGCATATGGCTTAAATTGTCATTGCTGAATGAGCACGGGTCAGGCGGAACCGTACCTGATCTATGTCGTTCGGTGGGACTGTTGGCATGGATGAGAGTCTTTGGCGGTCTATCTCTTAAATTATCGTGACCAAGGCCAGGAAGACAAAATGCTCATATGATTGGCTGTCCAAGGAGCGGTGGTGGAACGGGAACGTCTATGTCTTGAATTGACGTGACGTTGGCCGGTTTGCCGTGAATGTGCCCTGTGTGCACGAGGTGTGTGGCCGTGCGAGCCTACGCCTGTGATGAAGTGTGTTTACACTATTATGATGTTATACTAATAAAGTGCAGGGAAGAGCATCGCCGCCCCGATTTTGGGGGCGGGATCGTTATAATTTGGTCAGCATAGTTGACCGTTGCTTTTGTTTACCACAGTGCGGTGGATTGTTGCTTGCAGGTGCTGCGCAGCCGAGCGGGAAATAGCGGGCTAAAGCCCATGTTACGGTGCTGGCCCTCGAAGGCCTAACCTTTTATGTTTTCCGTTTATCTCATGTATGGCCGGCCTGTGAGCCGAAGTATGAAAGACACTCTTGTTTGAGGAAACTATTGTAAGGCCATAAGGCCGGTACTTTTGTATTTAACATTCCTAGTTTATCTGAGTAGTGGACATTCGTGCTTGGCAGGGTTCTTGTTTTTGTGCAACTTAATAATTGCTTCTGCTAGGTGTTGTGTAGGACGTTGTGATTGGTTGAATGATTTCAACGCGTAACCAACCGGTCTGTCCGTAGTATATGGCGTCGGGCCCCGGTCGGACCTACTGCTATATGTTATGTGACGGATAGGGGTGTTACACCATCTCTCAACCATCCTTTCCCCCTTCCATCTCCTCATTTCTACCAACAGTCACTATCTCAGCTCCATCTATTACATCCATTCCAATATCTCTACCATCCATACCACTTCATTTTGCATCAACTCCATCTCTCTCTGCAACTCCTCCTTCTACCTCTACTCAGGTCAATCTTGAGCAAGTAGATCTCCTTCCCCTAGCAGATAAATTATATGAGTTGTTGGAACCCAAGCTAACTCTCTTACTTGATTCAACCTTGGCTCCCTTAGTCAAGACTTTGAATGATTTATCTGTTAGGATCTCTTCTTCCTTCTCCCTTCAGGCCATCCCTTCTTCTAGCGGCCTAGATTCAGTTCTCACTAAAACTAGGCAGGGGGAGATGCCATATAAAGAAGTGCTGCCCTCAGAGATTTTTGTTTCAGAAATGCAAGTATCAGAAGTTCTAGCTTCAGAGATTCCAGCTTCAGAGAAAGTTTCAGTTCCAGCTTCAGTTCCAGCTCCAACCATCAGTCCTGCAGTAGACCTACTTTCATTATTTTCATTATTTGATTCATTTTATAGCAGTTATCTTCCAGTACCTCTCCCTGCTGAAGATTTAACCAAGGCTATAGTTCCCTTCTCTTGCTGTGATCCCAATATGCTACAGATATATATAAATTCTGTTAAGACTGTGGAAAGTATTCCTTTGGTTCTTGATGCTGCTGCTGCTGATGTTGCTTTCTCAGAGTCTATTATAAAGCCAGTTTATTCAGTTTCTGAGCCTACTGCTTCAGTTGATGCTCCTGCTATTTCAGATGCTACTCTTGTTATTTATACTACTACACCTCCTGCCTCTGCTCCTGTTCCTACTGCACCTCCTGCTTTGAAGGAAATAGATGCTCTATATGATGAGCCTCAGAGTTTTGATGATGATGGTGAATTCAGAATAGACTCTGATGATTCTTCTGTAACTATTGCAAAAAAGAGGAAAGCTAGAAGTAATGCTATGAAAAGAGTCCAAATTTCGAAAGCTACTTCTGATCATGATATCCCCTATTATATTCTACATAATTTCCCTATTACTGAGCACTGGATGCAATTTTCTAAGAATCAGTTGAAGTCCATGAGGAAGAAAAGGAAATATGACAAAAGAACCTCTCACTATAATCATCATCCTCCTCCTCCTTCTCCAAGTGCAGGATCTGGTGGAGACTCAGCTCCTCAAGCTTCCAATATCTCTCCTCAAAGATCTTCTCAACCCCAACAAATCTTTCAAGGAAAATCTCAATCTAGAGGATATCAGCAAAAAGGTAATCATTCTAGAGGAAGTCAGTATAGAGGCACTCAAAAATGTCATCAGGTTTATTCCAGAGGACAGTCCAGGCATCAACCTTATCAAAGGAAAGGACAAAGCCCAAGTGATTCCACTTCTGGTCCTTTTCCTTATAAGCTCAAAGAAGGTTTTCATCAAAAAGCTCCTCCCACTGACACCATCAATAAGTATGAGCCATCAGTTCCATTTGAAGATCTAGAGAATAACCTAGTCTCCTGGACAGCAAGACTAAAAGAGATGGCAACTTTAGATCAAATCAAGAAAGCCAGAGAAAAAGGCCAAGATACTTTTAACATCTCTACTCTATCAGATCAAATAAGACAAGAACTTGAAAGGTACAGATCCAAGAAATTTTTCAATACTGAGAAGTATATGCAGCTACATACTAAAGTTGTAGTCCCTAAAGTCAGAAGCCAGAAGTCTCTTGATGCTGCTGATGATATGAGATCAAAGAAAGACTCTGAAAATCCTAACAGGGAAATTCTGTTTCAGAAAGGTATTGACAAGGAAAGTTAATGTAAGCTGAACAATCTCATCTCTGCTGAACTATTTGCTATGATATATTTATATATCTGTGGTTCTGCAATGTTTTATGTATTTCTGTTTTTTGTTGTTTTTATTTCCTATAATTCATGTAAATAGTAATCCTAACCTAAATAGGGGGAGATTGTTGGAACACCCTATTACTAATTTGGTTCAGGATTACTATGTCTATAGGATTATTGCATTGACCTTGTTGTATAGATTAAAGGTCAACTAGTTAAGGTCTAAGGCTTAGGACTTAGGTTTGAAGCTTTCCCCAAGACCTCCTAGTTCAGATGAGAATCCCAGAAGAAGAATTCAATTTGTCGTCGAGCTCAGATCAAAGGAGCGTCGAACCCAGTTCGACCATCTCTGAGCTCAAGTTGATGAGGCGTCGAACTCAGTTCGACGATCTCTGAGCTCAGATCGACGATTTCTGTCTAAGTCTAGTTCAAATATCTCTGTGCTCAGGTGGACGATAGTTGAGCTCAGATCGACGATTATCTTTTGAGATCGACGATTTCTGGAATTCTGTCAGTTTGTTAAGGATTTCAAATGTTCTCAAGTCAGAGCATTTATTGCAGAATAGTTTTAGCCGTTATATTAAATCTAGAGCATGTTTCAAGGAAACAAAGAAGGAATTTTGTTTAGGTTTTTCCTCCAGAGACAGTTGACATTTAAGGAAAGCTTTTATGTTTTTGATAACGACTATCTAAGAGATTTGAAGACTGGATTTCAAATTATTATTCAGAGAAGAAGAAACACATACACACAGAAGAAAAAAATGAGAAGATCAATAACACTGAAAAAGAGAACAAGCTTCTGATTTCTTCTCAAGTCTTCATCATTCACTCTCCAGACAACACACATTTCAGTTCTTGCTGAAATCATCTTTTGCTGGAGCATTCTTTTCATTGAAGACCTATCACCCTTGCAAAGCTTCTAGTTCCTGAACTCTTGCTAATCTCAGGGGGAGCTTTGACAACATCACATCCACTTGTTCTTCTCTCTGATTGTTGACGGAGAAGACAACTCCAACTTTTTCTTTTTCTTTCCTATAAAAGGGTTCTTTAAACTCCCTTCAAAAGTTTTGTTTTGGTTTCTGAGACCTGATCAAAACTCAGTGGTGGAAAGACACCTGATCAAAAAATCTATTTTGGTTTTTGAGCACCTGATAAAAAGCTCATTGGTGCCCAGGACACCTGATCAACTCATCCTGTAGTGGATTCCTACCAAGGGTGGTAGAAGAGTGGATGTATCCAGGTTTTGGGGAACCACTATAGTTCCTTGTGTCTTCTGGTTGCTTATTATTTTGTTTGTTGTGTGTTGTGGATTTGTTTCTTGTACTTGTTTTATTCTGATCACTGTTAAGCACTCTACACTAAGTAAATTAAGTTGTCCACTGCTAAAGAAATTTTTATATTTGCAAAATTATTTTAAAACACTCTATTAACCCCCCTCTAGAGTGAAGGGTTGATCTTACACTCACTTTTATTACGCATTGTGCCCTTATACACAAGTAATACATCACAAAATCCGGCCATGCGGCCCGACACTCTATGCACTCAGGGCACATTCTTGGTGTGCCGGAAATACCAGGGTCCACCACCATTCAGGGTCTGAAACCCAATGGTAAATTGAGCAATTAGTCTTAATGGCGCACAGGCCTACGACTCACATTTTTCCACCGATGAAAGCCCAATGCCTTGGCGTTCCCTTGTCAAGCCGACATAACACAGGTACAGATCAGCCACCCCCCGTTGTTCAATTCGCCATGCCATCGTTGAATACCGAAGTACTCATGGCCAATTTACAGGCGCGTGTCGGTTTCACATTTCCTGTTCGGCACTAAGCCTTTTTAAGAGCACACAGCTCACAATAGCCACACTCTCCTCCAAGGGCTGGCTTCACAATCCAAAAAAGGGAGTTAATGTCAGCATCCCTCACGATCACTAACTCATTTTCTGCACCCAAACTCAACCCAAACCCTGCAGCATCTTGCAGTGCAAGAAACCTGGTCTTTCATAGCATTCAACACAAAAATCACGAGGGTATTTTCCTGGAATTCCACTCCAGTACTTCCAGTTACTAGCCTTCACAGGCACAACCCATCAACTCCATAACATACACGTTTATACGCGGAGTCTTCTTCGGTGCGCAAATGAAACATCACCAATCCAGACCAACCTGTCCAGATGGGCTTCACATAGTTTGCATATTCTGTACTACACATTTCTGGTTCTATATGCAAGACTGGGGATTTCAAGAATCAACCCAAGGAAATCCCTCAAAAGCCACCCTTTGGTGGGGGAAATCCATGCACATGCCAAAGAAGGACTTCACATGTCCAAGGAAGAAAGATCGTTACCTTTGACGATCTCTTTGGAGCGATGGAAATCTAGCCAGTTAGAAAGCACCGCAGCGTCCTTGCCTCCACAAATCTAGCCTCAGATCTCAATTCGGAACTCCGAAGCTCCACTGGCAGCCGGATCCTCTTCTCCTCCTCCTTCCTTGCTCTCCCTTCTCTCTACTCTTTTAGAAATAGGATGGCCAAGATTGAATGATAGATCTCTCTCAAATCCTGGACTTAACACAGCAGGGATAAGCTTGGGCCATTGAATCTCAGGTGAAGGAAATGAACGACCACAAATCACCCTGAAAGCTCTATTTTTGGGCTGACACGGCTTGTGACACGCCCGTGTCACAGGCCGTATACCTTAAGCGGCACACAAACTAACTTATCCCAAATAGTACACGTCCATATGATACGCCCGTGTCACAGGCTGTGTACCCTGACACGGCTTCGGACACGCCTGTGTCTAGCCTGTGTCCACCAGGCCTCATTGCCTTGGCCAAATCCAGAGAAGCACACGGCCATTCGATACGCCCGTGTCACAGGCCGTGTGCCCAACTCGACTTGCCTCTCGAGGGGAGTCGAGTGCATTTCGTCGAGTGCTCGAGACAACACAGAGCATGACACGGCTTGGGATATGCCCATATCCTAGACCGTGTACCTCACTCGATACACACTCGAGAGCCACTCGAGGCCGCCCTTCTCCACACTCGAGTACTCAGAGTAGGACACGGACTTAGACATGCACGTGTCACAGGCTGTGTGCCTCACTCGAGACTCACTCGAGATCCACTCGAGTATAAAGAGCAGGATACCGCTTGGGACACACCCGTGTCCAGGACCGTGTTGCCCAGCCTAAACTCAATTTTTGGATTTGGGGTGTTACGAGGGGCTCCACATTAAATCCCTTTTTGTTATATAAATTCCTGTATGGAAAACACACGTGCACGTCCAATGCTTAACAATACTCAAGGGCTCTGCACTGAGTCCCTTATTCCAATACATCATTTTCTTTCCAAATCATTATTCATCGTATTACCATTATCAAGTACATCCTTATCGGTTCACATATTTAAATCATTCCTACCATCCCAACTCATAAACCCATTCGTTCACTAACCTCCACCAAATCATCTTGTTCAAGTACACTTCACTACACCATTTGTTCATTAAGGATCTATCTAATAAATGCCATTAACCATATTTAATCACGATTACTTATAGAATAAATTCACCAAAACATTAACGTTATTGTACTACAATCTCTCTACCAAATCCAAAGCCGATTCAACACAAACCCGAGAACTATATGTTTAGGAAATATTATTGTATAGCAACTTCGATCGGGGATTCCCAAGGCTACATGAATCCGGTGAAGGCGTGTAACACTTAGATGGAATTCTCTTTCTGTGGGCTACAACTTTCATGTTCAGCCCACAACCTAGATCTGGCCGCATCATGTCCGAAAATGACCTCGAAGTTCGCTGCGTGTAGAAAACATATTTCTGCGCGCATCTTAAAGCGGGACTAATGGCATCGGCTCGTCTTCTTCCTCTAACTATTTATTTAAACACTTCTCACGGATTTTCCTCCACCCTTATTCACCCTCATGAAGCCATAGATCTAGTTACTCCCTTTGCGACACCTTTCTTCTCCGCTGGCGGAAGTTCTCCATGGAAAATGGAAGGACCTTCCCACCAGAAATTCGCTCATGCAATATCCCGACATTCCTCTGCTTCCATCCAGTCCACATAAGTAATGGTACGGCGATAATCAAAGTGACGCCTAGGGTTTGGCTTTCATCTCATTTATACTAGTGCTTTAGGATAAAACTGCTTCGTCACGTGTCGCCGTTTTACTGGACCGACCATTATTATATTAAATAAGCCATTGTGAGAGGACCAGGCCTACTTAAGGTGCTTTGGCGTAACTCCCGAAATTCCGGTTCAGACCGTGTACAGGTATCAAAAAACAATGGCTGGAAAAATCCCAAGTCCAAAAGCGTTGAGTCCATTCAACACACTCAATGCCTGCTGCAGCCAGAAAAATCTTAAGTACAAAAGCATTAAGACCATTATACACTCAATTCCTGCAGCAGCCAAAAAAGTTCCCAAGTCTCAAAAGCATTTAGTGGTGTCGAGTTCACTCAACGCACTCGACGCATTTCAACTAATGTCGAACGGATTTCGAGAAGTTCAACGAACGTCGAACGGATTTCGAGAAGTTCGACAAACGTCGAATGGATTTCGAGAAGTTCGACGAATGGCTAGCTGTATCCTTTCGATGAACGTGGAACGGAGTTTGACGAACATCGAACGGATTTCGGTAAATTCGACGAACGACTTGATGTATCCTTTCGGCGAACGGAGTTCGATGAACGTCGAACGGATTTCAGGAAATTCGTCGAACGTCTTGTTGTATCCTTTTGACGAACGTCGAATGGATTTATCGAGTTCGACGAACGGGGTGCAGTCGACTCTCTCGACGCTTCTCGAAATCTTTCTAAGTAAAATGGCATTGAGTGCACTAAACGCACTCAAAGCTAATCAGTCTATGGCATTGAGTGCACTCAACGCACTCAACGCCCGAGCCATATATTTTTCTAAGTAAAATGGCGTTGAGTGCACTAAATGTACTCAATGCCAATCAGTCCATGGCATTGAGTGAACTCAATGCACTCAATGCCCCGAGCCCGGATATTTTTCTAAGTAAATTCCTGATCTAATCGTCGAGTCTGGTCGACTCACTCGATGCTTCCCGAACCTGAGCAAATTTTCTTGGCTCAAAATGCATGCGAGGGGTCTAGCACGAAATGGGAAGTTACAAATCCTATAAACAAAATAAAATATTTCGTCCCCGAAATCATGCTAAGGTCGTGGGGTAAATTAAAGCATGAAATGAAGTGCGTTATTTAAATTTACCTTGGAGAAACAACTCCGGGTAACGCTTCTGCATCAAGTCCACCGGCTCCCAAGTAAATTCTTCTTTCTCATGATTAGACTACCACACCTTTACCAAAGGAACACTCTTGTGACACAAGTTCCTTGTCTCGGTGTCTACTCTCCATACTGGCTCTATTCGAACAGATCTATCAGTTGCCACCACTCCATCTGTGATGTGAACATGTTGATCGGGTTGTAGCAGTGCCTTTCGAAGCAACGACACATGAAAGACATCGTGAAAATTCTCTAGCTCTGGTGGCAGCTCCAGCCGGTAGGCCAAGGGGCAAATTCTTTCCAGAATAATGTAAGGCCCCACATACCTTGGGCTGAGCTTCTTCATATCACGCACCCATGACACTCCATGCATCGGCCTGATCTTCAGGAATACTTTATCACCCACTTAAAATTCCACCATCCGGTGTTTGGCGTTATAATACTTTGCTTGTCGACTCTGAGCCTCTAGCATGCGGTCCCGTATCAGTCTAACGACGGCATTGGTATCATCAACTTACTCTATTCCCAAAACCTTTGGATCTGCATCCTGCACCCATGATAATGGAGTTCTACACCTTCTCCCATAAAGGGCTTCATGGGGTGTCATCCCAATGTTGGCTTGATGAATGTTGTTGTATGAGAATTCTACCAAGGGTAAGAACCTTTCCCATGGCTCACCTCTAATACCATTCATAAGACCCCCCCCCCTCCCGAAACACAAGACACGGCCGAGGGGAGTCTTATGCCCAGAACAGCCGCCTTGTGGTAGCATTAGCACACGGGTTAACCTGTACTACAAGACGTCTATCTTGTTAGCTACAGTCAATAACATTCATTGCTAACCTAACCAAGAATATAAAACAGAAGTCAAATCCACACATAAGTGAAATAGTCCAAAAGAAAGTACATCAAATAAAAGAAGTATCAACGAGCTTCTATAATATCAGAGTACATGTACAAAATTGCCCAAAGGATATAACTGAAATCTCTCAAAGACTCACATCAATATTGGATGGCAGCGATGGTACCGTCACATCAGGCCCTGTCGTCCTGTCCTGGCTGCCCTGCTGCATAACCTGTTGCTGCTCTATCTGCGGGGTTCCCTCCTAAAAAGAAAGATATAGCAACCGTTAGTCATAAAGACTCCTCCGACGATCCCGAGATGGAGTTAAAACTCGGATTTTAAGCTCACGACTCACATTATATCGGGCTCAATTGAGCCTGATGTCTCGCTTAATTGAGCTAGAAAGCTAGCACGGGGTGAGGTGAGGTAAAACGGAGAGGGTCTTCAGGAATGAACACCGAAAAACACAACCAAACCGTCCACTAGCTCGGAGAGGATCTTCGGGAATGAGCACCGAAGAACATAGCCAAACCGTCCAAGTCTATCTGTCAACTCCCGTCGGTGTGATGACAGGCAAGCCTGTAGACCTGCCACACTATCCTTAACCCAGGATTATGACACCGTTTGTCAACTCACACCGCATGCATTTCACATACAGGGCTCCACAATGAGTCCCTTATTATTTTATAAATTTTTGTGCGGCAAACACACACAGACGTCCAGTGCTTAACAACACCAAGGGCTCCGCACTGAGTCCCTTATTCCAATACATCATTTCCTGGACACATCATTATTCATCATATTACCATTATCAAGTACATCCTTATCAGTTCACATATTTAAATCATTCCTACCATCCCAACTCGTCAACCTATTCGTTCACTAACCTCCACCAAATCATCTCATTCAAGTATACTTCACTACACCATTTGTTTATTAAAGATCTATCCAACAAATGTCATTAACCATATTTTATAACTATTACTTATAGACTAAATTCACCAAAATATTAATGTCATTATACTACAATCTCTCTACCAAATCCAAAGTCGATTCAACACAAACCCGAGAACTATATGTGTAGGAAAGATTACTGTATAGAAACTTTGATCAGGGATTCCCGAGGCTACAGGAATTCGGTGAAGGCGTGTAACCCCTTGTTGGAAAGGTCTTTCCGTGGGCTACAATTATTAAGTTCAGCCCATAACCAAGATCCGGCCGTATCATGTCCGAAAATGGCCTTGAAGTTTGCTGTGCGTAGAAAAAAGATTTCTACGTGCATCTTAAAGCAGGACGAACGACATCGGCTCGTCTTATTCCTCTAACTATTTATTTCAACACTTCTCACGGATTTTCCTCCACCCTTATTCACCATCATGAGGTCATGGATCTAGTTACTCTCCTTGGTGGCATCTTTCTTCTCTGCTGGCGGTTGTTCTCCACAGAAAATGGAAGAATCTTCCCTCCAGAAATTCGCTCCGGGAATATCCCGTCGTTCCTCTGCTTTCGTCTAGTCCACACAAGTAATGGTTCAGCGATAATCAAAGTGACAGCTAGGTTTTGGATTTCATCTCATTTATACTAGTGCTTTAGGCTAAAACTACTCCGCCACATGTCGTCGTTTTACTGGACCGACCATTATTATATTAAATATGCCCTTTTGAGCAGACCAGGCCTATTTAAGTTGCTTTGGCGTAACTCCCGAAATTCTGGTTCAGACCGTGTACAGGAATCAGAAAACAGTGTCTGGAAAAATCCCAAGTCCAAAAGCGTTGAGTCCATTCAACACACTCAACGCCTACTGTAGCTAGAAAAATCTTAAGTCCAAAAGCAATTAGTCCATTCAACACACTCAATGCCTGCAGCAGCCAGAAAAAGTCCCAAGTCCTAAAAGCGTTGAGTGGCGTTGAGTGCATTCAACGCACTCGATGCCTTTCAGCTAACGTCGAACGGAGTTCGACGAATGTCGAACGGATTTCGAGAAGTTCGACGAACGGCTTGTTGTATCCTTTCGACGAACGTGGAATGGAGTTTGATGAATGTCGAACGGATTTCAGGAAATTCGACGAACGGCTTGTTGTATCCTCTCGGTGAACGGAGTTCGACGAACGTCGAATGGATTTCGAGAAATTCGATGAACGTCTTGATGTATCCTTTTGACGAACGTCGAACGGATTTCTCGAGTTCGACGAATGGGGTGCAGTCGACTCTCTCGATGCTTCTTGAAATCTTTCTAAGTAAAATGGCATTGAGTTCACTCAATGCACTCAACGCCAATCAGTCTATGGCGTTTAGTGCACTCAACGCCCGGGCCATATATTTTTCTAAGTAAAATGGTGTTGAGTGCATTCAACGCACTCAACGCCAATCTGTCCATGGCATTGAGGGGATTCAACGCACTCAATGTCCCGAGCCCAGATATTTTTCTAAGTAAATTCCTGATCTAATCATCGTGTTTGGTCGACTCACTCGATGTTTCCCGGTCCTGAGCGAATTCTCTTGGCTCAAAATGCGTGTGATGGGTCTAGCACGAAATGGGATGTTACAGTTCCACTGCAAGGCAGCCAAAGAGATGTAGGACACATTTATTTTCTACATGGAAGGCACAGAAGAAGTCAGGGATGACATAAATTCCCTTCTAAGCCAACAGTATAAGGCATTCAAGCAAGGGGAGAAAGATTCCACAGCTGAATGCAATGAGAAGTCTTCCAGGATAGTGAACTATTTGATCACCTATGGCAGTCAGTTCACTAATTATGAACTTAATGACAAGTTCTTGAGATCCCTAAATAAGGAATGGGATATCAAGATCTGTGTCATTAGGAAGGTTGGCAATCTGGCCAACACATTGCACCTGAATCTATTTAGGAAGCTACTATCCTATGGGACTTAGCTAAACTCTAGAAAGGTTGAAGAGGATGTTATCAGTTCTCATGACAAAGAGAAGTCTGTGGCATTTAGAGCTTAAGCCATAAGAAGAAGCAGGAGAAAGACTCCTTCTCCACCAAGGAGAGGTGCAGAGTCAGAAAGTTAAGATCCCAGCTCCTCTGGGAATGAACTATCAGATGGAGAACTAGCTTTATTCTCCAAGCAGTTCAAGAAGTTGTTGAGTAGAAGGAGACAGTGGAAGAACAATAGCTCTTCTAGCTCCACCTCAAAGAAGCCATACTTCAGCAAAGATAAGTACAGAAGTGACCCCTCTAGGGAAAGGTATGACTCCAAATAGAACAAACATGTTAAGACTAATTTGATTTGCTACTGTTACAATAGGAGTGGACATGTCATTACTGACTGTCCAGTGAAGAAAAAGCAGATGAGGTCAGAAGGCAAAAAACATCACAGGGATAAGAAGACTGAAAAGAGTTTCTTGGATAAGAAGAAAGTCAGCCTATCAGACAGTGAGTCTGAGTCTTCAAATTCAGATGAAGAGGATGCCTACATTAGTATCATGTCCATTGAAGATGAGGCTGATCATCCAACAGCCCCATCAAGAATAAGGGCTCCACTGTCCTCAGTTGATAATGATTGTGAAGAGGATGAGGAGTTCAGTCTCATGGCTCTATCAGAAGATAATCAGGATAATACTTGTCCTGATAAGGTACATTCTATCCCTAGTTCTTCTTCTGCCTATGAGTCTGGCTCAGTCTCTGAAGCATCCACTTCCTCCAGTAGGAATTATGGTTTAGATTTTGAAATTGATGCCAATTAATTGATTGACAAGTATGGTTCTCTTTTGGAGGCTTTGTGAAGAAGAAAGAAGTTTGCCAAGAAGTAGGCTGAGGATATTATCTCCCTACAGCTAGCTGCTTCCTAACAGTCTGAGTCAGTATCCTTGCTGGATCAGAAAGTGAGGGAAGTCTGCCAAATAAAAGTCATATCAAGCATCCAGATTGAGACCATACGCCAGAAGAACAAGATCATCTTGGATCTTAAAGAAAAACTCCTAAAGGAGAAAAAGATTGTGGCGAGTTTTTCAAGCCCAAAAATGTGTTACCACATATTGACTCCTTCACCTCTCAAAAAGAAAAGAGGGGTTTAAAGTTTAAGTGAAATTCTAGAGTTGCCCTTTCCAACGGGAAAGGCAAAGCTCTTGTAGTGTCTCTGCCACCTTTCACAAGGTAATCCTCCCTTCCAATATGTATGAATAAGACTGCATGTATGGTCACTGGAAGAATGGGAATTCTCCTTGTAAGAGTACAAGTGTATCTTACAATGGAAGAAGAAAGGGCATGGGTTTGAGTGCACAAAAGGCTCCCCATGAAGAAGTCTAAAGGGTCCATCATGGACCATTTGTATTTAGTGCTCTAGCCCCCACACTCAAGGATAAGGCAGTGGTCTATTCTCAAGTTCTTCTGGCAAAAATCTAGACCAAGGGTAAGTCAGTTAGTAAGGATGACTTGGCTATATCTGAGTCCATTAACATCATGTCAACTACAAAGAAGACTGATGCTAATGAAACACAGAGTAAGCCAAGTACTTTTATTGGCAGACTCACCTTTAGTCAGATTCTTGCTGAGAGAAACAAGAAGAAGGCAACAACACTCCCCTCTAAACAGGCTACTAGTGATGGTTTGCACTCTTCAAGGGCTGTTCAGAAGAGGAGATATTACATCCATGAATGTTGGAGCTATGGTAAAGTGGGACACTTTGTCATTGATTGTTTGCATAACCCTAGTGTGCCAAGGGCAAGGGTGAGTGTTCCTGACAGGACTGCTATAGGTAGACTTGTGCATTTTTATACTAATAAGAACCTAGGACCCAATAAATATTGGGGTCCTAAGGTAAAATAATCTGTGTTTGCAGGATAGTCCACGTGCCCATACCCCCATGTGGTACTTGGACAGAGGTTGTTCCAAGCATAAAACTAAAATAAGGAGTTATCTAAGGATCATACTCCAGTGAGGAATGGACATAAGATCTACACTTGGGAAGTTGGAGATAGATACTAACCATCATGGATACTCCTCCTATTTCCCAAGAGGAATATGATGTTGTGTGCATTCCTGAAGAAGGACAAAGTACACTTTCTTGGGTAAAGACATTCAAGTCTTATCTGATTGGATAAATAGACTAGTAGGATCCAGCCATTGTATCTCTAAGATGTCTAATTGATGGGACATAGTATTGCTGCCACTTCAGTAGAATAGTGAGGAGAAGAACAAGCAAGTTGTACTCATCAATGAGGAAAGCACTAGAAGTAGCTCTTCTGAGAGCAGTAAGGAAGGGGCACATGATCCTCAACTGAAAAGACCTTCAATCCTCAGCTAAGAAAATTCTCAAGTGGTATCCTCAGCTATCAGATTCTTCTGAGGAAACAAAAGAGATAAAAATGCTCAAGTTTCAATATCTTCTGAACCTACAACAAAGATTGTCCAAGTGGAATTCAGTGTGTATTTTGGACAGGATCTATACAGATATTGAGGGGGAGACTATCAAGCTAGATGCTCCTGTGGCTGGGGAGCAAGTTCAGTCTAGGTTGTAGGACAAGCTTGAGTCTTACCTAGAATACCTCCAGTATAGAATAGATCAGCTTGTCCCTTTGGACATTACTGAGATTGAGGGGGAGACTACCCAGATAGTTGCACCTGCTATGGGAGTACTAGTATCTCAAGTTCAAGAACAGCTGGATTGCTGTAGCTATAGTTGACACAAGTCAGTAACTTCCTATAGGAAATGCATAGATTGAGGGGGAGATCTTAACAGAACTCCCTACTCAAGAAGATGAGAATGTCATAACCTCCCTGACTGCAGCTGTATGAAAACCCGAATGCAGTTGTATCTGAAGAATTCATAAAGGGTGGTAGACTATGATCAAGAAGAGACTGTGCAGGGTGCAAGGAATATTGGATAAGCAAGGATGAAACCTATCAATTCCAAGGGAGAAGGCAGATTTCATGAAGTAGCAAGAAGCTATATCCACTACTGAGTCAGAATACATACCTGCAGGGAATAGCTATGCACAGTTGCTGTGGATCTAGCATTAGATCCAGGACAACAACTTTGAGATAATTAACATTCCCAAGTACTGTGAGTCAACTAGTGAAATATCCATTGCTAGGAATCCTTTCTCTCATAGCAGGACTAAGCATATTGAGATTATTTATCATTTTATTAGGGAGCATATGGAAAAGGAAGACATCTGTCTTGAGTTTGTCCTCACAGCCAAGCAAGTGTTAGACATATTTACTAAGCCACTAGATGAAGTCAAGTTCAACACCTTCAAGTTTGAGTTGGGTATGTTGAATTTTGTATAAATTCAGTTGCTCCATGTTATATTTCTATTGCATAACTCACCCTTCTTACAGGTAGATAAGTCTTTCAAATGGTATCTATACCATCAAGTCTTTTTATTGATATCAAGACTAAGATGGACTCAAGTGTCTAATAAAGAGAATGACATCAGATGCTCTAGTTGATGGGGAGCAAGTCAAGATGCTCCTATTGAGGGGGACCAAATCCAACAGTTATAGGAACAAGTTCAGCTTCTTGTTAAGTGGTAGCTAACAGCTTCAATAGTGGATCAAAGATCATCACAACTAATCAACAGGTCCTCAAGACTATGTCTGAGGGAGAGATCAACCCTATTGGATGGCTGCTACTATGAAGTTACTGGTGCTGCTAAAAATACATGTTGTTGTAGGAGAAGAGGTAAAGCCAGCACCTCCCTGACTAACACTACATTTTGCAAAAGTTTTCAGTGGTATGAGGAATGGCTTTAGCTCAAGTGGATAACTGATAGCACCCTGCTCAAGTGGATCAATAGACCACCCCAGAGTCAAGTGGCGGCAGTGATGTGTTGAATCAGTGTTATCAACATAAGAGGTATGATATTTAGTCAAGTAGGTTGATCACTAGGATAAATTCTCAAGTGACATCAACATAAGTTGTTGGCTAGGATCAAGAGTTAATTTCTCCCATGATCCTACCACCTCTTTCATTAGGAAAAAATGTTTAAGAAGCCAGAAAGGGGAATATGTGGGAAATACCCCAAACCCTAAAGGGGGAGGAGTAGAGCATACTGAGTAGATCTTACAGAGTATAATACTGAGTAGAGTAGTACTTGCTAGAAAAGAAGAGATGGTGGGCAATACATGCCCAGGGGGAGATGTGGAAGCAGTACTTGACATGATCAGGTCATGTTAAGTAAGTGCATGTTACTTGGAAACTTTCAAGTAGTATGAAGAGAACAATGTTGAGCCATTTCATATTATGTTCCACCCTCAAGTGGTTTGAGGAAAGTCCTCCACTTAAGTGTTAAGTTATGAGGAGTGTAGTAATCTGCCTTGAATTTTCAAGTGGTATGAAAAAGCTTACAGCTGCTTTTAAACTTATATGATTTATGTGAAAATACTTCTTAGTATTGTTGTGTGTTCTGCCTTCTTCAAATAGGGGGATATTGTTGGGAATATTGCCCTTAGTTTTCCCTAGATTTGAAGAGGCATCACCATCAACACTAAGAGCATATTTGTATTTGATGTTGTATAAGTTCATCATGTGTAGGATATTCCATGGAACAAGTTTAGACAGATTGTCTAAGTTTTTGTGACAGGCGGTCACAAGTTAGAGAGGTGGAGAGATTGAAATCTATCTAAGTCCACAGACGTTGACTGAAATCAGTTCACTCAACGCAAGATGATAAGGAAGGATGCTGGAAAGACTGAAAATCATCTTAGTCCACAAGTATTGAGTGAAGCCTGTTCACTAAACGCCATGTAACACCCCAAAAATCTCAAAAGGGCAATTTGAGGTGCAGGCTGTTTGACACGGCCTGGGACACGGGCGTGTCCCAGGGCGTGTCGGGGTATACGGCCTGGAACACGGGCGTGTCCCAGGGCGTGTTCAGCATAGTCGACGATCGGTGGTCGACTATAGTCGAGCCTGGGACACGGCCTTTGACACGGGCGTGTCCCAGGGCGTGTCACTCAAAAAAAATGCCGGATTGAGTCAGAAGGTTACACGGCCCGGAACCAAGCCTTGAACACGGCCGTGTCAATTTGGACACGGGCGTGTCCGATGCCGTGTGCCTACCCGTGTACTGCTTGTTGGTTTTCAAGCTCGGTGAGGCAGGGGTGACACGGGCGTGTCTCATGACTGACACGGGCGTGTCAGGTTCGGCACGGGCGTGTCGATGCCCGTGTTCTGGTAAAGTTCAGTCGGTTCGAATACCGCGTGTGCCGCTTAAGGGTACACGGCCTGTGACACGGGCGTGTCACAGGCCGTGTCAGGCAAAAAAATGTGATTTTGGGAAAATCGTGGCTGTTCATTTTTCTCTCTTTGGATCCTAAGGCTCAGGTGATTCCTGGCTGGATTAAGTCAGTAGAGGCTGATGAAGAGTTCATTCTTCTTTTGGTTAAGTGAAGAGAGAAAGAGAGAGGAGGAAGAAGAAGGAGGAGGAGATCAAGCCACCGGCGGAGCTCCCGTGGTCCGATTCGAGATCTGAGGCCAGCGTTGTGAAGGCAAAGCTGCTGCGGTTCTTTCTCACAGGCTAGATTTCGATGGCTCCCAAGAGATCGTCAAGGGTAACGATCTCCCTTCTTGGACATGTGAAGTCCTTCTTTTCTTCATTGCATAGGGAAAACCCTTCCCCGCGAGTGTGCGGTGGGTTGTGGTGTCCCTTGGGGTAGATATGTGAAGTCCCCCTTGTTAGAGTCCAGAATTGGAGTACGGATCTAGGCATGCTGTGTGAAGCCCATCTGGACATGGTCTAGATTGGTGATGCTTGTTTGCATATCGGAGAAGGCTCCGTGATTATGGCTTGTTTGCCTTGTGCCTACCTGTTTGCTTGGTGCAGCAGGAAGTACTGGATGAAGTCCAGGAAATGAAGAGGGTTGGATGCAACTCTTGTGGCCGTGCGTTGCCACTTTGTGTGCGGTTGAGCCGTTGGGCTGCAACTCGATGAAAAGGCAGATTGCCGAACAGGAAAGGTGAAACCGACCCGCGCCTATAAATTGCCATGGATACTTCCGTATTCGAGGTGGCACGGCGACTTGAGCAACGGGGGTGGCTGATCCGTACCTGCGTTAGGTCCGTCCGACTTGGAAGCCTGGTTATAGGTTTTGTTGGAGCGCCTAATGAGAGTCTTAGGCCCGCGCGCCGAAAAGACTAGAATGCTCAAATACCGTGTAGACGGTGGTGTTGACCCTGGTATTCCGGTACAGCAAGAATGTGCCCTGAGTGCACGGACTGTCGGGCCGTGTGGCCGATAGTTGTGATGGCTTGAATGTGCCTGCACGTACATAGTTGCTATATGATGATGTCATGCTATGCAGGGAAAGAATGCTAATGCCCCGAGAAAGGGGTAGGATTGTTATAATTGGGTCAGCTGAATGCTGACCGTTGCCATGTTTGCCACCGTTTGGGTGGATTGTCCCTATGCAGGTGCTGGAGAGCCAAGTGGTAAATGAAGGGCTGAAGCCCTTGCTGCTGTTGCTGCTTCTGCTGCGGCTGGCCCTTGAAGGCTAAGCGAATGTTTTGCTTGTTTTCTTTTACTCATGTATGGCCGGCCTGCACGCCGTGGTTTGTAAACCATACGGTATGGAAAGAGGAACTGTAAGGCCTTAAGGCCAAACTCTATGTATTTGTTGTACATTCCGTGGCTTTATAAATAAAAGTGGTTTATATATTGGACATTCCTGGTTAGAGTTCAAATTACAACTTAAAGCTTCCGCTAGCATGCTCTGAGTTAGGATGTGTGTATGGTTTGGTATTATCCTGTGACCTCACCGTCTGTTTGTGGCATATAGTGTGGGGCCCCGGCCGGACCTTCTACTATACGTCATGTAACGGATGGGGTCGTTACACGCCAAATGCCAAAAAGCGCTGAGTAAAGAAGGGATAGTCAAAGCCCAACAGTTTGCAATGTAGATATGCTGCTAAGTCCACATGCGATGAGTGAAGACAGTTCACTCAACGCCATATAATAAGAGGAGTCAAGTACAACACAGTCTATCAAAGACTCAACATTGGCAATGAAGAAATTTGACTAAGTCCAGATACATCGAGTGAAGACAGCTCACTCGACGCCTTAAGAAAAAAGCGTTGAGTGAGGACAGCTCACTCAATGACCCAAAGAAGAAGGCATCAAAAGAGAAATGATCAGTCAAAGCCAAAGAAGAGATAGACAAAAATCTGTCTAAGTCCAGATGCGTTAAGTGAGAATAGCTCACTCAACGCAAGCTCATCAAGAAGATTTGCTAAGTATAGAAGCGTTGAGTGAAGCCAGGTCACTCAACGGCTCATCAAAAAGATAGGCAAAGGAAGAAGCATTGAGTGATGAAGAATCACTCAACGCATTCATAAAGAAAGATGCGGCTAAGTATAGAAGCGTTGAGTGATGCCAGTTCACTCAATGCCTCGGCATGAAGGCAGGCACTCAGTGCATCGGCTAAGTCCAAAGGCATCGAGTGATGAAGGTTCACTCAATGCACTCAACACCTAACAGGGCAGAAGTATTGGCTGTCAAGTTGGCATTGAGTGATGAAGGCTCACTCAATGCACTCAATGCCTAAACAGT